>CM077884.1:16384097-16984097 GCA_039720435.1 Amazona ochrocephala | reverse complement strand
GAACACAAAGAGTTATGCAGTTTATTTGCATAATTAGATGTCTAATTAATGTAATATTTTACAGACACAGCGTAAGTCATGGAGTAAGCAAGAATTTGTGTTACTGTTCATTGCCTTCTTTTGGATGGACTGCGTAATGCCAGCCACATGAAAACTGCTAAGAAACAATTCTGTTTGCATTATATAAAGATTGGAGACAAAACACTTGAGGTAAAAGCTGTGTTTAGATTAAATATAACAGAAGGCCTGCGAGGATGGTTGTTTTGGCTTGTGCCTAAATACCCGAGTGGTGATGCCCACCTATGAGGCTGTGAGACTGGCTGTGCTGGGGTGATGCTCAAACTAGATGCATTTAGTGAAAAGGGTCCCTCTCTTGCTTTGGAAAGCCCTTGGGCATCACCAGGAACTATGGTACAGATCAACATTGCTAGAGGTAACTTGATTAAAAAATGGCATACTTTTATCTCCTTGTGTGACAATCTTCTAATCTAACTTAAAGCAAATCTGGAAAGGGGCTTTTGGCAAGGGCCTGTAGTGACAGGACAAGGGGGAATGGCTTTAAACTGACAGAGAAGAGATTAGGCAGAAGCTCTTCCCTGCGAGCGTGCTGAGGCGCTGGCACAGGGTGCCCAGAGAAGCTGCGGTTGCCCCATCCCTGCCCGTGTTCAAGGTCCAGTTGAATGGGGCTTGGAGCAACCTGGTCTAGTGGAAGGTGTCCTTGCGCTGCGCTGGGAACCACTTAGTGCTAGGGATTTCTGCAGTGAGAATTCCAGCAGTTTGGTGTTTAGTCTGTACAGTGTGTTTTTCTTTACATATAGATATAAACATTTATGTGTGTGTGTGAAATCTACGATTCATCTTTGCTGCTTTTTGTACTTGGTTATTGAACCTTTGAAAAAAAAAATTGTGAAGGGTTTTTCTTAGTTCCATTTTAAGTTTGCAGTGATTAAAGAAATTCCAGTGATATTTGATAATTGCTTTTGCTTAAGAACAAGAATAAATAATAAACGTAACACGCAATTGTGTTTTGACATACTGCAATAAGTTTGAAAAGTGCTAAAAGGGAAATCTGAATAAACTCTTCCTATTGATTTTCTTCTTGCAGTATCTTTCAAGTTACCTGATTTTTCAGAGAGCTTTTGGAATGACTTACTCGGATTGGGTCACAGTGGAATTTTGCTTCCATACTAGATTATTGTAGTTAGTTATAGAATTGAGTTTAACCTGTCTAGGTTGTTAGTATCTAAAGACAAATGCTAGAACTAGTGAAGTCCAGGAAAGATTAGTTCTGGATCTTGGGGATGCTGTGGAGGAGGAGGAGAGCTATCATTGTCTCTCAGGTACGTGTTTTGTTCTGGCTGTATAAATCATTACCACCTCTCAGGTGGGGAAATATATATTTAAATTGAACAAAAATGTTTAGAAAATCCTGCCAAAATAGACAAAGTTGTTGCCTTATGTCAGCTTAGAAGATTTTTACATGTGGAGATAAGCTGTGGGTAGTTGGGTAGCTTGACCATTATACACAACTTTAAAAGCCAGTGAGAGCGAAAAAGAGTATCATTGTAATTTATGGTGGCATTTTGTTCAGGCAGAAGATGTATAGCGTTCTTGAAATACTTCGTACTGTGCAAGGTATTTCCTTATTTTATGTTTCTCCAGAAATCCTCAGCTACTATCCCTGTGAACAAAGCCTGTATGGATGCTTTCACATGCAGGCTTCATGGCGTACCCAGTTGCTTGGCTCAGTACAGGTTATCAAACCAATATTTCTGTACGATGTTGTGGTATAAGCCCCCATCATTTGCATTTGTAGTTTGGGAGAAGTTCTTGTAGCATTTGGTTCATGTAGTGCTGCAGAATTTGAGCACTGTGTGTGCCTGTTGTTGATACCTGAAAGCATGTTTCTTCTGCCACAGACAGAATCACAGAATCCCAGACTGGTTTGGATTGGAAGGGACCTTAAAGCTCGTCCAGTTCCAACCCCTGCCACGGGCAGGGACACCTTCCACTAGAGCAGGTTGCTCCAAGCCCTTTCCAACCTGGCCTTGAACACTGCCAGGGATGGGGCAGGCACAGCTTCTCTGGGCACCCTTGTGCCAGCGCCTTCATGACACCTTCACAGTGAAGAACTTCCTAATGTAAAATGGCTTACATGTTATCAAATGTGCCCCCGGTCATTTTCTGAGCACTGACAATGAGTGTTTTGCAGCAATCCTATAGTAATAGCTGACAGCCACTCCAAAGGAGAGGGTTCTGTATTTACATGTAACTTAACATAACACACAAGATAACCGTTGTTGTCTTGTGTCACCAGTAATGAAGTGATAAAGGTATGTCTGACTCACAGGAAGCGAGATCTCAAAGTGAATATGCAAGCTTGAAAATTCAAAACTGGGTTCCCTGTAACTGAGTGTCTTGCTTCCCTCACTTCAAACTTGGCAGCTAGAATCAGCAAACTCCAGTTACGATTCGAACAGTGGTTGTGGCACGTGTGCTCTGGAGTATGGCTGTGCTGATGCCTGTGCAGCATCAGGATCTGGGGCTGAGGGCTGTAATTTCTCCGAGGTGTTCACCCAGATGCCGGGTTTTTCCAGAGCTGAATTGGGTTAAAGATGAGGGGATTTGCTGGAAAACGTGTCAGCATTTAAATTACTCAAAGCCCAATCACTAGAAGGATCTTCCCATTACTAAAATCAAAGAAAATTACTGTTCTGAAGCAGTGAAAAGGTCTCCTGCTTTAGAGAGATAATGTTCTCTCGGCATTCAGAAGGGCATGACATTTTTCCCTTGTTTGATTATATTAGGTATATTAAACATGACCTCGATGTTTAAGGTTGCTCAAGCTGCAAGAGTTCAGAAGATTTTTGGATAAGATTTCTTCAATTTATTTTATTAAGCCTCTGCTATAATTGTAAATAGTCATTCTTTTAAAGAACAAATAGGAAGAGGTCAAATATTACATATTTATGATTCTGTATTTCATTACAAAGGGAATTTCACAGGAAAAGAAATGTAGCTGTGGTGGTTAGAAAGATAGATGGTTAAGAATGATTGGTGTAGAAATAAAAAGGCTTTAATTCAAAGAAAAGCGTACAGAAAAAGTGTTCTGAATGTTGACGCTGCATAAGGAGAAATGAGGAATACCAGGTTTTGGCTCTAGGTGTTCACTTTAAAAGACGAGTTTGATTAAATATCATCAAAGAGATGAGGAATGGCATCAGTGTTATAGTTAAGGAGAGACGATTTTCTGGCACTTTGTAATTTGAGATTGGCAGGCTTCTTTTAAGTTCAAAAATCATAGAAATAAATGGGCTTTGTTGTTCCTTGTGGTGTTTCCTGATCATTCCAAGTACTAAAACTTGAATTTCGGAAAAGAGAAATCTAATGATTATTATTAATAGTAATAATGAAACAATATCCCTACATGCCTTTCTAAAAAGTCTCTCTTCAGCTCTCTTGCAGACCCCTTTAGGTACTACTGGAAGGCTGCTGTAAGATCTGGAGTAGAACTGGTTAAAATTTTCCACTGAGAAATATTTTTGCCTTAAAATATGGTGGTTTTGTTTGATATGCAGGAGATGGTCATTACTGGTTAGAAAGAAAACCCCAAAGTCAGGGTTTGGCCTAGAAAATACTGACACTTCTGCAATTTAAAGAGTCATTTTATTTCTATGGTATCAAAAATACAAATCAAAACAAAGCATGTGTTTTCATTCGGATGCTTCAACTATTGATTTGCTGCAAAAAATGAGGACTCTAAATCTCTTTGAAAGTTCTCACAGGAAAACCGAAACGCTTGGAGTTCTTCATTGCTTACATGTGTGAGAACCAGATTGCCTTTCTAGCGTCCCTGGTGTAGCTGGTTAAAACCGCCTTAAACCCATGGTGACTAAATTTGAGGTGTGTTTAATTTGAAGACATGAACTTCAGTGACATGATGTAATCTAAGATGGATTTAGCAGAAACCTCTGCTGGGAATTTGGGTCTGCATGCTGCAGGAGACCTGGGGCACAGGAGGGAGAGCATCCTGTGGAGGAATGTGGTCCTGCTGTGCTATACCCTCTGTCCACCTCCAAAGGGTTCAAAAGGCATTTTTGTTGATATTTTCAGTTGCATAGAGAGGGATTTTTTTCTCTTTTCCCAAGTGTAGGAGGGACTGAAGCAGACTACTTCACAAGGTTGCGTTTTAAACCAGTGCTGTTATCCCCTGGTGAGACCAGAACAATATACAGTGCATGTTGAGTGAGGCAGCTGGCTCCCGCTCTGATATGTCAGGATTAATCCAGTATGTTCTCATTCAATTGCTACAGCTTTTAAGTTCTTCACAGCATATTATACTAGAGCAGGCCGTAACTCATACAAGTAAAGTTGATCTTAAGTGTCATGTCTATAGACCCTCCAGCCGTTCATGTCTGACCTTTTTTTTTCCAGAGGAAAACGCCTTGGATTTACATAACAGTAGTTTTCATGGAGGAAATGGGCTAAGGTAGAGAAAATAGTCGTGTACTTGTGCTGACATTGCAGCATAGTGGTTCAAAGGGGCAGGGAATATTCTTTTGAAGTCATCTGTGGTCTGAAATATTCAGCAGATTGGCAGTTGTGACTCAGTAAGGGCTTAAAAAATGCAGGAAAATGCACAGACCAGCAAGAATCCATGTCACCCTGGTTATGATGGAAGAAGGGATACCAAATTCAGTGCTGTGTGCGATGATGGATTCTGTGTGATTAAGGTCTCTGCCAGTACCATGCCCACAGTAGGATTTCCTTTGTCGCCTTTTCATGTTTGCTTGAGGATTTAAGTGTAGGGGAAAACATTACAGATCACTTATTTGTGGATTAGAAAGGGGAGAGATTTGTCTTACTATTGTCACTTGCAGCTATTACAGCAAATAAATGTGGCAGGATGCAGGAGTAGTTTCAGCTCCACAGAGCACAAAGGATAAACACAAACTTGCTTTCTCCTCGTATTGTGTTGAATCCCCGATTTCAAGGCCAGGTTGGACAGAGCCTTGGGTGGCATGGTTTAGTGTGACGTGTCCCTGCCCATGGCAGGGGTGGTGGAACTAGATGATCTTAAGGTCCTTTCTGACCCTAACTATTCTATGATTCTGTGAGGGGCTTCAGGAAGGGCAATAAGGGCAAATGGCTGTGTGATGTTAGTGTGATAAACCCAGGATCCAATGCGCTGATGATTCCCAGGGCTGGAAATTCTCTTTTCATTCTGTTTTGTCTAAGAAAAGACTTTATGTGCGGTGACTTGTTGATACTGACTTCTTTTGCTCATTCCCTTCCTTTAAGGGAACATTGCCTAGTTAAAGGCTGGAAGACTCAGTTGTCTTCCGATTACAAGCCCTTTCAAACACCAGATAGACTCTGCTCTGTCTGTACAGGGCAGATGTTGCACCAAAAGCTGTGTACATTCAAACTCTGGGTATGTTTGTCAATAAAAGTTTGGTTTGGCAACACTTCCATCAGTCACTGTTTAAGCCTCTTCCCATGTGTGTTATAGTCCAGGTATTAGGTCACAGATCCATGACTGTTGGCTTCCTGGTAGCACTGCTCTTAGCACTGCTTCCTACTTTGGTCATTCTTATGCAGGGGACTAGTTTCCAGGTCTTGGTAAGGAGAATCCTTTCTTTCTCTCACCTAGATGCCTTCTCTTGCAGTAAACGCCAATCACAGGGAACAAGCAGCCCTTTGGGCAATTGTAAATCACTTTCTCCATTCAAACACGGTTTTCCTTTCCCTTCCTTTCATACAGGTCGATAAAGTGTGTGGACAGCCCAAACAGCAAGAAGGGAACCTGTCATCAGACAATATAGTGCCAGTGAAGGAAGCGCCTGCTGACACCCAGACATTCGTGATGGCTCACGCTAGTCTGAACAATAGAAGAAGGTAACCCTAAGCAACAGTTGCTTTGAAATAAACTGTCTGCCTCACAATTTGTCTTAACGGCTCCTTGCACCACAGTGTTTAAGTCGCAGCCAGGATTCTGTCACCTTGCCTCTGTGCTACCCAGCCATTGCCATTACTGATAGTGATACAGATGTCTTTGTGGTATTTCACTGCAGGTCTCTCCAAGAAAAGTTTTTTACAGGCCAGACTTGATGTCATTACTTAGCACCAAGGTGTTCATTACTTCCAGAAACTTCCAGTGAAAATGATGAAAGCTTTTCCTCCATAAAGTCTGAGTAGTTTCCACAGTTGAGTCTCAATTAATTAAAATACACTGGTAGGTCTTTCGGACTTCAGCTTATCCAGGGGCAGAGGTGAGGAGGAGGAAGTGGTGAAAGAGAAAGACACGAAGTCAGTACCTCATTTCACAGGGCTGGGGAGGAGTAGTGAGGTCCCTGGCAATCTCCTTCATTTGTTACACAACAAAACCAGAGCAGATGCATTTATGGTTAGGCTTCTCGTGTCCATCTTGGCTTCTTTCCTTCAGTTGCTTGCCAGCTGAGACACTAGATAGCTGAATTACTGCCACTGTCCTGGCATGAGTGTGTCTGCTCCCAGATCTCGCAGTCTGTCTTTCACTTTCCCTCATGTAGCTCATGTTCACTTTCCTCATTCCAAGTGGGGAAGGAAGAATGTCTTTGCAGTCCCACTCATGACACATGAGTAGATGTCAGAGCTAACTGACCATAAAATCACAATGACATATTTCTGGCTGACACGTTCCCTGTAACGCCAGCATTAATCTGGAACAACTTCAGCAAAGTCAGTGGAATTGTGCTGGGCTTATGCCTCTCTCTGAGAGCAGTATCTATCTGTACATGAGATCCATGTGTATCTCTGTGTTGGATAGGTGGATAACAGAGAGCAGTAATGAAATTTACGTAGCCTGGATTCTGGAGTCTGAGTTTTTTGGGTGAGATTTTTATCCATTTCTATCTTGATTCTCATCTCAGCTTGCATGAATGAAACAAACACTGCTTTGAAAAGTAAAAGTAATAGCAGCAATAGAAGTTTTTTGATTAATAGTGGTATTTTTATCCCTTTGTAATTGTTTTTAAAGACACAGGGCCCTAGGCCATCTTCTGTATAACTCATTGACTTCACTGGGACTTATACGCAAGCAAAAAAGCAGAACTTCTAACCTATGAACAAGTAACCTCTTAAAAAGATGCAATTTGGTGTGTTTAACGGCATGACAGCAGTTCTTTCTCACCTGGGGATCTTCTCCTTCCCCTTTAACCATCTAGAATTATCTGGATATTGACCTGCGAGACCTGTTCATGGAAAAGAAAATATATTAAAACTAATATACTGTAAATTAGACAGCTCACCCAAATTGGTCTGCACCCTGAGATTCATCTGTCAAAAAAATCTTAAGTCATCCCTACATAGCTGGCATCAAACATTACTGAAGTAGTGTTGGTCGGTATTATGGAGACCTTATCCACCAAAAAATGAATGATGGAGCCATGACATTTTAGTAGCAGAAGGTTATTTCCAAATTTCCCATAACTTCCTATAAACCTCATGGCATGAAGCTTGTACGTCTTGGGAAGGAATGAAACAGTAAAGAGTGAAAACCACAGTGATTGGCTACATCGCTGTGTTGTTCCTCATCTATCATTTAATTTATTATCTATTACATATGCTATCAATAAAAAGCACTCTTGGGTAATGAAACTTTAAAATGGATGGGTGAAATCATTCCTGCAGTGGGTTGTGTAAAACGCACTGAGTGATAGATAACTGCTATAGGGGATCTGGATTATGAGAGTAATTATGGGAGAATCTTTTTTGGTGCCATTCCTTCTGGTGGTGTAAAAAAGGAAAAGCAGTAGTGTCAGATGTCTGCCAGTTTAGGTACAAGGTCACACAGGAAACTGGCCTGGCTGGGTGAGTCTGATCTGTGTAGTGGACATACTTCCAAATGATCCTTAATTCAAGGGGAATATGGAACATAACTCCTGCCCTTTAGAATAAAGAAAGAAAAAGAGAAGGAAGGAGCCAGCTCTCCCCAAGTGAACAGACGAGCTGTGGTGCATTCCATTAATGTGTCAGAATATTCCTAAGCTAGAAGAGAGCAATCAGCCTGGTTAGCACATCTGTAGGAGAAGCCACAAGAAAGTAGCTCCTCGTCTCTTCTGTAGTACCTGCATAGACATATCAACCCTTAAAAACCTAGTGCCAAACCGCTTATTACCTACATATGTATGTGTGCTCCTTTGCAAGGCTGGTTACAAAATCAAGCTCTGTGTCCAAAGGGTCCAAGAACCTCTGTTTTTCTGCTGTTCAGTAGAGCCAAGGCTGCTGGTGCAGTTGAAAAGTGGGACGGTGAAGATGGTGTCTCTTTGGTTGACGTCTGTCTTCTGGCTGTGCATTTCTGAGTCTGGCTGGAGGCTGTCCTCCTCACCCTCCCCTGCTCTGCACAGCATGGTCCTGCACGGTCCCTCAATCCACAGAGCAACCGAATCCTCTTTTGTGGAAGTTGAACCTTTTTCTTCTCCTCTTACTCTCAGGTTCCTGGGGTATTTCCCATCTTTCTTTATTTTCCACTGTATTCCATTCCTGCCTATTTTTTGTTCCACAACACTCTCAGGGACAATAGTGTAAGAAGCTGAAACTGGAATAAATGATCTTGTATTAAACCTTTTCCTACAGTTAAGCTGAAAAACATAGATTTGATTATTAATGGGTTCTTTTCCATTACACAGTTGTGTTCAGGGATTAACTAAAACTGGCAGCATTGCTGCTGCAGTCATTTTGTTTAATGTGGAGGTTCCTATAACATGTAGTAGAGATGCAAAGAAAATTGAAACCATACGATGGTACAGGGAATGTCCATGGCATGTACAGAATTTCAATCAGTGGAATGTTACTGCTGAGTTCAGACCAAAGTACTATTCTGGTCAGGGTCTGGTCTCCTACCAAAGCTGAATACCTGTCTTTTAGCGTATCTGCTGCATGTAATATTTCAAACCACTAAACATAGACTGGTTACAGATCTGTACGTAATAACATGTGATGTTTAATAAAGAACTGTAACATAGAATCAGCCAGGTGGAAAATAAGATCATCAAGTCCAACCTTTACCCCAGGACTGATACTAGGTGCCTAATTGGAGGAGAAAGGCTTTGAAATGATATTTCGTTGGGATTTCTTTGATATAGAGTGAACTTACGGATCTTTTTCACAAACGTTTTTAGTTGCTTTGAGAATGTTTGAAGTTAATAGCATCTGTTTATTTTAGATTAACTATCTGTTGAGTCAAGCATCATGTTATTTTGTTAACATTTGCGTATTAAAATGGTAGTACAAGACAGATTGTTAATGCCAAATATAAAGTAACTTACTGTGGAAATGAATCAAACATTTCTGACTGAATGGCCAAAGCAGAGATTTCCAAAGCTCCATATTTCCTCTGTTTAAAATGCTCATTTTATTTTTTTGACTGGCTGTGTTGGAATCACTGCTCCAGTGGTGGCAGGTAACAGTCACCTGTTGCTCAGTGCAGGTCATAGAATCATAGAGTTATAGGATAGTTGGGGTTGGAAGGGACCTCATAGCAGCCTTCTCCAGGCTGAACAGACCAGACTTTGTCGGCCTGTTTCCATGTGTGAGGTGCTCCAGCCCCTGATCATCCTTGTGGCCCTCCTCTGGACTCGCTCCAACAGTTCCGTGGCCTTCTTATGTTGGGGACACCAGAACTGTGTGCAGTTTCCACTGACATGATTTGATAGCACATCCTGCTCTATACCTTTACCCTCATGTGTGAAGAAATGGCAACAGCTAGAGCCATGCATGCCTTCAAACAGGTTCAACAATACTTGCCCATGCATTTAACTCTTACTAAAGAGAGTAAGGACCACCCGCAGCAGCTCTGAGGACACCCATGTGTTGGCAGCTTTGCCATCACCCTTTCTCAGAGCAAGTGGTAGGGGTGGCCACAGGAAGGGGGAGAGACTTTTTAGTGGGGCATGTTATGACAGGATGAGGGGTGATGGCATTAAACTAACAGAGGGGAGAGTAAGGTTGAACATGAGGAAAAAGCTCTTTACAATGAGGGTGGTAAAATCCTGGCTTGGATTGCCCAGGTTGCCCAGAGAAGCTGTGGCTGCCCCATCCCTGGCAGTGTTCAAGGCCAGGTTGGACAGGGCTTGGGGCAACCTGCTCTAGTGGAGCAAACTGGTCTGTGGCATGGGGTTGGTACAAGATGATCTTAAGGTCCTTTCAAACCCAAACCATTCCTTGATTCTATGATAAAACTGCATCATGATGTTAACGTTAAAGGCAATTTTGAATGTTAATGAAGGTGCCTCAGGATATCAGTGCCAGAAAGTGCATTTGCACTAAATAACTACCATGGTCATTTCCACAGTTCTTTATCTAACGTTAGAGCCAGTCTCTCCTGTTTTGCAAAGTTGGTTTCGTTTCTCTCAGTGGTACAATCTGAACCGAATAGCAAAAAATACCTGTGTTTACATTAGTCATTAACAGACAGGAAATTGCTCATTGTACCAGAAAATGAATGCCCTTCCCATGGTTTCCAATCTAACCTGTTTGCCATTGTTTTCTTGTATAGCTTCATATGTTTACAGTTCTTCCATTTGGTATCAGTTATAGTTCATTTAAGTACCACTGAATGTCTGTTCAGATTTTTGCCCTGTGTGCTGCATCTGTAATTGTGCTGCGATTTGAAAAGGATTGGGAGAAACAATCTCAATTGTATTTTGGTTTCTTTTCCCCAGCGTTGCATTGTCACTTTTAATTGCAGCTATGCTTTGGAAAAGCCTCATGACACTTTTCCTCCCCGTTTGTTTTCTTATGTTATCCTATGCATGTGCTTGGTGACCTTTCTTCCAAATAATTTTTACTTTTCTCTTTTGTTTCTCATTTTCTTGCCCTCATTTGCCTGAATTCCTGCTTCTCCCCTGCTCCCCAACCTCTCCTGGTTGATGCTTATTCTCCCCGGCCTATTCCAGTTCTCTGCCTCTGAAAGCTTCAAAGAATGACAAACCAAGAAGTCTGAAAAAAGTCTCTCGGTAAGAACGGAACCAAGGTGACAATTTGTTATCTCTGTACTGGGCTGCCTCCATTGTAAGCTGCTGCTTCAGCTGTAATCTGGAACTTGGCGGACTTCTTTTGTACTGCGGGACGCTGGGAAGCTCTGTGTTTTCTACCCTATTCTGTTCAGTTTTATCCTGATGCAAAGCGTTTCCACTCTTTAAGAGCAGGGCACAGAATCCTGTGTTTCCTGAAATGCTGCTCTGAACTGTCAGAGCCCCACTGCTGAAAGTAAGGAGTTTCAGCCTGTTGGGGTGAGCTGAGGGAGACAAGCTTTCCACTGTTAAAAGGGAGCTCTTTTTCTCCTTCAATGAGAACTCCGTTTTAGAGCCTTGAAACTCTTTAGCATTTCTGTCACGTCTCTCATAGCTGATGCTCCCAAGCTGTTCTATCAGGTAAGTGGCTTTTCTGGGTCTTGCTTTGTTCTGTGAAGACTTAGAGCTCCTATTTGTGAGTTAGTGGCCAAGAGGTAGAAATGCCTATTCCCTGGTTGTAAGCCCTGAAATTCTGGCTTTTTTCTTTGCCTGAAAGAACAGCTTTGCTGCATTAGTTCCTTAAGACCATGTAATTAATTCATCATGAGGGAAGAGCAGGGGCGGCCATGACAGGAGAGCAGGAGTGGCCATGAGGGGAAAGCAGAAGTGGGCATGTGGGGAGAGCAGAAGCAGCCGTGAGGGGAGCTCAGGCGTGGCCATGAGGGGTGAGCAGAAGGGGCCATGAGGGGAGAGCGGGAACAGCTATGAGGGCAGAGCAGGAGTGGCCATGAGGGGAGAGCAGGAATAGCTATGAGGAGAGAGCAGGGGCGGCCGTGAGGAGAGAGCAGGGGCGGCCGTGAGGAGAGAGCAGAGGCGGCCGTGAGGAGAGAGCAGGGGCGGCCGTGAGGAGAGAGCAGGAATGACCATGAGGAGAGAGCAGGGGCGGCCGTGAGGAGAGAGCAGGGGCGACCATGAGGAGAGAGCAGGAATGACCATGAGGGGAGAGTATGGGCGGCCATGAGGAGAGAGCAGGGGCGGCCGTGAGGAGAGAGCAGGAATGACCATGAGGAGAGAGCAGGGGCGGCCATGAGGAGAGAGCAGGGGCGGCTGTGAGGAGAGAGCAGGGGCGGCCATGAGGAGAGAGCAGGGGCGGCCGTGAGGAGAGAGCAGGGGCGACCATGAGGAGAGAGCAGGAACAACCATGAGGGGAGAGTACGGGCGGCCATGAGGAGAGAGCAGGAACAGCTATGAGGGGAGAGCAGGGGCGGCCATGAGGGGAGAGCAGGAACAGCCATGAGGAAATAGCAGGAACGGCCATGAGGGGAGAGCAGGAACGGCCATGAGGGAAGAGCAGGAATGGCCATGAGGGGAGAGCAGGAGCAGCCATGAGGGAAGAGCAGGAATGGCCATGAGGAGAGAGCAGGAACGGCCATGAGGAGAGAGCAGGGGCAGTCATGAGGGCAGAGCAAGGGCTGTCATGGGGAACGTGGAATGGCCATGAAGGTAGATCTTGAGGGGAGATGAGGGGTGGCCATGAGGGGTGGGGAGGCTGCTATACAGTGTGGGTCACTAGGGGGGCAGATGGGGGATGGCTGTGAATGGAGATCATGAGGCGCAGCTGGGAGGGGAGATCAGTTTGCCCTCAGTGCCATGGGTTAGTGGTGAACTTGGCAGTCCTGGGGTAATGGTTGGACTCGGTGGTCTTAAAGGTCTTTTCCAACCTAACTCCTAGGATAAACCAGAATGAGTCCTTTGGCCTTCCCAGTGGGGCTGTTGAGGGACTTCTGAGAAAAGCAGGTAGCTCTGTGATAGCTCTAGCTCAGTTTGTCTGCATCTTGTTCTCAGTATCTTTAACATCTTATACCAAACAGGAGCTTTTAAGGCTGTGGAGACAGGGTGATTTGTCATTCTTAAATGCTCTCAACTGTGTACTGAATTAAAACTTGGTTTGTTACCGTTTATTGTTATGGCTACCTCAGCTACGTATATAATATAGGTATAATCAGACCGTACAAGGGGCATCAGTTTGCCCACAAGGCATTTTTCCAGACAGACATGATCAGAAATGGGGCATTTGTACTGGCCAGGACTTTTGGTTATTCCCCAGTGCAGCAGGCACAGCCTCCTCTTCACAGGTGAGATGCCAGACATGATGAGAGAGAAATTTCTTTCTAATGAGAATGTGACATGGACAGTGATGATGGGGAGGAATCGGCCCCACTGCATCTCAAGAAGATGACTTTCTGTATTGTTGCTGCATGTGTGGGGTGCTTATAGCATGTTGCAGGTTTTGTGATGGGGCGTTAGCTTTGGGAAGCCTTTTCCACCCAGGAGGTTGCTGAGAACATCCTTCATTCATCTCCCATGTTTCCAGGAAATAGAGAAATACTCGCTTCTAGTAATAGAGAAAAGCCGATTCCTTTAAGGATGATGTTTTCTCATAATTGTTTAAATCTGTTTATAGAGAAACAGGTGTAGACTTTTTTCAGGTTTTGTGTTAATGTAATGTGTTAAAGCCACCCTTTGAGTGTAATTATTTGTATTAAGACTGGACAAGTAAGACTGGGTGAGACGTAGGAGTAGAAATACACTAGAAATAGAAATTAGTCAGCTTAGGTGACTTAGTTCAATAAGGCTTCTAAACTCCGAATCTTGTGGAGGGTTAAGTTGGCAGGGGACTTAAACTGTAAGTTTACTGTTCTGTTGTTAAATGTGTTCTTCCTATGTTACAGAGAGTTCATCAATTACATGAAGCGATCCCGAACCTTTTATGCCTCTATAGCAGAACGGCTGTGTGATGGAGACCTGGTGATGAGAGACAGCTCAACCTGCTGGAATGGAGAGGATGTTGTAGAAAGGTAAAGTTACGAGTATAAGTTTTCTCTAATGGTGACTTCATATCCTTCAGATGGGTTAGAAGCATTCTGAGACACTGTCATCATCGTAAATTTCTCCTTTGCAGTGAAGCTTTGCTTAATTGAGCAAGGGTTTTGCTAAAATAAAAGGTTGTTAATGCTGAGACGTATGTATCCATATTAAATACAGTGGAACACTTCCTGGCTTTGTAGAGCCCCTTCTTTTCGCTATAGAGAGGCAGCTTTTCTACTGTAGAGAGATCTTGCCCTCTAAAGCTCAGTTAGCAAGCAGTACCCCAGTGACTGATGGGAGGTCCCTTCCAGTCTGCTTTTCATGGGCTTATTAGTGCAGAGCTGAACATCATGTTTGGCCATAATTATGAAATATGCAGCTCTTCCTGTAAAGGCGTCTGAAAAGCACAGTGACAAGACCTGACATTTCAGAGTTTCTGACACAGACTTTGATTAACAACTGATTTAGGAATTGAGCAGCATCCTTAGCACAGCCTGTTCTGCAGGAATTCTTACATAGTAACCATTAATAAATGCACTGTTCTGTGTTGGTAGAGCAGCTAGAAGATCTGTAGGGTGAAAAGATCTTTCTAGTTTGTCAGCTGCTTTTTTCCCCTTCTGTATTTTATCACAGTCTTTCCCATTACCCTTTAGAATCCAAACTGAAAATACGCTTGCATCCTCCATGAGCTGAACTTCTCGCTGCCATTTTTCTTGCTCTTGTATAACCTGAGGCTATGTTGCCCTGAGGAGACAAAAAGGTGTTCAGAATACAACTGTATCTGTTACAATCACTGTCAAAGTAGACATTAGTTTTTGCAGTGAGAGCTATTTGGAAGTGTGCCAGTGAGTGGTTTCCACAAATATCTTTTTGCCTATCTGTAGATATTCCATGGGATTATGTTGGCTTTCATGATGTTTCTTTTTGAAGTGTATTTTGTGGTCTGTAGCAGTTGTAAAAGAGAAAGTTCTGTCATTCTGTTTTCTTGCTTCAAAACAAATCTCATGATTGAAACATAGGGAATCACTCCAATGTGGAGCAGAGAGACGTTACAATTATAGGCTGTCCCATTAAAGGGAGTTTTGACTCCCACACAGCTCTGCTTAGATATCTCATGTGTAAACAACTTCACTTAATTCCATCTGAGATGTTCAGTTCTAAACGTGTTTGACACATTCAAAGAGGACTATAAAGTTTAATATTTCAGTGTATACTGGCATTAAAAATTAATTGTAGAATCATATATTTGAGGATTTTTGGCAAAAAATGCAGCATTCTAAATATTACTACATAGTAACCGTATTTATTAGTTTTTACTGTAAAAGTAGTGGAGAGGAAGTAGGGAGAATATCAGTACTTCTAATCAGTATTTCTATTTCAGAGTCCCTTTTGCTGGTAACATACTGTTGGATGCACAGTCCAATTTGGGAGCTAACTGTTTTCTGGCCGAAAATAAACCAAGAAATGCATTTTATATATCAATTCTCTGAACAACACCACCAACAAAATTGGTTTAGTTTTATGCTATTTTGCAGGAATTAGAACTATAAAGACCATCTGTAAGCATGGCTTAAGCCACTGTAATATTTGTCCTTTTTCTGTCCACCCTTTTTCTCATCTGTCCTTGAGCTATAGCCATTTCTAAGTTGGAACCCGTATATAAAAGTTGGATCAGAAGATCAAACTTGGGTTTCTTCGGAGCAGGGAAAGAAAAGGCTTTGCAAAAATGAATCTAGGGAATTCTGTGTGTGTTGCCCCTCAGTTTCAAGAGGAAATTTCCTGAGTTTCCAAATGAAATGGTCTTTTACTTATTGCCAATTAACTTGATCTGAAATAGTATTCGTGATTGTGGAAGAAGTAGAAAGACTCTGCTGCTCAGGCATAGCTTTCTATTGTACAGGTAGACATTCCATCATCATTTCTAGGTCTTTTTAGGAGTGTGTATGGCTAGATGTTTACCTGTAATAGGTTTCTGTGAGTGTGGCAGACTCAGTGACTGGTATTGGGTTAAAGCCTTTGACACAGGCTAATGTCTTCATTCTCATTTCTCCAAATCTGCCTTGGTTTTGTACTGTTATGAGGAGTTAAAAGGTAGTAAACCTGTGTTCATACCACTGAAATCTACAGGTTTGACCCTGACTTGGTGGGGAAGGAGATTCGTTTACAGCAGCTGCTTTTCAGATTGGAATCACTTTCTCAGGAAATTTCAGGTGGAATATTTTGAGGTCAAAAAATTGCAGGTAAGAAAGGCTTTTAAACCAGATTACTGGGAATATAAGAGAAAGTGGTTCTGTAGCACCCAGTAGGAACCCATGCTTCTTGTCCTTCCTTCTCTCCTACTGTACTTTACTTGTTTCTCTTGGAATTTTGTGTGAAGTGGAGGGATTAGGGGACACCTGTCCACAGGCTTGAGCTGAATCATGTCATAGGTTGTTAGGTTCCCAGAGCCTGTGCAAGCTGGCTGAGAAGGGAAGTGGCAAATCATAGTGAATTCCTTTTCTCAGACTGTTTTCCTTTAGAGACTTCCAGTTTTTACGAGTTTAGCACTTTGATTGTCCTCTTTCTCCTTTCCTTAGGCTCCAGCAAGCAGCCATCTGGATATGGAAGACAGAGATAACTATTTAGCCTTAGCATACTTAAAAAGCACTTAGCTTCTATTACGCTTGTGCCATCAGTGTAAACAATTTCTGGAGATACTGTATATTGTAAAATACTATTCTTTTTTTTTGCAATATTTTTTGGGGTTTAGGGTATTTTCCAGGACTTGCAATGTTTTTGTTGGTGTAGGGAGTTTTTGATGGGATTTTCTTGTTTGTTTTAAATCCTGTAGAATAAACTAAGTACTCTAGGTTGGAAGTGTCTGTTTCAGACACATATTTGCCCAAGCTTCCCCTTCAGAATGATGCAGAGCACTGCCAGGCTTTGAATGGCACCCTCTGTGTCACTCTGTCAGGATGCTTGAGGAGTAAGTGTTGAAGTTCATTGCCATGCAACCAGCTAAATGTTAGTAAGGCTGCTAATGACCTCCTGTACAGCCCCAGTCGGCCATAGGAAGGAGAGGTGACAGTGGTTAATAGCTACCCCTCACTGCATGTAAACTTATCATGTGGCCAGAGCACCCCAGTTTGGGGTCTTTCTTACTTCTTGCAGTAACAAGCAAGTTGTGCAAGGACAAGAGCAAAAAGCAGTCAATGTTAATGAAGATAGAGTTGAAACCATTTACTTCCACATTGGTGACGTCTGAAATCTATGCTGCTGGCCTAGGTTATTGTGAGTACTTTGAGCAGTAGAAGTGGCTGTGGAAACCAAACCAAAGATGAAGATAGCTCAATATTTTTCTTATTTACGTCTGCTGCTAGCCAGCTGCCTGTGAATAGAGCCTCCTGATGGACTCAAACTTGATGACACAGATTTAAACTTGCCCCATGTTCTTCTAATGTCTGTCTTGTAAAATGAACAGTGGCTGCTCTGAGAATATTTAAGTGTTATTTGTACGTGTAGGTCTGATGTATTCAAGATTGAATGTGATAATTTGCAGTAGGTAAATCTTGCCCTTTCATGTGTGGGAGCGCAAACCTGGACTTCGGCTGACCAGGAGAGGAATATTCACTTTCTCTGGGCTACTTCAGGTGTTGAGGGATTTTGTGTTCTGCTGTCTGATCTGGTCTCTTCCATGCTCATGAAGGAAAATCATTTAAACAGCAGCAAAGGACAGCACGGGGCCCTGTTCTACCAGGTCACTTTTGTCAAATGGGTAATAAATCCTGCATTTTTGGTCACTGAAAATCAGATGTTTTGTGGAAGTGAAGACAGAAGAATTTAATCTCAAAACTGTTTATCTTTCTGTTATAAACAGACATACTTTGTCTGCTCTACAAAAGGTATCCCTATGAGTTTGGTCAGATTGAGATGGATGGATCAAAACTGCTTTGTAAGTAATGCAGTGCCAGTGCCAGGCCAAAAAAATATGAAGGAGAGGGGAAGAGTTGTAGGGAGATTAAGTAGCATAGGCAGGAGGTATGTGGAAGTCAGCTGTGTATAACATGAAGTAATGGGAGCAGTACTTAACTGTTTTCTTTCCAGCATCTCTGGGCTAAGGAGGTGCTGAGTTGGCTGGAGTGATCTTTACTGAGATATCCTGTTCTAGAGCTCCCACCATCAGGCAGCAAAAACCAGTCAGGCCCGGCTGGATGAGGTTCTGTGCACCCTGATCTAGTTGAAGGTGTCCCTGCTCATTGCAGGGGGGATGGACTAGATGTCCTTTGAAGGTTCCTTCCAACCCAAACTATTCTATGATTCTGTGATCTCTATCAGCAGTAGCACTGCAGGAAAGGCATGAAGACTTTATTCATTTCTGTGGAATACTCTGGATTTCAAGATTCATTTCTGTGGAATACTCTGCTTAGTTGCCAAGAAGGAGGTTTCTAGAATTAGAGCTTTAGGAATGATCATGAAGAAGGATGGAAAAGACAGTGCGTTTAATGCACTAATTCTACTCTCTCCTGCTTTATTTGGGGGCATTTTGCAAAGTATGGTACAGTCCCATGAATTAAAAATACATATTCTTAGGTCCGTAGTTGGCTTTAGCTTGGAAGGGAGCTCAGGAGGTCTCTGGTGCAACTTCCTGCTCAAAGCTGGAGCTGCTATGAGGTCATATCAGGTTCCTGAGTGCTTTATCCAGTATGGTCTTGAAAAGCCTCCAGTAATGGAGACAGCATGAGCTGTTGCTTGTTCCACTTCTGGACTGTCCTCATGGTGCAGAAGTTTTCCTTTATATCCAGTCAGAACCCCTCTAATTTCAAATTTTATCTGTTGTTTCTTGTCCTCTCACCATATGCCATGGAACATTTGCAAGCCTGAAGCTCTCGAAGGCCATGCTGACTGCAAAATAAGAAACGGCAGTGCTTAGCAAACTCTTAATGGCTGTCAGATGCATTTAGAGAGACAGCAACCTGCATTATTTCTGGTTTTACAAGGTGAGAGACTTCACTGATGATGGAAAGAAGCAATTCTAATATAAATGCAAAGCACCATGTCCAGGATGAGATTAGAATGTTCTTACTCCCGGTCACTGACCTGGAATACTTAGATAAAATACTTACAGTATGAATAGTGCCACCACAGAGGACTGCACTGGTTTTTAAAAGATGCTTACAAGCAAAATATATTTAACTAAGAAAACATAGGAATATAAGAAATAAATGCCTCAATAAGGGTAGAATATTTGTTCTTGTTTCTAATAGGAATAAATTCCATTTCAGTTTAGTTTTAGAGAGGATTTCTTGAAAAGGTGTTCGGCTTTCAGTGATGAACAGAAAATATGGTCCAGATGACTTCGTGAAAGTGAAGCTGTTCCATTGCAATTCACCAGTACTAGCAAACAGCGCAGTAATTGGTTAACAGTGGGTGTTTTGTATGTATATAACCTGTATCAAGTGATTTCTTATGAAATTGAAGCACACATTCAAACAACAAGCTGTGTTCAATCTGCAGGAGTTATTAAAATGCCATATAATGCCTAGATTTTTTTTCCCTGCAAGATCGCAGGGGCCAACACAGTAAACTGATACTAATTTGACGGAATTATGTATTTAGTGTCAGAAAGGACATCGCTAAAGCATCTCATGGGGGTTATGGGAATATATGTATGTAGAAAGGAATGTCTTCTGTGGTGATTTGAGATTACTGCTGCATAGGATCCTGTGGTTAGAATTCTCTTCTGCATCTAGTTCTAACTCTATAAAAATGATGAGCTGTTACATCATTAATCACATGAGAGAGGGGAGGGGACTATCTTTCTAACAATGTGAACAGACATGTAACAGTGCCAGTAGATAGTTAGCAGAGAACTCGCTAGCTGTATTTATTTTATGACAGTTTTACTCTTAACTAAAACACAGAGTAGGGGAAAATGGAATCAGGAGAACTGCTTCCTACTTGTGAAAATGCACCTAATGAATTTCAGTGCTGTAAATGCTTTTTGACCAGAGGGACAATAGGAAGGGGTGATTGTTTTCTGTTACATATCGCTAGACTTCTCCTGCTGTTGACATTACATTATAGTTTATCATTGATTAACATAGTAGTTATTTTCTCCACAAACTGGGAAGATATATTTACACTTTCAGTCAAAGACCCTTTCTGATACTGCACAAGACTAAGCTGTCAGGTCCAAGCTTTAAGCCCCAGCTTTCTGTTCAGACAAAAGGACCCCCATTATCCTTTTGGGACCTTCTGCAGTGCTGGGATAATAGAACCAGAGTACATACCTGAAAGTAAGTGGTCATGAAATACCCTATATGTGTCCCATACTACTTGTGAGTAAGGTACCTTTTCTGCTCGAGAAGGGCTATCAAGATCAGAAAGAACATGTTGCACAGTCCCTGTACTGTGTATTGTGAGTACTGAGATCTGAATTCCAGAGAGGACTTTCTAAAAATGAAATATTGTCCTAAAGAACCATTGGCAGTTCTGATGCTGCAACGAGTCGGTGTAGCTTTGTGAGTTCATTTTTTGCTGTGGAGTGTGCATGCAGTTTTAGATTAGACATTAGGAAAGAAATTCTTCCCTGTGGGGGTGCTGGGACGCTGGCACAGGGTGCCCAGAGAAGCCGTGACTGCCCCATACCTGGCAGTGTTCAAGGCAAGATTGGACAGGGCTTGGAGCAACCTGCTCTAGTGGAAGGTGTCCCTACCTTCCCTGGCAGGAGGTTGGAACTGGATGAGTTTTAAGGTCCCTTCCTACCCAAACCAGCCTGTGATTCTAGGCATTATGGATATGAGCAACAACACAGGCTGGATCAAAGCCATATGCTGAAAACAGGTATTGTTTTACGCACTACATATATATATAACCTTTCTCTTACACTATAAAAGAAACTTTACAAGAGAACATAATTACTTTTAGTAGCAAGCCCTCCCGTCTTTTCCCCTCCATTGTGCAAACCAGCCACTGGAGGGAAGAAATGGTTGCATGTGTGCCAATATATGTCTGCAGCGTTGTATTAAAACTGCCTCTTGTGGAGTTAATTTACTTCAGGATTTTCTCTTAAGTAATAGAATCCTGACTAAATGAGGAAAGAATTATTTGCTTCTGGATTGTATGACTTCTAAAAATTAATGTTTGTGGTTGCAAATATTGAATCTAGTTTCCATTGTTGAGGAAAGACTTATTAGCTTGGTCAGAAATGTAAGAAATGGCTAATGGTGTTGACCAGAAATCATGTTTTCTGGTAAGGCTTTCTAGTAGGAATATAGACTCTAAGTCCTTTCCCTCCTTCACCACAAATCTGAAAAAGGTCAAGGCATGTCTTTACTATAACCCACACTGAAATTGGGTGAAGACAAGTGATAAAGTCAATTATGTTTATACGTGATAGCTAACCCTGAGTGCCTGTGACAGACCTTTTGTCGTCTCTGCTGATCTTTGTAATTTAAACTGACAAGTCTGTATGCTTAAAGATTTGATTTTTTGTTGTTGCTCTTATCTGTCTGTTTTGCTGGTGTTTTTATGAGTGATCAAGGAAAGACAATTTTAAGGGTTTCTGTCCTGGAAACTATTAATAGGTTGATCTCAGCTTAGACATTTCATTACATGCAAGTATGTTCCAGCTGTTGGGAGAAAAATTGACACCAAAAAGGAGCAACATGTTGAATTATCCAGCACTAACTACAGATGAAAAGCTAACGTGAGTCAGTAGGTAAGTTTTGTACTAAGGTACAGAAATAAGGGAGACCGAGAAAGGCAGTGGCTAGCATGTAGGGTTTTCATGTGGCACAAAAGAGCAGAAGAAGCCTGATTCAACACTTAAATAACTGCTCACACGAGGTCTGTTTATGAAGT
This sequence comes from Amazona ochrocephala, assembly GCA_039720435.1. Taxonomy (NCBI): domain Eukaryota; kingdom Metazoa; phylum Chordata; class Aves; order Psittaciformes; family Psittacidae; genus Amazona; species Amazona ochrocephala. The sequence continues at coordinate 16,962,393 of CM077884.1, read as the reverse complement.
TTGATAGAATGATTTGTGGTCCTCAATTCCCTTGGATTTGGCTGTGGATGACTGAGACGTTGTTATTTAACTTGGTGCATGTTGTGCCTGGTCTCCTGGTAGGCAGCAGGCTTGTCTTTAAAGTTCTAGTTTTCTGCTTTTGTTTTAAAATGGTGTGTTAGCTGTGTTTCTGTGCATGGATACTGTTCATAACAAATCATGCTGATGTGGGGAATGCAGTTTCCTGGATTGATTTCATGATCATTCCATGCCTGTTGCTAATTAAGTATGTTGGAAATAGAGCTTTTGTATGATCATGCTCTCACCTTGCAATGTTAATAGCAGGCTTTCTCTTTCTTACCTAATACTGTCATATGTCTAGGTACTTTATGCTGATGGCTCAAGTCAGTATTTGAAGAGTATTTCTGTAAATACAAATAGAGACTTAACTTCTCAAGACTTCTTTTTTTCACATTGTAGCATTAAGCATTTTCTCTTAGGTTCAGGGAATTGAATACACATAATTAACTTTAGAACAGTAGAATAGCTTGTGTTGGAAGGGACCTTCAAAGGTCACCTAATCCAACCCCTGCAGTGCAATACTGGGTTTCAAATTTTCACAGGGGACACTTGTGGATTTGGTGTCCACTCAACCACTTTATCCTTTTGATTCAAATGTTCTGTGGGGCAGGGCTTTGCGCAGAATACTCGAAAGAAGAAATCTTGTCATACAGTCATCTAGCTCACTCCAGTGGGGCAGTGTTTTGCACATGCAATGTGTGGCGGGGACTCATTTGATACTTTCATAGTATCTCTCTTATTTTGGCATCTTTGGGATGTTCTTTATTGAATGGTTGCAAAAAAGAATGCTGATAGGTGCTCTTTCTTTTGTATGCTATTTTTTCTATTTATTTTCTTCAGAAGAAATAAAGAACAGCCCTTATTTAGTCAGAAAACTGAAACTTTCCAATTAAAATAGTGAAGTAATAATATGGTAGTGCTCCAGTCATTGAATCTGTTCTAACAAAAACAACCCAGCCGTGGCTGAAGTCTATGGAAAACATCCAAGATAAAGCTTATTTTCTCATGCAGAGTCCAATGTAGTGACATTCTACCCATTTCTATTTGGAAAGGTCACAAAGTCCCATTGAAAAGGTAGAAAGTAGAAGTCTTACCTGATCCTTCAGTCTGTCTTAGCCAATGCTTCTTCCTATGTGGAAATCAAATTAATTTTCTTTCATTTGCAATGGGTGTGTAATACAGTAGTATCAACAACAAAAAGAAAAGCCTCTTTTTACCCTATAGATAGCGGACTAAAAATCTACTCTTCGAAATAGCAGTTATATGCTCTCCTCTCACCTTGGTGCCTTGTTCAAATACTCAATTATCTGTTAGTCATAGCAGACAGTGCTGTTTCTCACACACACTACTGTTCTGATGTGCCAAAGCCTTTCTGCGCACAGCTTGTGGTACTTGTATTTATGCCCTCCATTCAGCACCCCATTTCAGCAAAAGCTCAGCAGTAACAACTTGGGTGATCTCCTAGAGGTCAGTAGAATTTTTCTGTGTGGCCACATGCTTCAGTGTTGAACTAAATATACTCAGTGGTTTGATCTGGGTGTTACCATGCTAGAATGATCTTACTGTAAATTGTCATGAAGGTAATTTAGGCCTTCATGTGGGTTTTGTTTGTGTTACAGGTACTTTGTTTCTAAAGGATGGGTTAGAAGTCTTCAAACCTGAATGTCAACAAATATAAAATCATCTCCTTCTTGCTGGTTTCCTTTCCCTGTGTAGGCTTGGGGTAGATGCTGGCAAAATATTTTTGGTCTAGGATAATACACAAATGACTTCACATATCCAGCTGCAAGCAACTTCTTAGAGAAATACCTGTAGCAAGGTGGGGTGGAATCCAAAGAGCTGGACAGGCATTTTTCCTTTGTTGAATTGGATTGCGTTGGAAGATGTTGATTCCTCAAAATGAAATGAAAAAAAAAGAATCTGGGTTGTAGCATATGAGGCTGAAGAGTCACACAGATCTCCGAGAAACCTGTTACGCTGGAGGGGAATATGTCGCTCTCTCCTGTTGAACCTGCTCTATGTGTAAGTGGCAAAACATATAACATGCCAATGAAAATTAAGCTGGTGCGGGGCCTGGGGCACAAGTGTAATGAGGAATGGCTGAGGGACGTGGGGGACTTTAGCCTAGAGAAGAGAAGGCTCATGGGGGACCTTATCGCTCTCTACAACTGCCTGGCAGGAGGATGGAGAGAGGAGGTGGCTGGGCTCTGCTCCCAAGGAATAAGTGACAGGACAAGAGGAAACAGCCTCAAGCTGTGACAGGGGAGGTTTAGACTGGATATTGGGTACAACTTCTTCACTGAGAGGGCAGTCAGGCATGGGAACAGGCTGCCGAGGGCAGTGGTGAAATCACTGTCCCTGGAATTGTTCAAAAAACCTTGTAGATGAGGCTCTTAGTGACATGGTTTAGTGGTGGACTTGGCAGTGCTGGGGAATGGTCGGATTTGATGTTTGTGTGTGCTGTTTGCATCGGACGCATGCTTGTCCTGATTTGATGGCAGTCTGGATTCAGTGTCCGCCTCACTTCTCTGCAAATCAGGTTAATATTTATTGTATGTGAATTTGGGAGCTTAATCCATACTTGAAGCGTGGGGCGCCTCCATCTCTGTGATAAGTCAGAGGTGAAGGTTTTTTTAAGTAAAACAAAAACCAACAAAAAACAAACCCTGAGAGAGACCAAGAAATTGCTTTAAAAGGAAAACTGAGAAGGTTAAAAGGTAAAGGCTGAGGATTAAAGAGTAAAATGATTAGATTGTGGTAAAGGGTGCTGGAAACTGAATGGAGGAAAAAATGTATAGAATAAATTTTAGGGCGAGGAGGTTTAGAGGGGCTTTAAAGATAAAAAGGGTTGACACATGAGAATCATAGAATCCTAGAATAGTTATGGTTGGAAAGGACCTTAAGATCTCCCAGTTCCAACCCCCCTGCCATGGGCAGGGACACCTCCCACTAAACCATACCACCCAAGGCTATGTCCAGCCTGGCCTTGAACACCGCCAGTGATGGAGCATTCACAACTTCCCATGGCAACCCATTCCAGGGCCTCGCCACCCTTACAGTAAAGAATTTCTTCCTCATATCCAATCAAAACTTCCCCCGTTTAAGTTTGAACCCGTTACTCCTTGTCCTATCACTACAGTCCCTAACGAAGAGTCCCTCCCCAGCATCCCTATAGGTCCCCTTCAGATACTGGAAGGCTGCTATGAGGTCTCCACGCAGCCTTCTCTTCTTCAGGCTGAACAGAACGGTTGATTAAAAGCTATTCAGCACAAATGCTAATTTTTCTGGATGCTCAATATAAAAATCCGTGGAGCAAATTGAAATTCTGAGTGCTTGGGAATACCAAGAGGATGGGTGCTGCAGATTCAGTTAAGGGGCAGCTTCCACCAGCCTTTGCTCCCTTTCTGCTCGAGGATTTAGCAGGCACTTTGCTAATAGTAGAGTCCCAGACTGTTTTTTGTTGGAAGGGACCTTAAAGCTCATCCAGCCCCAGCCCCTGCCGTGGGCAGGGACACCTTCCACTAGAGCAGCTTGCTCCAAGCCCCTGTGTCCAACCTGGCCTTGAGCACTGCCAGGGATGGGGCAGCCACAGCTTCTCTGGGCACCCTGTGCCAGCGCCTCAGCACCCTCACAGGAAAGTGCTTCTGCTTAGGAGCTCATCTCAATCTCCCGTGTTTAATCTCCGAGGTGCCCCTTGTCCTTCTTACGCTGGGGGTGCCAGAACTGTATGAATCCTGCTGGAGGTGTCGTGAAGTCAGAGGAGCACTATTTAAAATATTTATTTTGGGGATAAAAGCTAGGTCATGGAGAGGAATTTGAATGGTGAAGTGCCACCATTGCAGTGTTTGCATAGGGATGGATGCTGGGGAGATCAGTGTCCATCCCTTTGCCCAGTGCTGCTTTGGGTAGTCACTGTGCAGCCCAGGGATGCAGCAGCCAAGCGTGGCTCATTGAGTTGCAGGTACCAGTCACTTGGCTGCTTCATGTGAATTAGCACTGATGCTCTTGCTGGCACCTTCCTGTGGGGTCTGCCGCACTGCTGAAGTGTACATGTAAATCCCATTACCTCTAATTGAGTGGGGATCAATCACACATTAAGAAGCAAGAGGAAGGTTTCCAGGTGAGATTTAAATGGGGAGGCTTTTACTGATAATATTTTGCTTTTTCCATCAAAGTGTCCTAGAATGCTTTGCAAAGATTAATGAATTAGATCTCACAACATCCTGGCCTGCCAGGAAAATAGCAATCCACCCATTATAGAGGAGGAATTGCAGTCTAGAGGAGAGGCAGTGACTTTCTGAAGGTCATAGATATTCCTATTGGAACTCTTGTTAAATGATCCCAATTCTAGGGCCCCTGTCTCTATAAAATCCCCTGGCATTTTCTATTTTTTTGCTATAGGAAGTCCTGTATTTCCAGTAGGTTTTGCAGAAGTGAATAAGGGGCATGGATTGCTTGGGGCTTCTGAGCACAGAATCCCTGTGCCCAAGCAGGAGTGCAGCAGGTAGTGGTCAGCAGAGGTGTGATTGTGGTGTGTAACATTCAGAAGAGTGGAGTTGTGCTGCCTTGGACATGCAGGTTGTGAAGCCCACCCAGGTGCCATGCTCACATAAAGAGTTACCCTCAGTTCAGGTTTGGGGCTCTGGAAGGGAAATATTGTGGTTTTGCAAATGGAATTGCAGCCTCCTTGTCACATAGTGATCTTGCTGAACCAAACAGTCCCCATGGTAATGAATGTGTGCGATGGAGAAAGCCCCATCTCACTCTTCCTCTTTCAGTTAAACATTCAGAGGAGGAAAGAACCGCACAATGTGGAGGGAGAAACTTGCTCACGGCTCTATTGAAATGTAGCTTTCATAGTGAAAAGCCTATTGGTGTGTCAAGTCCAAAGCAGACATTTGGTTTCCTTTTGAGTGAGGGCTGTTTTCCCTGAAACAACAAACAAAGGCTCTCCTGTTAGAGGTTAGATGTGTAAAATGCATGGGGCTTGTCTCTCTCTGCAATGAGTGCAGTGTGCAGTCAGGGTCTGTCAGTGTTCTCCTCTTCCCTCGCTTGCTTTTTGGCTGCTGCCCTGGCAATTCAATTGAGAGTTTAGCAAATGTGGCATTTCGTTGCTTGAATTATTTCAGAGTAATATCCGAAGCTTTAGGGGGGGTTTCTAAGTGACATTCCAAGTCCTCAAGTTCTTCAGGAAGAGATGTCCTGGATGAAGGAAAGACTGTCAAATTTAGGATCACCAGTGGTACTCTGTCACAATGACCTGTTGTGTAAGAATATTATTTACAACAAGAAAAGAGGTAGGTGTTGAACTGAACAGTAAGTAGTTAATGGCTTTTTTTTATGCTGTAGTTGTATTTGCTACATCAGTGTTGTTTTACTGACTTGTTCAAATGAACTCAGTTTGAGCTTTTGAGACCCAATGTAATGATAGTGGTATCTATGCAAATGCTTAATTGACTAGTTCTCTTCTGTGTGTTCTGTACAGAGGAAGAATGTTGGCGTTCCTTTTCTTTAATGAATTAATTTATTAATACCTAATCTACCTGTCTGACTAGGCTTCAAAGTACATAATGTTCATGTTCATTTTATTCAAGTTACGTAGTGGTTTTAGGAAGAAAAAGAGTAATCATACCAGCATAGAAAATAGCGTGGAGACCTTATCTCCTTCAATATGTGTATTGTTCTGGTTTGTGACTGTGGGAAGACAGTTTCATAATGAAGTATCTTAGTGATACTTAAACTGTGTTGCTGAATGTAGCATTATTTTCTGCATGAGAAACATAGGCATCTTGAAGATTTCTTTTGTAATTACATACTTTATTTGAACAGTTGTAGGCAATACATGTCTTGGCAAAGATAAATTACTTTCGTTTTTATTCTAATAAACGTAACTCATGTTATTAAAAATTGCCTTCATTATTTATGAAATTTCTGTATAAACCTGGTTTCTTTTATTTCTTTTAGTGGTTTGAGGTTCGGTTACTAAATGAATCTATTTAAGGCAAACTTGTGATACTGAAATGGCCATTGTTCAGTTAAAATGCACAACTTTCCTAACAGGCATTAAAGTGTTGTTGAAGAGGTCTTTTTGATAGGAATGTAATGCTCGTGAATAAATCCAAGGAAATCTTCAGTTCCCGAAGTTATTTGTGGGCACAAGTTTAAAAAACAAATTGCGATTTACTTTTTCATTCCCAAATTTGACTGAAAAATCATCTGCAGTTGTCTGATAATTCTGGTGTGTGTATAAGTACATACAGGTGGTATTTCCATAGCTGATCAGATAAAGGACAGTTAATACGCTGGTTTTGTTTGTGTGCTTCTTGAGAAAGTCCAGATATCTACCAGTATGCATAGGCGGTCCGTACAGGCGGTCCGTACAGGCGGTCCATATGGGTAGGCAATATCTGAAGGGGGCCTATAGGGATGCTGGGGCAGGACTCTTCATTAGGGGCGGGACTGTGGTGAGAGTACAAGGGGTAATGGGTTTAAACTTAAACAGGGGAAGTTTAGATTGGATATGGGGAAGAAGTTCTTTACTGTAAGGGTGGTGTGGCCCTGGAATGGGTTGCCCAGGGAAGTTGTGAATGCTCCATCCCTGGCGGCGTTCAAGGTGGGGTTGGACATAGCCTTGGATGGCATGGTTTAGTGGGAGGTGTCCCTGCTCATGGCAGGGGGGTTGGAACTAGATGATCTTGAGGTCCTTTCCAACCCTAACTCTTCTATGATTCTATGATTCTATGATCTTATAGGTCTTTTCCAACCTAAACAATTCTGTGATTCTGTGGCTGGGATACTTGGCTGCAATGTGAGTAGCTTTGGTATAAATCTCACAAGGGGGTATGTAAGGTTTTGTATTTTAATAATACAGAACTGGTGAACTTTTGGCAGAATAAAAACCCAACCAACCAAGCAAGAAAAACCACAAACAAAACCCAAACCAAACAAAACCCCAGCAAAACCGAACAAACAAAACCCCAAAACATTGCCCTCTAGTTCTATCCCAGAAATTGACTTGCCAATGAAGCATGGTTTTCTAAGCATGTTTGCTGAGTGCAGTAGCATCAGAGCCAACTCTTGTGGTCAGAGGCAGATTTGCCTGTAAGCAGCGGATCAGATGAGTAGACACAGTTTGTCAAATATTTAATGTTTAAAATCAGTTTAATTTATACACTGTTTATTCCACAATCTCTCTGTTATTGATATAAAACCATCTTGCTGCAGCTTTCCCTGCTGTGTCCTTTCCCCTCCCTGCCCTGTACTTTCACTGACCTCTGTTGTGATTGCTTTTTAAAGCAGATGATTGAGGGTTGTCAGTTTACATGCAGCTACAGAAAGAAACATGGTTTTATGGGGGAATAAAGGAAGTACGGGCTTTGATGGAAGGGTAGTAAGAAAGCCCAAAATAACTTCCATAGGATTAAGCCACTGCCTCAGAATACTCTATGTATAAGATTGGATGTGTCATGCTCTGGAGCACTTATGGACTCTACAGCCAATTCTTTCCTTCACTAGTTTCTGCTTTTACTCAGATGGGCAGGTTAATGTCAGGTCACACCAACTCCTACTTTGAGGCTTTCCTCAGGTCAGTTACTGAAGTTTTCGGAAGTATCCTAAAAGTAAATATATAAAATATGTGTTCCACTTAATTGTGAAAGGCTCCTGGAGCAATTCTTTCAGTCTCAGAAGGTAGAGGATTTCTCTGGTGTTTTTTTTCTAAGCCTTTAGCAGAGGACAGGCATAAATTTCAGAGAAATGCAGACGATGTGCAGACTCTGAAAAGTTTCTCATTTTAAGCTCTTACTGTGTTAATGATGTCCTTGCCTCCCAGAGAGATCTCCTCAGCAGTGCTTTTAGCTAGAAACGTAATGTCTCCTGATTTAACTGAGCCTTATATACTGCATGTGATACACTATGGACTCAGTGCAGCCAAATCCATGGTATGGTGCAGTGCTAAACCCTGGAGTGCCTTCTCTCAAACAGGCCTTGGTCCTGCCTCGGCGTAAGGATGTTCCAAAACTGTGGAATGCCAGCTGGACCAAATCCCTGTCTCATTGCTGTGGACAGGTGTGCTGAAGTTCATAGAGCTCAGGGGCTGAGGTAGGAATGTTCCTATAGACTGTAGAGTAAGTAGTGCCCTGTGCTTGAGTTCTGCCAACTGAAGAACCAATTGGTTGCTCCAAACCAAAGTCAGACAATATGTCGAGAGTGTGGACAGCAAAACTGAAAGGGTCCTAAGCTTGTTTTGTGGCAGGTTTAACACAGATTGTGTTTCCCCCTTGCAGGGCTGCAGCTCAGGACTGAGTTTGTGAAAAATTTGGAGGTTTGGGTCACACTTGAATTGATGTAGTGAGGGAGGGAGAATTTCCTATGGCTCAGAAACCATGTGGTTTTATTGTCTTGCTGATACAGGAATTGTTAGGGCACTAACACAGCTGTCAAAATCGTTAAGTGACCAGGAGTGCCAATTATCGTGCTAAACACAATCATTTCAAATCTGTTTTTACATCTTCCTGCTAATACTTCTTCCACCTCTCTGTCTCAATGTATTTTAGATCATAATCATCTAAGGGGTAGGAATGGATGATGTTTTTTTGTTAGAGAGGAAAATGGCTATTCAGAGAACTGAGGACAGGTTTCTCTGATACGAGTAATTAATTCCAGTGATGATAATGTTGCTTTGGTCACTTAAAGGAGAATAGATGAGAATAGTACTTTCATGGTATGTTTGGGAAGACAGTTCAGATGTGAAACAAAGAGCTGGATCTTACCCCACATCAGTGGAAAACATAAGGCACGTGTCAAAGTGTCACCTTGCTCCCAAAAGCCCAACTTCAGAGTTTGCAGGTGTTAGGAAACCCAAAGGAGGCTTTGGTAACCTCTGAAGTTGCTGTGAAATGGCAGTGATCACACTGTTGATGTTTTAGGGCTAAGAAGTTGAATACTGTTCCAACTACGAAGCATATGAGAGCTGCCAGGACTCTGCAGAGGCGTGATGTGTGTTATTGCTGTCATTGGTGTCATAGAGTGAGAGCTGGAGGAAATCAGACTTTTTAGAGGGAAAAGAATGCCTTACCTTTACGGGCGTTTGCTTCCTAGCACAATCATTCCAAAAGCATAGCCCTCCTGAGCCACTGAATTGAAACAATCTGTGCTACAGGTACAGCAAAGCTCTCTCCTACCTGGAGGAATAGATTCTTCAGTTAATGAAAATCTTTGCAGAGACTCATCTTTCTAGGCTTCATGCTGTAAGTTCTGTTTCAGTTTTGCGTGACCACAGATAATCTCTGATAGCTTTGGGGAAGGAACTGATCCCATCCTGCTATGAAGGCATTTGTCAGGAACAGGGTAGGGTGTATTTCAAGTGAAAGCTCCGCATTCCTTTGAGAAACCACCATGTTTCTCTTGGTCCCAACCCCAGCTCCTCCTGAACCCCTTCCAGCTGAGGCTTCAGCTAAGAGCTGAAGGTTTCACGGGAAGAATGTTTATGCCTGGTGTTTTCCATCACCTGTGTTGGTGCTGTACCAGGTATCAGTGCCTGGTACCCACTGGCCAGGGCTGCCTCATCATTGCTGCCGATGCAGCTGGGTATATGAAAATACAGAATTCAGATGGAAGTCAAGTTTTGAAACTTCGTTATTTAAACTGTGTGGAACTAATGTAGCTTGTACTGATCCAAACCACTGGGTAAATGCTTTGTAGCTGATTCTATAGGGCTTGTCTGTCTCATTTTTCTTCCTGAAGATAAAGGACTAAAGTGATATTTGTCTATTTTTTACAATCAGTAAGCAGGCTTTTGCAATTGAGAATTCAGATTTACTTAAAAACTTCATTGGGCTGTAGCTGTGTTTAATCCATTCTTCTTTTAGCTCTTGGAACTCCATTTAATAAAGTGTTCTCTTGAGTTCCTTTGTTATTCTTTTATAAGCAATGAATGTTCAGCATCTTTGTTGGTGACATGGACAGTGGGATTGAGTGCGCCCTCAGCAAGTTTGCCGATGACACCAAGCTGTGTGGTTCGTTTGATACATTGGAGGGAAGGAATGCCATCCAGAGGAACCTCAACATGCTTGTGAGGTGGGCTGATGCCAACCTGATGAAGTTTAACCATGACAAGTGCAAGGCCCTACACCTGGGTGGGAGTAATCCCAGGCACAGCTGCAGGTTGGGCAGGGAAGAGATTGAGAGCAGCCCTGTGGAGAAGGACTTGGGGGTGTTGGTCAATGAGAAAATGAACATGAGCCAGCTTCAGTGTGCGCTTGCAGCCCAGAAAGCCAACCGTATCCTGGGCTGCATCAAAAGGAGCATGACCAGCAGGTTGAGGGAGGTGATTCTGCCCCTCTACTCTGCTGTTCTGATACCTCACTTGGAGTATTGTGTGCAGTTCTGGTGTCTTCAGCATAAAAATGACATGGAACTGTTGGAACAAGTCCAGAGGAGGGCCATGAGGATGATCAGGGGACTGGAGCACCTCCTGTATGAAGACAGGATGAGAAAGTTGGGGCTGTTCAGCCTGGAGAAGAGAAGGCTGCGTGGAGACCTCATAGCAGCCTTCCAGTATCTGAAGGGGACCTACAGGGATGCTGGGGAGGGACTCTTCATGAGGGACTGTAATGAGAGGATAAGAGGTAACGGGTTCAAACTTAAACAGGGGAAGTTTAGATTGGATGTGAGGAAGAAATTCTTGACTGTAAGGGTGGTGAGGCCCTGGAATGGGTTGCCCAGGGAAGTTGTGAATGCTCCATCTCTGGCAGTGTTCAAGGCTGGGTTGGACATAGCCTTGGGTGGCATGATTTAGTGGGTGTCCCTGCCCATGGCAGAGGTGTTGGAACTGGATGATCTTAAGGTCCTTTCCAACCCTAACTATTCTATGATTCTATGAATCATGTGTGGAAAGCCTTTCCACTAGATTTCAAAATGTAACAGCATGCTCTAAAATGCCACGTGAAGGGTTATGTATTAAATGTCTCCTACAAACCCCTCCTGATAGTGGTAGATGGCATGATTACATTAAAGGTTTAATTCACAGCATAAACTTTAGGGAAAAGAAGTCCTCTGGGAAGAGTAAACTTTATGAACTCTAATACTGGTTTATTAAGGGTAGAGTTGTTAGTGTCGTGCAAAATAGCACATATCAACAGACTGCAATAGGAGTTGTTTTGTGTTATTTTCATCTTTTCACCATTGCTCGTGGACCCGGCAAGCTTGGGAACCCCAGCTGTTGCTGTAGGGGATTTAGGTGTTCCCATACAGTTTGAACTCAATGGGAGGCGTCTATAAAAAGCCAGCTCGTTTACTGAATGTGATACTGTGCTCCTATGGTAAGAGCTGCTACTGGCCAAAGCAAGATCAGCTGTCCTAGTTTCTCATGGGTATGGAACAAGGAGTAGTTGCACCCCTAAAACATTTACTTTCTACATGGAGAAGCCAAGATAAAGCAATTTTCCAGAGACAGCTAAGCAAGATACAGTGTGTTAACCAATATATCCAGAATCATGCTGAACTGGTTTAGTTTGGAAGGGACCTTCAAAGCTCATCTAGTCCAATCCCCCTGCAATAAGCAGGATACCTTCAACTAGATCAGATTGCCCAGAACAACATCCAGTCTGAATATCTGCAGCACAACTGGCAGGACATCTCTCTGCCAATTCCTAGTCTATCGCCTTAGCTTAGCTGTGTATTATTCACAGGGTAATGTTGCAAAAAGTTGCGTATCATCTAACATTCAATATTTTTTCTTTTCATTTTAAAGCATGGTTGGGCAACTGGCCGTGAAATTTTTATCAGAATGTATGGAGAGATGGAATGGGCTGGAAACAGACTGGACTGAGAACTATCGTGTGTCTTTTTCATGGCCCTGCCCCAAAGATACTGGGCTTCCCTTGGTCCCCAGTGGATTATGTGGCTTGCTGTAGAGGCACTTGGTAGCCATGTCACAAGCTACATCAATCGGCTTTCTGCGTGTGTGCCCCATTTGCAAGTATTGCCTATTTTGATGGATTGCACAGGTCATGAAAAGGAATCAAAATGTGAAGAAGATAGCAACATTGTTAAAAAGATGTTGAGTGAGACGGGATATGTTTGTACCTGAATTTCCTTGTTAGATGCAATATGATGACTTTTAGCTGATTTAAATGGTAGGGCACTAATTAGATACACTTTCTCCACCACCGGACAGCTTGGTTTATGAAACTGTTATTCCCAGCTCTTTGCTGATCCACAAAACAGTTTGAAAACTTTCCCAGACTGATTCCCTAAGCAGCCTTCCATATAGCATTCCCTGTTGCCTTACAGTTTCTTTCTCTCAGGCAGTTGTTGACTGTGGTGTCACTTACGTGGTCATCAGCCTGCCAGGACTGACATGAAGAAAACTACAGCTGCCCGAGTGCTGAAAAACAATTAGAGCAGCTGTTTGAGCTGAGCATGATTCAGCCTCGGGGAGCTCTGATTTTACAAGCACTTGAGTGCATGAACAGGCAAGTGTGTTTGGGAATGTTGGTATTTCTTATTCTCTAGCCATTACACTTGTTTCTTAAAGGTTATGGGGAGCACAAACATCATACCATTTGGGTGAACAACCTGTATCCCAGGTTATCCATTGTAATATTCATGCTCAAATAACTTACTGGATAGCCAGTGCTTTGACACTTATTGGCAGAAATTGAAATCAGTGATAAAACTTCTGGTAAGTGTTCTGCAATTGTAAGATAATGGTGATAAAGTAATATTAGGTGAGCCCTTCCAAAGTCAGTTAGCAACCATTGGAATGCACATGTTTCTGGGTGTTGCTTGAATTGAAGCTGTGAGTTAAGTGTTTTATAGCCTTTCATAACTTGTGGTGAAATTAGCACTGAGCAAAATGGTGCTTACATGCCAAGAAGTTAAATGTGAATTGAATTAATTTGAACAGATCTAAAAATGAAGAAGAATAGGGACCAATATAATGTGTATTTTATACATACATATCAAATTAAATACATAGATCTGAATCAGGCAAGTGCTTCGGAAAATGAACTATCTTGAGAATTCCAAGTACATTGAGTTAGGCAGTTTTATGGCATGACCACACATTGAGATTTGGCAAAGGACCTAAACCATCTTATTGCCTACAAAGAACTGCTGATTGCAAGCAGACTTGGAACATAACAAAGTTCCTTTCTAATAGGAAGATGTTTTTGAGTTGCATCCTCACAGGCCAATGTGAATAATTTACAGAGTCAATAGAAGATCTCTATGTAAGGGCCTGCATTAGGTAATAGGACTTGATCCAGCTTAAAAATAAAACTGTATTCAGTTTCTATAATGATAATTTGTGTATGTGGTTTCTAATTATTTACAGAAAATTCTATGTGCAAATCAGTGCTTTTTAATTAATCAAATTGCTCATATTGTATTCATAATTTTTACAGCTTTCCTGTGTAGCAGAATTAATAGCAATGAAGCCTAAGTTGTTCCTTCACATCATAGTACTTGTGTCAATAATGCTAGATTATGCTAGTAGTACATCCATACGGGAGAAAGGATTTCAAGTAATTCAGGTAGCTGATTAGAAGGTGGAGTGGGAGTGTGAAATTTCCTTGTTACCTTTAACAGTGAAAACAGGCCTTTTATTATGCAATGCTGATAATACCGTGCTATTGAAACTAAAGGGCATGTAACTTTCTTAATAGACACAAGATTAGACACTGCTATTCAAAGCATTGTATTCAGGACTTGAACATTGACTTATTGTTGATGAAAACTCAGGTTCCAGCTCAGCAAAATGCTTAACCTGTGCTGAGTCTATACTTGTGTCTGATTCCAAATGGAAACAACATGCTAATCCAAATTTATCCACTGGTCTGAGGGTGCAGTTTGACACCTTTGCTGATCGAATGGTTACCTGCCCCCAAAAGAAAGGTGATACCACTTTCCCCCCTGTGCTGGCCTTTAAGTTCCTACCTTCATCCACCTTTGTTTCAGATTTATTAGAGCTGTGGTTGTCGCAATGAGTCGATTCAAATCAGGTGGAAAATTAGAGGAGCAAGGGAGGCAGTGGGAATGCATGCAGGAGGGAGAAGAACCGTGTTTTCTGGCTGCAATTAGGTGTTATTCTGTCAGGTGAATTATGTCAAAGCACATCCTAATACACAGCATGGCCGTGCAAGCAGTTGTGTTGCTGCAGCTGGGGAAGAGCAATAGGCAAGAACAAGTAATTTGGAAAAGGATGGACAGCAGCTCCTTAAAGTGACACTGTTGCCAGAAAAAGTGGTTGTGCAAGTGCAGTCTATTAAAGATCTTGTGAGGAGCTTGGGTTATCTGAGCACTTAAAGATCGACTTTTTTTAAGTTCATTGTTTAAGGCTGCCCCATGGATGTGTAACATCTTAAGCAATAACTGTTAAGATGGTGTTGTGTATAACAGAAGTGGCTGATAAGAATTTGCCATTCTAGTGGCTGGTCAGTGTGTGAATTTACTTGGGAACAACTGTTGTCTTAAACTCATGCACTTAGGGCAGCTTTTAGTTACACAGAAAGTTCTAAGTGATTCTAGCTGTGTTATGAAGTGTCTTTTGATCATCATGCTATGTCATTCTACGGTGTTATTCTACTGGTATTGAAAAGGCTTTATTTAAATCATGAAGATGAACCTTTTAGAGTATTACAGAGTTGTTTTTAAGGCTCTTTTAGTGGCCACATAGTAAAACATCTAAATTTCTCAACAAAACGCCATAGAAAAGAAAGCTCTACATGGTCAATGACCAGACAGTACAAGCCTGCAGGTGCTTTTTAGGTGGTAGACCATTACATCCCAACATTTGCTGTAATGTTTACATGGTTGCCCAGAAAAGCTGTAGCAGAGGATGTGTCAGAGAATCAAGTAGGTTGGAAATCACCTTTAAGATCATCAAATCCAAACTCATTACTAGTATTTTCTTATTTTTAATAATCAGTCTGTTTCATCTGATGAACCAAACTGGAGGTATCAGGGAGGGCACAGGAAGTATAAACTTGACTTAAAAATGGTATGCAAACAACACATGTATATTCATCTGTTGTAAAAAATTGTCTGTGTCTATTTTATTAGCTGCTGTCAGCACACATGAATAAGCACATGCACATGTAAATACACAGAACTTATCATAGAATCATAGAATAGTGAGGGTTGGAAAGGACCTAAAGATCATCTAGCTCCAACCCCCCTGCCATGGGCAGGGACACCTCCCACTAAACCATGCCATCCACGGCTATGTCCAACCTGGCCTTGAACACCGCCAGTGATGGAGCATTCACAACTTCCCTGGGCAACCCATTCAGGGCCTCACCACCCTTACAGTCAAGAATTTCTTCCTCATATCCAATCTAAACTTCCCCTGTTTAAGTTTGAACCCGTTACCTCTTATCCTCTCATTACAGTCCCTCATGAAGAGTCCCTCCCCAGCATCCCTGTAGGCCCCCTTCAGATACTGGAAGGCTGCTATGAGGTCTCCACGCAGCCTTCTCTTCTCCAGGCTGAACAGCCCCAACTTTCTCATCCTGTCTTCATACAGGAGGTGCTCCAGTCCCCTGATCATCCTCATGGCCCTCCTCTGGACTTGTTCCAACAGTTCAATGTCCTTTTTATGTTGAGGACACCAGAACTGCACACAATACTCCAAGTGAGGTCTCACGAGAGCAGAGTAGAGGGGCAGGAGCACCTCCCTCGACCTGCTGGTCACACTCCTTTTGATGCAGCCCAGGATACGGTTGGCTTTCTGGGCTGCAAGCGCACACTGAAGCCGGCTCATATTCTCATCGACCAACACCCCCAAGTCCTTCTCCACAGGGCTGCTCTCAATCTCTTCCCTGCCCAACCTGGAGCTGTGCCTGGGATTGCTCCGACGCAGGTGGAGGACTTTGCATTTAGCATGGTTAAACTTCATCAGGTTGGCATCAGCCCACCTCACAAGCGTGTCAAGGTCCCTCTGGATGGCATTCCTTCCCTCCAATGTATCAACCGAACCACACAGCTTGGTGTCATCGGCAAACTTGCTGAGGGCGCACTCAATCTTATTCTAAGACTGCTGAATGCAGTAGTTACAGAAGTGATGTAGTTACTGGGAGGGCAGTGTCTAACCCAGCTAGGGAAAGGCATGTGTTCAGGACCAGCAAATGAATTTGTTACCTGCAATGCCTTGGCAATAAAACTGGGAGAGTTGTGCACAATTGGTGTTACGAAGATGGGTAAAATAGACCAGAAACATGACAGAGCAGCTAATGTGACAGAGCAGCAGACGCTGCTCAGAAAAGTTGAAATCCAGGTAAAGCTGGTACAGAGGTGTTGTACATTAGAGCTCCAGGCATCTGTAAAGAAGCTTGGGGATGTGTAGATGAACTTGGCGATGTTTCTCAGCGCAGGGGAAGCACAGAGACATTTATAAGACAGACACAGAGCAAAAATCAATGAGTGAGAAAGCCAGCAGTTCAGCTCTGGCTCAATCCAGCTGAGAGGTGAGAACAGGGTGGGAGAGTCTGCCTTATGAAAGCAAGCAGAAAGAGTATGGCTTAGCTTAATAGAATGAAGGCACAGAGAGGGGCTGTTATCATGCCCTATAAATACCTTGCCATAGAGGGAGAGGAGTTTTTTAAGCGGAAAAGATTGTTGGCAAGGGCATGTAAGTGGGTGTAAAGTGAATGTAGTGGTCAGTCTAGTCTGGGAATTAGATGTCAGTCCGTTATGGAACTGAGGTGCTAGAACCACTGTATCAACAGGAGCAGTGACAGACAAATAACCTGTGTTATTTCAGTATAAACCATTTTAAGCATGAATAAATATTAGACCTTATGGCTCAGGAGCTCAGTTTCTATCTCATGTCCTCGAAGGAATATTGACATCTGAAAAAGAGCAGATGTCAATTACGTATTAAAAGGTTGGATATAGGAGAGCAGAGATTTCTAAGTTACTCTGATGCAGCTGAAGTTCTGATCTCATCCACTCCCCTGGTTTCATGTGCAGAGGTTTAGGTTCTGCGTAAGGAGGAGGGATGTAAAGGCAAATCCTGCCAGGATCTCGCTGCCCATTACTGTAGAACCTCATAGGAAGTCTAATATCCACGAAAATCTTCTCAGGAAGGCCTCTTAGCACCAACTCTATTGTGCTCGGGTTTATTCTCTGTTTATTACTACTTCAGCAACTCTGTGTAGTTAATTAGCCCCCATGGTCTTTGATTTTTCTCTTGCTCAAAAAACAATAAAGCTTACCATTTCTGTAGATTCTTGCACTGCAAGAAGTCTCTAGTTGCTCCTATCTAGGGTTTCCTGTCCCAGCAAGGGCCCCTAAATCTCACCCTTTGCTGCCAACCCTTGCCCTGTGCTGCTAGAAGAGAAACCATTGAAAAAGATGCATTTCCCCTTTTTTATCCCTTAGCACAGATTTACTTCCTGTGGGAACTACTGACTGTAGATCACAAATAGCTGGTTAAAATGATCAATGGTTTCCCTCATTGAAATGAAAATCTGGTTATAGGATGAAGTGTGGTTTTGTTAGATTTACTATGGTGATAACCCACAGAAATGTTTGAGATGGTTGTGCCAATTCATTTTCCTTTATAGCACAACCTTGTGGAAGCTGACAGTTACCATGGTTTCACATTGCTAACATTAGTTCCCCTGGAAAAAAAACCCAAAACAACCAACTTGTCTTGTTTTTCCATAGTGAATGAGGTATTGTTGTGTAAATGGAAATCCAAACAGATAAAGGAATTTGAATTTAAAAGGGATTTCAATTAAAAACACTGAAAAAGGGAAGGAAGAAAACATGTCAGTTTGCAGAAACAAACTAACCTGGAGGTCAGTGAGAAAGCTGAACTTCAATACAGTTCTTAGCATGGCACAGATGTGCTAACAATGACAGGGCTTTTCCACCCTCCAGCCTGCAGGTGAACCTCGCTGCTCGAGATGGCTTCTGCCAGAGGTATGACAGAAGAGGGGAAATCAGTGCTGAGACAAATTACTGCTCTGAAAGGACTTCATTGTCTTTGATGTCTTCATCAGAAATTCTTCCCAGAAGGCAACAGCCGTTCTGTCTCATGAGAGGAAAGAAAAAAATGGGGGGGATTATTTATACAGTTTAAATGAGAAGGGGAAGATCAAACACAAAGAATGACCGATCTGGGAAGAAAACACTATGAAATGCGTTTTCATTGCACTGCATAGTTTGATAACATTCTGCACCTTGAGTTTGCTGTTCTGGGTTGGTAACTTGCCCCTTTTCTTTTGTAGATCATAGAATCATAGAAGGGTTTGGGTTGGAAAGGACCTTAAAGCTCATCTAGTTCCAATCCCCTGCCAAGTGCAGGGACACCTTCCGCTAGGGCAGGTTGATCCAAGGCCCATCCAAACTGGCCTTGAACACTGCCAGAGATGGGGCATTCACAACTTCCTTGGGCAGCCTGTTTCAGTGTCTCACCACAGTACAGAATTTTTTCCTTCTGTGTAACCTAAATCTCCCCTGTTCAAGTTTGAACCCAACTTTTGATACCTGTGGGAGTGCTCAGCTTCTTGAGCCTGTCACCTGCCTCCCAGCTGCTGCTGAGCTCACTGTTTTCGAGTTGACCAGGGGCTTTGCTGAGCATGGAGGAGCGGGAATGGAGGCATGAATAGACTATATATATGTAATTTATCAGATATGACCAAATGTGTTCCCACAACCCTTTCTCTGGTGGGCTCCTGGTGTACGTGTGCAAAAATCTGATGAGCTCAGGCAGTCACCAGTAAGTCAAGGGGACAGGAAGACCCTCAGGGCTGTGCATCAAGGGGCCTTGAGCTGCTGAACAGTGTTTGCAACCAGTTAGAATTGATCTGCTATTGCCAGAAGATGAATTACACTACTGAATCACATTTGAAATTGTGATATGAATCTTTAGGCTGTGTTTAGGTTTAGATTTGATGATCATTCAGATGCAAGTTGTAATTTAAGAACAAAAAATATCTTTGGAGAATGGGTATGGGCACTGTGTGATAGATATTTTTGATATGATAGGGTCTGCAAATTAGGCAGTTCAGTGTTTCAGTGATATCAGGTAGCTATCTAGTTATGGGAGGGTATTTGAAATCCTTTTGAAAGCCAGCCTTCTAATATGTTTATAAAGTTATTCTCTTGGGGTTTATAGTATGTCACCTTAATGTACTAATTACTAATTCAAATTAAAGAGTTTCCTGAAGCACAAAAGAAATCATGATGCTCTATTTGCTTGTGCTTTTTTTTTGCCTCTGTTTTTTAATAAGTTAGAGCGCAGGGATTTGTATTCATAGATGAAACAAGCACAAGCACAGCATCTGGATACCCATGTGTTAAATTTCAGTTGATTCATGATTATAGTTGCAGATAGTAAAATCAGCATTCTGATTAGCAAACATACAAATACTTGCGTGTTGTAATGACTAGCTGTGTGTGTTGGAATATGGTGTGTCTTTGATAGCACAGCAGCTATCTGGAGCAGGCTGGAGCTTTGTACCATGTGCAGGTGAACCCTGATCTGGGTGAGCTCAACTGCTGGCGAGTTTTGCTGTCTTTTACTTATCATCAGTATCCTGTGGCCCCATAGTCAGGTAGCAGGTTTTCAGCCTGATGCTACAATTTGAGTAAAAGAGTAGAAATATCACTGAAAAAAACAGTTCTTATTTTCTTTTAGTCACTGGTATTGCTGTTGAAGGTTAAAAGTGCTCTCAAAAAGGAAAGCATAATAACAGGCATCCATATACAGGCATAGCTGGTGTGTAAAATAAACCTGTAAATTGCAATTTATAAAGTGTTCTTAATAGGAGATGCACTGATATAGCTACAAAGTGAGATATGTTTCTGTTGCCAGGTCTATGTGTTGTTACTCAGATTAGGCATCTTCAGTATACTTCCTTCTTTGATGGTTTCCAGAGCCTGCAGTTCTTTGCAATGATACCCAGCACAATCAGCCTCAGCAAGGCTGGAACTCTGCCTACGTGCTGCAAATACAGCGGTATTCCTGAGGGTAACTAGTTTGAGAGGATTATTTCCCAAGCATGCTGTCCCAGTGCAGCATTCTGCGGCTGAGTTATTTTTCTGAGTCTTTGGGTTTTAGCTCATTTCTAATGCATTTCTGTGATAAAAATTACTTACTCTCTTGGTCTCTACGAGGTAGTAGTGGTGGCAATATATGTGATAAAGTATATTCCTGCTATCTGATAGTTTAATTAATGCCTGTTCCTCCCCAGTCACCCTGAGACTGGGAGAATTAGCAAGTTCTCAAAACTCTGGCTCTCACTACCTAGTAGAAGGCGTGCTGCTTATAAGGCAAACGATTCATTTAGTCCACTATACAGTTATAGTTATCGCCAGCTTGCTGGACTCCCCCTTCTGGTAGAGGTTTTGCCATCTGTGGATGAAGAGCAGCTTCGGTACAGTCTACCATCATCATTTTGAGTTGTTAGGATTGTAAAGTGAAAAGTTATCTTGTCTCAGCCAGAAAAGGAAGTAGTACTTCCTTTATTCACCTGTTAGATTAAAGATTGACTTAATCTTTCTAGTGGCGCAGTAATTGCAAGAGTATTATATAGTACTGACCATTTGAAGGGTATTTCAAGCCTCAGCATATTTACCCACAGGCATTTAAACAGATGTCAACAACTGACTTTAAAAACACTGAATTTATGGTAATGCTTTGTTAACTCTGTACTTTGAACGTAGGCGTACATCCTCCCACCTCACTTCTCCCCACCGCCCTCCCCCCTGAGAACTGTAAAATACAGCACTCAGTGTTTCCAAAGCTGAATTCTCTTAAAATTTAATGGAGGAAACTGTGATCCCATTAAAAAATTCCCGCCTTACTTGGTCTTTAAACCCAAATTTCATACATCTGGAAGGCGCTGTTCATTTCTGGTGTTAGCCAAAGTTAGCACGTCAGCTGAATGGAAAAGAAAACAAGGGATGACACATTCTTCCAGTTAGATTTATATTGTGCTGCTAGCATCAAATATAAAGAAAGAAAAAGCCCACAAAACATGTAGGGGCATGACAAATGCAAAAGTAACAGACCATTAAATTTGCCTGAACTCATTCATTACTGGAATCTCTTCTGGTAAGGATCAGATTTCCCAGCAAAGAGGGATAGTCTTTCTGCATCTTGCTCTCTAGAAGTTATGGCTATTTAGACATAAGTCTTTTCTCATGACCCACCCAACAGGTGGATGGTGTATTTGAGGCACTTACGATACATTGCCATTAGGTGGGGATTGTTTGTTAATGTTTTGTGCCACCTTTTTGGCGTTGCTCATAGGATTTCTCCGTAACATTGAAAGTAGTTAAGCTGAATGGAGTGTGTACATAGAAGTATCTGCGTTATGGGGGTTTGGCATTATTCCAAAGTGTGATGCTTGTTCTTTTTACTAACAAATATCCTAGTAAAAATAGCAATAAACTTGCTAAAAGAAAATCCATGTGTCACTAGACGGATAAATCGTGAGAGAAAAAAGTAGGTAGTGTTTTTGCCTCTGTGTTGGGGCTGGATGGATCACAGTCCATAAGCTTTTGGCACCACTCAAAGCGTAATCATAGAATCATAATCCTTAGTGTCATGGTTTAGTGGTGGACTTCGCAGCCCTGGGGTTGGACTTGATGGTCTTAAAGGTCTTTTCCAACCTAGTTGATTCTATGATTTTATAATAGCAGCGGCAGGTATTTCATGCAGAAGCTTAATGCTATGATAAGCAACCAGTATGCATCAGCTACAGAGGCACAGACCTTCCCATGCTTGGACCTGGCAAAGGCTCCTGACCCAAGCCAGGCACAGGTGACTGTCCCAGAGCATGGCAGTGAAGTATTATCATCTGAGGCAAGATGTGGTGTCTCCACAGAAAATAAGGAAACAGAAAAAGGAAAATGGTGGGATTACTGGTTCTGCTGTCTATGGTTACGAATTTAGACGTACTTGAAGCAATAAGGGAGTCAAATTCAATGAAATCCAGTTTACTATGATTCATAGTATATCTTCCAGTGAAAATGGTCTTTCTACTTCTGTCCTATCACTGGTAGGCCATTGGGGACTGAAGAAAGCTCTTTGGTGCTCCTGATTCTGCCACTGACCTGTCACCTTACTCAAATCACTTCATTCCCATATGTGCGTCTCATCTCCAAAGCTTTGCCTGCAGGAATTTTTTCCCCCACATAGAATCATAGAATAGTTAGGGTTGGAAAGGACCTTAAGATCATCCACTTCCAGCCCCCCTGCCATGGGCTGGGACACCTCACACTAAACCATGCCACCCAAGGTTATGTCCAACCTGGCCTTGAACACTGCCAGCGATGGAGCATTCACAACTTCCCTGGGCAACCCATTCCAGTGCCTCACCACCCTTACAGTAAAGAATTTCTTCCTCATATCCAATCTAAACTTCCCCTGTTTAAGTTTGAACCCGTTACCCCTTGTCCTCTCACTGCAGTCCCTCATGAAGAGTCCCTCCCCAGCCTCCCTTTAGCCCCCCTTCAGATACTGGAAGGCTGCTATGAGGTCTCCACGCAGCCTTCTCTTCTCCAGGCTGAACAGCCCCAACTTTCTCAGCCTATCTGTCCTTAAAAAATGCTGCTATGATCTCTTGATAGCATCTGCTTATTGCAGAAATGATGCATTACTGCTATTAGGACTGGCAGTAAAACTTACAGCGGAGCATTATCTAAAACCCCCCACTTCCAAAGTAGAGCATTGTCATTCAGCTGCTTGGAAGACTCTTGCTTGCTCTGGTTGCTGCTTGTAGTTTCAAAGTCAATGATTCATAAGGCTTCAGTATAAATCTCTTGAGATGCCTTTGCTCTTATGTCATAACATCCTGTGAGGGTCACAAGAATTTTATGTGTCTAAAAATGTTTAGCTTTCTGGTAAGGCTGTAGGATTTTAGTAAATAGAATAGTAGCTTTTGGAACCAGTGGCAGAACTTACATTTTTTTCTTCCTGTTTCTCTCCTCTCCTCTCTTCCCCCCTCCCCGGTAGGATCAGGAAGTGTGTGTGAGCTTAAGAGGGAAATTTAATAAAGCATTTTTAGTCTCAATTTCCCGTTCTCTAGCATGTGATTATCCTGAAGAAATTGAGAACAGAAAGGGCTATGAAAATGCCCCAAGGACTGGAGCCCCTCTCTGATGAAGAAAGGCTGAGAGAGATGGGCTTGTTCAGCTTGCAGAAGAGAAGGCTTCAGAGAGACCTTCCAATTCCAGCAGTCTTCCAGTACCTAAAGGGGCTGACAAGAATTCTGGAGAAGAACTTTTGGCAAGGGCTTGTAGTGACAGGACAAAGGGGAATAGCTTTAACCTGACAGAGGGGATATACAGATTAGACGTTAGGAAGTTCTTCCCTGTGAGGGTGATGAGGCACTGACACAGGTCCCATGGCTGCTCCATCCCTGGCAGTGTTCAAGGCCAGGTTGGATGGGGCTTGCAGCAGCCTGCTCTAGTGGAAGGTGTCCCTGCCCGTGGCAGGGGTTGAAACCGAATGAGCTTT
The DNA here is from genome assembly GCA_039720435.1 of Amazona ochrocephala. Lineage (NCBI taxonomy): Eukaryota > Metazoa > Chordata > Aves > Psittaciformes > Psittacidae > Amazona > Amazona ochrocephala. Next base: position 16,938,854 of record CM077884.1, on the reverse strand, counting down.
AAGGTCCCTTCCAATCCAAACCAGTCTGTAATTCTATGAAATTTATGCTGCTAACGTTTCACGCTATGTCTGAAAACACCTTTTGTGTCAACACACATGAAAATGGGTAATTATATTGGCAGAATAGGCTTAGCAAAAGCTGGGATGTTCATATTTCCAGCTGTGATTCAGTTGAGTGGTTTTTAAGAGCCCTTCTGCTCCATTGGTGCTCTGCAAATGCTGACTGTGTGGAGGGAGCCAGTGTGCAGTAATTAAAAAAGCTTTTCTGTGTGCTTTAGGATAAGCTCTGAATTCTAGGCATTCCGTAGCACAAAAACAGCACAGAAAGTGTTGTCTCTGTTGGTATATTGTTTTTTCCATCATGCAGTTGCAAAGAGGAACAGTTTTCTGTCATTTCAGTATGATCCTGTACAGGGTAAGACAGGCAGAAAGTATTGCATGTGCAATTTTCTGGAAGACTGATTAACTTGGACTTGTGACTGTCGGGAAGCCTTTGGAGTAATAGAAGTGGAGGGTGTCCCAGCAAACCCCTAGAAAGAATCTGTCCATTTGGGAATCTTTCAGCAAAGGAAAAGTTGAATGTTCTTCCTGTGCTACTCAGGCGCACATTTATGGTAAAAGCATGGTTTTAGTCTAAAAGATGAAGCAAAATGCTGCAAAAATGTAAAAGAAGGTTTAATCTGACAGCACCGGCCAGTAGCTGGTGTAAGAGAGGTGAGAAATGCTGGGAATGGCATGGCATTCATCTGGAAGCACGTTTTGAAGGAAGCTTGCACACTTTTGCATGGATGAAAAGTTATGGAAAATTAAAGGGGTTTTTTTGTAAAATAATCTGCGCTTTTCCTCTGTGAAATGTTTTTTCCAATATTGGATGTTTCTAAATGCAAAAAGCCCTGTTTGACTGAGCAACATCCATACCCACAAAGGCTGGTGCTTTATATGCTCTGGCTTCATACTCTATAGCTGACATTTCAGAGCACCACTACCTTTGACAAGGCTTGCTCTTACTTAGCAATGTCAAATCTTATTTATAGACCACAGGAGTCCTTAGAGATGTTATTTTATCTCATCCCTTTTTTCATTAAGAATGACCCTCAAGCTTTCAGAGAAATACAGTGCTAAGAGTTTTCTCTGGCAGCAATGGCTGATGCTAACCCTAGTTTTGGCAGTAATGGTTGTGTAGCCTTGGGCAAGTCACTTAACTAAGAATATCGGTTAACTTAAGAGTATCAGTTTCTCAGTAAAACGTGAAGTAGTTACGTGTACCTTACAGATACACTTTGAAGCATAACCAAGTAGTCTTGACTCAGAGCACTGTATTACTAAGTGGCTGGCATAAGATATAAAATGTAGAAGTTCCTGATCCACCACATGCTTTTTAATCCATACTAACACTTTTCCCTTGATTGAGGCAGCACTGTACAGAAAGAAGGCTGCTGTCATCTTGGATCATTGAACAATATTGGATTTTAAATAGATCAAAAAACTGGTTTGGGGGAAAACAAAGGAACTGGCAATTTTTGTGGCATGAAATAGAGTTCCTCATATGAATTGTCAACTACGCATCATATTGGGTTCATTGGATTTGGGCCAACAGCAGCATCTTATTGGATAACCCTGCCTGCAAAGGGATCAAACGAGCTACCAGCTCCCATCTTCCTAACAGACCAGAAGTCCAGATCTCCCAGAGTGGACAGGAGTTTGTAGTGACATTCAGAAAAAAGCAGTTTGTCATTTCTTTGGTTATGATATGAGTTTACAAACAGAAACTTTCTTCATGTAGTGATAGGACAAATGGAAATGGGTTTACACTAAAACAGGGGAAGTTCAGGTTGGATATGAAGAAGAAGCTCTTTACTGCGTGGGGAATGAGGTACTGGAACAGGTTGCCCAGAGAAGTGGTAAATGCTCCATCCTTGGCAGTGTTCAAGGCCCAGGCAACTTGGTCTAGTGTGAGGTGTCCCTGCCCATGGCAGTGGGTTGGAGCTGGAGCTTAAGGTCCTTTCCAACCCCAACTATTCTATGATTCATTTTTCCAGTTAAAAAGTTTGGCTCAGGCAAGATAAGTATGATAATGGAAATGCTTGCTGTTGCTATGAGAAGACAGTGGTGGAAATTCTCTGGCTTTTGACCAGCTTTAGTTGCTCAAAAAACACCCAAACCATCAAACCAAACCAAAAAACAACGGAAGAATGGTGTGGCACTTCTAAGGATATTTAAAAACTTGGGTATTTTATTTTAATTATATCCTGGTGTTTTATTAATGCTTGTGAAAATAGTAGGGTTAAGCCTTGTAATAAAAGTATGCTTCAGGGCAGATCATATTTTATCAAAAATCTTTTACGCATGATATGAGGCACTAATGATATGCCAGATTCAAAAGGGAAATAACTGTACTTGTGCTTTAGGAGTGAAGTGAGATCTGATGGGAAAGACTGACAGGTTTTTTTGCTCTTAGTGAGAATTTCTGTGGGCTGTGCCAACTGAAAGAGCAAAGTGGAGTTTCAAACTGGTGCATGTAGAACCAGCCACCTCATTGTCCCTCTCAAGTGGGATTGCAAAGCTCATTTAGGATGCAGAACTGGTAAACTCAGTCCCGCAACTCCCCTACAGCCCCATGGTTGAAGCTCCTCCTGCTCAGCTGGCAAGCAGAGTGCCAGCATGTCCTCAACTGCTTATAGCCTCCTGCCAGCCAGGCCTCTGACAGCCTCATCCATCCATCCGTCCATCCATCCGTCCATCCATCCCAATTTGTGGCTAAGCTTCACAGTGGGAAAAGCGGCAGTGCTTCTACAGCAACTTGGCCTCTTGTGCTTCCCTTTTCCTGATTGCCACCATCATGTTCCTGTTTTCATTCTCACTCAATCACATGTTTTCATTTTGAAGGATTTGTGCTACACATTTCCCATTGCTCACACTCTAGAAAAGAAATCCCTTTGCTGTCAGAGTTCATTGGTTCAAGCAACAGCCCCAATTCTTCCCTCCTCAGGCTGTATAAATGCCAAGAAGCACTGCTAGCTCCTGCTGTCTGGGTGGATGTTGATGCCATGGATGCAACCTGTAGATACACCCATCAGAACAGAATATGGACCAATGCAGATATTAATGCTTGATTTGTGTGAACACCTCCTTGGTTTCTTCAGCACAGATTCTTTTCCTCTTTATTCTGACGGAATGGATATAACTATCAGATATGTTTGTTCAGTGCTTCATGGGGAATCAGAACTATGGAATGGTTTGGGTTAGAAGGGACATGAAGCTCATCTAGAAGCTTATCTAAAGCTCATCAACTCCCTGCCATGGGCAGGGACACCTTCCACTAGACCAAATTTATCAAAGCCGGTCCAACCCATGCTTGGACAGTGCCAGGTATGGGGCAGTCACAATTCATGTTTAATGTATTTATTGTCTCTACAAAAGGGTGTAGTTAGGTGTTGCCCTTCTTTTGAGGTTTGTGTGTAAGAATCATAGAATCATAGAATAGTTAGGGTTGGAAAGGACCTCAAGATCATCGAGTTCCAACCCCCCCGCCATGGGCAGGGACACCTCCCACTAAACCATGCCATCCAAGGCTATGTCCAACCCCACCTTGAACGCTGCCAGGGATGAAGCATTCACAACTTCCCTGGGCAACCCATTCCAGGGCCCCACCACCCTCACAGTAAAGAATTTCTTCCTCAGATCCAATCTCAACTTCCCCTGTTTAAGTTTGAACCCGTTACCCCTTGTCCTCTCACCACAGTCCCTAATGAAGAGTCCCTCCCCAGCATCCCTATAGGCCCCCTTCAGGCATTGGAAGGCTGCTATGAGGTCTCCACGCAGCCTTCTCTTCTCCAGGCTGAACAGCCCCAACTTTCTTATCCTGTCTTCATACGGGAGGTGCTCCAGTCCCCTGATCGTCCTCGTGGCCCTCCCCTGGACTTGTTCTAACAGTTCCATGTCCTTTTTATGTTGAAGACACCAGAACTGCACACAATACTCCAAGTGAGGTCTCACAAGAGCAGAGAGGGATTGAAAGCAATGGTTCTGAGCAGGTGAAATATCCGTGTTCCCAGTCAGTGGTAAACAAAAGTATTCATGTTAAAGCATTGTTTTATGGTAATCAGTAACAACGTAGTATTTTTCTCAGTCTCAGAAATAGGTCACAAATTCAGAAAGATTGAATGAGAGCATTACCTTCTCTTGTGCTTTAAAGTGTTGGGGTTTCTTTTTCATTTTCAGTGTTTAGTTCAGCTCCTATGAGAGAGGAAAACTGAAAAATAGATAACTCTTTAAAGTGTCAGCTCATAGCTTTCAGAAGAAAATGTTCCAAAGAATGAACTATTCAAGCTCTATTGGATGTGGTTTAGGAAGTCATAAATATTATGCTGTAATTCGCTCAGTTTTGCTGATTTTTTTTGCTGTAAATGTTTCCTCTTTGAATGTGAAAGAGAGAGGCAGACATGAAGAACAAGAAATAGCAAAGCAGGTGTTTGTTGTAGGTTATTCAGTGTTCACTAATTTTCTGAAAGTGTCAAAACATCACTTTGTCCATCTCTCGGTCACATTTTTTGTGAACTGGAAAGCCCTCAAAGTCTCAAGTTGACTTTCCATAGCCCAAAAGAAGAGTTGGTGTAACTGAGTGCTGGGTTGCTCACTTCAGCTATGTTGGTTGCCCAGGGAAGTTGTGAATGCTTCATCCCTGGCGGCGTTCAAGGTGGGGTTGGACATAGCCTTGGATGGCATGGTTTAGTGGGAGGTGTCCCTGCCCATGGCAGGGGGGTTGGAACTCGATGGTCTTGAGGTCCTTTCCAACCCTTACTATTCTATGATTCTGTGATTCTATGATTTATTTCTTTGGGAATGAGACCTCATTAGCCCACCCGGGCAGAGGTAGCTGCAACAAGGGTTGGAATCAAGAGTAGTATTTTCAACAGCAACTCTAAGTAGCCTTACTTTCTTTGAGAACACCAGAGCTTTAAAGCCTAATCGAATAGGCTCTTCTGGCATAGGCAATATATTCTGAGTAACGTTTGGAAAGCCAGAAAATCTGCCTGGTCATATCAAGCTCCTATTTTTTATATCATTCAGGGATATTAAACTTCAAGAGATATTTAACTTCAGGAGAAAGTTGTTTGTCAGAAAATTTGGCAAGGAGACTGCCCTCTTTTTGGCTATATTCAAGATTGACCCAGGGCAAAACCACTATGTGTCTTTTTGGAGGGGATAGACAACAATTACTTTGAAAAGTTGCTTACTGTTTATTGTTTCTCTTAAAAATGCAGCAGTTAAAGACTTGTAATGTTAGAATGAATAATGCAGAGGTGAACTGGTCAGGAGCTAGTGCTTTTGTAGTGCATTCCATTTATCATCATCTAATGCAGTGCCTCTAAACAGCATATTTTCTGTAGCACTGGTGTTCATCTGGTAGCGTGTGTCTGTATTAAGAAGCGCACTTAAAGAGGAAAAAGGTTCTATTGTGCCATCCTGATTCAGACCTATCTTCACCTTATGGAAGGTAATCAGGGTAAGAAGTTGGGAGGCGCCATTTGGAGAGAAGCAGAGGAGAAGCAGCAGCCTGGAGTGAGACAGGCTCAGCAAGGACACAGGTAAGGAGATGAGAGCTGAAAAGAAAAGCTCATGGGAGACAGCTCTAGTGCCATGGCTGCCACCACTTTCACAGCCACGCTGCATGGCCCCATGACCTTCATGTAAGGGCTTGTGGGTTCCTTGCTGTGTGTTAGCAGTATGAATGCATGTAATGAGAGAATGCAGATTTTAGGTTGGATTTGGAGATTGCAAGTAGCTTGTATTGGAGACTGAACTCTGAGCATATTTTGATGCACAGTGCTGCATCTGATTTTCTAGTTGTTAAAAATTGGGCTTTTATGTTCTTTGTCAGCTTCTCAGGTTGCCCATAAGACTACCTTAGCGCCAAACTGTAACAACTGTTCAGTGCTTTATCAGTTTTCTTACCGTTAAAGTGTATGACAGTACTATAAGTCGTAGGTTAATAAGACTTACTTAACTGGAAAAATAGAAGGAAATAAACAAAAGGCCAGCTTGGACAGGGCTTGGAGCGACCTGGTCTAGTGAAAGGTGTCCCTGCCCATGGTAGGGGGCTGGAACTGGATGAGCTTTGAGGTCCCTTCCAACCCAAACCGTTCTGTCATTCTATGGTCCTGTGGCAGAGGCGTAGCAGGAGCAGGTTGCCTGTCCCTGAGCTGCCAGGACGTCATCTGCCTGCTCAGGCCCTCTCTCTATGGGACAACCTCTCAACTTCTTACAGTTTAGCTCAGCCACGCAACTGCCAGTGGTGAGAGCACCAGGCAGAACACAGGAGAGAGGCCTAAGGGCAACATGAAAGCACCCATTGTCTCCTCACTACCCCTGCGCTGATAGTCAACACTGCCTTTTCCACTTCTAGGATACTGTTTTTTTGGCTAATAGTCTCTAGTCCTATGTTGCCTCAAATCAGATTCTTTTTTTCTGTTGAGCCCCTTTGGTGTATAAAAAGTATTTTAAAAAGCATAGATGTGGCGCTTAGGGACATGATTTATTAGTGGACTTAGTGTGGGGTTGATAGTTGGACTCAATGATCTTAAGGGTCTTTTGCAACCTAAATGTTGGAAAATGATTCTATAATTTTGGTATTTAAGTGGAATATTTGATGCACAGCTATGAAGAATGAGTTACTGGTGGGACATCAAAGAACCAGACCAGGCTTCAGGTGTAGTGCAGGAAGGACTGACCTCACCCCTTCCATTTCCTTGAATTCCTCCTGAGTTCAGGAAATGTGGTCACCAGGAATTAGCAGTAAGATAAGCTGGTAGTACAAAAGAAAGCAAAGTGCACAGCCAGTGTTGTTCTGTGCCCACCCAACCTTAAAATCAACAGGTCTTAAGGCTTTCTTCATCAGAACTCCTGAACAACATGCGATCTTGCATGGAAACTGTCCAAGTTTGAAACATTCTGCTTACTATTTGCAGAATCAACCACCCTCATGGAAGCCTTTTAGCAGTCTTTATGCATTGCTGTGACCCTTCTACAAGGCTCTTTGGAGGAAACCTACCCTCCCTTTTACCTAACAGTTCATAAGTAATTGTTGGTTAACCAGGAATTTTACCCCACACTTCACATTTGTGAAGTGTGGATGATTGGAAACTGCTACGTCCATAATAGGAGGGAGAGGCTCGGAATTTTATGGTATGCATGGTAATAAAAAGCAAAGCAATTGTCACATGCGTTCTTGGCTTGAATAGTGACAAGAAGCAGATGTGTGGCATGCCTTTTCCTTCACTTGCACGGATGCCAAATGACGCAAAATTCTTCAGTTTTCTGCGCTTTGTTGCAATTTAATCTTCTCCCGAATAAACTGAGGATGACAGTGAGTCCATGCAGAGCACTTGCATGGTTTGACATTTCTGTTACTTTTCAGAAAGTACTTGATTTACACGTATTTTGAAGGAAAATAGGGGAAGGATTATATTTATCTCGTGCTGAAAAGATAAATGTGTTTTCAGGTTAGAAAACCATAAAAAGCATACACTCCATTTACAAATGGCCATATATTTTAACAACACAGAGGCCAGTGAACTCTCTTGTACAGCTTAGAGCTTTATTTTTTATCTGTTTAGATGCACATATGTCTGTTCAAAAATCCAGGCATTGCTAAATCCAGTTTAATCTAGTGAATCCCATATCAAGGTTGTGACATGTACCATGTATACCTGTGGATGGTAGAGAGCTGTCTGTAGGATGTTCTTCCTGACAAGCACATCACCAGAGTGCCCTCACCGTTCATGTATCATTTTTCAGATATATTGCTACAACTGAAGTTTTCCACTTCTGTATTAATGTGCTTCACTAGCCTGAGCATTCCTACGCTCTTGCCTTCAGTGATATTCCATGCCCATGAGTTCTACAAGCTATTTGTGTATGATAAAGAAACACATTTCCTTTCCAGCATAATTCTGTGACAGAAAAACAGAGATTATGGAGCTCATAGAATGGTTAAGGTTGGAAAGGATCTTAAGATTGTCACATTCCAAACCCTGCCCCTTGTCCTGTCACTACAGTCCCTAATGAAGAGTCCCTCTCCAGCATCTTCATAGACCCTCTTCAAGTACTGGAAGGCTTCTATGAGGTCTCCATGCAGCTTCTCTTCTCCAGGCTGAACAGCCCTAACTTACCCAGTCTGTCTTCATACAGGAGGTGATCCAGCCCCCTGTTCATCCTCGTGGCCTCCTCTGCACTTGCTCATTCTCATGCCAGGACCTGCATAGATAGGTAGGTTGACCCATTTGCAGAGAGTCATATGGTCATGAGGTCAGCCCTTAATTCTTAAGAAATTTAGCAGATAGTCCAAAATTTAGACAATTGAGTCCATTAAATGAGAGAACTTCATGTTAACCATATAAAGCTGAGTAATAAACTTTCTTGCCATAATTTTCAGTCTAATAGGAGTTGCCGCATTTGGGCTAGTTATATGACAGATGTTCTGTTTTAACTATCCAAAACAGACTTGTAAAATGGTTATAAAGCTGCAAAGCATTTTTGAGCTTGAGACACATTTCAAATTAGAGGAGTCTTTTCCTGCAGATACAATATGAGTAATTGCCACTGCTTGAAATGTGTATCCTATTTTGCTAGGCAATGAAAGTAAACTTCAGTTCTCACTGTCTTCTGGCTTCAATGGTTGCTTGCAATTTAAAAAGCAGTGTAAGGAGATCAGTTTGGCTTCTTGTATGCAGGGTTTTGTGCAAATGAAGTTTGGAAAAGTGAGGGTCTCAAAATCAGGAGGAAAAGAAATATCACTGTTATAATGCTGGGCTGTGAGTGGTCAGGTTAAAAGATACTGATAAGAAGAGCCTACCTGAATTCTTCATCCGTCTAAGGTTTCTCTCCAGGAACTCTTATTGATAACAGCAATCATAGAACAAGATGGCTTTCAGTTAAGTGAGAAGGGCTCCTTAACCCTTCTCACTTAGTGAATCTGATAGAACAAACAGAAGCAAGCAAAACTAACATCTTTTTCAGAACTGTTCTAAATGCTGTTCATCCCACCACGTCTGGAATCATTAGATTTGTCTTTAGTCACTGCTGTGTACACCTCAACCACTAGTGTAACTGAGAGATATAGAAGAATCCTTAACATATGTCAACACAACAAGGACATGGAGCTGTTGGAGCAAGTCCAGAGGAGGCCATGAGGATGATCAAGGACTGGAGTACCTCCCATATGAAGACAGGCTAAGAAAACTTGGGCTGTTCAGCCTGGAGAAGAGAAGCTGCATGGAGATCTCAGAGCAGCCTTCCAGTAATTGAAGGGGGCTACAAGGATGCTGGAGAGGGTCTCTTCTTCAGGGACTGTAGCAATAGGACAAGGGGGAATAGGTTTAAATTGAAGTAGGAGAAATTCAGGTTAGAAATAAGGAAGATCTTTACTGTGAAGGTGGTGAGGCACTGGAATGGGTTGCCCAAAGAAGTGGTAAATGCTCCATCCCTGCCAATGCTCAAGGCCAGGTTGGACAGAGCCTTGGGCAACATGGTCTAGTGTGAGGCATCCCTGCCCATGGCAGGGGGTTTGAAACTAGTGATCTTGATTTTCTTTCCAACCCTAACTATTCTATGATTCTGTGAAATGTTCTTAATATTAATTTTTAGTAGAATTAATGATTGAAGCTTTTCTACTGAAAGCCATAAAATAGAATTTCAAGTAGAAGTCTTGCTTTATCCAAATTACCAAGCTAAACAGAAATTTCAGAGACTCCAGTAGTGTTATAGCTCTGTCTTACTGGGACATGTAAATCGTTTGTAACAGTTCCACATCGTGGCTAAAGCTGGTTTTCCTCTTTTGAGTTCATTAATAGCTGTTGTAACTGTGGTTCTGTTTCTTCTCTGGTCCAAACAAACAAATTCTTCAGACAATTCAGGAGCAGAAATAGAAAAAAAGCCCAACCAAACCACACCACCGCTGTCAGACACTTTATATTTGAAAATGTTGTCTTCTTACTGTCATATAAATACTTTCTATTTTGTGTCAGTTCATTAAAAAGTGTCCTTGCCTCCACAAATAATTCCACATTCCAAGAAAACGTGCGGAACATGAGCAGAATTAAATGGATGATAGCAGTATATTTATGAAACCTTTCCTGCACACTGAATAATGAGTTATATCATCAGTTACAGCTATAGATTCTGTTGCTGAGGAAAGCAAAGATATAAATTTAAGATTAGCTGAATGGTATCCTCCGAGCAGAGTAATGGCGAGCAATGAGACACTGTCTGGCAGTGGGGAATTGGCTGCATCTCCTCATTGCTCATGGCCTGGCTTTTATCTAGAGGTTTTGTGGTTTTTAAGTAAATATAACTGAATTCTCCCAAAATTCCTAATGTAGTGCACTCCAACATGATCTCTTTGTCAGGTGAGAAATTGTTTAGGAGTAGCTAGTTGAAAGGTAATACATGAAGCAGTTATTGAAAGTCAGCACAAGCTTTTTTAATTGCATTCTTCCCCACAGAAGCAGTAGGAAGGATTTCTCATTCCTTGTTCATAGAAAGAGTGAAATTATAGCTGGTTTTGTGAGAACCTGTAAGAGTATCCGTCCACAAAAATCCCACTGGAAAGAAGATTATGCTTTAGTCCTGTACTTGTTACCTCTCCTGCAGTTCAGCATTCCCACCAGAGTCACTAGGTACGAAAAAGGACTGGAGCTCAGGCAGCCAGCAATATTTCTTACTGATGCGAGATGCATGTTTAGTGTTAAGTATTCCAACCTGAATTGTGGCAGTGTGTGATGCCTTAAAACAAGAAACCATTTGCTGGTGGAATATGTTTGGAAGGGTAGTTACAAAGTTTTGATTGCTCTCCGCTACTTATTGCCACCACAGACCTTGCAGTTTAATATTATTCAGATGGGGGTTTGAGGGGTTATTTTCTGTACCATGTGCACAATTGCAGTCGTTTGTTATGGGGGCTGAAAACCAACCACCAGTTCTGAGGAAAAAAACAAAACCAATCAAATCAAAACGCGCAAACCAAAAACCCCAAAATGCCAACAAAGCACCAGCAACACCCCCAAAACCCAACCAACCCCAAACCACAAGCAAAACCCAAACCTAAACCTAAAACCAATTTACTTGGTAAGAACAATCTGTAAATTCCTTTTGCAGGAGCGGCAAGTGCTGACCTGAACTCTTCAGTAGCATGCTTTACCTCTCTGCTTTCCACTGATGGCTAGATGCACTTAGGTGAGCTCCTGGGGCAGTCAGGGGAGCATTCTGCATGTCACACTCCAGTCCATTTGAGAAGGAGGGAGAGGATAGTGCTAAATATATGTAAGAAATCCTTCCGCTTTTATCCCAAATAATACCTTTAATTCCTCACCTGAGAAGCTTCTTCCAAAAAATCAGTTATCTATTTATAGAACATTTCCTTCTTTGACTAGATAATTGTTTTGTAGAAAAAATAAAGGGCCATTGTCATCCATGCTTTTTTGACAAGTAGTCAGCAGGTAAATGTGCAGTATGTAGATTAAATGGAGTAGCAACTAAGTATATTTCTTACCAAACCCATTATGTAAGATAAAGGCCTGTCATAACTGTTTCTTCAGTTTGTTCTTATTTACCTTGTTCCCAGAGTGAACTGTTTCAGGATTTCTGGCTGAAGGGTCCAGCTTTACAGCTATTTGATAATGATCAATAATTTAGTGAACACAATTGCCCATCTTTCATGTGGAAAATTCATGCCCTACATTTTTTCCTGCCCCTTTGGACTTCACCAGTGCTTTGTGTTTCCCTACTTACATGTAACATCTTCTCTGCTCACCTCCCTTGACACTCCCTGTAAAACAGGGGGCAATCTAAGGTGTTCCATCACCAGCACTTTCCGCGTTGCATTTGTAAGTATTCTAAGAGAGCATCTTGCTTCAAATGGAGTCTGTGGAGTTTGAAGCTTGGTCACCCAGTTCATTAGCTTGATGCTGAATCAGAAATTCCATATTTCTGTTGCAGCTGAAAATACAGTGATCCCCTTAATGCTGCTTCCATCTGACACACTGGCAAGCAAGCTCTGATTCTTTTGCTTCTTGATACACATTCCACATCTCTCTCAAAGGAATAGGAGACCAATACCTTGTCAGCATTTTGATCTGTGATTAATTGTTAAAGGACTAAATTTTCTGCCGTAACATAAAACTTGGAAGCAGACCTATAAATGACTGTATTGTTTTCTTTGACACAAATAGCTGTTTTAACTTCAGGGAGTTTTATCCTGTCATGTTTAAGTCTCTTAATGATACCAGCAGGTACTTTTTCCGTCAGAAGATTTATTACTTTCCAGTGAACTAAGGGATAACAAAAGCATTTGAAAAATCAGTCCAAACCCCATCTTCTCTCCTGTTTCACTCTGGGGCTTTCTACCATTTTGTTTTCCCCCATAAGTCTGGAGATCTGTGAGCAAGTGCTGCTCAAGCAGCAGTGTGCTTGCAGTTTTGCACACAAGTTACCTTTAAAACGATTTACAACTGTTGTTTGGGGTGCGGGAGTGTTGCTGGTTATTTTGTTTGTTCGTTTTTTGATGGTTTGTTTTTGTAAGAGCATCCTTTAGTTGCTAGAACTTTCTTTCTTCACTTTCGCATACATGGGAAGAAGAAACAACAGTGAAATGGTGCACTGGGAGGAGAAATGCCCTAAAACTTCGAAGCATACATTTCACATTCCTATTTCTCTCATGTCAGTTAGGTAACATTTTCCTCTGTTTTGAGAGCTGAAGGTGTGAACTGTCTATGTTATAGCCTTACAGGCAGCCCACAAAGGCACAAGCACGTAGATAAGAGATAGGGACATTGATAGAGGTGACAAGTGAGCATTGGTGTCACTTTCTGTTACCTATTGACTTGGCACTGGGCCATAAGGAGTTGTGGCAATTAAGAACGCATTGAATGAAGACCCGTAAGAAGGCTCTCTGAAGGTACACATGGACATGCCATACTGAAACAAAAAGTACTGAGGGACATTTACCAGACATAAAGATAAATCCAGTTCATTCTACCCAATGCAATGGGATCATTTTGATACGCTAATCAGCAATGACAGACTCCTTCCTTGGGGAGACTCTTAGCCAGGTCCTGTATAATTTCTTTGAACCAGCCCCAGCCAGTCTTTGGCTGTCAAATTCAGCCTGTGCTGCCAGTTGGGAAATTTGATTCCAATAAATAAATTGCAGGCACACCCTGTTGGTTTGGCTGTTCTCTTACAGGCACAACGTTAACATCAGACTATGCATTCAAAACTACAGCTTTGCATGGACATCTTTCAAGTCCGCTGCATTGTTATTTGAGATTGGATGCTGTGCATTTCTTACAAGACTTCTCATATGCTTGCAGTCTCTTGTATGTTTTGGCACTTCTACAGGGTTCTTAATTAACTTCTGTTTTATGAGGAAAAAAATATTTCACTCTAATGTATAAGATTTTTCTTGTTAAAAAAGAACCTCAGAGGACAAAATAATCCTCTAAATGTTAGAAGTGAGAGAAGTGATGTATTTATAATTTTATTGACTATCTCTTTACTACCTTGTGTAACTCAGTTTTGTATGTAGCTTAAAAAGTGGGGTTTTGCAGAATTCCACACTTAGAACGGCCAAGGTTAGTCTTGCATACAGAAAGGTGCCGGTATGATTTTTCTGCTTTCCTCATAGTACTGGGGGCAGAACATTAGATAGCTCAGATGTATACCAAGGCCCGGACAGGGGTATTCTTCGCCCCAATGATACAATCAGTTCTTCCTCTTTGTGTTTCAGCCTCCACAGAATTCCTGTAATCTTTAAAGCAGCTTCTCTGGGCAACTTGTGCCAGTGCCTCACCACCCTCACAGGGAAGACTTTCTTCCTAATGTCTAACTTAAATCTCCCCTCTTTCAGTTTAAAGCCATGCCCCATTGTCTTGTAACTATAGGCCCTTGTGAAAAGGTGAGTACAGGTAGACACCAGCTGACCAGTTTCAGGAGAAAAAGTCCAATCAGGACTGAAGAGGTATTTTTTCTTGTGCTTTTATAAGCTCATCCTCAACTTACTAATCCAGTTCATGGTGCAGCTAGCTTTTTGTGTAAGTTCAGAGACTGCCTATTGGAATCAAAAAGGGAGACTTCTTATGTCGGTAAGTTTTATCAGACCAATGCTCCCTGAATATGTGAGTGTCCCTTGGTGTGATCAAAATGAGTTTTCATATGTCAGAGTGCGTGTGGGTCTTGGTTTCTGTGAAAACACTTTGATTCTAGGTTTTTATGGTCTAGCAGTATGGGAAGGCTGGTCTTATGTAGCGGATCCTAACTGGTGATTATCATATTTGGATGATGAGGCAATTCTTGATCTAAGGAGACTATTAGTAGGTTTATGCCGAAGTTGTTTCTCAGCCACAGCATACCATATTCTTCACAATCAAGTGCTTGTATCAGTCTCTTAAACCTCACACAAATACCCTAACTTTTAATTTATTTGTTACTTTCACAACATTTTTGAAGTAAATGCAAAAAACTTCATGAAAATCCTTACTTGCTAACAGCAAATAAGGATTGTCAGCCTGAAGAAATATGGGCTTAGAACATAGGGGTTCACATGAACCGTTAGAAGTGAGTTCAGTCCTGTCTCAGCCTGCTTTTGTCTCCATGTCAAGTCACTTGCAGAGAAGGTAAGGGAGCCCATTTTTCTTCACTTTGAATATGGGATCAGTGTCAGCCAGTTTACCATCTTTCTTCTAAATTGCCTGTTATTCCGACATTTGAATGCACTTACATAATATTTTTCCTTTTGAAAGACAGCAATTTACTGAACCCCATAAATACTATGAGTATTTCTAGACTGAAGAGTAGCCATTAAAATTTCTTCAGTGAGTTAATGTTCCAGAGGTAGTCTTAATGGTATTAAAGATAAATAGGTTAGAAAAGGGATGCTGTGATCTCTTTAGTTTATATGACTAATTTTATACCCATCTACAATCCTGTTCTTCAGCATATAAGGGCTGAGTTGACTGCAGTGGAACAGGATCAAGTCCTAAATCAGGAGCGACATGGTACTGGAAGTCAATAATGTAAATCAGAGTGCTCCAGCTGGCCAGCTGCCCTAAGTCTGTCTTGGAGGAGGTAGAGTTATTATTACTCCAGTGCCGTAAACCCACCTGCTCAGCACAGCTGGCTGCTTAGAAGGTTTTACCACTATATGCAAGAGAGAGAAAGTGCCAGGCAATGCCTTTTCTGCCATTCTCACCTTCTCATTCTCCTTTCTCTGATGCTCCCAGGTGCTAATGCTTCCCACAATGACTTGGAGCAGCTCATGGCTCCTTGAAATCACACATCTGCAAACCAAATAAATTCTTAGCGCAGTGCAAAGTCTTCCCATTCTTGGCCAAAGCAAGGCCTGGAGGTGACAATTTGTCTTCCTAAGACCAGTGAAGAAACAACAGGCTGAAACAAGCAGTAGAAATGTCTGTTTCCACCACCAAAAAATGCACAAGGTAAAGGAAGGGCAAACAGTTTGGATTATTTTTCCAATAGCACTGCCTGTAATTGGGAGTCCCTCCAAGGTGAGAGAGCACCTTTTAAAAGAAGGGCCCATGCTCCCAGGCTGTTTGAGTATTCTCTTTTATTACACAATATAAGATACTGCCTTCCAGTCAGATTTAGCACATGAAAGCAGTAGCACGTTAGCAGCCACCATCAGTAAAACAAGAAGGCTACACTGGTGTTTCTCAGCCCAGTGCGTATACCATGCCCTGAACCCTTAGTTTGAAGTGACTGCTTCACTGACCCCCTCACCCTCCACAATGCAAGCTCCCCTTGGAAATGGATGAGAACTTTTGCCAGAGCTCCACTTAATGAGCTGTAAAAATGCATTTTATTTACCAAGGCCCAACAGCCTAACCACAGCCTGGACAATGCAACCAACTCCCTTCTCCCTAGAGCCTTGGAGTTTACACTGTGCATAGGAAATTGTTTGGAAAGAGAAGAACTCTGCCCTCTGCTCTCTCAGGGCTGTATCTTCCCCCTTTTCCACACAAGCCTGAGTAGACTTTTTCTCCCTAACCCTTATCTAGTGGGTCTGCTGTTTGATTGCTACCGTGATCCTTGGTTTTCAGTAGCCCTTATTCCTGAAGGATATTAATGAGAAAGATCTGTATTACATGCATACTTTATCTGTGCCAGAAATAACCATTGGCGAGTGAGGAACAGTAGGAATTTTTGGATCAGTGGAATCACTTGTGGGTTTTGGTTCTCTAAGAGCTCAGTTCTTGTCCCAGTTGCACCAGCTGTGATCAAGAGAGTACGCACTGAACTTCATGAGCCACTTTTTCATCTGCTATAAATTATCCTCACTGACATGCTATTCTATGCCCGCTAATGAGGTGCTAGAAAGACAAAGTCTCTGCAAATGAAAATTGAGTGAGCTCCTGAAATTTTAATATGGATCATTCCATAAAGTCAAGCTTTGAGGCAGCAGTAAATCCACTGCATTGTGCTTCCATGAAAAGAACTGGTGGGAAAGCAATGACTGTCTCAGGGTACTGTCTCAGATACTTGTCTCATGGCAGGTAGTATTGCTGCCTATAAAGGTGGTGAAAGTGAGAAACTGAAAGTAAGGATGCCAAAACGTGAGAATGAAATATTTTCTGGTTGCAATTTAAGTTGGGGAAGCAGCTGCTAATCCTTCTGAAAGATGTTTACAACAGGTAGAATTGAAGAAGGGTCTGAAGAAATCAGCTCAGTTCTCCTAAAAGTATTTAAGGCTAGTCAGTGCAGTAGTTTTGATAAAATTCATGCATGTAAGTGCCAAGGACTTCTCAGATCTTTAACTCCAGCTTCTACAAGCATCTGTTGGAAAGAGTCAGAGACTCTTTTTGGCTACTTCACATGGTTTATGGTGCATATCCTTTTTATATCTGTTATATATTTCACCAGGAGCATCAAGGTAGGAAAAAAACTATATATGCTGGCATTGCGTTAGTGTAAGTCATGATGGGGTTAGTGATCCCTATTTCATGTGTCTGGACTTTCGCTCAAATCACATTTTCTTGTATAGGTAGTGTTGCTTGGCTGTCCGTTGCTCTCTCTGTCGTCATCAGTTACAGTCACATCACTAAATGACTTCAAAACAGTGCAGAAGCTATATTGATAACATATTCTCCAGCTTTTATGTCTTTCTCTCCCTTAATATATGTCTTCATGCCTTAGTTAAAACATCCTTTTGGATGAAAGTGTACGAATTTGTCATCTGATTTTTAGATTCTAAAAGGTGTTCCACAGATGGAGATTCAGATAGACTTTTCTCCTGAAATCTGAAGGAACCTAGCTCATACTAGATAAAATTCAAGACGCTTTTCTGCCCTGCTACTTGTCTTGAAGCAGACAGGCAAAACTGAACTGCGTTTATTTAATGCAATCACTGTATTAAGTTGCTTGAAAAGAAATGATTTTTCAGTGAAGCAGTAATTCAGGTAAAGTTTTGCAGCACTTCTAGCTAAGATCCTCCTAGGAGGAAAAAAAATTACCAAACCATTGTTAAGTTGTAAAGAGTTCAATTTATTATTAGGATTAAGACACAAATGACTTTACAGTATAATCTTCCTTGGGATGTTTGCAGCTGCTGCTCACTTATTATCATTGAATCATAGAGTCATAGGATAGTTTGGGTTGGAAGGGACCTTCAAGGCTCATCCAGTCCAACCCCCTGCAATGAGCAGGGACATCTTCAACTAGATCAGATTGCCCAGAGCCACATCCAGCCTGGCCTTGAATGTCTCCAGGGATGGTGCATCCACCACCTCTCTGGGCAACCTGTGCCAGTGCTTTACCACACTTATTTGTAAAGAATTTCTTTCTGACATCGAGCTGAGCCTGACTCTCTGTCATGGGTTCAGCAGCAGCAGTCAATTTTTTTCTCCTTCATAGTAGCTGGTGCAGTGCTGTTTTCGACTTTCGGTCTGGAAACAGCGCTGATAACACCGATGTTTATAGTTACGGCTTAGAATGTTTTGGTCTGACCAAGGACCTTCTGAGTCTCATGCTCTGCCAAGGAGGGGGGGAGGCCGGCGGGAAGCAGAGACAGGACACCTGATCCAAACTGACCAAAGAGGTTATTCCATGCCACAGCATGTCATGTCCAGGATGTAAAAAAAACTGGGCGCCGGAACCCGGAAGAGTTTTTGTTTTAGTTCACAGCTTGGTTGTCGGGTGGTGAGCAGTTCTATCCTCTTCCCTTGTATTTCTCTTGTTATTGTTATTACTGGTGGTGGCGGCAGTGGTTTGTGTTGTACCTTGGTTGCTGGGCTGTTCTTGTCTCGACCCGTGGGAGTTGCGTTCTTTCGACTCTTCTTCCCATTCCTCCCCCCTCTTTGGAGCGGGAGGGAAGAAAAACTCTTCCTTTGTATTTTTCTCTTGTCATTATTATTATTGGTGGTAGCAGTGGTGGTTTGTATTACACCTTAGTTGCTGGACTGTTCTTATCTCAACCTGTGGGAGTTGCATTCTTTCGATTCTCCTTCCCATCCCTCCAGGAGTGGAGGGAAGAAAGAGGGGGAAGTGAGTGAGTGAGCAAAACTGTGCGTGGCTGAGAAGCTTAAACCACAACAGTCTCCCCTCTTTTAGTTTAAAACCATCACCCCTTGTCCTGTCACAACAGGCCCTGCTAAAAAGTCTCTCCCCATCTTTCTTATAGGCCCCTTTTCAGTACTGAAAGTCTGCAATGAGGTCTCCCAGAGCCTTCTCTTCTCCAGGCTGAACACCACCAACTCTTTCAGCCTTTCCCCACAGATGTGCCCCATTCCTCTGATCATTTCTGTGGCCCTCCTCTGGACCCTCTTCAGCAGGTCCATGTCTTTCCCATACTGGGGACCCCAGAGCTGGATGCAGTACTCCAGGTGGGGTCTCACCAGAGCAGAGGAGCAGAATCACCTCCCTCAACCTGCTGGCCACACTCCTTTGGATGCAGCCCAAGATACAATTGGCCTTATGGGCTGAAAGCACACACTGCCCGCTCATATCCAATCTTTCATCCACCAGTACCCCCACGTCCTTCTCCTCAGGGGTACTCTCAATCCCTTCATCCCCCAGCCTGTATTGATACTGGGGTTGCCCTGACCCAGCAGCAGGACCTTGCACTTGGCCTTGTTGAACCTCATGAGGGTCACACAGGCCCACCTCTGCAGCCTGTCCACATCCCTCTGGATGGGACATTCCTTGACTTTGCTTTAAAATCTGCAGCTGCCTCTGAACTGGTAAGATTCTAATTGTCCAAGTCTCATTTCTGTACATTGCAGCAGCCTGTGCCACAGTGATCTGCTCACAGTGGCTAGGAAAATATGTCATCCAGGTCCTGATACCAGCTCTCAGTGGGATGTGTAAGCACAGAGCTGAGCGAGGCTGGGGGTAAAACTTCCTTGTGTATGGAGCCTGGCTGTGCAGAGAAAAGGCACCCAAGGGAAGATGGAGAAGCAGTGGTATACGGCAATACCCCCGAGTCAGAGAGTCTCAAAAATGAGAAAGGTTTGCATTTCTTCCTTTTGAGTTTGAGTTTGGCAAGCCTGATGTTTTAAGTAGCGTGGATCTGAGGAGATAGAGGCCCAGCTCTATGTTAGGCTACTATTCCTGCTCACAAACATGATACAAACAAGGATAACAACCCTCCACCTTTGATCTCTGTTGCCCCTTAAACTATTCCAGGCAAAATTGTCCAAATGACGTTGAAAAAATGTCAGTGATGGCACCGACAACCGTTGTGCTGCTGTCATGGTAAGCAGTCACTGCTGGAAGCAGAGGTGCAGACAGGTTGGGCAGCAAGGAAAATACCTCTGGAAGCATCATACTCTTGTCTGTACTCTTGCTGGTTTGTTTTGTTCAGATGCTTCCAGTTCCCCCAGAGTTAAAGAACTTTACTGCTACCCGGACTGAGCAATGCAGGATTTTCTTCCAGCTCAGGGGTGTCTTTGAGGTGTGTTTTTCTCCGTGTCATCCAAGCCAATATGCAGCCCATAAACTCTCTCCTTTTCATGAATGCTAAATGTAAGTTGTTATTCCTTGCTTGGGCAACGTTTTCTCGGAACAAACAGATGGCTTCTTCCTAAGGGTTGATTTGGCAGCTCTGTTCCTAGCTGAAGGTGCTTCTTTCCCCCCTTTCTCTCTCTGTGCTGTTTACCCTATGTTAACTTTTCTCCTGTGCATTTCACTAGTTTAGATTGCTCACACTGTCTAGTTTGAACTCTGCCAACACAATCAGTGTATGGTTTTGAACACTCACCCTAACACCTTTGCTTTGAGAAGGGGCTCTTATAAATCCCCCTAGGAGTGCTGAACACACTGTAGTGTCACATCTCCTGCGCAGGTTATCCTCTGCCCAGCTATTCATTTGCACTTCAGCAAGAGCCTGGGAACAGTTTGCTTTTGCGCTGGTGGTGTTGTCCATCTCTGTGTTGTAGGATAGTTTCTCATCTCAGGGAGAAAGGAATGTTAAAATTCTGACTTCTGGTCTGTTTCTGAACTCTGATGATGACTTCCCTTCTGTGACCTCAGTGCAGCTTCCAACCAATGTTGTTAATTCTTGGGGGGAAAGAAGGAAAAGGCTAATTCCAAGTTAAACTAGCAGAAAATCTGCACAAGGTGCAACCACAGTTTTCTGAGTACACATTTGCCTCACTTTGGACAAGCACAAACGATTACACATAGTCCAAGGCAAGGGAGTGGGGCCTTCAATACATGCTGGAATAACTGAGAGGTAACTTAGCTACATGTCTTCATCTGTTACATAAAGCCTCACAGAATTCATTGGTGCCAGTTCAGAAGTTCATAACTTGGGTGGCTGGGAAAGGTGGGGTGATCTAATATTGTGGTGAGGGCAGACTGAGCCCACTTGACCTAGATTGCTCCCTGAAAGCTGTAGCCCTTTCAAACAAGCCCAGCTCACTGCCTTCCCACAAGTAGAGCTGTTCCCCAGCTGGTGGAAAGCTGATAAACTCTCCATGGTTACTGTGATCATTTAGTCCAGGTCAGCAGCTGGAATAAATGATCCCTCCCCAACCCACAAAAGCTTTCAATCATCCTGATTTTCTCTTTTTCTTTAATATGTACTCTTTCTCACCCAAAATAAACCCTAGTCTTCTCTCGTTCTTCAAGGGAAAAGGAAAAAAGCTTTGGCAGAACTTGCTCTCAGCTTTTTTCTCTGCCTTCTGCTTCCAGCACATATACAAGGGGTTTGTATGGGAGGAGGAACAGGCAGCTCAGCTGCCTGCAGGGACAGAAAAGGACTCCGTTTTTGTGCATGGCCTTGAAAGTGTGTGAAGGGAAGGAGGAGGAATGGAGACTTTTGGAGGGAAGACAAAATTGTCTGTTCTCCAAGACAGCAACAGTCTGGTGAGGAGCTACCTTACACCCCATTTCTCTTTCCTATAATTGTTTCTTTCTTAGTGCTGCTGTCCTGTGTCAAGAATAGTACTGATTGACAGTCACGTTTGGTGTAACCAACATGGTAGTGGTACCTAAATTCATGGTACCACACCAGCACTGTGCTCTCCCATTCACATGCCCCTTTTCTTCCTCCCTCCAGCTCTGAGAAAAAATGTATAGCTCACAGCTAAATGAGTCAAGCCTTTATGCTGAAAGCAGCCTGGTGAGAGCTGGCTTTAGAACAGGTATACAAGGGCTAAAGCCATCTATTTTCATTAAAAAGCCAATTTCATTGAATAGTGTATGTAATGTTTGAGGGCCTGGTGGTTGTGTCATTTATACGCATGTGGATGATGGTGTTTTGCTAAAATTTGCAGCAGTTACCTCCCTTTTTAATCCAAAATGTTCTTGGCTATTAGCATGCTCCTACCCCCCTGCCCCCCATATGCTGGTAATCCTATCTTCTTACTGGTTTTCTTGCATCAAATCCCTGTTCGTTGATAAACACAGAGAAATTCACTCATTTAAAATCATTTTTCAAGCCTGAAAAGTGCCACAAATGCCCATGTACTGATACAGTTTTGACCACAAGGGTACCATCCCTGCTGTGTGAGAGTAAATCAGATGTTTGGGGTTCATGCAGTATTCCTTGACCTGGCTGAAGACACTAAAATCTTGAATATTTCAGAATTGGAAATTCTATCACAGGCTCACAATTATGAGATGTCTGAAACAAATGTGCTTTTAAACTAGGAGCAGAACTAGCCAGGCATTTACAAGGATCCTACCCCAAGTTAGGTTTTTCCCTGCATGTCTTAAAAACGGTGGGGTTTTCCTCTTTTTTTGGCTTGGTTTCTTACAGAAGCAAGGTGTCTGCAATCGCACAGTGTTCTCTTGTCTATCTGCTCTTAACTTTTCAGTTCTTGGCAACTTCAGTGAAATTTGAACCAGTCTCAACAGATTTGATGGAAAGGAAGAGATCTCAATGATATTAGCTCTGCAATTCCTGTAAGAATAGGAAACAGAGAGAAACCACACTAATATTTCCATTTAATGAAAAACTGCAGGGTGAGTTCAGCTTTATTAGACATGAAAAAATCCACAAAGGAAAGGCTTCATTAGTTCTGTTGCTCACAGAACTACCTGTTTATGTAGCAAGAACACCTTCTGACCTATTTAGAGTCATAATGTTCCTAACTGGTATGTGAGGCGAGGCTGTGACAATAAATCATTTTTATAACTGATAACATTTTTATAAATGACATTAAGTCATTTCATAATTTCCAGACTCCAAAAGTTCCTGATCTGCACTGAGAATATGGCATTTGCTTTCCAGCTGGGATGAGGTGAGATGGGAGGGAGCAGCCATCCCTTGAGCAGCTCTTGAGCTTTTCCTGCTTTGCACTCAAAGTTGGGAGGTGAGCGGCAATGAAGGGCAATAACATTATGCATTAGATAGACCACATCAAGAGGTAGTGCAGATGGTCTTCTCTTCCCCCTAGCAGCAGAGGAGCTAATTTGGTTTCTGAATCATAAATGCCTGGGTGGAAGGAGAGACTTCTTAGTGCTGATTACGTAGCTGAGTCCATGAGCGTTGCTGGGCATTGCCTTTGAGGAGGGTCTGCCACCTCTACTCACAGGGAGGTCCCTTTTGCATGAGTGTGATGCCGTTCAAGGTGTCAGGCTTGTTAGTAGAGATAAAAGCAGTACACTTCATTGATTATAGATTATATAGAATCATAGAATCATAGAATAGTAAGGGTTGGAAAGGACCTCAAGATCATCGAGTTCCAACCCCCCTGCCATGGGCAGGGACACCTCCCACTAAACCATGCCGTCCAAGGCTATGTATATGAAGGTAACACACCCTCAGTGTCTTTTGCAGTCATCTGAATCAGCATATTTGTCAACCTAGGACACTTAGCTTTCTTAGCCAGAAAAATTAGAGTTCTTTGAGGACTGAATTCTCTTTTGTCTTCACATTTTCTCCCTTGAAATGCTGGTATAGGGAGTTGTCAGACAGACTCAGCAGGGGAAAGAAGGTTCATCTTAGTTTTCTGTTTACTTCTTGTTTCTCCCTGCTAATGCACCATAAACCAAATCAAACACATTCTTAGCTGCTTACAGTACAGAGAAGATGTGCTTGGAGAGAGCAGTAAATTTGAGGCCAACTAACAGTGTCTTCTGATTAGGAAAAAGTGCTTAAGCATCTTTTCGAGGAATGTAATTTTTAAGGTTGTGATACAGATACTTAAGTAGTGTATTGTTACAGAGTTGAGCATTAAGCATTACTGACGGTTTGGGAAATTCTACCCTAAATTGTTGAAGGAGAGGAAACAGGCAGTAGAAAAGAGATTTCTGTGCAGAATTCATATATAAACTAATTTCCATCATTTTGATTAAATGGCTCAAACAAAATTTTGCCTAACGTGACCACTTGTTTGCATGAGAGATCAGTTTCAGTTGACAGCCCCTTGCAATTCATTATCTAATAAATATCTTTTTGTAGGACATTACTCTGGAAAAAGTAAGCTCCTGTACATAAGGAACTCTCAATTCCTTCCCAGACCTGCAGAGAGTCCAGGGAAATCAACAATTGCAGTGTATTTATTGCCTGACATTTCCAAGTCCAGTCCGGAACATGTTGCCACTTTATATCCTCTGTGAGGAAGTAGGAGAGGAGGTACTTGGGTTCTGACTCCAGCCAGTAGCAAAGCTGGAGTGAGATTCTTGGTTCCTTTTTGCAGTTTCCTGCTTTGGTTATAGCATCCTTCATAGCACAAAAAAAAAGGAGGCCAAAATCTGCAATCTTCAGCACCATAGAGCTGTGTTGATTTAATTTGTGTATTAAAAGCAGGGCAAAGATTAGCTCCACACTAGAAATTCTGTTTCCCATAGGAAAGAAACTCAACAGATGATGGTATTTCATAGAATCATAGAATAGTTAGGGTTGGAAAGGACCTTAAGATCATCTAGCTCCAAACCCCCTGCCATGGGCAGGGGCGCCTCCCACTAAACCATGCCACCCAAGGCCCTGTCCAACCTGGCTGGCCATGAACACCGCCAGCGATGGAGCATTCACAATTTCCCTGGGCAACCCATTCCAGTGCCTCACCACCCTTACAGTAAAGAATTTCTTCCTCATATCCAATCTAAACTTCCCCTGTTTAAGTTTGAACCCGTTACCCCTTGTCCTATCACTACAGTCCCTCATGAAGAGTCCCTCCCCAGCATCCCTATAGGCCCCCTTCAGATACTGGAAGGCTGCTATGAGGTCTCCACGCAGCCTTCTCTTCTCCAGGCTGAACAGCCCCAACTTTCTCATACGATAAAGAAAAATACAGAATTACTACCTAATGTCCCCTTATGCTTCATATTTTTTTTCCCCTGAGGATTCCATCAGGTGACAATTCCAGGTTGAATTACACATCAGGAGACATTTCCAGGCTAGGCTGGATGTGGTTCTGGGCAATCTGATCTAGTTGAAGGTGTCCCTGCTCATTGCAGGAGGTTGGATGAGCTTTGAAGGTCCCTTCCAACCCAAACCATTCTATGATTCTAGGATCAGACTGTTTCCTCCTGGGTTTACATTGTTTTGTCTTTTTTTCTAATTCCTAGAAATTTTTTGTAATTCCTAGAAATGTTTTCATGCCTAAAGAGCCAAACTTTTGCCCTCTGTACAACCAGCTTCAGTCTTGGACCATTAGTCTCTCTTCCTAAAGTACAGCCCATCACATAATTGTGGTGGAAGCCAGGAACTGGGATGGCTGTTTCCTCCTTTCTGGAATGAGACCGCTTTTGATTAATTCATCAGGGATCTCCCACATAGCTTTTTATTTTTCCTTCTGACTGGATTTGGACCAGAGCTGAGCTAACAGTTTTGAAGCATACAAGCAATTCGCTAAGTGAAATCAAGATCCATATAATTCGGGGTTTGATTTTTCTGTGTATCACACCCTAAGGAATTCTTTTCCCCCAGAAAGGGGCTTTCCCTTTTAATAGCACTTGGGTTTTCTAGATGAGTTTTCAAGCTGCACAGGTCACATCAGAATAAAGGCAACACTATCGCTTTGGTTCCAGAGGTGCCCTTGTAAAAGCTTTCCCCCCTCCCCAGTTTCCCGACATATGAAAGGCACCTTCTGCCAAACTTTCTTAAAGATGTAGGGATGAAATAAAAATGTAATAATCATGAGGCAGTTCTTGCCACCAAGTATTTTATTGACTGTAAATATGTGACAGGTTTTCTGCTGCTTTTCCCAGTAGGAAGATACATGGAAGCACTACAAAATGAGTGTCACTAGGTCTTCAAGAAAAATTAACTATGCAAAGAATACTTTGCATGTCCTAGCGTACAGTAAATAAGTAGTAAAGTGGAAGTCTGTAGGTAGGACCCAGTGTGCTTAGTTTTATGGTGGGTCAAAGCTGGACAGTGCCACTCAGCTTTTCTCAGAATCATGATAGAATAACTTTGCTCCCCGCAGACCTACACAGGAATGAGATTCTCTGTGGAGACGTTTCCTGGTTCTCTGTGGGAAAACCTTTGAGGCTCCAGGATCTGTGCATGTTGTTCTGCTCTCCCTAGCAATAGCAGGTGGCTAGTGTCTTCAGGCCATGCTGCCTCCTTCAGCCCTTACTGTAGCTCTCCCTGTAACAAAGTGCTGGGGACAGTGTGGAAACCTGTGAGTATAAGAAGCTTTCCATGGGTGGGACAGGGAGAGAGAACAGCCATTGTCCTCATTTCTCTCCTTCACCCCATCCGTCTCCAGCAACAGGAGAAATTTAGGAAAATCTAGTGTAATATTCCATGTTGAGAAGACATTTGGACTCAGAGGAATTCTATGGTAATGTCTTAATTGAGCTGGCGCAGCTGTACAGATCCGTTTTGACAGAATTACTAGGATCATTTCTTGTCTTGGTTTTAAAAAGGCCATTTTCCTGTGCCACAAGTCCTTTGCTCACCCTGAGAGTACTAATGACGACCTGCAGAAGTAGTCAGGCGATGCCCATTAGCAATGCCATTTCTGTCTGTGGTGTCCTACAAAATGCATTGGATTTAATTTATTTGGTTACAACATCTGGGTTTTGTCTGCTATAACCAATTTCTTTGACTAACCACATCTGTCTTAGCATTGTGTATTGTATGTGCCTACAGCAATATCACCCTTGTTCTAAGACTGGCAGAAGTTTGTCCATTTATGAGCAAAACCTGGTCAAAATTCTTTCATTAGCTTTTCTGTGGAAAGGCTCTTGCTTAGGTTACCTTGATAGATACTCAGAGACTGTATGCCAGAAATTGGCTTCTAACATGAGCCAGACTTGTTCTTTGGCAGCCTTGTTTAATTACAGATCCATCCTAAAACTTGTTTCATCCCCACTGGAGAATTCCTTTTTGAAGATAGCAGAATAAGCTCTGGGAGGTTAAATGACTTTGTAAAGAGGTGTTCCTTTTGACTGGGAGCCTTGGCCTCAAATGATTCCACAGAGACCTCTGTTCTCAGGGCTGAGAATATTCCAGTCAATTTCTTTTGCAGATTCCAGAAACTATAATTGATGTCTGATACTCTGTCAGACTACCCCAGGGACAAGCAGCTATTAATGTATTTCCCCCTTGAAACAAACTGTCTTGAATGACAAAACTCTGCGGTATATAAGGACTTTTTCCAGTCCCTCTGCCTCTAGATTTTGGCATAGCACTGAGGCTGACCTATAACTCTTCTGAATACAGTAATACAGCCCTGGCACACAGCCAGAATTCATACACCAGTGAGTGGATTTCTCCATAAATAATACTAATATTTTGAAATGCTACCACCTTCTGGCAGTGAGGGGAGACAATATTCAGACCATCGCTTGGTGAAAACCATTACAGTGCCTCACGTTATGAGAACTTTCTGAAGTTGTTTGAATTTTATATTCTATTTATTTGCTGCAGGAGCTTTGCTTTCAAGAACGTACGAGAGGTATTTCCAATGCTTTTCTGCCAGGGAAAGTGTCGTATGCTTTTCCTGCTTCATTTTCCATCTTAGTCATTTGTTTTAACAGGTGCCCTCAGTCTTCACTACTGTCACTGGTCTAGAATTTTTATAAATATAAGGTGAACTAAGCATTAACAGGATATGATCTTACCAATTATATTCCCCTTTTTAAGCTAATAGTTCAGGAATCATTAGTTTACATGCTGACAGCTTCCTTGAAATGCTGTTTGACTACAGAAACTCAGTCAAGGACATTGCATTTGCTTACAGTGATGAAGGAAATGGGGTGATGTTCCCCCCCATTCAAAGACTCCATCCCATCCACTGGATTCCTGAAAGGTTCCTCTCTTCTATAGGCAGTCGTAGGGGCTTTGAGGCAGACATCAGAAGACTGTCTTGTTTGCTCTCTTCCTCACACAAAGGCCTGTAATGATCAGATGTGCCCTCTGTGCAGTCATGACAGAGCTGGAATCTCTGGAGACAGTGGAAGAAATTCTTTCCCCTTGGTCATTTATTCCAACACACAAAGGAATTAGATTATCATCTCTCTATATAATCCATTTACAAACAACTTGTTTTAAATTTCTTATGCTAAGCAGGAAGGCAGACAATGCAAAACTCTATACTTCATATGTAGAAGTTACATGGCTCTGCTCAAAAGACTACAAAATTGGATGTCACCTGAATTTGTAAGAAGGTGCTTGAAATACAGAGGCAGCCATATAAAATGGCCAGTACAAAGCCGCAAGCGGAATTCAGGTGTGCTGACCGTGGTCTGCCTGCAATGGCTGTCATTCTTATTATAAACTGATAGTGCAGCAATTTAGCTGCTTTGAACATTGGTAACTTGTTTATTTCATTTTATGTAATGATGAATACAACAGTGTCTTCATCAGCTTATATTTACTCAGATACTTGCATTAACTTTCGATGCTGCTTTACATATAAAGATATATATAATATTTACTCAGAGAGAAACTGAATATTTTGATGTAGCGCTTATGCTGAGTGCTTATGAAAGGTGCAGGTTCCTATATAGGCAATTACACAACTACAGAAAAAGATGCACTCTAGGAAGCTAATTATCCTTATTCCAATCTGACAGTGTTTAATTTATAGTTGAACAGATGCTACCCAACATTAAACTGTAATAAATTCTATTTTGATTTGATAGGCTGTGTGAAGGAAACAGAAAGTAAGCGTAATAAAAGAGGAATTCAATGTCTTTTGAAATCTAGTGGGTGTGAACCTGAGAGTGACAAGAAGAGAGCTGGCATGAGAAGGTAGCCCAGAAGCATGGATCCTTGAACAAAGCTAGCTACCTTAATGGCAAAATGGCTTTTCCCTGCCCTATACACTGAGACTTTATCAACTTCCTGAAGTTCCTTCTGTGAATTTTAATTGTCATGGCGTACAAGTGCCACAGTCTTGTTAACAGGACTGTGAAAGAATTATTCCCTTTAGCTCTTCCGTATCTTAGAAGACCAAGTCCTTCTTAACTTTCCAAGTCCACAAGGGCTGGAATATAGTATTTCTCTGCTTTACAGTTCCCGCTTTTTCTTTCTTTCCTAGCAGAGGACATAACTAAGTACAAAACCTCCGCAGTATTCGTTACCCTTTCATTTTGGGTTTGCATCCTCCATGCTTTCTTACACAGACCCATGGCTCAACTTCACAACATCATTTAAATACTTTTTGCCTATGATTGCGGATTTCAGGAAGGAATGTTCCTGATGTCCCATGAAGTCTGTCCATTTATAGACTGAGGGGAGGGGTACAAGCATGCCATGGGAAGGGGCATGTGTTGTCCTGAACTGGTTATTGGTGACTTCAGTAGACTTTAATGTGGGAAAGGGAGAAGTAAGAGCAATGTAAGTTCTCAGGCCGTGATGCATTGCAGTTATCTAACCATATCAAGTCACCTGGGATTTTTGGTTGGATTATGTCAGGGTAATGAATTGTATATTGAACTGCCTGACTAAACCGGACCTGTAGGAGCAGTGGCATATCATGTAAATTAAAATAAGCAATTTAAATAAGGTATCTGGGACCGCAATTCATGAAGTCATTATAAGCAATCAGAGGAAGTTCTTTTGAACAGTTGCTGTTACTTGCTAGTGGTTACTGATACAAGTTGGAAAAGCAGATGCTGCATGTTTTGCTGATGCAAAACTGTCCCAATGTCCCCGTCAGTGTGGATAAGAAAGGAAATGGAGCAGTTAGGTTTTTGGGCAAATAAGGTAGGATGAGAGGAGTCAATATCTCAGTCCAGGGCGTAACCCTGATAACAGCAAAAGCTGTTCTGGGTTATACAGAGTATGTGCAGTCAAATTTAAAATGGCACCAAAACGCTGCTTGCCTACTTCAGTACGATTTTGTCTCAAGCTGAAGCTCCCAAGTGATCATTCTTCTCACTTGCTTTTGTTGACATCTGCTTTGAGATACAGTTGAGACAAGGCCTGTTTGATGTGCTCTGAGCCCAGGCCTCATTAGAAAATGGGACTGGATCTCTATGAGTAACTGGAAAGAAAGTACCAGACAAATGCAGTGCAAGATGGCTCTCAGTGTACTGTGCTTGAGTAAATGTGTTGTTATTATGTGGAGTAACGTGTGCTGCTCCTGGGCAACTTCTTAAATAGAACAAAGATCCAAAATGTCATATACAATCTCTCTGTTATGTAAATCAGCTCAGCTACTGCGAGAAAGGTTGTAGCTCTGAGATGGGGGCAGGTGGACGAGAGGACTGCTACCCTTGGGGACTTCCTCTGTCAGAGAGAGAAAAGAGGGGGCAGGTCACTGGTTGGCTGCAGCTCATGGAGAGGCTAGCTGTGAGATGGGGAAATACAACATGCCTTGAAACTAGTATATACATTGTGATTTATTTATTTCATTCTTTTTAGTGTCCAGCAGAGTTATGAATTTTTGTTCCCAGGCTTGTATTTTAGAACTGGGTTTAAGAGCCCTCATAAGGGATGAGAGGTCAGAGATGAAGTTGTTGCTTGTGAATTATATTCTCCCACAGGTATCTGGGCTTTTCTGTATGTTAAGTATCTGAGTGAGCTCATTTTGAGAAGTGGTTGTTTAGTTGCTAAGAGAGCATTTAATGCACTGGGTATAAAATACTACATGCAGAATACATGTCTGAGATCCAGATAATTTAATGATATTACCATGGGGCGTTTAGTGTGGTGGTTTCCTGCTAACATTACTGAGGTCAGCAAGACCAGGGGGTGTGTTTGAGAGTTCAGTGGAAAAGCTCCTTTTAGAATAGCCTGAAAGTGTTTAATGATTGTCATATAGGTTATAGCCCGAGGGTCACTCCTGATTTTTATATTAAAACTGGCCTGTTAGCATTGTGTTGGTTTACACAAGCAAAGCAGCCAGGAGACAGGGGAGCAAGTGGCGGTTCAGTGTTAAAGTGAAAAGTGAAATATCATTGTAAAAATTCCCAACAACGAAATTTACCCATAACTCCCTCCTCCTTTTTTAATAAAACCTTGCCTCTGCCCCTGGGATAAAAGGGAGGCTTATTCTTCTTTTGATAAATTGCTTTTTAGGGTTCGTCCATATGTGAGATTGCATTATTGAGCCAGCGTACCAGTTGCTAGCAGTGCTCTACTTCATCACTGCCTGCAATTATCAGCAGATATCATGAAAAGCAACAGTCCAGAGGAGCTCATAAAAGGGCCAAGAACAATGAGAAAGAAAGCTGAAGAAAATTAATAAATGAAGGCAAAAAATTACATTTAATATCAATTTCCTAGTGGACTTGGTCCTTCTTATCCACTGCTTCTACAGCTTTTCTGTCAGTTCGCACTAAATATAGTTTTACCATTGCCTAGCATGGAGAAGCAGGGCACAAAGCACGAAGTGACAAGACACCCCCCATGCTGTTATTCAGTGGGCTGGTCCATGAGCATGCACACAGACCTAGTTTGCTTAGTTATCTTTGTTTCCCATGTCACTAAACTGCGGGATGGATAGTCACTGCCTTGCTGAGGGTTACCGAAGACTCACAGACACGCCTGACAGGCCACACAGCGTGCACTTTAATCTTTGCTGGTTACAATGTAGAAGAGAGTTTTGTGGCAGGAGGTGTGTGAGTGGGAATATCCCCTCCATGCAGGCAGGGAAGTTGCCTGCCTGCACTGTTTCACCCACGAGTTTTGGGTAAGATTCACTGTTTTGGGACAGGTATACCAGTTGCTTTTGAACTAATTTTCTAACACAGGATGGCAACATAATCACTGTTGCTATGCTCCATGTGCAGTGATTTGATGTACAGTTGGTGCCATTTTCCTTTTCAGTCTGAAAGGAATACTGTGCAATGAAAGGCAGAAGCATTTGGCACTTGCAGCCCAGAAACCACTCGTGTGCTGCACTGCATCCCCAGAGTGTCATCAGCAGGTCGAGGGAGGGGGTTCTCCTCTTCTATCCCGCCCTGGTGAGACCCTCCGAGCAGTTCTGCATCCAGCTCTGGAGCCCCCAACACGAGAGGGATGTGGAACTGTTGGAGCGAGTCCAGAGGAGGCCACGGAGATGCTCTGAGGGCTGGAGCAGCTCTGCTCTGGAGCCAGGCTGAGAGAGCTGGGCTGGTTCAGCCTGGAGAAGAGAAGGCTCCTTAAGGGAAGACCTTAGAGCAGCTCACTAAAGGCACGGTTTCTTGTTTGTCCTAAAGGGGCCAACAAGAAACCTGGAGAAGGGCTTTTGCCAGGGTCGATAGTGACAGGACAAGGGGGAATGCTTTTAACCTGAGAGAGTGGAGACTGAGATTTGACATTAGGAAGATATTCTTCCCTGTGAGGGTGCTGAGGTGCTGGCACAGGGTTCCCAGAGAAGCTGTGGCTGCCCCGTCCCTGGCAGTGTTCCAGGTCAGGTTGGACAGCGCTTGGAGCAACCTGCTCTAGTGGAAGGTGTCCCTGCCTGTGGCAGAGGTTGGAACTGGATGAGCTTTAAGGTCCCTTCCAACCCAAACCAGTCTGGGATTCTATGATTTAGATCATTAAAATATGTCTAAAAGCACACACTCTGTAACTAAAACAAGAAACAATATGCAAATATGTAAGTGAGGAGACTTGGTTTGGAAAGGTGCAAAGTCTGCCCAGTTTCAGGTTCAATGGTAGTTTTCATGTCTTTCCTCAAATATCTGATGAAAGCCTTTTGCATTGTGCTGAGAATGTATTTCTCACACAATGCTTCTGGTAGTAATTCCTGCCAGCCAAGGATTTAAGTCAGGCTTTGAAAAATGTATTCTTTAAAGTAAGAATAATAAAAAGGTTTTCCATCTACTCTATTCATAGTGCATGGTAGTGAAGCTGTGTAGTCTAATCCAAAGAGCAGACAAAATAAAGGAGAGACAACAATAGATTAACTTTGATTTGTTATAATGTATTACATCTTTATCTCCCAGAAACACACACTCTGAGGCTGAAGTTTCTCAAGTTGCATTCCAGTATGCACAGGCCACATGTTTCAGTTAGAAAGCGGGGGCACTTTCTGGTGGGTTTTCTTTTCTCTATCAAAAGCAAACGTTTGAAAATTAACACTTCGACACAAACATCCTCAACAAAAGGGATGAATGTGGTCTGAAAACGGCAGTTCTTTCAATTCACAGATACGCAGGCTTAAGCAACAGCGATGATAGTGGAGAAAAAGGTAAAAATGCCCCATTCTGGAGTTTTCCATGAGGAGATTTGTGGTTTTGGTGAGTTTTTGTTTGTGTTGAGTTTTTTCCTTTTTTCTTTCTATTTTCATTTTTCTCCTTTTCCTCTTTGCTATGGAAAAGAAGGGAGGATAAGAATGTTTTGTAAAAATCTCAAAATTCTTTATTTTGAAGATTTATCCTCCTGGTCTGTTATTACTATAACTAGTGATTGATATACTCTAGTTGAGAACAGCAGTATGAGCAGCGGCACATGTAGAGGGGCCCTGAAACATTCTTACTCCAACGACTAAAGGAGTACAAGAAGGGCGGAGTGTGCTGGGGCAAGAGGCAGCGGGTGCAAGATCCGTGCTCGATTTTGTCTTCTGTGTGACAGTGTGGCAAAGGAGCATCACAGCCCCATGACAACCGTGGGGGAGGGATGTTCTCCTCTCTCCAGTTCAGGACCCAGAGCAGGGACACTTTATCAGGGCTTTCTCTGACTGCGAACCTGTAGTGGTTCTTGTCGAAGTCAGTCTGCAAGGTCATCTGTAAAGGGTGCAAACATACAGCTGCCTTTGGAGAGCTGCTGTTTGGTGCTCCAGTTGAGATGGAGGAACCTCAGTTGAAGGTGGCCCTGCTCATTGCAGAGGGTTGGACTAGATGACCTCTGAAAGGTGCCTTCCAACCCAAACTGTTTGATGATTCTACGTGTGATATTTAGGTCTGCACACTTTCCACACTTCTGGCAACTGTGGCTGTGGGGGTATCATCTGACTATTTTTGCAGTGTCTTACTTCCAGTGCTGACCACGTCACCCAAAGAATAGCCAGGTTTAGGAATTGGAGGTTGCTTGGTCCTGATCCTTTCTGGAAGCAGCACATGTGAACAAAGCAATGTTTGAACTTCCGTTAGACATTCCAACTAAGGACTGGAGGCTTGGGTGCATTCATACCGGAGAAAGTAGAGAAAATGGTAAAAGCAAGTAGGCTTAGACAGGTGCCCTCCTGAAATCAATGCAGCTCTTGCCATTAGGCTTTTTAGAGTGGCAGAGTTAGGCTAAAATTGAATTATTTTGACAAATTGCAACAGATTTGTTTTACAAGACAAAGGAAAACAGCAGTTTCATTGTAGATATGGTCCTAACAGAAGTTGGTGTGATTTGCTGAGGTAGAAAAGGTGAATGGAAGGGAACCCAATTACTGTGAATGTAAAACAGAATTTGGTTGCCAAGACCAGTGCTTGATTTTACTCTGTTGCTCTCCCACAGAATGTGTTGCCAGAAGCATAGTCTGTGCACAGTTTAGGCTTGAAGTTTAAATACACTTGCATTTGGTAAAGTATAGAGCCAGGGTCTAACCTGGTGCATGTTGATGTCTCTTCATGGACTACTGTGGTGGGCAGCAACTGTGCAGCCCATGCGGGCATAAGTCTGTCCATGTAAAGGACATAGAAATGGTGTCAGAAAATTGCTTAGAAAGCCTGGGAATAAAAGCTCATAATGTGTCACTGTTTCAAAGTCAATAAATTGGATGGCTCAAGCAAATAAAGATGGTTCAGTTTGATAATTGCTGTTATGACGGATCATATGGAACCTAATTAATGAAGAACCTAAAGGTGGGAATGTAGCTCCAGGGAACACTGGTGTATGGACAGGAGATCTTATCAGCCAACCTTGATGCTGGATTTTTGTTGGAATTCACAGACTTTTGATAAAGGTAACTCTGTTAATGTACTTCAGACTTCTGTAAGGCATTTGACACAGTGCCAGGTAACATTCTGAGTAAAACTATGTGTGGTTATTAAATCAGCACTGCCCATAGCCACTCAGGATTAATCCATAGGCAGGATTAAGACTGCCTAAAACACCACCAAAAAAAAAATGGAAATGAGGAATACTCATCTGATGAGGCTGCTTAATTTGTACTCATTCCATGGGGATCTGCATTCAGCCAGGGAAGAAAATACGAAATCATTATCATAGATGATGACAGAAAGAATAGAGAAGTTATTCAAACCAAACCACTCCAAAAACTAGGAGGCTATTTGAAGATGAGACGTATTTTGCAAATGGGCTACCTGTCAGCATGCAATAGAGAATTCCACTAAAAATTTGAATACATTTTAATAAATCTAAGCACTGCCCTTCAGAAACGGATTTCATAAATATTGGTTTATCTCCCAAGTGGGAAAATGTTTCCATTGTCTCTGTCTCACTGTATCCATCCCAAGCCTATCCAGGGGTCAGTCTTTGCTAGGATTGCTGTACAGCTTTTATTTTATACATATAGAATTATAGAATCATAGACTGGTTTGGGTTCAAACCATTCAAACACATTTAAATGACAGCTACTGAAACACTCTAAAGGGTTTTCAACCCACTGGTCCTGTCCTGCTCTCATCAAGTACAATTTCTCTTTGGTTTTAAGGGCAGCAGCATTTTGGCTTGATGAAATCTCTGATGCAAGGGCAGTTCTTAATGCACTCTTCAGATGTATTTTACATGTGCATTAGTTTGGGTTTTAAGCAGGGTCACTTTTAAACTGGTTTTGTTTGCATGTGATTTATAAGCCAAACTCTGCTACAGGCATATGAGAATAGCATTTCTGTTTCAAAGAGTCAACTTGGCTTGAGGAAACACTTCCCTGTTATTGAAACGGATGATTGCCATTCTTGAAGTGCTCAGGTGTCAACATTAGTTACCCACAGCGCAGTGGAGCTAATGTAACCGAACTGTCTCTTTCTTCCTAATTTACAGATGAGCTATTACTTTAGAATAAAAGAATAAATGTGGAATAAGAGGGTAACAATGCCTGGCCTCTAAGGCTGTCCTTGGATGCAGCCCAGTTTGTTGTCTATGTAGTTATTGCCTATGTTGTTTTCTGTTTTCAAAACATTAGACTTACATACCCTTAATATTCTTTTTTTCCAGTCAGGTGCTACATTGCATTGATACATACGATATTAAACACTTGTGTGGGGATGGGCCAGGCAGTGGCTGCCCGTTGTCTATGAGCATTCTTGGATCCGCACATCAGACCTTCCCATCACAAGAGCCAGTGACTAAAACCCGAATTATTCTGTTTGTAATTTAGTGATGCGGCACAAGGGGGAGCTCAAGGCTCAAATTGCTGCTGAATATTCATAACGTAGTACAGAACACCCGCTAGCCAGCTTCTGTGCTATTTTAAATGGTTCAGTGTCTTAGACTTAACTATAAAATTATGATTGCCAAGAATGTAATAGTTTAATCACTGGTGTAATGGAAGCAAAGCTACTTCATTTTTTCGGTAGAAATCATGCAAACTGGCTCTTTTCTCTCTGCTGAGTTAATATATAGTAATTAATGAGTAGTTTGGGGTTTTTTTTAAACCTACACAGCACTAGAGAAGACGTGAGAGTCACTCTCCATGCCAGATGCAGGTCTATAACTTTTGGGAGTCTGTAGGAGGCGATCACTCCGCAAGCTTTAGGAAACAGATGAGCTGCAGCAGGAATATTGTGCCACTTAGTTTTTAATGGCAGTACTAGCACTAATCACTCCTCAGCAATAGCCATGCTCTTATTATTTGAAATTACATTAAAATGGAAATGCAGTTCCTGACAGGTTACTTTTGTGACTGCCATCTCAAATGAGCCCAGTGAAATGACAGAAAATTACTGCATGGGCTTTTAAATTAGAACTGAAAATTATTGAGCCTCTTTCCTACCAAAAAGAAGGGGACTTAGTAGATATCTAATAATTATCAGTCCTTGTCTGCTTCACTCATTTCAGTGTATTGAAGTAACAGCAGTGTATGGACAGTGATGTCTGTGTGGTGACTGCAGGTATGTCACAAGCACCCAGGGAAAGGGAACCAGCTGCTGTCCCTCTCCAGGTACCTTGCGCAGTTTGGAAGTTGTATTGGTGCTCTGTTGGATGAAGCTAGCAGTGGCTCTTGTTTGGATTTTGCCAAGCTTACAGATTTATTTGGGATCAGAAATGGTAGTTGTTTGCTTTGTAAAGAAACGTGTGAATGCACTCCGACATCTCATCAAGGTCAGGAGTTTGGTACATAATTACAGCCATAGGTGTAACTTCAGTTACAGGCTCTGGGTCTCTCTTTGTAACTCCTAGAGGACTTACCAGCCCTTAGAACCCTTAAATCTGCCTCCTCTCTTCTGTTGCATAAGAAATTCCTTCTACGTCTGGTTTTGGGGAAAGCCAGTGGAAAACACAGCGGTATAAATAGAGTGTAAATGACAATATATCTCTGGGAGGAAAGGCAGAGACAAGATGTAAACCTAAGTGATCAAATTTGATGCTTCAGGCTACAAGCTGGCATCCATGGTTCAGAAAAATATCTTTTGTTAGGTTCACAGTGGAAACTTCCTTTTTTTTTCTCCATTGAAGCATTGGAAGTTAGGCAGTTGCCAGAGGCAGGAATTGAGGGCTAAATGTGCTGGTGAGCTGATGTCTGGCAAGTCCAACGTGCCTCCTGCAGTTGGGAGAAATTACAAGTAAGATTAGAGCTGCTGGAGACAAACCATGTAAAGCTGCACAAATAGCTGAATCAACAGCTTTCCCTTCCCCACCACAGCACAAAGTGGGTAAATGTTTCTTTAATTCTATATTGCTTGGATTTAACTATGCCATTGCATTTCCAGTTTTCTTTATATTTGAGGGCTAACTGAATAGATTTTAAGACATCTGTAGAAGGAGCAATGAATTTAGCTGCATTTGTAACAAGAAAAACTGGGGGCAGTTTATGGCACACTGGGCTCTAATTATCATTAGATAATGAGGATGCCAATAAAAGGCTTTTCACTTCCACTCCCACAAGCATACAGCTGCATGATTAATCACTGCCTCTTACTGAAAATACAGCACTTCTACTCCTGAGATCCTTCACTGTGAGCCCAGGTTCTGCTGGGGGGGGCCCATGCTGCCATAGGGTCTTTGCAGGGCTGTGAGGTGTGGAGGTGAAGCTTGTGCCTGCTCCATGGTCCACTTGAAAGGTCTCAGACCCTGTTATTGAGGTTCAGCCTTTTGCTGTGTCTTATAGCCACCACGCACTCAATGTCTGACATAGTCTCCCTGCTGTGCCACCCGCATATGTTGCAGGTGCTGCTGTTTTCCTGCAAGGAAAACTATTACTAGGAGCTGTTTCTTCCACTTCCTTCTCTTGCAATGCTTTTTTCAGTAGTGACAAGCAGATGCCCATCAGCCCCATAAACCTGGGGGGCCCTGAACCAGAGCAAAGTGGGGCTGACACAGCAGTGGGCTGGAGGGGTTCTCTCACTGGGGCTGAATCAGCTGTGTGATTGCAGGCTTCTCACAGGCTCCAGCCACCCTGCTTTGCTCAAGTTTACAGTCTCATTGTAATGGTATATGAGTTAAGCAGCTTAACTCATACACCTGGGTCAGGTGAAGTAAGCAGGACTTATTGGGTGGCTTTTGGTTGTTTTTTTAAAGCAGCTGTTTTCTTTTCAGTCTTCTTTTCTCCTTTGATTAATTCACACGGTTTATAGAAGTGGAAGAGAACAAGACATGCGATTAAAGGCTAGGCTGGATGTGGTTCTCATCAACCTGAAGATGTCCCTGCTCATTGGAGGGAGGTTGGACGAGATGAGCTTTGAAGGTCCCTTCCAACCAAACCATTCTATGATTCCCTGATTCTCATTCCCTTCTAAGACTCCCATGTGCTAAGTAAAGTGATAAACCAGCCCAGAAGATGTGGAGAAATTCACGCTGCTTCCTCAGGAAGGCTGTCCTGCAACTGCTTCTTCATGTGCTGCTTGTGCTCGGGGCTGAACTGGCTATTGGAGGGGCGTGTTGTGGTATCTGGTAGAACTTTGGTTGGAACATTCAGCAGAGATTATGGACTGCTATTGATAGGATGCAGCTGACAGCAACCTGTCTGCGTGTGGTTGTCCTCTCAGTCTTTTCTGTTCAAGTTGGGAATGATACCTCTCAGAAACACAGTGCAGACCTCTGCTTGGTTCATCATGAACCTGCACTGTAAGTCACGAGCCTGCATTATAACAACAGCTTACAGCTTCTGAGTATGGTAGCTCTACTAATAGCTTTTACTTGATGACTGTACTAATGGATTTTACGTACCTTGCTTTCTGCTTACTAACAAAGGCCCTACTCTTGCAAACAGTATGAGTGGCCAGCTCTAAATCCACGAGTATTCCCCAATGGGTTTGTGCAGATCCAAGCACAATTGTTTTCATGACTAAGGTTTAAGGTTTCCAGTCTGCAGCCCAGCCCACCAGTGTTCCACCCCACCTCTCCGTAAAAGCAGGTGAATGACTTTGTGAAGGAGAAGGTGGGTCAGCTGAGAAACCAGTCTCTGGCAGTGAGGTGGATGAAGATTTGGTTGTGCACGGGCAGGGAAATGCAGTCTACTTTATTCGCAGCTCTAGCTGCAGTTTCTTTTGATGCATGCTTTGAAAGCAGATGACTGCGTCCTAATGGTGTGATCACCCTTTTGTCTCACAAGTGACTCTCAGTTCTGTTTCTACATGTTGCAGACTCATCCTTTCTAAAGCAGTGGTATTAAGTCCCATGCTCTGATTGCCTAACAAATTTGGCCTGAGCTATGCTAATCATCCAGTAATTTCTAGTAGTTTTATGCCTTACCTTTTCATGTGGATCCTATATGGCTCCTTCAAGATGAAAACTAGTGAAGCATTGATTAAATGGGGTTTTTTTTTGCCCAAGCAATTTGCTGCGTTTGCACCCTTTGCCAGAGGGAGAGCTGTCATTAAGAGTTGCAGAGATGCTTTTGAGAAATAGATTAGAGATCATTATTGCAGAGCATAACTGTCTACATGGAGGCTATTAATTTTTGATAATATTTACTCTTATGCCAAGGCAAGGCCCAAAGAGGAGCTTGTAATAAAACTATACAGACACATTGGAGTTTCATGTACACCTCAGTAATGGACTTTTTTAGTTTAGACACTAAAACAAAATATCTGGGGAAATAATTTACTTTTGGCCAAATTCATCTCTAATTTTGGGGGATTAATTTTTGCTATGGTAAGAAAATGGGGTTAATCTAAAATGCAAGCAGTAAATTACCCCATCACACCCCCCACATGTACACCTTTTTTGATTACTTTTAATCTCATTTGAAGACCTTTACCCATTAATTATTCTTCAGATGCAATCAAAAGTAGAGGATTGATGTGCTTAATAAACGTCTGCAGAAAATATTTTGCCATGCCTGCTAGGAAACACTTAATTTCAAGTTTCAAGTCAGTGGAGCAAGAGAACCAAGAGAACTTGGCTCACAGATTTTCTGCCCACTTCCTTTGGTACAAGCTTTTCTGTGCACTGGTAGGACATGACAGTCAACGCTTCACCATTCTCTTGTTCCTCCTGCCTTTCTACAGTGTGTCTTTCAAATCCTGTGGATTTGCGCATAAAGTAATGTCTCTCTCCTTTGCAAATCACTGCAGAACAGATTCAGACATGGTTTCTTGTTCAGGTTTTAGGACATTCTTTAACTGGGAAAAACCTTTCAATTTATCATGACAAAACTGTAAGGCTTCAGCTGCCATCTAAACAGTATTTTTGTGCTCACTGTCACATCAAGGCCTTGTGCAGGGTGATGTTTGCAGGCAAGATTTTTTTACAGCCATATATTCCTCAGATCTGAATATGTCTGTGGGTTGTCATAGTCCTTGCTCTAAGTTTTCCAGCTGCCTTAAATTCTCTGTGTGTGATCCAAAGCTGCTTGCAGTCTCTGAAAAAGCTTGGAAAGGTTTAAGTCTGACCCTATTACATTAGCTTTATCTCATTAAGTAAGAGCATAGTAGAGGGTGGAGAGAGGAGGCAGAGGACATGCTCACCCGCTGTTGGGCTGGAGGTTCAGTGTGGCTCCAGAGCAGGGCTCGTAGCAGGAGGTACAGACCACAAAAGCCCCTGGGTTCCTGACTGTCCTTTATCTTCATGGTATTCATTGTGAGGAGTCATAATACAAGTCTGTCTCTGTCAGCTGATCAGAAAAGAAGGTGTCATCAGAGAATCACAGAATGGTTTGGGTTGGAAGGGACCTTAAAGCTCATCCAGTTCCAACCCCCTGCCATGGTCAGGGACACCTTCCACTAGACCAGCTTGCTCATAGCCCCATCCAACTTGGACCTGTTACTGCTTCATCTCCTTCTACAGGAGTCAGGGACTGGGCTATTGCCACCTTGCCCAAAAGTCAGGAGGTAGTGTTCCAATGGGACACCTTCGAATGGAACCAACCCCCTGGTGCCTTGCAAACTCAAATCACATCCACCACCTCCATCTGCTCAGCCTTGTCCCTTTAAGCTTATGCCATAATTAAAGGAATTCAGTGTTCTGAAGGGGACAAAAATTGTTTTTCCCTGCTAAAAGGGAACCAACTTGCCTGAAATGTCTCTCTGATGCTGCTTGCAACTGTCAGCAAGAAAGTGTTCACATGGGCTGCTGAATAACCAGCAAGCACTGCAGACACTCAGATGTTGAAGAATTGAAGCCCACAACCTCAGATTCCATTGCCAGTGTCCTTGCGTTGTCCTTGCTATCTTACTCAAATGAGAAATTAAGGATCCACAACAGTGTAACCTGGGTCGGAGCAATCCCAGGCACAGCTACAGTTGGGCAGAGAAGAGATTCAGAGCAGCCCAAGGAGAAGGACTTGGGGGTGTTGGTCGATGAGAAAATTAACGTGAGCCGACTTCAGTGTGCGCTTGCAGCCCAGAAAGCCAACCGTATCCTGGGCTGCATCAAAAGGAGTGTGACCAGCAGGTCGAGGGAGGTGCTCCTGCCCCTCTACTCTGCTCTCGTGAGACCTCACTTGGAGCACTGTGTGCAGTTCTGGTGTCCTCAACATAAAAAGGACATGGAACTGTTAGAACAAGTGCAGAGGAGGGCCACGAGGATGATCAGGGGACTGGAGCACCTCTCGTATGAAGATAGGCTGAGAAAGTTGGGGCTCTTCAGCCTGGAGAAGAGAAGGCTGCATGGAGACCTCAGAGCAGCCTTCCAGTATCTGAAGGGGGCCTATAGGGATGCTGGGGAGAGACTCTTCATGAGGGACTGTAGTGATAGGACAAGGGGTAATGGGTTCAAACTTAAACAGGGGAAGTTTAGATTGGATATGAGGAAGAAATTCTTTACTGTGAGGGTGGTGAGGCCCTGGAACGGGTTGCCCAGGGAAGTTGCGAATGCTTCATCCCTGGCGGCGTTCAAGGTGGGGTTGGACATAGTTTAGTGTGAGGTGTCCCGGCTCAAGGCAGGGGGGTTGGAAGTGGATGATCTTAAGGTCCTTTCCAACCCTAACTGTTCTGTGATTCTACATTTCTATTCTATAATGTGTACAGACCTGGGGAGGACTTCAGGAGAGGGACTTTTTACAAGGGCCTCTAGGGATTAGAAAAGGGAGAGTGGATTTAAACTGACAGAGAAGACATATAGATGAGACACCAAGAAGCAGGTCTTCCCTGGGATGGTGCTGAGGCACTGGCACAGGGTACCCAGAGAAGCTGTGGCTGCCCCACTGGCAGTGTTCAAGGCCAGGTTGGACAGGGCTTGGGGCAACCTGCTCTACTGAAAGGTGTCCCTGCCTGTGGCAGGGGGCTGGAACTGAATGAGCTTTAAGGTCCCTTCTGACCCAGACCAGTCTGGGATTCTCTGATTTTCTGACTCGCAAAGTTGTTTTCACATGCTGAAATCCAGCTCTAATATTTGTTTGTGCGCTGTTTATAGTGACTAATGCCTACTCCATTTGCCACCAGCCCAACCCGCCCCTTTGCAAAGATCTTCGGGATACCTCAAAGATGAATGATGCTATAGACAACTCAAGCCCATTCAGATCCTATTGTAAATGTTGAAATGTCACATGCTTTCTTTTTAAACATCGTTACATCATTTATTCTTCCATCCATTATTTGATTTTTCCTTCATCTTTGCCATTAATCATCATAATATTTTTAGCACATAGAAAACAAGTGGTGCTTTGTAGCTGATAGTTGTGCCACAACAAGCTGCCTGCTATTCTGCTGTTCCTTTTGTCTCGTGTTCAAAATTACTTTGGTTCCTGGTGCTCTTCAATATTGTATAGAAAAAGAAAAGTGAGACTTCCTGTCTTTTCTTTGTCCTGTCCCTACATGCCCTGGTCAAAAGTCCCTCTCCTTTCAGCTCAAGCATGTGTGGGGTAGAAAAGCTCTCTGCATCTCAGGGAAGACTGGAAAACATGCACAGTTGAGGGCAGGCACTGAGCTTGAGGAAAGAGCTCTCTGCCTGCTTGGCCCATAGCAGCCACTTCAAATTATCAGCTCCTTTTTGAAGTGAGGGTAGTCATGCTCAAGCTCCGAAGTACTTTGTGTTGCACCTCAGGTCCATATCAAAAAATAACATGCTTGCTGTTTGCCATGCTCTGAGGAGTACTTAGGCTGCTCATGCACATTCTCTGGGGTGCGCTCATTGAACAGCAGCCTGGCAACTCCTCCACTGGGTGAGGGTTCATCTTGCCTTAGCCCTGCCAGCCTCACTCGTGGGCATGTCCTGACCACATTCAGGTGTCTCCCTGGCCTTGTACTGGGAGTGCAGTGATGGAGACTGCATTTTGCTCCTTCCAAGGTGCCAAGAGGGCTGTGAAGAAAGTCCAAGTGAACCTTTGCACCTGGAGGCAAGTATTCCAGCAATGTAATCACTGACAGAACAATTACACACAGTGTGCCTTTATCCAGGAGGGTGGAAGAGACACCTATTGTTATTCCTATTGTTACAAAGCAGGGAGCTTCAAGAAGGATGCAGTGGGTGGGTGAGTGTGGGAGATCAGCATTTGATTCCTTGCTCGTTAGTATCCTTCAATTATGAGCCTAAGTTGTTTAGCCCCAGATGACTGATGGGAACTGGATGGGACACAGTCCTTTTAGCATCTCTGCAGAAGGCACCGTAACTTCATCCCTAAACATAAGCTGAGGATAGCAGCATGTTATTACCAAACAGAGTATTTGTGATGCTATTTGCATGCAAAACAAGTCAAGTCAACTTAAAAAAGTAAAAAAGGGTTTCTCTGTCCTTATTCTTCTCTTAGGTTTTTTTCTGCACAATGTTTTGTGACATATGTGTTTAAATGGGTTTTTTCCCTAACAATTTGGTCCTTGATGGGGTTAGTCCTGCAGTGAACTTGTGCTGAATTTGTGTTGCTGTTTGTGTCTGTGGCAACATGAACTCGGGACTCTGACCTTACTGCAAAACCCAGTGGGAAAGAAACTAAATTGTGGAAGGGAACAGTTTTAACTAGCCATAAATCTTCACCAGTGTTAGCAGAAGAATTGAACAGTACAGGTCAACTAAATTGATTTTGTATAAATACTCTTTTTCAAACT
This sequence comes from Amazona ochrocephala, assembly GCA_039720435.1. Lineage (NCBI taxonomy): Eukaryota > Metazoa > Chordata > Aves > Psittaciformes > Psittacidae > Amazona > Amazona ochrocephala. The sequence continues at coordinate 16,894,472 of CM077884.1, read as the reverse complement.
TGTGATGGCAGGAAAATCTTTCTACATTTGACCTCTCTTCTAGTACAGTTATTACTGTGAGAAGTACCTAATGCACAAGCAAGAAAAACAACGCTTTGTGTTTAACAACAAAAACATGATTTGGGGCAGCTCAGTTTCCCACATTACTCTGGAGCTCTTCAGCCGTGACCTGGGTGAACACTTCTCTGGTCTAAGTGCCAAGACATTTCAAACCCCGTAACTAGACCATACTTGCCCTCTACTAATCCTAGCTTTTTCTGCAGTGTTTAGAAGAGTGATAGACGTGATGACTTTTGCTAGATGCTGCACTACTGCATCAAACACTTAGAGATAAGCTAGCAACAAGTTAAAACTGCTACCTGGCAGTCTGAGTTCAAAGCATACCCTGTGATACTTGTATGGCAGACGCTTTGGCTTATCTGTGAGGAATTCTAGCAGTAAGAGTGCCTACAGGTTAATGGTAATTAAGTTAAGCCTGATTTTCAGTGCCCATAGCTATCAATCAATAGCTGCAGAATGTGCTGAGTGCATTGTGGCTGTTGGGTGTTCTACTGTTAGGGGAGCAATAAATGTTCATTGTCCTGATCTGTGCCATTTAGGCAGTCGCAAAAGGAAGGAGTTGGATGTAAGCTACAAATTATTCATTGAGCTGAACAGGTAGCTCACAGCTTCTGCAATGAAATACTGCTTCCTCTGTAAGAAATAGAACTTCGGTGCTTTGGAATTACGAATTCAGCTGTCTTACTGGTGGAAAAGATTAAGCATAAGGCAAGGAGTTTAAGAACTCTGAATCAGGAGATTTGGAAGTCTTAGTGTCTGATCTCTTTTGATACAGCATTAAGGCCTCCTATTTACTCTTTACTTATATAAAATTTAGCATCACTATCTTACTGATAAAGTTTTAACCTGGAAACAGGATTAGATTGGAACTGTGCACCTTGCACTCGTGCAGCCCAGGTCAGTAATTCTTCCATCTGCGGCTGAAGGACCAAACACCTGCTATAAGGTATTAGGACCTAAGCAGAAGTGAAGGCACTGGAGCAGGTAAGAATTGCCTTGAATAGCTCTGCACAAATACACTGAGAAAGCTGTCGAATGTATGTGCATTAGGGCATGTTTTGAATACATAATGGTAAGAGACATCCCTAAGGAGCCAAAACAGCCAGGGGAAATGACAGGGAAGTGATAGGGGTTCAAGAAGTGCAAATCTCAGCTGCACTATACTTGAACCTGGAACAGAGAGTGGGCCTGGACTACACAAATGCCTCCTTTGCATGAGACGGGCAGGAATGCTATCTTCCCATTGCAGAGCACAAGCTTTGGCAGCAGTCGATGGCTTTGTCAACATTGCAGGTAAGAGTGGAGGCAGGCAGTGAGTCACCTGAAAGAGTAGCCTGAGAAGGTACTTCTAACTGGCATGGGAGAGAAGAACATGGTTTAGCATGAAGGGAGCAAAGCTGGGTTCACGTTGGTATGATCAACAGGGTAGATAAAGGGATGTAGAATTAATTATGGGGATCAGAGTTGTGGAAAGCATTAGAAATGGAGACAAGAAACTTGAAATTACTGCAGGAACAGGGATATACAACAACAGTCATGCAATGTTATTAGGCTCAGCAGCAGTTGTGGTGGTGGAGGAAACAGCCCCAAGCTGTAGGCACCCAGGGCTTTCTCAGTAGGACCCGTAGGCTGCCATGGGAATAGCAAGGGGTGCCAGAGGGCTTAAGTGAAGACTGAGAGCCAAGTTCAATCCCTAAGTCAAGTTCATGCAAAGGTGCAGTTCATGTACTCGTTATTGTCAGCTCTTCTTTAATCTCCCATGTGCGCCAGTGTATTTGGAGAAACAGACTTCTGAGGAAAAGCTAGAATTTTGACTTCCTAGCACTGATGTATTTTGTTACGGTTTGTTTTGCTTTGCTTGTAATGAGCCACAAGCAAGGTCGTCTCTCTGGGACGTATGTCTGATGCTCTGCAAATTCGGACATTCCCCCTTTTTCTTCAATAAAGAATTCTATGCTGGTATGACAGAGTATCCTTTTGTATACCTGTGGTCATCTGTCAAGCCTAATTTGTAAGTATCAGCACCCAGAGTTTCCAGAAAGGGAACTGGATCCTTGCCCTCTGGGCCTGCCAAAAGTCCTGTCAACCAAATATTGCGAGCCTTGGCTTGCTGCTCTTTTCCACTGCTGTTAATTGCTAGTCTGCTTTTATTTTTTTCTTCTAAGAGCTCAAGTGCTCTCCTTTCTTGAGACTGTGTTTTCTTTTCTGCTCAGTCAGTCCTGTTTTCCACCAGTGTCTTCCATCTGGCAGATTACAGAGTTAGGCAGTCCTATGTTTCCATTTGTTTTCCACAGCTCCCAGAACAGGGTGCAAGCTCCCAGTCTCCAAGAGGTGTAAAGTCAGATTCTCCATCAGGATTCAGCTTGGCTCTGTTCTCCTGTTTGTACTCAAATAATGCCCTCCCATGGTCCAGGAGTTACTGAGAAAAAGGTGTTTCAGATTCACTTTATGTTTTCCCCTAGGAATGGCCACAGATGTTACTTTGATAAGCATATACCATTTGGTTATCGTTCTATTTTCTGTTCTGTTTCTCACTTTAATTTAATGGGGAATAGTCTTTATGCTGCCAGTTCCCCGTTAGGTTATCAGCTTTTGGGTTTGCATCATTTTCATTACTCATTATCGTCCTTTTGATGGGTATACAGGTATCATTTGTGTCTCCTCTAGAGTTTATTCCACTTTAAACTAAAGAGCTCTCCTATCTGATGTTATTCCAGGCAAGTATTTTCCTTCCCTCAACATAATAAAGGCTGTCCAATTAACTTACACAAACTTCTTTGGTGCTTTCATTGCACCTTGAAGGTAGTATTAACTTTTCCTATACGTAGAAAAGAATGTAGGCTGTTTCACATACAATGCGTAATCACTTCTTTACAACAGTTTTCAAGCATTTCACAAGTATTCTGTGAAGCTCCAGTCAGTACATTTCCAGCACGAGTCTGCAGAAACTGATGAACACATCTTTTTTGATGCTAAGGTCTCTTACATGTCCACCCCTTCTCCGAGTTGCTTTTCACTGTGATTTTCAGTGTGTTCATGGGGTGGCATCAGCCAGTCACTTGAAGCCTTCTGGTAACTTGGTTTTGCACCTGCAGTTTTTAAATTGTCTTTAGGATCTAGACTGCAAGAGGGCTTTTTTAGCGCTGCAGAAGTGGAGAAAGAGCATTATAAATGCTACTTGGCTTTGTGACTATTTTTTTATTATTATCCTATTAGCACACTGTATTTGTCTCATCTTTTCCCATAATTACTAATAAACAAGATTATTTGTAAGACTTCCACTGAAGCCCTTTAGAATAGTTCTGACAGAGACAGTATTCACATCATGTCAGTTCTGCTTCTTAAAATCTTCAGGGCAGCTAAACTAATTCTGTGTTAGACTTGAGCTTTCTTCTTGTCCGTTGCAGTTATTTAGTCATTTCAAAATGAACTCTTTGCATAGGTATTCTTAAACAGATACATCTTTCTTTTGGTGAATATTGCTCCTGTTGTGCTTATTTATAAGACATGATTTATTTTTTTTTCTCTTTGTGCCCAAAGGGTCTGATTTTCGTGTGATGTATCCAGATTTTGCCCTAGCATGACTTCAGTGACTTCAGTAGAACTACTCCTGCTGTACACTGGCAGAAATGACACCGGTTTTCCCTTCAAACCAAACAATGGAATTCAGCTGCTCTTGTTGCAGTTCTGCTCAGAGGGGAGGCCTGACTGAAACCTTTCTCTTATAAACAAGGAATATATCCATTGAAATTAAGGGAGCTAATTGCAGAATGGCCTAATGGATCAGGCCAACTGAATATGAAATTATCCGAGATTTAATTCTACGATGCACTTGCACATGTAATATTCAAGTTCGGTATTTGAAAAGGAACTGAATTATAACACAAACCCAAAATCTGCAAACTTTGGCAGTTTTTTTTCCTTCATGGCTGCTGATAATTTGACAGTAAATTTATTGAGATGTATTTCTTTATACTCTTTCTTGTGGCAGCTTAGTGAAACAGCATTTAGATCGTAGCTGTAGTACTGCCCATGGATTGATCATTCCTTTCTTTGAGAACTCTCAGCAAGATGCTCAATGAGTGCAATCCAGGTTTGCTAAGCAGTTAGAGGAATAACAAAAACTATGATACAACACATTGCTGTGAGCAGTGCTATTGTGGAAGCCACTTGAAAAGGAAGCACAATTTGTTTGTTGGTTGGTTTTAATGACAAGGATCATCACTTAGAGCCGATTCGGGACAGCTGAGCCAAAGGAGAATCCTGCACTGCCTGGTTATTCCTCCTGGAGAACAGTGCTTAAGCATCAACACTTGCATCCTTGAAGTTACTGAGTGATGAGCAGCTATAATGACTCAGCAAGGGATATACGATTGACTGTACTCTACTTGTTTCTTCCATTTTGTACAGAAGTGGGCAGAAGTGTTAATGAGATCAAAGCTGATAATCACAGAACCATAGAACAGTTTGTGTTGGAAGGGATTTTAAAGCTCATCCAGTCGCAACCCCCTGCCATGAGCAGGGACAGCTTCCACTAGACCAGGTTGCTCCAAGCCCTGTCCAACCTGGCCTTGAACACTGCCAGGGATGGGGCAGCCACAGCTTCTCTGGGCATCTTGACAAATCATTTCACATTCTGCAACCGTACAGGTTTTTTGTCACTGCACCTCTGTCAGTGCATACTTCTGTGTTCCTTGACTTAGGAGAAAATCATTCCTTGCAGAGCCCTGTGGGTCAGCGTCACAGCAGCCAAGGGCTGCATCTAAGAACTAAAAAGGAAATGTCCAAAAATGACTAATTTGGAGACACACCGGCCTGGCGTAGATCGGAAGTGGATTCATGTAACTGAATTTCAGACATCCCATTCCAGCTCAAGGATGGAATTATGAATAAATACAAGAAAAAACACACCATCTGGTGAGCCATGCCTAATGGAACTGAATTAATTGTTCAGTGGATCTCATGGCCAGTTAAATGGGTTCTCATTGCTTCTTCCTAAATGACACATTCAAAGCTCTTTCCTTCCTTCTCCCCCTCTAACCCTTTAACCTCTGAGTCATTTAGTGGTGGTGGGTGGTGTCTGCTCTGACAGTGTATTGAGTATATTGCTGAAATAAACAGGCTACTTCAGGGGTTTTTAGCAAACGAGAGCCTCTGGTCAACAACTGACTTTCAAACTCAGGGGCATAAAAAGACATCATTTTAACTCACTGTAGTTATTATTTGCACAGAAGGAGATAGAATTCTGGGTGCTGTTACAGCAACATGTATCTCTAGGATTGTTTCTTGGTTAAGAAGTTATGCACAAAGGCGAAAAAAACAGAGCTGGATGTGAAATGATTGTTGTAAGCTCTAGCTTTGTCCCAATAGTTTTATGATTTGCCTGGCTATAAAATTAGTGGCTTGCTTTCTTTCAACTTCTCTGGCTTTAGCAGAGAAGCCCTTTAATGTGTTCTTGTGTCTGGGGGGAAAAGGGTTTTCTTACAGAAGGGTTTATACATTTGTACAGAAAACAGGACAGACACGTTTTTGTAACGCCAAAGTAATAAATGGTTAAATGTGACTTTTAGAACCAGTAGGGTCTCAGTCACAGAGTTTGTGCTCGCCAGTGTGTCTCAGAAAGGGGTTGCTGGTTTAGCCCCTGTGGATCAGCGCCGACAAAAGTGATGAATATATGGCAGATTACAAAAAATATTTCTGCTTCAGAACTGTTGTCTTGATGGTGTCTGGGGTGTAATTGCATTTTTTAAGATGTGGTTTTCAAATTAGAAACATCTCAGCAAATAGATCTTTTGAGTTGCATCCAGTGTATTTTATTCTTATTTTATATATATGGCAAAGTTGTATGAGCAATTATTTCATCAAAGCAATTTCTGTGCCATAGAGATGTTTTGGCAGTTCATAAACATTTGATTCATGAACTGAATATGAGGCTCAGATTTTCAGATCTCCTTGTGATGTTAGAGGTACCATTTCTCCAACAATTAAATAGCTGCCCCTTATGCAGCTATGTTGAGCAAATACTCACGCAAAGGAAAGAGAACTAAAATTAAGAGACACATTCAGATGAAGTTCTGGTTCCTGGTATCCTGGATATCCAATATAGATAACTGAAACACTCAGCGCATGTTCCAAAGCATATGTAGTGTGGTGAGGTGTCATGCTCTGTAATGCCTCTGGTGAATTTCCTTGCAGGAGCCAGCTTCCTCCAGGAAAAGAACAGTCCATTAGCCACTGGTTCAAAGCACTGTGGTGCTTAGTGGCTGCTAGTGGCACAACTCAGGGCAATAACACTCAGAGGAATACGGAGTAATGGTCTCTCAGCTGGAGCTTGATCAATAATACTTGGAAAAGCTACCTACAAGAGCTTTATCTGTCAGTCGTATCCTCACTGGTCCCCTATAGGGAGGAGGGAAGAAAGTGGTGCAAGAACAACCATCCTGGTTTTTGGGCTTTTATGGCTAAATGTCACTGCTAGTTAGATCTACCCCTACTGCACTTGTTTGCCTGGAGTTTGAAGCTGCTTCTGGTTAATATGTTGTTTTTCAAAGTACTGAACTATCTATAAAGGTTTATTTGTCTTTGAGGGAATCCTGTACCATGAGCCCTTTTATATTAGGAGTTAAAAAAACACATTCCAGAATAGTATCTGGCTTTATTTTAAAACAAGTGTTTAGACTCCAGAATCTTAATTTATCCCTATTTATATAGAAAATAAGAACGTGCACCTTCACTTGAGATGCAATCCCAGGTGTAAACAGCATTTCACTCCTAGCCTCTTTCAAATCTGTGATGAGCTCTGTTAGCTAAGATTTAAAATAATTTATACTGTTCTTCTAAAATACCGTAAAGCGGCTGCTTGGGTCTTGTTTTTTATCATTTGGGTTTGTTTGGGTTTTTTTAAGTACCCTACCTATGTTCCCCCAAAATCAGTGTAATAACATCGGTATGAGGTTTGAGCTCTGGATAAATATTGTGTCTGCATGTGCTGTTCCTTGGGCTCCAATGCAGCAGTTACCTTCAGGATTGCTCCAGTGATAATATTGTAATACAAATTCCCTGGCCATTCCTGCTGGCATTTCTGGGTTTGGTAGGAATAAAGCACTAGAGCTGTAAGCAGAATTAACAATTCTGTGCTACAATATTTCAGTAAAATTGCGGGTTATTAAATAAAGCAAGGCAATTTCTGATCTTTGTTAATGTACATTTCCAGTAATTCAGGATCTGATGTCAACCAAGAAAATGTTGTAGATAGTGCAAAGAAGTGAAGTAATCAGATTACCTTTCAGGAAATGTATAGTGTTTATTTCAAAGTATTTTAGCTAGTGGAATGATTCACAGTTTACAGGGTGGTAGTTTGAGTCAGATGGACACAAGGTCTTTTTCTAGTACAGTATTTCTTGGCTGTGATGGACTAGAGGAATTTCTCCCTTCTCACTGTGCAGTTCTCCTTCTCCTTGAGAGATGTAGCCCACCTTCTCTGAACTCACCATTTTTTAGTTCATCTGAGTCCTTCTGGGCTTGGATTTGTTATAGGTGTGGTCTCTCAGCAAGAATACACAGGACAAGCAAGCTGATGGGTTAGTATGTTACTATGGGGAAACTCAAGGGTTGGTTTTGTTGTGCTCTGGAAATGAGTCTTTTGGTTCTCCTTACAAGAGCTTTTTACACTGTTCATTTGGCAGATCACATCTATTGCATCACTGCCAAAGGTCTGTTCTTGGTTTTCTGGGCATTTCCAGTTGTGCAGGTCACATTCTAACCTCAGCTGGACTGATTCTTGTGTGCTGGAGCTTCATATTATTAGTTAGACTGTTAGTTGTTAGTGACTGCCATACTGAAGCTACGTTAGACCAAGGAGACAAGGAAATGATGCAGGATTCACACAGCTCATGCATACTTCCTCTGACATCTGAAATGTGGGTAATCCACATTATGAATCTAATTACAAGCAATGTGGACCACAGAAACATCTGTGCATTATTTATGCATTTGAGCTTTAAAGGGTGAGTCCTTAAACAAAGATGGAAATTTTAGGCTATGAATATCCCCTTTGTCTTGGTGAACTATGAACTCATTCATTGCAAGTGGTCCTATTTTCCTGATAGAGATGCATGTAAAAGAGAGTATGTTTGTAGCAACAGCAATACGTATGAGTTGACTTTCTACATTTCGGCTGTCTTTGAGGACTCTGATATTAATGCTGCTGCTGTCCCTGAATTGGTCATGTTTATGCAAACTCTATGCAGTGCTGTGGGTTTGTAATACCACTTAGAGGCATTTAATGGAGGCTTCTGATTTGCAGGGGGGGAAAAAAAACAACAGCATTTGCCAAAAAACCCCCCAACCAACCCAGAGGGGAAGGAATTTTGTGTTCCTTAGCCTGGATTATGACATAAACCTCTAGAGACATTCCGATACCTCTAAGCAGGGATTGAATGGAAAGCAGTCAAGAGCAATGAAAAGGAAACCCCTTGTTTTTTGCTGCTGTGGGTGAGTTTCTGACCAGACACAGCAATGCACACAGAGAATCACTGAACAGACTTGTGGAGGCCGTGAGCTGACCCATTAAATTTCACCTGCATTGCACATAAATGGTCTCACAAACCTGCATCAGGTGTCAGTGTGCATTTGCAGTGGGTATCCATGTGTTTTCACATGGTGAACAACAATTTGTGACTAAAGGGAAAGCTGCAGCAGGTAAGATGCAGCAGTGCTCCTGTATTGTCCAAATGAATTGATGTGGACTGATGTGAGCTATACCAGCCTTGCCTTCAATGCTTTATTGTATGCGTCCTCAGGTTCTTCCTGAGGACACTGGTCCAGCGGAGTCTGCTTGTACGATCAGAACCTCACCATCATTTTGCACAGGCCACTGCATGGTGAAAGTTTATACCTCCAGATTAGCTTAGAGTTGTATGAGTCACCAAGAACAAGCAGAACATTGCCTTTCAGACGGTCAGTAAACCAGAAAGTACAAACTCACTGAAAAAGGGGTTTCCTTAATATTTGTCCTCTAAATACTATTGGCTATTAATGAAAACTGTGAATTTTCTCAGTTCTTTCTTCTAAACATCTATTTGTTGAGTTGGTTGTTTCTTCTGAGAAGTGAAATTTCCTGGGTTTACTGAAGAAGTGGACCTTTCTCAGTGTTCTTTTCAAGCCACACCTACAGCAGCATACCACAGGATGCTTTGCCAGCAGCTTGCACAAAATTTGTTGCTTGTCCTAAATGAAGATAGGACAAACATATTTGGAGACCTAGATCTCCTCTCCTCCCCCCACATCCTATTATCTTTCTACAATAGGATTTGGGTGTCTTTTTCTCCTTCAGAGTGTTGTCCTTGGGCTCAGCACAAATTGGCTTACAGAATTCAGTGATAGAACATCTGGGATATCAAGGTGCGTCAGTACAATCAAAGTGCAAGAAGCAGCAGGATGATTCTCCTAACATTTCAGTCCAAAGGAGCACAGTCAATCACTACTGGAATTACAAAGACTACAGAATCAGTGACTGTGTTGGAAGGGAACTTATAGCTTATCCAGTCGGCACGGGCAGGCACAAAATGCCAACATGGCAGCTCAATGAGATCCTCCCAAGCGTGTCTGCCAAGGAACAAGGGACAGGACAAGACGACACGGCCTCAAGCTGTGCCAGGGGACGTCTGGACTGGCTGCTGTGAACACTTCCTTCCCCGAACGGTGGCCCGGCACTGGGGCAGGCTGCCCAGGGCAGCGGCGCAGTCACTGGCCCGGGGGGAGCCCGCTGCCGCACCCGCTGCCGCACCCGCTGCCGCACCCCCAGCGGCGCCCCTGCCTGGCCCAGCTCCGTGGCGCGATCTGACATGCGCAGTGACCGACAGGGGGCGGTGCCAGCGGTGACGGCCCGCCCGGGCGGAGCGGGAGCTGCGCGTGGCGCCTGAGGCGGTGCGAGGCGTGCTGCGGCTGTGGTGGTGGAGGAGGTGGCGGCTCTGAGCGCAGAGCGGGGAGAGCAGAGGTTGCGCTGGTGGACAGAACCGACTTGGCGGTACAGACAGGGCCGTCAAAGCCATGTGTGCATCCAGCTGTCTGTCCGCAGTGAGTGCCAGATCCTGCTGCATGGGGGCTGAGATGGCAGCAGGTTGGTGATTTGCTCTGCATGGTGGCAGAGCTGTGGGCAGAGGTGGAGCGGCTAAGGAGCATGAGGGAATCTGGGCAGGAGATTGGGTGGTGGAACCACACTTTACCATCCCTGAGAGAAGCAACCCGGCCACTCAAATGAAATTCAGGATCCCCTATCTTCTGCCACCAGGCAGATGGAGGGACCTAGGAGATGGGTGAGGTTGGACACTCCTAGAGTAGACAGTGTATTACCCCCCAGCTTATGTCATCTTCAGAAGTGCCCCTCTACAGCAGCTTTGAGGCTCTGATACTTGAGCATCAGGAAACCGAGGAAGATGATGAAGTAGATAAGGGATCAGCCAGGTTAGAAGAGCCATCATGGAAGAGTCAGAGAATGCCACGTGTCCCGACCAACTCTACTGGGAACAGAAGAATTGTATTTGTGATTGATGGCTGTACCCTGGGAGGAACAGAGGGCACTATATATGTCAACCCAGCTGGGCTCACAGGGAAGTCTGCTGCCTCCCTGGCACCAGGCTAAGGGACATCACCAGAAAGCTCACTCATCTGGTACAGCCCAGTGACTGCTATCCTTCATTAGTCTTCCAGATGGACAGTGAAGAGCTTTCATCAACAAGAAGCCTGAAAGGACTCAAGAAGGACTTCATGGCTTGGGGTGACTGGTTCAGTGCCTGGGAGCCCAAGCAGTGTTCTCGTCCCCCCTGTCAGTCACAAAGACAATGAAAGCATCAGAAAAATCTTGCAAATCAATTTCTGGCTCCAGGACTGGTGTCAGCGCTAGCATCTTGGGGTTCTGGCTGTGGCTCGGTTTGCATGTTAAAAGGCTTGTGCACAGCAGATGGGGTACGCCCATCCCAAAGAGGGAAAAGGATCCTAGCCCAGGAGCTAGCAGGGCTCGTAAAGAGGTCTTTAAACTAGGTTCAGAGAGAGAAAGGCTTAAAACCAGACTCAGTACCGTTTTCTCTTCTGGTCCGCTTATATCTACACCACTTCAAAACAGGAAGCTGTAAGCAACTGTGGTCACTTTGTGACAAATGAGTGCCAAAGTAATGCGGGCGGTTACATGCAAAAGCATGGCTCACCAAAAAAAGTTGTTCTTTATCAGTCTGGGATTTGCAGCCTTGTGGATGGGTTGACATTAAATACAGTGTGGTGTGTTCCAGAAAAGACTGGCAGAAACTGTGCTGTCAACAATCAGTGAGAGAAGATTGCTGATAAGAGACAGGTCATTGTCCTGTGAGAACAGCTGCTGCTCCTCAGATAAAGCAAGGCATGGTTGGAGAGAATTCCATGGACCTTGGCTAGTGAGTTCGAAATGCAGATAAGGCATGGTGAGGAGCACTGGTGGGTTTTACTTCAATCCCATGATGTTTAGTTTCTGTCTTAAATTCCCTGCATTTCTGTAGTGATAAAAGAATGGGGTTTTTGGAAGCTATTACCTTTGACTACTGCATGGGAGAACTTCAGAATGTCAGTTATAAAGGTTCAGTTATTAAAATATGAATGAAAAGATTCTATGTGGTTTATGAGATTGTTGGTACACAACTTTAATAGCTTGAAGTGATGAATAATGCTCCAAGAAAGTGATTTGGTTTTATCCTGGTTTGGTGTATTTAAAAATAGAATTATTTATTATAAGTTTCTCTTCCTGTTTAAGAATATTTCTTTTAAGTCCCGTGTAATGTGATTTTGATTCTGATGGATACAGTTCCAGTCACTGATGTTTTGCGTTTTTTCTCCTTTTCAGTTACACCAGCAGAGTTGTTTCCAGTGGACTGAAGGCACAAATTAATAATCCAGAACTGAAAGTCAGAGGATTGGACCCACTCATCAGTAATTTGATTGACAAACTTCAGCACTTCAATCAAGTAAGTAATTTTTTGAGAGAAAAGCATTTTATCACTGGGTTTGATAGCAGAGCTGAAGCTGAACTTGCTGGGGGATACTGCTGCTCATGTTACATTTCCCAGGGTCACAGGCCTGGTACTAAAGGCAACTGAAGGTTGTTATGCAGCTGGTTTATGAACTTGAATGAGACAAAATTATTTCTCTGGAAGTTACTCTAGTTCCTGGTTGTTGTTCCATAGCTGTTGATCCATAGGTGTTGATTAACTGTCCTGCAGTCCAGAGTCCCAGTAACATTGCGGAACTCTCAAGCCCCACAGTTCACATAAAGCTTGTGACTGGAGCCTTGTTGTGTGAGAGCCTTGAGCATTTCTGTGATATTCTTTTCTTCAAGGAGTATCTCCTTATTTGTACAGCTTCCTGTTTTGAAGTAGTGTAGATATAAGCAGACCAAAAAAGGAAATAGGTCTATAAGGATATGATAACTGAACTGTAGGGAATGCTGAAGTCGGGACAGAAGGTGCTCCAGGATGAAATAACTTTACACCTTTTCAGCACACCTCTTTGTGAGCTCCAAGTAGTGCCAGTCCAAGTGAGCTGGAGCAAACAGATTCAACAGGGGTTGATTCTCATTTAAAGTAGGCACGTTTGCTTGTCAGCTTGGAAGAGTGCTTACAGTGCTGTTTGGAATCAGATGTGTTTGCCCATCAGTCTGCTCACGATCTTTCACCATTAAAGAGTGATGGAGCATGGGGATGGAAATAGTAGAAAACCACTGTAAGATTCAAGTCCACCTTTGTGTGCAGGAAGAAAAATAATCTGCGCAGGTAAAACAGGAGGAGGACTTGCTTAGTCAGGATGTGGGAAGTTGCTAACACTGTGGCTGTGACTGGAATTGATGGTTTTGTCTCTTATTTCCCCCTGCAAAAGTACAACCCTCGTTTACCTCTCATCAACCACCGGTAGTAAATCCATAAGCTAACCAGTAATTTGTGTTTTGATTAAATCTTTCTTAGCTTCTAAGTGCTTCTACTGTTGTGTAGGCTGCAGTTTAGGATTCTTTGTATCACGCTGTTTAATTTAACTTGCTATGGGGAATTACAACAACCAGTCTGATGCGGTATTTAATATTACAGTGAAATAGACATTATGTGGTCAGATTGATAAAAAGGATAATTCATTATTTATCTGCCTTTGCATGTTAGAAAGCAGAGTGTTAATTTACTTTATAAATATTAGATACATCCATCTGTGTAATAGTCTTCTATAAACACTGACAAAAGGAAATAGTTAGAAACGGATTAAATTAAAAGTAGCTGTGTATTCGAAATTCTGTTTCTTTGTCCGCTGTAGAAAAATTAAAGTCTGAAGTCTCAGAGTGAGCTGCATACCAATTTTCTTCAGTTATATACATTTAAAAAAACAGCTTCAAACACCACTTTTTAGCCAGTAGAATGAAATCAAATTCCTAGCTCTTTCTGTAAGTTGGAACTGTTGCTTTCTGTTACTTCTAATTATGTTTTAGGAGAATATCATCTTTAAGTAAACGTAACTCCCATCAGATTGAGGTGCTTAGCAATAATGTATTCCAAGGGTGAAGGATTAAACAGAATACTGATTATTGCCTAAGATGGTTTGTTCTTAAGTACTTGGGATAATACAGATTCCTTTGATCATAATTTTAGTGAGATTTCTTGAGAGATCAAAGCATCAAAGAAGTTGCTAAATATCTAAGGCTTTCACATACAGCATCAAACGTGTAGCTGCTTCTTGCTTCTTGGGTTTTCATTTTGCTTGTGATATTAATATACAAATAAAAACTGACACTGAAAAGCTGATTAAACCAGGAGTTTAAAGTGTCATCAATAGCGTGTGTAGACTGTTTAGAGGAAGAGTTACACAGAATCCCATTACTCATTTTATGGGCAAATCAATTTTTTTTCATTAAATTATTTTTTTTTTTTCTTTTTCTCCCTTGGAGGCCATACATAAGGTGGAATTTAAACAGTGATAAAATAAGGTGTTATCTTTTTATCTTCTAAAGTGTTTGACATTTACAGTGCTATTTTAAGCAGTAGTTGCATACTGCATATACAGAAGCAATCCTAGAGAGGTAGGAAGACCGGAAAGCAGAGAGCAAAGCAATGCACACAATGTGAATCATAGGTGATTTGATGTGTCTAGGCCCCAGTAATCTGCCACTTGAAGAATACTGCTAAACTACCCAGAAGAAAACATATTCTTGCATAAAAGGAAGACGTCTGACTGGGGTAGCAATGCAGCGCTTTGCTGTGAGCAAGAGTGGCTTGTCACTGGCCATGCAGGTGTAGCAAACCATTCATTTAAATCAACGCTGGCAATCAGTGTATAGCAGCCATGTCTTTGTTAGCTCCTTATTATAACTTATCCACAAATGTAAAGAGATTAGAAACTAAATTGTTTCTAAATCCCATGGACAGGAACAGAACTCATGTCAATGGATTATTGTTCTAGTTGGTGCATCTCAGCTCCAGTATGTTGCAAATAATCTGCATGCATTTCTGCCTGTCACTTAGGCTGAGATTATAACAGTTCCTCATTTTTTTCATCTGGGACTTAAATCCTCACCACATAGTTGTTGGGTTCTTTTAAATGATTATGCAAACAGTAGGTTATTTCATAACCACTTCACAAAGCCAAAAGTAAAGTGAAATTTAGAGAATATTATTCAACAATTACTGCTATTTGCATCTCTGGCAGATAAGGTGTTTGGAGGGTTTATTGTGGCTGCTGATTCACATATCAATAGAATTCCTGAGTTACAATTTACTTTTAGGAATGCAAAACCAGCTCAGGCAAAGTCTCAGGTTGATTTTGAAAAACTATCAGTTAGAAATAACATAATTTCCTCCCTGTTTTTTGTCAATAGAGCGGGTGTGATCTGCAGCTGATAAACGTAAACCCCTCTGTTGCATCTTTTTTGCGTACTACTTCTTGCCAAATAATCACACTTAAATATGTTGTAATGTTTTTCTTCAGCATGATGCTTTTTACAGTTCAAACACAAGCAAATCTGAAGCCAAGGTTAAAAATCCTGAAGGATCAATTGCATTGAAAAGCAAAGAAAATGTTAGGGAAGAGTGAAAAAGTTTTGGCTCTAGCTTTACTAGCAGTGTCGCATGAGCATTCTCAAAGGATTATAATATAGGAAGTATTATACAGGTTTAACATATTTGTCTTTTGTCAGCCTAACTCTAATCTTGGCAGATAGTGAGAATCAGTGTGTTTTGCTGTTGTCAGTCAGAGATGAATGCTTAGGGCATGACTGTGCTTCAAGATATAGTGCAATATTGCAGCACTTAAAATGAGAGTAATGTCAAAACAAATCTTGCTTAATCTGGACCCACATATTTTTTTTTATTCCTCCCCCCACTCCCCCAAAGTCTCACGGAAGAGCCAGCTGAACTAAGAAATAACTTTATTTCCTTTTAGATCTATGTACAAAGTATGCCCCCATGGGAAAGTTCAAGGCAGCACACTGAGATGTTTCTTATCAATAAAATGAGCTAGCCATAACATAATCTCAAATGTGAATTTAATTGGGTTAGACAATAGAGACTAATACATCGAATAATTTAACTACTACTTTGTTTAAAAGTGTATATATGTTTTTAAGCTTCTATAAAATTTATTACATTATAGGGTTTTTATATGAGGTTTAAGTGGAGACAAGTTGGCTTGATTTTCATCCAAAGTTGTAGATTAATCGGACTGAGACTCAAAATACTCAGTTCTTATTTTATCCAGTGAAAACATGGAAAGGTTAAAAGTCATTTTAGAAAGACACTTGCTGTATTACTTCTAGTACTTGGGATTTAAACAGCTCCAACAGCTCTAGAAGTATTAGTGCTTGCCCCGCCATACCTCCCAAAACCTGCAGACTTGTGTCTCCTATTGAACAGAGCACCTTTCCCAGAACTGCCATATGCCTGGATTTCCAAAGCAGGTCCTCTTTTTTTCCATCCAAAGCACTTGGAAACCTTGGACGTTTCTTCAGGATTTCAGATGCTCCATATCACTTTTGGAAGTGGCCAGGTTGGATAGTGTTTGGGGCAACCTGCTCCAGTGGAAGGTGTCTCTGCCTATGGCAGGGGGTTTGGAACTAGATGACCCTTAAGGTCACTTCCAACCCAAACCAGTCTGTTAACTGTTCTGTTTGCGGTATAACCCTTATTACTTGTTCTTGACCAGAAATGCCCCTCTGTGAGTATTGGCAGAGGGGAGCAGTCTGGCTGCTATGGTAGCCTATTGGTTTTGATGTTAATGGATTTTTTTAAAGACAGAAAGTCAGCAGTTACCATTGAATTAATTAAGGTTGACACACTGAAATTACAAGTTCTCTTATGTAAATATTTACTTTGTCCTATTTGCCCATTATCTTTTTCTAATCACTCTAATAATTGTAAGTCATGTACATTGTTTTAAGTTATTATCATTAGAAGTGTGATTATGTTATTTACTTTTAATCTCATTCCTGAAGTAAAATAACTTGCTTTTGGAAATGGTAATTTTAGCATACTAGGAAGAGAAGCAGATATTTATGGACTGATCATTGTTTTCTTCAGGGTAGGGGAAAGGTCTTCAAACGATTGATCATTGACCAAAAGCAAGAAAACAGGGTCATTTTCCTCTCTTCCTGTTGCACTACTGAAGGGAGGAGACAGGTAGAAAAAGCAGCATGAAACAATAATACTGAAGATGACCTAAAGCCCACATGTAGTCTGTAAAGCTGAAGTGGATCCATACTGCTGGTGACAAGAGGATTAATGCTACTGCAATATACTGCCACTTTGAAGCAAACAGCTTGTTTCCAGCAGTAATTTGAGTTGCATTTATAACACAAATTGATGAATCAGACCTGGACCAGAGAAATCCCAGGTCAGGTGTCCCTCTGAGAGATTTCTCTTGCCTGATGCCACTCCCAAATGTTTCCTGCACAACCCAGAGCACAGGGGCAAAGTCACTGATAATACTTGCAGCCCACGTATTATGGTTGCTTAACCAGTTCCTTCGTGGCAGCTTAAAATGTGAGATGGTCCATTACTTGTCTGCCCAGGCAAGCAGCCTTTTAATAGGTCTCCTCACTGTATCTGCTGTGTGTAGAGAGGCTAAAACCTTGGGATCAGTTTGGTGCCATTTATATTCATGTGATCAGCCTCAGAGTTCTTGGAGGACAAAATGAAAAAGAGCTAATGGTGGGTTTGAGCTGAGGTTAGGCAAACTTCCCTAATCACTGTTACTGTCTAGTCTAGAGAAAATAGGGCCATGAGCAAGCATCAGAGGAAAACTTGATTGTACTCCTCTTCTGTCAGTATTTGCTCCCTTGCAGTTTGGAATGTGGAAAGCAAGCCTGAATACTGGAGAGAGGCCGTGTCAGGAATAACCTTTGGGCTACTGGGAAACATTCACAAGTAATTACTATTATAGGAAAGACTAAAGGAAGCAGTGTTTTGTTTCAGGCAGAACCTCTGTTGTGAATTAGCATTAGTTGTCAATTTAAAGAAATTCAGTCTTACAGTAGACCTGTTCTGCTTCTCACCCTGTCTTACACTTCTTTGGTGTATGATCTTTGTTGCTACCACTGTTTCATCAAACACATGATGCACTTTTTGAATGGCCACAGACGACCTTGATCTTGCTTTCGGTGTGTTCCTCAAAACATAGGGCATCTTGGTGTTGTGGGTGCTGGGCATGATGGCTGGCTGGGCTGTACTAGCACAGTACAAAAGGCATCTTCCTGCTCTTTGCCCCCTAAGTGGGCCTGGGAGGCTTCTTCCATCCTGACACCTCTCCCTTCTTCCACCTGTCAAGTATACCTGTTCCTGCTTCTCCAGGGAAATGCATTAATTTTGTGGGGCTGATGCCCTCCTTTCTCCATCAGAAAAGGCTGGTACTGTACATTCATGTCTCTCATCAGGATTCCCACCGTTAACTTACCGTCAGATACAAAAGGCTGAGTTTTACCTGCTTGCTAGCACTAACTGCCTAGTAGGAAGAATCACTTTTATCGTGACTGTTTCTGAAATTTCATCTTCCTGCTTTTATGTCAACACTTGAAGATTTGCAAAGAACTTATGTTCAGCTAATATGAAGAAGTTTAGTGGGAATTTTACAAACCCTAGTGCACTCCAGTTTTCACTGTTAGGATCGTGAGCTAGTCTTTAGCTCTCATGCTTCTTCACTGGCCTTTCTTACCCATACTGAAACATTATTTTTTCTGAAAATCAGCCTGGTGTAAGTTGATTTTGAAATAATTAAGTTAGGTGTATGATTTAGAGGCACTGTGGAGGCTCTTCAGCTGTGGCTATCAGCTGATTTCATTGTACTCCAGACAGTCTGTGCAGTTTGCGCCTAACTCAATTCAGCCTTCTGCATGTAAGAGGCCAGCATGCAGACTTAAGAGGAAAACATAGCAAGAAGTGGAAAGGAATTTCTTTGGTCATAGAAGACTATGGCATAGTTTCACATAAACATTGTTCTATCTGGATTGCTAGGGTTGGTAAAAATTGGACAAAGTTATATCAATAACAGGTTAAATGCACAAAACCAAACTCCACACCAAAGCCAAAGAAGATGGACTAAGTGTCAGAGAACCTCACAGGGACTTTATCTTTAAGGAAGGTTCAAATTCACCTTCAAATAGTGATGTCCTGCAACTCTTGTTCTGTCACTTCATTTACTCATACTGTCCTAAACAGGAGCAGAGATTGCTCACGGATGTGCAGCACCGGAAAACAAGTAGCCCCACTGTACCTTTCCAGGTTTATACCTTGAGAAGTGACATTTTACAATGCCCAATGGCTTCCCACACCCAGGAGGTGAAATGCTGTTAGAAATAATAAGGAAATACTGTGCCTCTGTGTCTTAAACGCCAACTTGGACACAGTTGAGTTGCATAACCTTCTTCAGCCTTCTTTACCAGTCTAGGTCCAAGCGAACATAGTATGCGTTGGCTTACATGGTGCTTAAATGACAAATGCAGAGAGCCCCACAGAGCACTTATATTAACGGCTGTCATAAGTAAGATATTAAAAGGTTTTTTTTTTCAAAATGCATTAGCAGTAAGACTATTTTTAGTGGCATATATTTTAATTCTGATTCTTCCATCATCTTCTACCACTGTTTACCAGAGTATTGAAGTTACCAGAGAATAATAACATCATTTGAGGATGGAAGGGACGATCTGGGCACAATCCAGCTCAACCTTCTGTAGAAAGCAGGTCTTTAGATTACGTTATCCAGGGCCCTACAAAACCAAGTTGCATAGTTCCAGTGAAGGAGATTGTATTTCTTCTCTGCTGCTGCTCTGATTTGTGTTTGTTTGTTTGCTTCTATCTATGAAAAGAAGTGCACTAATCTTAAATGACTTGCTTCTTTCTGTTTCTAATGCTGTTAAGACCCAGTCTGAATTCATAGACAATAGCTCTTGAACACAGAATGGACACTTCATACCTTTATACACTGAAATATGTTCCAGTGTATAAAGCAGGAGCAGTTATGTAATAACTTGATAAGGGGATATCTGGAAGTTCCTGCTTCCTATCGGAAAACATCCAGAGGAAATGACAAACAAAGTAAACAGCGTGTCTCTGTATCTTGCAGAAAGCAGGTTCCTGTTGCGAGCCCAGCCTGCCTGGATTACCACCGGTGAGGCTGACATAAATTGGTGGAGAATACTGGTTAAGCAGCAGCCTGCTCATTTAGGGAGCACAGAATTTGCATACACTTACTGGCTGGAAGAATATTTACTACTGTGCAGATGATGCAGAGAAAAGCGTCGGGTATTACAGTTGGGAGCCATTTGCTCATTACTGTTCTTTTGAATAACAATGAGGTGCATGTAAAAGTCCGTGTGCCACAGCTTCTGTGCATTTGCAAATGTAGCCTGCTCCTGAGCGTAGATGACAACTTTTTCTACCTTTAATTGTGATTTTTATGGCTGAAAATGCCATTAATGTAGTCCTGAAAGCACCCAGGCCCTCAGTTTCTGTAACCCTAAATGCCTCGGGCTTCGGCTAGTGGAGGTGTCTTGCATGCAAATGTGATTTATTTACTATGCACTGTTTAGTGACACCTACAATCTATCCTGCTTCCTGGGACTGTATGCATTTTAAATGAGATAATACATTTATTTCACTTGCCTTTTTCATGCATCTGAAATGAGCCTGTGCCTCAGTGCAGTTACGTGGGAGTGGATCTATTTGGGGCTGAGTATTCCCAGTCCCAGATGTCATGGATGAACTTGTCATTATGCAGAACAGTCACCCAGGAGACCAGCGATTCAGAAATAAGTAGCCTTGGTATTGCCTTAACACTAATAGCAAAGTGAAAAATGAGAGGCAGTGAATAAGACAGTGCCACTTCAAATGTAGAAATCATATACTTTTATCACTGTTTTCTCAAGTGCTTTTGAGCTATGCAAAGGCACCGATGTTCACTCTGGAGGAAAGTCATTCCACAGAGAGTGTTACCACATGAATCACATCAAGTGCTTCCCCCCACCCAAAAGATTTGAGAGTTGCTGGTACTTAGCAAACATGAGCTGCTCACAGACAACTGCGGATGATACCTCATAGACTCACAGAATGGTTTGGATTGGAAGGGACCTTAAAGTTCATCTAGTTCCAACCCCCTGCCTTGTTGCAAGACCGAAACTGGGTTCTCTGCCTCTTACAGCAACTGAGAGTTGTTAATACAGAAACATTGGTGAGTACTGACAAAGGGTACCATTCATCTAGTAAAGCCAGCAAGTCCTAGAATGTATAACCGTGCTCAAACCCCGAGTCAACATTTTATGTGTGTCCTAACTTTAAAGAGAAATATTTCCACTGGCTGTTCACACTGTGTGTAATTATAATTGCACGCATGTTTGAGTGAAGGCCATGCTCAAAAATGAGAGAGATACTGAGCCGGGTGTAAGCCTTCTGAGGTTAAACCCTTTCCATAACTGTAGGAGAGTAAATCTCCTTTGAGAGTCTAAGTCAAAATCTTGAATTCAAGGCTTTTACTCTAAACCACCCTTCTCCATTGATGAGAAAGGGGATCTAGGGAGAGTCTTCTGGGAAGGCTAGCATTAACCTATGCCAGTCTACTGTTATTTATCCACCCAGTTTTCTCCTTACCAGAAGCCTTCATTCAGCATGGCATTTAAACACACAGGTCACTCAGTGGTTGCACGAAGGTGCAAGTAAAGGACTGTGTGCTTATTGGATGCCTTAGTGTGGGTGTTTATGTGGTTCAGGCTTGTGGCACTATGCACACCACATCACATAGTCCCCCAGAGCAGCAGGAGTAACAGGATTGAATTGTTTTTAAGCAAACTCAATGTATCCTCAGTCTTACACAGTTCAGTCACATCTAGAGATGAATTTTTGTAGACCCCTGCGTGCTTTTAACGTGTGTAACTGAACCAAACTGACGTGTGTGTTCTGTTGTTTCCAGCAATTGAAAAGTAGCTTTCTAGCTCTAATTTATTAATACTACTGACATGGAAGATGCTTTTTCTATGTGACAAGGACTTTTCCACAGTTACAAAGGTATGTGTAATAACTCATTCAAATGGATTCAAGTGATAATCAAATTTGAACGCAACTTTTAATAGCCAGAAGCAAATAACTGGGACGTAACCCACTGCTATGAAGCATGTAGTGTTTTGAGTGCTGCCATATGTCTGGATCTGCATCAGCCTTGCAAAAAGAATCAAAAAGTGCTCAACATCATTTCAGGGCTCTGCATCTTGTTTGCTCCTTTCAGTATCTATAAGAGAAGCCTCTCGCAGGAGAGTGTTTCAACATGACATGTTCATGGGAGTGAACTGGCAGACAAACAATGTAATTATTGGATAATATAATGAAATATGACTTGTGCTTCACTGCAGTAAAATGACGCTAAATCATATTTGATGTGGCATTTGAAATAAGAGAATCTAATAATATTAAATGGATTTCAGAAGGGTAAACGGAAAGCTTGAGATTTGTCTTAGGGCTGGATAATTGGGGCTGGCTGAAGTCATAAAGAGAAGTGAGAGGGCCAGGGGCCATGGCGAGCTGCAGGCACTTTGAGCCCCTTGGGAAGCTGACCATTTATGCCAATCACTCGAATAAAAGTTTAATATTAAAGAGCTTTGTTGCATGAAGTTCTGGTCTCAAGGGTAATTTTGAGTCATGCAGCACTATCCAGAAGTTTTAACTGAGGTGTGTAAAATGAATCACTTTGAGTATAAAGTTCCATTTTGGACTTCATTTAGAGTGTTTATGAACCATATGAAACAATATTATACTTTTGTATTATAAAGATTATTTCAGTTATTGGTTAAAACACTTTTTTTTCTTTCTTTCCATCTATCTTTCCTAATCACTTCCAAGTGCTTGGAGACTAAAAATTACACCCCAGTTACCAGACACGTGAAATATTTTTTATGTCAGTAATATGATATATTAACTAATAATCCAAACAAAATACAATAAATTGCTACTTAATTCTGAGACAGTCAAACAAAACGAAATGTATTGGGTTTATTTTGAGAATGAGAATAATTCCTTTTGGAAATCAGAAGAAGTTTCTGTTAGCTCCTAAGTGGAATGGTAAAAGCCAGAGTGTCATGGGTGCATATTCAGGAAATGGGATTAGTTGGTATTAAAGCATCTCAATTCATCAGGAAAGGAAAAGCCCTTGACAATTTCTAAAGTAAAAAAAAATAAGAAGAGAAATGAACTAAACAGTACCGGGCAGAAATTGTGCATGTAAAACTCAAGAAGAAAAGCTAAAGGTGTGATGTAAAACCTGTGACTGGTAGAGCCAAGGACAGTGAGAAACTGTCTTACTTTGCATGCTAAAGTAGACAATTAGACAGCACATGATTAATAAGGAGGCGGAAAATAGCTCTGAGCAACATCCCCATTAATGCTATGACATTTTTTGACTTTATTCATGGAGGAAGCCGAGGCTGTCCTGTCTGTCAGCCTGCTCCTCTAATGGCACTGCAAAGTGACCACATTGAGCCACATTTCCATAGCCGTTTTTATCTGGGCAGAAGGTTTCTCTTCTGGCTGATTCCTCCCATTTCAGAAGGTTTTGGACTACACTTAACACGTTAGCACATATGGCAGTTTGGTTCCTGAGAAAAAAATCTTGGAAGAAATGCTTGAGGGTGATGCACTAAGCACATAAACAGGGGCAAAGGATGCAGGGCGTTGTGTTCTTAGGAGCTGCCTGTACTCAGACCTTTAGCTGTAACAGGTGTTGTGCTGTTTCAGTTAAGCCAGCAGTTTTTTATGTATGGGTGCTTTATTTTATCAGTTGAGGCAGGGGAAACCTTGAATGACTGTAATCTGGGTTTAGCTAAAATAGTTCAATGTGAACCATCAAGCTGGAGTTAAACTAGTGAGCAGGAGTTAAACTGTGTGCAATTGCTGTGCTGCCTGCTGTTAAGCTCGTAGCTATTTCAGAGATCATATGATCAAAATGCATTAGTTCCTTCTGGCTGGTACACAGAGAGAAAAAGAGCAAGCTCATTTTGCTGGAGCCTCAAATCCAAGGAAATTCTGGTCTGTGGAAAATGCCCAAGGAGATTGTTCAAATCCTAGGGAAGCTTTTAGCCGCTTTTTTCAATGGGGCATTGGGAAGTGATCTAAAAAGAGCAAATCTGGTCAGGTCTTTATTAACATTATTGTCTGAGTCCCAGGGAATGTCATAGAATCATATCAGAGAACCACAGAATGGTTTGGATTAGAAGGGACCTTAAAGCTCATCTGGGTCCAGCCCTCTGCAATGGGCAGGGACACCTCCCACTAGAGCAGGTTGCTCCAAGCCCCATCCAACCTGGCCTTGAGCACTGCCAGGGATAGGGCAGCTACAGCTTCTCTGGGCACCTTGTGCCAGTGCCTCAGAACCCTCACACGGAAGAGCTTCTTTCTAATGTCTCATCTCAATCTCCCCTCTGTCTGGTTAAAGCCATTTCCCTTGTCCTGTCACTACAGGCCCTTGTCCAAAGCCCCTCTCCAGGTTTCTTGTCTGCCCCTTTAGTCGCTGGGAGCTGCTCTAAGGTGTCCCCTTCAGGAGCTTTCTCTTCTCCAGGCTGAACCAGCCCAGCTCTCTCAGACTGTCTCTAGAGCAGAGCTGCTCCAGCCCTCACAGCATCTCCATGACCTTCTCTGGACTTGCTCCAACAATTCCACGTCCCTCTTATGTTGTTGCCCCAGAACTGGACACAGGGCTTCAGGGGGGTCTCACCGGAGCGCAGTAGTGGGGGAAAATCCCCTCTCTCAACCTACTGCTGGTACATTCCAACATATGGTTGTCCCCAGGATGATCTAGCTGTAGAGGTAAAAATGATCTTGGACAGACTGTACGCGATGAGAGGAGGCACCTGGATATTCAGCCTCTTTTTTAGCTCTGTCCTACTCTAAATTTTTTCTTCTGTACCTTTCTTTTTCCCAGTCCCTGCTGTAAATGAAACATTCGATTTTACCAGTGGTATCTAGGTGACAGGAGAAGGGTAGAGCACAAGCCCCACGTGTGTGAATGGGGCCATATGCTGGTGTGGGTGTGGGCGAGCTTGTGGACATGCTTCTCCACTGAAGATTCAAGTAGGATGAAAGTGCAGTTTGTGGAGGATGCAGTTTTGAGTGTGGTGCTTCACTGCAAACTCCAGAATTCAGGTCAGTCTCAGCATCCCTCTGTTCTTGTATCTACCATTCACAGTGGTCAACAGTACAAGTTCAGGCAAGCTGAAACCTCAGGGTCTGTCAGAGGAAAGAGCAGCAAATGGGAGATTTAGCAAATTCACGCTTTAGTCCCCAGCTTCTGCCTTGGATTCAGATTAAACCCTTGTCAATCACAGCTATAAGTATATGACAGTTATATTGCTGCAGTTAAATCACTCCAATTTCTTCCACCATTTCATAAGCCCTGTAGGGGAGGTGGGAGAAGGCAGTGTTAGTGTGGCTTCTTGGGGGGAAGATGGCATTGATTTCTTAAAGAACACAAAATCCTGAGAATTCAAACATGCCATATTTTCCCTTTCCAGCCCAGGACTAAACAGGAAATAGCAATGTCAGCCCTGCATACATGATACGGAGGAAGAATTTTGGCTTGTTCCTCCCAGTCCTTCTCTCACCCCACAATATTCTTTAGCACCTGCGAGTCCACAGTGCTTGGTGGCAGTTCAGTGATCCATTTTAGGATACTTTACCTTAATGTGGCTTTATATGAAGTTTTAGATGTGACAGGAATCAGATGAAATATCTACGACAGCTTGAGCAGGCTTCCATCTTATCTGGACTTCTGGTAGCTTTCAGAAAGCTGTCAGCTCTAATCAGCTGTGTTGGCATATATATCTGTGTGTATATGCTTGAGTATGCATGTTATTTTGCATATTATAACAAGTTGAAGTTAGCAGAAGTAAAAGCAGGTTGATCAGTCAGATGCTCATGTGCCATGGAAAACTTTGTCAGTGACCTGTGACTGTCGTAATGATGTGATTTTTTTCTTCTAGTTGATAGCTACCCACAAAATACCTCTTACTGTCACCTACTGTGCTTAGTTCTCACCCAGAGTGTTCACTCTGGACAGCAGTGTCTCCCATCATAGAATCAGAGAATCATAGAATAGTAAGGGTTGGAAAGGACCTTAAGATCATCAAGTTCCAACCCCCCTGCCATGGGCAGGGACACCTCCCACTAAACCATGCCATCCAAGGCTGTGTCCAGCCCCACCTGGAATGCCGCCAGGGATAAAGCATTCACAACTTCCCTGGGCAACCCATTCCAGGGCCTCACCACCCTTACAGTAAAGAATTTCTTCCTCATATCCAATCTAAACTTCCCCTGTTTAAGTTTGAACCTGTTACCCCTTGTCCTCTCACTACAGTTCCTAATGAAGAGTCCCTCCCCAGCATCCCTATAGGCCCCCCTCAGATACTGGAAGGCTGCTAGGAGGTCTCCACACAGCCTTCTCTTCTCCAGGCTGAACAGCCCCAATTTTCCCAGCCTATCTTCATACGGGAGGTGCTCCAGTCCCCTGATCATCCTCGTGGCCTCCTCTGGACTTGTTCTAACAGTTCCATGTCCTTTTTATGTTGAGGACACCAGAACTGCACACAATACTCCAAGTGAGGTCTCACGAGAGCACAGTAAAGGGGCAGGATCACCTCCCTCGTCCTGCTGGTCACACTCTTTTGATGCAGCCCAGGATACGGTTGGCCTTCTGGGCTGCAAGCGCACACTGCCGGCTCATGTTCATTTTTTCATCAACCCACACCCCCAAGTCCTTCTCCTTGGGCTGCTCTGAATCTCCTCCCCGCCCAACCTGTAGCTGTGCCTGGGATTGCTCCGACCCAGGTGTAGGACTTTGCACTTAGCATGGTTAAACTTCATCAGGTTGGCATCAGCCCACCTCACAAGCGTGTCAAGGTCCCTCTGGATGGCATTCCTTCCCTCCAATGTATCAACCGAACCACACAGCTTGGTGTCATCGGCAAACTTGCTGAGGGCGCACTCAATCCCACTGTCCATGTCACCAACAAAGATGTTGAACAAGTCCGGCCCCAACACCAATCCCTGGGGGACACCACTCGTTACTGGTCTCCAGCTGGACATTGAGCCATTGAGCACTACTCTTTGCGTGCGGCCATCCAGCCAGTTCTTTATCCACCGAGTGGTCCACCTATCAAATTGATGTCTCTCCAACTTAGAGAGAAGGATGTCATGGGAGACAGTGTCAAAGGCTTTACACAAGTCCAGGTAGATGACATCAACTGCTCTGCCCCTGTCCATCAGTTCCGTAGCCCCTTCATAGAAGGCCACCAGATTGGTCAGGCAGGATTTCCCCTTAGTGAAGCCATGCTGGCTGTCCCCAAGCACCTTGTTGGTTTTCATGTGCCTTAGCATGCCTTTCAGGAGAGTCCGCTCCAAGATTTTGCCAGGCACAGAGGTGAGACTGACTGGTCTGTAATTCCCCGGCTCATCCATTTTCCCCTTCTTGAAAATGGGGTTTATATTTCCCTTTTTCCAGAAGTCTTAGCGGCATCTGATGGGGTTCCTCAGGTTCATTTGTTGTCAGGCTCCTGCTGAAGATATTGTAGCTCTTGGCTAAGGCAGTGAATGGAACTGTCCAGTCAGGTTTTTGGATTCAAACATGGCTTTTCCAACTTAGTTTGCCAAGGTGATACAAACCTAAATCTGTGGGATAGAGTGTATTGTACATGGTTGTGGCAGGCAGAAGTTCTTGGCTCTGAGCTGCCCTATGCACAAAGGTTGTCAGGGAGCAACTTCCCCCATCTCCTCTGAAAAAAAGCTGTGTTTTTCTTCATGAATCCTGTTAGGATTTATGCCCACACCACAAATGCTCCACACACCCCAGTGTGAATACCCAGCAGAACAGGTCTTAGGGCATTTTAATACAAGGTGATGGTTATTTTTAGTCTAGAAGCAGGAGTTTATGTTGTTGTGGGCTCTGGGATGCCAAGTTTCTGAACATTTTGGGGACTTAAACTTTAGCCTTGCAAAGGCTGACCATTACAAGGGTGCAGATCTGAGGAGGAGTTTCTGTCCTTGATCTCTAGCTCTTTCAGGCTGCTTGGGAGTTTTTAGACACACTTATTATTCTGGATTCTTTTAATTGAAAAAGCATAGAACATGAGTTCCTTTCTATTCTCAGTTGGCCTGACTTATTTGATTTCATTGTGCAGTAGGATTGTACTATTTAAATTGTGTTTTATACAGCATCCCTGGAGCTAGTTCCTCTAAAAAAATGAGAATTGTGGGGCTAATTTTGTGTGGTATCTTTAAGCACGGGCATCTTGCAGGTCATTATTGTCTTTGAAGATAAAGGTTCCCTCCCTTCTCTCCGCATATTGGAGGGTTCTGCCTTTAGGCAAATGAATGGCTTTCAAGCTGAAGGGTTGGGTGGTTGGTTTGGTTTCTTTTTCCTCTCACTATTGCAGAAACATGGAATTGCTGTTGCTGATAGAAAGCAGAGAATCCTTTTCATGTATAGTTGTAAATCTTTCATGTACTTTTATTAACAGTTGAAAAAGCTGGAAAGAGGGGAAATAGTTGCAGCAGGAATAACAGGGAAAGTTCACTGGTTCAAAGGCTGCTCCCTCAGCATATTTGTGGACCAGAACCTTGGTCATTTCTTCCAGTATCCAGGTTATAGACCAGAGGAATGTTTCCAGGGGATGCCTGAACTGAAGCTGAGCATCAGGGAATTTCCTTTGTCAGATTTTCTAAGCAGCTGCTGAAGCACCAGCTGCAGCTTATCTGCTCATGGGACTGGCATTCAGGTGCAGGGTGGATCAGAAACCGGCTGCTCATCCATCAGTGAGTGAACAGGTCGGTAAACAGCTCAGGTGATCCTCCCGGGAACTTTTGAACCTATCAGTCATCTCAACCACTGTTTGAGTCTCAAAAATAACAGAGAAGTTCAAGGAGAATAGGTGTTTGGAGAGTGAGATCCAGTTCAGTGTCTTACCTGCAGCAAAGCTGCAGGGTGGGCTGTGGTTTGATGTCCTAATGAATCCCCGTTGAAGAATGAGGAAGATGTCTCTGAGTAGCCCAGCTGCAAGAAAAGCTTCAGTCAGGTCTCATGCCTCATTACACGTGAAATAATCCAGGCACAAAACTCAAAGGCAAAGGTAATCAGACTAAATTCTGCTGCTTATGGAACATCTCATTCCATTTGTGCCTGTGTTCAGTTTTGCTTTCCCTGTTATACTCAGCAGTTTGGTGAATAAAAATGTAGATAAACTTCTCTATTTCCCAGGCTAGACAGTGAGAACAGTTAAATTCCATATTGTCATAATGATAAGCAGGTAAACTCTATATGTCTGTGCTTACCCTTTCCAACCATCGCTTTCTGCTTTCTCCTATGGGGTACTGTAGATAGAGCTGCAGCCCAGACCATAGCAGGTTTATGTGTTGGTTATTGTATTTGTAATAGCCAACACAATAATGAGTAAGAAGTGTTCAGAGCTTCAGTTCATTGAAAGAAAAAAAAAGTATCTCTTTTTCAGAGCAGAACTGGAGTTTCTCCCATAGAACACAGCAGCCTAATACATGATCTTAAGACCACATGTGTGTGGTTAATGACTACTTGCTGAAAGTTAATGCCATTTCAGAAAGGCCTTCTGTGCTGAGAACTGCAAATTCCCTTAGCTTCCAGAAAACAGGAATTAATAGCTTAGGAGGAACTCTTATCTGTGTGTCACCTTTAAGTTCTGTGCTTTACTGTGCATTGTTCATCTTACATAACGCATCACTAAACCACAAGTGATTATGTTGTATAACAGAGAGCTGATGTCGCTCACTTGTCAGCTGTCAGTCATGTGGTATGGGTTTTGGACTGAATTACTCTGAATTATTAGTGTTTCAGATGCCACAGAACCCATTTAACACTTGATGTTGAAGCCAGCTTTGTTAGAATACTCAAAATATAGCTACTGTCTCACATAGACCAGCAGTGTGTGCGTAATTATCAATGCCAAGTTATAACTCTACACACTGGAAATGTGCTTCATAAAGCAAATCTCTCAACTGCAGTTCCCAACTTACAACAAAGCAAAGCTGAGGTGTTCAGATGGGGGGGAAAACCCCAACAACCCCCACTAAGTTACACCTGGTGATACTAACAGCTGTGAGCTTCTGCTCAATGAACCAGTTACTACATCTCCCTAACTCTTGGGGCAGATTTGTGCTGTCCTGAGTTACAGCAGTTCTGGATGGGGGGAAGGTGAAAGTGTCTGAGGCATCTTTCAGAGTGTGACCAAATATTCCTGAGTGTTTTGCCACTTGAAACATGACTGTTTTTTATGAGTCGATGTGTCTGTTACATGGATAGCCATCGTCTTAAACACTGATTTAATGGCTTAATAATAGACACCCGTTCTTTCGGTTGGGTTTTTGTGGAAGAATTTTTCTGTGTACAGAGCCAGAGAAAGACTCTGCGGAGGAATGCTATTGCTGAAGGTGTCCAAAGGCACAACTCTCTCATTTTGGTTCACTAACCCTCCAGTCCTCCTTGCAGGTTGGCTACAAGTCAGCAGAGGCAGTTGGGCAAGGAAGCTCTGATTGGAGTTGGTGGTGGGGCATATCCACATCCTGAGCTGAGAAGCTGTCATGGGGCTCTGGGGAAACTTTAGATTAAGTAGGTGCTTGCTTTCTGAGGTCTTCTTAGTATAGGAGTCTGTGGCAGTAGCCAGATATTCGTGAAGTCAGTGAAGCAGCAGAGAAAAGTGCACTCAAGGCTTCATTAGGAATATGATCAGGGCATGAGAATAACTGGTTCCAGAAAATAGTTCAAGAAGTGCTTCCTTCCTAAATAACTAATATGAGATATCAAGGTGTCCATTGTAATCACAGTTTCACTGGGAGCTACATGTACATGGTGTGTTTCTTCATAATACAATATATTGAGAAATTCGGAATCCACAGAAGTTGCACTGTGATTATCCTGTACCAGTTTTTCTGGTCGTGCCTCTGAGTATTAAGGTGGAGGCTTAGAACATAGAGCTCTAACCCAAATGCTGATAGTTTAAGCTGCTTTAGTTTTAGAATTACATTTCTTTAGAAAAGAGCTGTTTTCAGTCATGCTGAAAGCTAGAGCTGCATATTTGATAAAAAGAAAGAAGGAAAATCCAAGCCTGCTGTAACTACACTTTGGGTGTTGCTGACATTTGTCAAGTTTGCCTGTTGCAGATTAGTGGCAAAGGTAAAGAGTTTGAGGAGATGAAACAGGGATAGAAAACTGCCCCACATAAGGAGGCAAAAGGTTAGCTATAAGGAAGAAGAAAATGAAGAAACAAAACCCCTTTTCAAGTAGGAAAAAGCCCTCTCAGTTTTGATGAATGAACTGCCAAAGTTGCAGGAGTTCCGTTTGCTGAACATGTTGGGAATGCACAGAGGAACTCTCCCTTGTGTCTGAACCTACAGCCCCTCTTAGAGATCTTGTGGAAACAAGTTTCTTCTGATGTTTCAATACCTGTGTCTGGCAGTTGTCCAACAGCAGTGAACACGATTGAGCGTGGGGAACATCATCTGTGTGCGTGTTTTAGTGTATGCGTACACTCAGTCATTCCAAGTTCTCCAGCTTCCTTCACATTTTCAGGGATCAATTGACATTTGCCAGTGGAACAGGAGTAGTCTTTTCTGGAGGCATTGCTATTGAAACCTTATAATTCAACCTGTTTCATTGTTTGTCCTAGGAAAAGGAAATGCTTCAGAGAAATACATGGCTTTGTTAAAAAGAGGGGTTCCTTCCTTTTTTTTTTAGTAGCTATTGTTTTATTAATCAAGCAGTCCCTTTGTGCAGAGCATTAACTGCCAGGTCCAATTTCAGCGTGGGAATGGAAAGGTCCTGTATGTGTAAAGGGCCTGAAATCTTCATCCCTGCCCCACAAAGAGGAGAAAAGTCACTGCACAGAAATAACATTTTCCTCCAGCACTCTGTTCTGTGGGAGAGTGGTGAGGGTGGCTCTGCTCAAGAACTGTTTTCTCCCTCTTTTGTGCATTCCTCAGGACAGACATATCTTTCCTGAATTAAGGGTCATATGGCACTTTTAAATGTATTTTACAGAAGATGTATAAACTGGTATTGAAAGAGATGAAGAGGAAATAAAAAGCCTCAGCTGAAGCAGGTTCACATGTAGAAGATTGTGCTGTCAAGTGGTAAATGCAGTTAAATGCAGTTAAAGCAGACTCTATAACTGTAATTTTGCTAATCCAGACAGAAATCCTGAGGCAGTCCTGAGAAAGGCTGAATAGGTTTGTAGTGAGCCTTCTCATCACCACAATTTATGCTGCTGCTGATTGATATTACTAAATATTCTGTAGCAGCTTGCTGAGACGTAACAGTCAATTCACCAGCAGTGTGGTAAGTATGGGGACTCAATATCCTGACTTTTCTTTAAAGTACATGTTTAGTCACGAGCTGCGTTCTCAGTATTCAGCTTGAGGAAGGCAGCCTTGCAGGAATTGGGTAAGTCAGGTGGAAGCAAAGGATGATTACGTGGCAGAAATGGAGAAGCATTCAGAGTGGCTATACGAGACAAATGAGAAGTCAGTTTTAATTTCCAACTCAAAGGAAACTCCTGGTGTTCCCAAGGACAAGTCTGTTTCCTGTTCTGTAAAAGACAGGTAGACAGTACCTTCCTTTGGCATTACTGGGGCAAGTGATCATGAAAGACCAGCTGTTATTACAGAAGGGGATGTGAAGATGCTCAGGTATCGGAGCCTGGCCTGCTGCTGTTGCCAGTCAGAGCACCAGCTGTCAGATGCATTAGCAGGGGCTGTGAGCTAATCACAAGTCTCCTTTATGACATAATTCAGAATCTCCCCACCATGTTTGCGGTAGGCTGAATTTGTGAGTGTAAATTGATGGCATCCTCAGAACAAGGAACACAAGAAGAATGTGATGGAAGTGTAACTTCCTTGCTTCTGGGATGCTGGGGATAAGATTTCTTAGTGTTCGTGGGCAGAGAGACAGCACCGAGGCCACAGAGGGTTTTTTTAGGCTGAAACCTAAGACAAACTGAAAGTGAAACCAGATTTCACAGGAGTTGGAGTGTGTCTGCTCAGGCAAAATGGTATTTTTCTAAGATCTATCCAGAGGCTCATCAAATACACATCACTTCAGGGTAACTGGAAAAGAAAGGAAGTTGGACAACAAGCTATGAGCAAAAAAAGCCTGGAGTAAATAGAGAATTAAGGAGCAACATTTTTCACAGTGAGGATCATTAGACCGTTTGATGGAAGTGCAGTTGAAGTAAAGGATAATATGTTTATTGGAAAGATGGCTGCCTTCATTTCTGGACTAGAAAGCAATACTGGACATTGTGATAGATGAGGAGCATTGGACGGAGAAGATGAGATGATGTGTTTCGTAGCAATCTCCTTTTCCTTGACCACCTTGTAAAATTCTAAGCTACTTTCCTTAAAATCTAGGGATTAGAGGAGTAACTGGAGCTTCCTGATGTACAGTACACTATGCTATCCTCTGGACCATTTGAGGGAGAGCACTGTTTATACTAAGTGTTCACTGTCTTTCAGTATTTCATAATCCCATTGTTTAAAAATAGTTATTCTTAAGAAAACTTGGAAATACAGATTTATTTAGAGAATAATGTCTCCTGAACATTAAGCAAATTCACTGCCACTTGAACATATTTCACCCCTTTGCAGTTTCCTCATAAGAATGAATTTGTTAGAAACTAGAGGTAGAAGAGACAATTTTTTATAAATGGTATGTAGAAAGAATGCTGTGCAGTGGCTCTTTGTGTACACAACCCACATTCGAACTAGAATATATACTTTAAAGGGCATGCTGAGATTCTTATGTGCTGTCTGTACTAGAAAAAAATCAAGTGAAGGCAGATGTCAGCATGGGTGATGTAAAGGATAGATGGGTAATTCATACTTGTTGAGAGAAGTTGGCAAAGCTGAAGGATTTAAGGAAAAAACATCCTTTGTTGTTCTAGGCAGATAGGAAGTATAAATAAATGAATGATATCTTTGAAATATCATTCAAAGCTATTTATTTTGCACAATGTGTATGTATCAGGCAAAATCATCTAGTAATGCTTTGGGCTGTGGGAGTATATGTTAGCAAATAAATTTTGTTAGCAGCAGGAAGAAAGATCTCGTCCATTATCTAGACAGATATAAATGAAGCTTGATAATGCTAACTGAATTCATTAGTTATTATACTGAGTCTGTTCTTGAAAATGTACTTTTGATTTACTTTTTGTAAACTAACCTCTTCTTCACTGGCTTAACTAGCTTCAGCAATGGTAATAATGCATTTTTGGAACGGTTTGTATGTTCTGAGCGCTCCACCTTGGTGGACAGTGCAATACCCACCCCGTGTGTGTGAGATGAGCCTGCAGTGAGGTGTCCATCCTTCCTTAGTGCTATATCTGCTGGCATCTTTAGGACTGGTTTGTAGAGGAGGAGCCCTGTCAGGGAGCTGGATGACCTGATGACTGAACTGAAATGCATCAGAGCTCTGGGTGAGAGGCCCCTTTAGTTATGTTTGGATAGGGTCCTTGGACCGATTGACCAATTATGCCAGGGTCAGAGGTTAATTCCAGCTGACAGTCGTTTGATTCTCCAGAGGTTATAGTATGGCTAACAAATAGGTGTTCTCTCTGTCTTACTCCCTTTAATCAAGGCCACTTTGTATTAACTGAAGCTGTACTCTGACAGGCAGATCTGCTTTGCATAAGAGCCACTGGAAGCTGTTACTGACTGCAGTGGTAGAAAAGCAGAGCCTGACATTTCGTACCATTTTTGAGTCAAACACACTGCAACTGATAACACAATATTTAGGATATTTTAGCTGACAGGTTAGATTGGAGTGTAATGCAGACTGCGTAGTACTTGAACACAGACTAATTTAACCTGCAACAGCAGAGCTCATTAATTCAAGTTGGATCCAAGATGTTACAGTTGTGCTGTACCTACTGAAGCAAATTTTATCATCTTGTACTATTTAGTATTGTCACAGCAGAACCTGGGTTACAATTTAAGTTAGATATGCCAGTAGTAGGAGGATGAAGTTAATTATATTTATATGCATCACACCTTCACAGGCTTCTGTTGTGATGGTGTTCTATTAAGTACCTGATTAACAGAAGCCAAGAGAAGCCTTGCTAGAAGGAAATGCAAAGCAAAGTTGACCTATATGTTCTTGCATAGGTGATTTCTAATGGCTGTGTCAGATATGTCTGTCTAAGTTAATTGCATATCAAATTTACTAGAGAAATAAAGTATCCTTTGAAGCGGGCACTCTGCTCACTGTTTCTTTTGTTTTCTGGGCCTGGTTAGGAAGAATGTGCTTCATTCCATTCTCTTCAACAGAGCGCTTAAAGTAGTCTTAATTTTCACCAGCGGCTAGAGGATGTAGCATCTGCTTAACTGTGCAGGAGGCACTGAAGTGCTTAAATGCTAATTCATTGCCTGATCCAGATAGCTCTAAAAATCTGTGTTGATTTCAAAGGACATTTGATCCCAGATCTTGTATCTAAAACTGAAGTGTAAGACAGCTGTAATATGGTTAAAAGAGATCGGTGATGGAAAAGAATACTGTGTAGAGGGTTTTTTTGAAGTTTAAATCCTGATCAGCGAAATGAAGCATATTAACTGAGTTAGCAGAGATTGTGTTGCTAAACCCTGCCTGATCTTTTCAAGTTCCCTAAAGGTACAAATGCTTTATAGGAGCAGGCAGGTTTTCCTACAAGTATTTAATATGGTTACAGTGTATTACTAGTGCTTTCTAACGCATTCAGCAATTTCAGCCTTTCAAGTTGTCTGCAGGAGACCCCCAACAAAGCTTATCTTCTGTCCAACCCACTGAGTGACTTAACTGACTGCTGCTTCAAAAATTAGCACCAGTGACATTTTTTCTGAGAAACGTTTCATGTTTCAAATGAATCCGTTCCTGAAGCAAGCTCTGATATCTCTCACGCGTTGCTTTCTTCATGTCAGTGAGAATCAGCTGCAGTTCGTGTTGCTTTGAGCTCTGCCTTTGATAAAATTGCATTCAGCATTAGCATTCGTTGGTCAGAGGTGTGTTACTTTTTAACTTATATTTTTAATATTACTTAAATATTAAGATCCATCTAAATAATGCCAGTTATTCCATCTGTAAAAGAGGATAGAAAATTTCCTTGTGTTTGCCTCATATTGATGTTAAGAAGTTAATTTTGTTAATATTTGTAATAGAGAGCCACTTTCGATGTTTCACTTGTAATATCTCTGATGAAGAGATGCAATACTACTATTAAAGTCCAATTTTAGTCCTTTCTAGTGTCCATAACTCCATGGTTAGGGGAGAGGAAGAGAAACTCTAAGAGAGATTTAGAGCCCTTGGAGTTAGTTTCCCAGTTTGTCATCTCCCTGTGAGGAAGGAGCCATTCTCTTCCTTGGCTGCATCAGCACCTTTGTCTTCACGAGCATCTCCTGTCTCTTACATTTCTATAGAACCCAAAAAAGGACTCACTAAATCCTCATTGAGTTTCATTAAGTATTAAACCATCATGAACATGTAGAAGCCATACCAGTTGTGATATGTGAAGACAAAGGGGCAAAGAGCTTTTTCTCTGTGGCAATAGAGGCATATAGAATGTATGAGTAGAGGAGGAGTGTAGCGACTGGACCACATGGTGTATCTCAGAGAAAACAACATTGCTGTCAGTGTCTGTGCACTGCTTTGGTTCTGATTCTGATGGGAGCAGTTGGCTTCAAAGGTCATGCAGTCATGCTCTGTTTGGGCAGATTGTGGCCTCAGTGGGTCAGAATGGGACACTTCTCCAACACAGTGTAGTAATGCTGTCATGCTACGCTTAAATAAATCACCTGAATGCTTCTCTTATGCAACTGAGTTACTATGTAAGGGGGGAATATTATTTATAAAGAGCAGTTCTAATATGCCAAAACATGCTTTATATAATAGTTTTAATAGATAACATTACCATTGCTGCTCTGTTGTATTGTGATAGTAACCTTCTCTGAAACTATCCACAGTCAGTTTTACATCTTGGGAAATAAACCCACTTCTTTTTCTGCAGCTGACAGAGTGCTTTGTTTTTAAGCTCTGCTTCAATAGAACTCCTTTAACCCACCTGCAGCAAATAAGCACAGAAGTGTCTACTTACACACAAGGGTATTGATTTGGGCAGCCTGAAGCAGGATGTAGGTGCAGATGTGATATTGGTTTTTTTTTGAAGGACTCAAAATCTCACGCAATATGTTTCGTAGTGTGCATTACTGTGTGCAGTTTGCCATTGGCTTTTGGACAGTTCCGACCAGAACACATTCACGAGCTCAAATAGGTGAAAACTTAAAAAATTAATAACTTGGTTTGTGAGAACAGATTTCTATTGCTTTCTCACGACTCTGGATTGGAATTAGGAAGTATTCACTTTGGAGGCTAGATTAGTGCAGTGTGTCAGAAGTGCCCCCTCTGTTTTCCTTTCTCTATGGAGATTCCAGTGCTGAATTGTCAAGCAGCTTTTTTTTCATCCCTTCTCAGGGCTGCATGCAGTAAAAAAATACTGAACACCAATTAATGTGTCTAATTTACATGAAAAAGTGCAGAAGATGTCTTTTTTTTTCCATAATTAACTATATTTTGCAATTCATTAAAATTCTGCAGCCCTTCACATAATGGAGCCCTATTCACTAGATAGGAGATAAGTGCTTAACTCCAAAAGGGGCAGATGGAGGAGGCAGAAAGGAAGTGGAGGAGGGCAAGATTAGCATTTTTTACATTAGCTATGCATATTCATGAAGGAAAATGAAGCCCTGCCCGTTCATGTTGGCTTTAAGTGTACTTTGTGGGTATTCACAACACTTACCTCAACAAATGATTCATGTGGATTTTCCCTGGTTTTAATTGAGCAAGACCATGGGGACAGGCTCTGTAACAAACCCCAAGTACTTACAGCATCCGAGGAGCAGATGGAGGTTGCATGTCAGAGGATGGTATGCTCCCCGATGCTGCATTCCCTGTGTGGTACCACCATCCAGATGAAACAGGGAGAGCAGTTTGGGAGCATGGAACCTGCAGTTGGACCCCAGAGATTCCCTCAAAATAGACTATTGAATTATTAGCTCCTTTTGAAGCCTCCTTTTTTTCTTATAGTGCACAAATACACTGGGGCCAGTGTTGTTTAGTATCTTCACTGAAGATCCGGATGAGGGGGTTGAGTGCACCCTCAGTGAATTTGCAGATGACACCAAGCTGGGTGGGAGTGTTGCTCTGCTCGAGGGTAGGAAGGCTCTGCAGAGGGACCTGCACAGGCTGGATCAGTGGGCTGTGGCCAGTGCTACGAGATTCAACAAGACAAAGGGCTGGGTCCTGCACTTGGGCCACAACAACCCCCTGTGACTCTCCAGGCTTGGGGAAGAGTGGCTGGAAAGCTGCTCATGGAAAAGGACCTGAGGGTGCTGACTGACAGCCACTGAGCATGATCCTGTAGATTTAGAATAAATAATAAGTGCCTACACATTTTTCTCACTGTGGTCTTTGGGATTAGATCAGGCATCACGCAGTTTATGGCTTTTTCACCAAACAAAGGCATCACTAACCTTCTCTCAAATCCAGCAGATGGGTGACTCCTGACAGAGATTGTGACATGTGTTTGCCCAGCATTTTGCTCTTCACCTCCATCCTGGCTCTGTCTCTGATATTTACCATTAAATAATTTATCTTCTATAACGTAGTTTTGTTGTCTGATGAGCATCAACTGTGCACATCAGGGATTGAAGTCCCCTTCTGTGTAGCATGTTGCCTGTTACCAGCTGAATTGTCAGAATGGTTTTGCTCACCCTGGTAGGCCTGTCTCAAATATTGCTAAGCATATATTCTGCTGTCCTAATGTCTTTGGAGTGGTTTATAAGCAGAACAAGATTAAATTATAAGATGAGGTATGGATAGTATTTTATAAAAACAATGTAGCTAGTTGCATACTTTGCACAGTTTTCATCTATGTTTGAAAGAAAGTGCCAATACAAAAATCCAGGGAATATTAAAGAGAGAAAAGAAAATAGTTGGTTTAATGGCAGGGCTGATGATACTAACACTAACTGGCATTGACATAAAGCCACACTGCACAAAATGCTGACTGATACCTAATGCTGGAGTTCCAACTCCAGACTGTATTGCAAGAAATTGCCTGAGGAATGAGTCACTCTAGAATTTTCTGCAGAGTATTTAGGTAGCATTTCCCATTTCCGAGTACGCCAACCTGCAAATAGTGTGATTTCTTCATGAATCCCATATTTTGCTGTGTGTTTATACATGTGTGTTTATATGCTTGTGTATGTACCTATGGACAGGATGGCTGGAATAAGGGATAGATGAAGAGAGGAAAATGGAAGAGGAGGAGAAGGGAAATGAAATCCAGAAAGCTTGAACCAGGTATAAATGGCAAAGTATGTCTATCCCTTCAGCTGGCTTTGGTGCCAGGAGAACCTTGGAATCTTGCTAGGGAAAGGGAGTTCCTCTTGACTAAATCACACCGTTTGCTTTGGCTTCTCTGTTCGTTTCCCCACATCTGTTTTATTTCGTCTGGAGATCAGGAGAGCCAGTGCTATAGACACAACCTTGGGAGCTACTCATTTAATTGAGCCTTTTTTGATATTTTCTTTCCCTGCCTCTAAGGTTTCTGAATGCCAAATCTTGAAGCAGTAACATAAAAAATAAATGAATTTGAAACAATTCTGCTTTTCCTAAAAGCTTTCAAGTCCAGACTATCATGCCAAAGTAAATCATAAACCTGCATATTACTGTCTACTCCACAGCTTGTGCAGGCATGATCCTGTGCAGTATGAAAAGTATAGGTCTTTGTCACTAATGCAAAATGCTGCAATGTAAAACATCCCTTGAGGCATCTGGGCTCAAAGGGATCACGGGCAGGGGCACCTTCCACTGGGCCAGATTGCCCCAAGCCCCATCCAACCTGGCCTTAAACACTGCCAGGGATAGGGCAGCCACAGCTTCTCTGGGCACCCTGTGCCAGCACCTCACTACCCTCACAGGGAAGAATTTCTTGCCAGTATCTAATCTAAATGTTCTGGTAGAGCTTCTAGTCCTGTAGTGATATTTATCGCATTGGGATGTGATTCTTAAGCTGAAAATCTAGAGAGGATGTGACAGCATGGTCCTGGATGTAAGCTTTCTTGTTTCACTTGTGCTCACTCAGTTGGCTAATGAGTAGAGTTTCCTAAAAGCATGCTGAAAAACGAAATTATACGGTTGGTTTTGGTTGGAAGCGCTGTAAGTGCCACTGACAGGATTTTGTATTTCAGAAAATGAGGTTCAGTCTCACCACTAGTGCCATGCTTGGACAAGTTACTTGCTTTTGGCTCTCAGCTGAAAAATAGTGTTTCTTATCTAAAAGGTGCATCATGAGGAAAAACCAGTAATCACCGTGAGGTGATGTGTTTCTGCAGTGATGGAGCCATGCTGTCACCTAAGACAGGCTTTAATAGCTGTCATGTTTGGAGTACTACAGGGCACACTAATGCAGGGCATGATTCCCCTTGCTTTGAGACAGTTCGTTCCCTTCCTTTCAGAGCAAACTTGTTCTCTCCTTGCATATACCCAGTTATTCCTGTTGGGATTAAGGAAGGATATGGGTGACATACAAAGCCCAGACACTTCGTCCTGCTGCTCCATTGCCCTCCTTGGCCAGTGGCTGGCGATAGAGAATACCCAAAATGTGACCCCCCTCTCTGCAGCACATCTAGGCAAAGCAGAGTGACAAGGAAATAAGGTGTTTTCTTTCTTTTACTCCTTAAACAACCCAAGAAAAGGCATGACAGCTGAACCCCATGGAGCTGGAAGCCACAGCTAGCAGTGGGTGTAGATGCACTTAAGAAAAGCAATCCATCTTCGGATGATACCATGGCTTCCAGCAGTCTGAGCAAGTCTGCTGTCAGGATCGTAGATCTAAACTTCCAGCATCTGTGCTGTGTTTTGCTAAACCAAAGGCTAACTATTTGAAGCACTCAGAGCAGAGAGAGCACACTGTTGGAAAGAGCTAAATAGACAGAGATGTGTCATCTGCTTCTCAGGGAATAGAGGCCAAAGTGACCTAGAGAGAGGAGGGGCTGCAGCAGAGGGAAACAAGGAGGTGGCAGGAGTGAACCAACCAGGCACCATCCCCAGAGCAGGCAGGGGGACAGCAGAGCCAAGGTCCTGGGCTGGATGCAGATCCTGTGGGTTTCTCAGAGCACAGAGAAAAAGATTTATTTGGTCTTCACTGGTATAGCTTCATCATTAAATATTACGTGGATATTGACTGCAATTGAGGAGTGCATGAACATTTATTGAGCCACAAGTTATATACTGGCTGAGGCAAAAACAAGCTGACACTTGCTACAAGAGGCCATTTGACCACTGTAGCTGTTGGGTACATGTATTGCTGCTTCCATTTTGTGTATCTTCACCGTTAAGTGTCCTATGAACACTTAAAGAGTGAAAGTTATGTATGTGTATATTTTTATATGTAGAAATAAGGGCTTGTAAAGAAACAAAAAGCATTAGGGGCCAGGATGAATATTGCAGTTAGAAGAAATAATGCAGCAGTTACTATTTCACAAAAATAGTAATGAAGGTGAAAATAGTAGTGAGCGCAGAAACAGGTGCATATATATATATATATATAAGAATTGCAGAAGCTCTTCGTTTCTGTGTGGGACAGAGCAGTGCTCAGACTAGATTTCAAGATCTCAGCTGGTAGATCCTTTGGGTCACTGCAGCGGCCATAGAGAGTGGTGTGTGGAGGAATCTGGGGAGCCTAAGGTTGAAGCCAGGATTTCCTGAGTGCCTTGTCAGGATCTGCTAGTTGTGCTGGGTTGATAAGCTTGCGATGGAACTTTCAGAGCAGCAAGGAGCTAAACTCATAGATGCTATGGATGTTGAGCTTCCTGGTCTAGTAAGTTAGAACAGTAATTTGTTATTAAGGGTATGATTACACTTGTTTCTGTTTAGTT
This sequence comes from Amazona ochrocephala, assembly GCA_039720435.1. NCBI lineage: Eukaryota > Metazoa > Chordata > Aves > Psittaciformes > Psittacidae > Amazona > Amazona ochrocephala. The sequence goes on along the minus strand of CM077884.1, from coordinate 16,852,911 downwards.
TTCATTCCATTCCCAATGAGAGTAATTGCATGTTTTAAACATAAACAGTTTAAAACACTGAGAGGACAGGAATATGTTGTATTGTTTTTTCCAGAGATTTAGTATTGCTAATAAAACTGAGATGCTGCAGAGTTCCACAAAAGCAGGCTCATTTGCAGCTCATGTATGAATATTTCTAAAATATGATATATTTGCTTTTACAGCACTTCATCTGGTCCTGTATCATTAAATAGCTCTCCCTGTCCTAGATGCTGAACCCAGGGCCCATCGTTCTGTCAGACTGGCTTAACGTCCTGGTGATTTATAAAATACGTGTTCTTGATTAGGGGTTTTGGTCTTTACTACTGGGCAGCTTCATTTAAGTATTTTCTTCAGATCAGAGTCCTTGTGGCATCTTAATCTGCCACAATAAACATGTATTTTTGTTAGAAAAAAGCCACATTCAGAGTGTTCTAATGTAGATACCAGGGGGTTTATCTAACACAATGCAGTTGTGGCCATGGATCTGCATTTGTCATCTCATATGCTTAGTACTCATTAAGCGATCGTAGAGCACATCCAAAATACAACTTTAGCACTGATAAATTTGGTTTTTATTAGTGACAACAAGTTACTTTCCCCACAAAGCTCACCCCACAAATGTGAAATCGCAGTACCTTTTACAGCAAAGCCATTCAATATTGCTGTAGTAAAAGGGTGTCAGCATTTCCCTTCCAGCCTCCTTCACTGAGCGGCTTTGAATTCAACTGTAAAATCTCATTCAGAGCAGAAATGAAATGGACCAGGTGTTAACACAATTAGAGGGGGTTATCCTCATCAGCTGTTGCACTTAAGCTGGGCAGCTTTCCATGTGAAATACAACTTCAGTTTCTGCAGTACTGATAAAAACAGCAGCTTCTTCTTGTAAGCCTTCAAAAGCAGCCTCCTGAAGTCATCAAGTACTAATGCTCACCCTATACTTTCTCTGATATAAGCCTTTGGTTGTGTTTCTTTTCAGTGCCAGACTCATTTTCAATTAGATTTTTGTGGCAACATTGTGGCCACTCAGTTATAGGTAATGAAGAGAACACAAGGCCTCTGCTTCGAGCACTTTCCCTGCTACCTGAATCCCACCTTCTCCCTGTACTCCTACATACCCTGCTCCCATTACTGCATGAGCTATCATCAGCACAGTTGGGGTCTCGAGTTGTGGTTCCCTAAATGCTATCCTGGGCAGAAGAGAGTAAAAGGATCTCAGCTGCACTGTAGAAGGCAGGTTTGGGGAGGATTTCTGCTCCCAACCCTGCCAGTGCTCTGTAGGTGCATTAGTTTTCTCTAGGGCACATCCCAAAGGAGAGGCAGCTTGTACATCACTGGGGTGCTGGACTGTGCTTTACATCTCTGAGGCATCTGCTTGTCTTGGAAGACCTTAGAAAGTATTTTGTTCTAGTCATTTAAAGTCTTCACTCATTCTGCTTGTATGCTTCCAGTGATATGTGTTCCCAAGCGCTCTGCTGCTGCAAGTTTTTCTGTAACATCATTTCGTATGCTCTCTAGGGCAGGAAACCTCATTTCCTTTATTTCTTGCAGCTTTGTGCATATTTATGGGTAAACAGTTAATGATTCATAAAGATGAGCCACTTTGCTTCTCTTGAAACTATTATTACCTGTTTTGATAAATAACCAAACAAACTGTATTTTGTGTTGAAAGAAAGAGGATTCTTCCCACTGCCATCCCTTTATCTCAGGTGTGCTCAGTAATTGCAACTGGGGAGAATTTGCCTTAGGAAGATTTCCCATAAATCTAATTAAAATAGGCTTGTATCTTTTTTTTTTTAAGCAGTAATTCAACAATGCGTATAATATAAGCACCATATGTTAGGCAGAGTGAATCCTCTGAAGGGCCTGAAGATTCAAGATGGAAGAGAAAGCTGAGCAGCAGAAATGAAAACCCTTAATGTCTTTTGGAAAAGGCATTATCTTACAGGACAGTGGAGTAAGTGGACAGTTTGCATGGTAATTGCAAATCAGTGTAGTAAGCTTTGGGACTTAGAAATGCTTCTCTCAGCACCATTGATCCAAACTAACAGTGCTGGTTTTCAGCGCAATTAAGTCGTAAACTTGAATGTTCTCTGCATGTTTGAACCTGCCTTAAACTTTTCCCTGGCTGATAACACACATGTGCAGAGCAGCTGAGTATTGGAAAATTTGCAAGCACTCATCCCATTAGCTTTGCTGTACCATGAAGGCCTTTGCCAGGAGGTATTTTCTACAAGGAGAAGGAAGCTTTCAGTCTTGCTTTAATACCATATTTTGCACTTAGTTTTGAAGTCTGACAAATGAGTGCTGATTTGGAATTCTTTCCACTTCCTGCTTCAGCTTGCTCTATGAATCTGATGGAAAGGACCACAAAGGGGAGAAAGAGAAACAGGACTCAGGAGCCACGTAGCGATATGTAATGGGGGCATAAGTGTCACTGAATCTAGTGCTCATTTTTAATGTTTAGTTGCATTCTGATGAAGTCCAGTGGAAATACAAACAATTGTATTAATATTCAGTCAGCAGCTGTGAAACATGTCTCTCTAACTAGCTAATAGTTGAGGGTTTATTGGCAAAACAGAATCAGTGTATTTTATTAAATGATTCTCTGAGATCCAATTATTTTGGGAAAGAATAGTCTAATACTTTTATCGTGTGGGGAAGTCAGCAGGATTGTAGGTGTGTAGAGATAGATCCTCTCAGTGTTGCCATGCTCGTATCAGAAAAGGAAGTCTCACTTTATCACTTTAGAAAGAATGAAGCCCTGTATTTTATGTCAGTGATTCAAATGGATAATCAACTAAATCAGACTTGTTCTGGGCTCCCCATGAGCAGCTGATGTCCTGTTTCATGCTTTATCTGCCTCACCGAGAGATGCCACAACCACCTTTCCCAGAATGGGGTTGGCAGCTGGTGACACTGCTGAAAAAACACCACATTACTATTAAAATCACTGGATATTAGTTCAGATGCAGAGGAGGAGCTCAACCATGTGTGTATGCAGGGGTTAAAATGGTAAAAGTAAGCATAGAAGAAGCAGGGGTGAGGAACTGAACATCTTTGCATAACAGCCTGGCATGCAGCAAACATCCCAACAGCTTTGGAATGCAGTGCTTTGTGTTGCCATTGGTTTCCTGAAGCTACTTAGGGTAACTACTGCTCTGTGTAAGCAAGAATATCAAGACCCGTTCCTAAAAGTAAAATCCCTTGGGACTGAATAGGGCAATTAATATGAAGGAAAAAGGAAAGCAACAAGAAGGTAAAAGAAGTGCCATGTAGTAGCATATCAAAAATATGAAATCTTCTCAATTACTTAAGGACTGTTCTGTGGCAATTGGCAAAACTATAAACAATATATTATTTGTATGCTTTTCCTCCCACATTCTCTCTCATTCATCAGATTGCCTGTTCAGGCTTCAAATAAGTAATCACAATAAAGCTGAGGCATATCCTTGAAAACTGAATGAGCCTTTCAGGCTCACAAAAGCTTAAAGTGCTGGAGACTTTTTCTCCCTGAAAGGACTAAACATTAAGATCATGAACAAATCATATTGTCCAGCTAGTGTGAGCTTCAACCACACAGCTGCATACATGCAGGGAAGTGACACAGCTTCAAAGAATATAGCCAGCCTGAATGATTAAAATCAGCCTGCCAGCCTGCACGAATTTGCATGAGTGCTTACACTATCAGTCAGGCATTTCCTGTGCTCCCGTGGGTTGGGGATTTTAAATGTGAGCTATCAAAGATTACAAATGGACAGGTTTTGTTTCATTTCCTCCTGGCTCCCAACTGTGTGGTTTGCAAGCAGGACTTAGGCATATCCAAGGTGCTAACACTCACTTAGTGGGAGTTAATTGCAGGATCAGTAGGATCAAATAAGAAGCATTGATACTTAAAGATTGTAAGGTACTATGTAGGAGGTATCCTCTATGTCTTTGACACATTGATAGCCAAGTGTTTGAGTGTCTCCAGTGCGGTAACAGTGGGTGCCACAGGATTGTGCAGGCTGTGCTCTGGGAAGCAAGCTCCAGTGTGGGTACAGCCAGTGGGCCCTCTATCATCAACCCAAATGGAGCTCTGTGCTGTTCTGCCTGCAAGAGAGAAGCTCCCAACTGTAGTGCCAGAGCTTCCCTCTCAGAATAGTGGGCACACAAAGACTAAGGAGTGCAGCAATGCAGTTTTAGAAACTGTATCAAAGGTACAGTTGGACTAGAGTCCAACCTGCAGCTCCCTCGTGGTCTTCAGGTCTACCCAGCATGTCCAGTCCATTCTGGTCAAGTCCCACAGTGGGAAAGAATCGCTCAGGCAGACCTGCTTACTTAGAGAGCAGTAGGTTAATGAAGGGGATGAGACTCCAGCCACAGCCTCCTGATGTCATCCCTCTGGAGCCCCACTGATCTCTCTAGCCCCTAACCAGAGGCCCCTGAAGCTCTGTTACACCTCCCAGTCTATCATTTGTCTCACAATGCTCACCACCACACTACAGTTTTAACTCCTGCTGCTGGCCACAAGGATTGAACGAAGTCCTGTTGTCATTGGGGTGGTGAACCACACTTTGCCTGCAGTGGCAAGGAGCAGCATCAGGTTTGTGCCGCTCAGGTGTGGGATACTAGGCTAGCCGAATTCCTGATTCTTAGAAATTTCAGGACATGGAGGAGGGATCTCGTAAATTCCTCTGAATTGTCTGACATGGCACTTGTAAGAGACAGGGAAGCAAATCCTCTTCTCTCTACAGAGACACTCACTTGACCTGCACAAAATCCGGAATACTGCTGCTGTCAGATGCTGGAGGGGTAGGGTGGGACAGGAGCCAACAGTATCATTCAGCACTTTGCTTTCTTGCACAACAAGGTAAAGGATTAACGCCACTGACTCCTGTATCACATGTGAAAAGATTAATGCTGTAATAAGAAAGCAAATGCTTGTGTAGGTAATTCAGTGAGCAATAATGTATCTTTTGCCTTGTGTTATTGTCCCCTGGGAGCATTTCTTCCTTAACATTTCCTTTTCTGTTTTCTGATTAACTCTCTTACCTGTCCATGCTGTACGACTAGGGCACATTTTTAGACAAATATGCACACTGTGTTTCAGAATTGCTGACTAAATCCTCCCAGAGCTGTGCACAGCCAGTGAAGTAAAGCACTTTATTGCCCAAATAAATAGAGTGCAAGTTTGGTTTAAAGATTAAGAATGTAAATGATAGGAAATAGTAGATATGTCTCTTTTTAATGCGATCTTGCTTACCATCCTAGCTGTCTATGCACAGTATACACTGTAGCATTGCTCAGTTTCCAAGTTTATCGCATCCAGTTTAATCATTCAGACTTGCATAGAGTGTGGTAGCATCACTGCCTAGTGATATTGCCTTGAAGTATGTGAGTGAGGAATGGCAGTGGGATTTGTTACCAGACTTTATTGGTTGGGTCTGCGTTTCTCAGTTGCTTCCTGACAATGTAATGCCCACAGTTGTAACCATGAGAACATCATCTAAGGTTTCTTCTGTGTTCAGTGATCTAAACCTACCTGCTGTATGATGGAGGCTGGCCGTTGGTGGAGATGGGCTCCATCCACCAAGTGATATTCAAGGTTTCTGGAACTGCTTGCTTAAAACGAGGTGGAGCATTAACTGACAGAGCACTCTGGTGTTTACCACCCTGACATTCCTGACTGATTAAAGGCTTAGAAAAATCATATGGACAGTTCTGAGCTGAAGTGGAAATGTGTTGCCCAAATGCCACGTCGTAACAAGATCCCCAGAGGGAAGTTAAGAGAATTCCAGTGTATATCGACAGTAAGTTGTGGTCCTTTAGTTTTTTATAGATATGTCATTTTGCATATGGAATGATCTTTTTTACACGCATGCCACTGTCTGTGGTATTAATTTATTCTAGAGAAGTTGGAACTGAGAAGGAAACCATGTCTGAATGTGTTGCTAGAAGACATCAGTTGCCTTTGATGGAAAGAACTGAGTTAAACATAATGTACAGAGCTATGAGAAACAAATCTGACATCTCAGTAGAGGAGTGACTGGTTTCCATTAGGCTTACTAAATCTGTCTATTTCAGAATACCCAATATAACCTCATATACTCTTGATTTTTACAGGCTTTATTATACTCCATCTCAACTACATAAAGGTAAAATATCTAAAATATTTAACAGATGTGGAACAGTAGAGACCTCTCCAGCATAGTGTATGGGATTGGTCCAAATAAAATAGTGATCATGGACTATTAAATATTAAATGTATTTCTGGAGGTAGATCATTATCCCTTACCTTGCATTGGCTGTGCTGGCACTTAAGTAATAAAAAAACCCTCTTGACTAATATGATCTTTGAAAGTGAGTACTCTGAGAGCGGTTTGGTTCTGATCTTGCAGCTGCACTAACTTCCAGAGAGTTAAGTGAGATTGGCTCATGTTGCGAATACCAGGTATACCTTAATTTAGAAGGCAGTATACAAAGGGAGTTGTAGTACAAGGAAGTTAATGAAGGCAGCAACTTTAGATCAGCACCCCAAGTACTTCCATTCTTTCATAGCTGAAAAAAGGGGCTTGGAGCAGATACGGCAAGCAGACTGCCGTGGTGGAGAGTTTGTAGGTAGGGACAGTGGGCAGAATAAAGCATTTACATGAGATCAGGTAAAGGGGAAAGAAATAACACCAGAGGCATAAGGGAGGGTAACGGAGATGTGAACCTTGGGGGAGCATGGCAGAGATGGCATAAAGATGTGATGGACATCTGAGGAGAAGCCCTAGTGTGTAAGTCTAGGATCTATATTACTAATAATGAGGGTGTGGGAGAAGTGTAAAAGGGAGAAGGGAGATTTCACAAAAATTATAGCAAAATCTGGTTGCTTCAGTCAGTTACCACTTCTTTACAAACAGCAAGGAAACAGTGACTTGGTCTGCTCTGAACTGGCCAGTTATTTTTAATGTTAGATTACTGTGGAGATAACACGCGTATGGTTTCTCATTAATACAGAATAGCACATTTATGGAAGTTTTCTGCTCCAACGGTAGTTCCACACGTATTATGAGATAAATTCCCATTTTTGATAGATTATTAAGAAGAATCAGAGAGAATAATCAATTATGGTTGCATATTCCTCTATATCAAGACCACTTAGAGAAATATTAAAGACAGGAACTTTTGAAAGAGGCCACTAATGTAAAACATTCTCTGTGGATCCAAAGGAAGAATATGTAAAGCATATGGACGTGCACCATAGGAACACAATTTACTTGGTGGTAATAAACTGTGTTTTTCTCAGAAGTACTAGGCTAGAGGATCTATTGCAAGAAAACTCTTAAGCTCCTGCCTAATGAACAGAAGAGAGATAAAACATAATAAAAGAAGAAAATACCACCTTACGATGTTTAACAACTGTTCCCATAACTGCTTTCATTCCTTTGTTAGTATTCAGTCTTTCATTTCCCGTTCTTAAACATTTAAATATCAGTGGCTCTAATATCTGACACAAGACAAAACATTGCTTTGTTACAAGGCAAAGAATAGCTCATCAACAAAACACACACCGTGCCCAACACCTTCACAAACAGATCTGAAAGGCACAACAGATTGTGGCAATTAAAAGGAGTCTCTCAAGCACTTCAAAACACGGATACCTCAGCTGTGTGCTCCATATTAATCCAAGCCGCCTTGTAGATAGAATTTGACAAGAAGGTCCTTCATTATGGCTCCGTATTGCCATGTCTTTTAGCACAAAACATCTGAAGTGAATGAAAATTAGAATACCATCTATTTAAATATTCACAATCAGATTTATATTGTGTGTATTCGTGACATAACTTACCTGGAGTAAAACATGTCAGATGAAAGGCAGTAAGAGGAAATGTGTTTTACAACATGGGCACAATTAAGCACCATTCCCCTTATTAAAATGGCACTTCTTTGTCTGATGTATGCCCGCACTGTAGTTGAGGGGTGGGGAGATCAGACTTAAAAAGAAAAGCCCAGCTCAGAAAACCAAAAAATCCCCACCATCCATCTGTACAGTAGTGAAAGAACAAAAAGGAGCGGGAAATCCTTTTAATTGTTCTGATTAATCATGTTTATTACAGAAGAAATAAGGGACCAACTAAGAGCAGCCCTTTGTCGTGGTAGTAAATCCGAAAGAGTAGGCAGTCCCTGCAGAGCTTATAATCATACACAAGCCCAGGTAAAGCTCTGGGGAAGGTGGCATGAAGTACAAGGGAGAGCTGGTGGAGGTAGATCTTAACGTGATTTCCACAATTGCTTTTGCCTGCTTTCCTAAATGAATAGGCTTGTAGAATCATTCTCTTTGTGACCTGTCTGTGGTGTGTGCCTGTATGTGCTGGTGACTTGGTATTTACCCCTGTAACAACATGGGACTTGGGGCTGATGAGGGAAAATCTGAGAGATGATCTGCACTGAAATTTGTGAGCAGACTTTGGTTTGGTTGTCAGTCCTTCACGACGTATAGGAAAAGCAGCAGTACTCTCCCCGTAACTTATGAGGGCAGAGAATTGCTTAACATGCTATCAGGAGAAAGGAAGAAGAAACATAAGTGTTGTTGTGCCTTTCCAGCTGCCTTAGATTTCCCAGTGGGTGTGTGCCCCTGCAGTTGTAATCACAGAGTCTCACTGCAAGTCCTACCTGCTTGACAGTAAGAAGCATGGCCTTGTCTTTGAAGTTAAACTACACATAGATTCCTTCTTTTTCATGCATAATTAGTATCAGATGACCAAACACACAGTGGGGTTTCTTGCTATACTTCATGCTATGTTTCAGCAGCTAAATATAGCTGTATTACCTCAGAAAGACTTAAAAGACCTCCCCAGATACAGTAGTCATGCCAGTGGTTCTTTAGGGACTCCTCTTACTTTCTGGTTTGGTTACAGTCAGCACTAGTGCGTGTGTGAGTGGCCAGCACTTAGGCCTGACTCAGCACAGCAATGCCTGAGCTCTTGGAAAGGAGAGGGAGCTGGGATGCAGCTGAAGTCGCTGGAAGTGGAGATTCTTCCTAGTCTCTGTATGCCATCTCTGCCTTTGTATTTCATGATTTGTGGTTAGGAAAATGCCCGAGGCAGAATGAAGGCTATGTAATGTGATTGCTCATGCAGAGGATGAGAAGACAAGTGCATGGGAGTCTGCCTTTGTTTGCTTAGATCATCCTTTGTCATCACAAATAATTGTGCCTTCTAGGGCTGCGTGTGGATACATGAACCCTTGTGGGCTTGAATGTGGAGCAAGCAAAGCTGTTTCTGAGTTGGTATGTAAATGAGACATGCCACAGCTTGTTCTTCGTTTCACTGGTAGCTCCTTGTCAGGAAAGAATGCTGGTCTGGGTGCAGTGTTTGCTGTCAGTTCTAAAATCCTGTATCTCACACCTTTTTGTTTTAAAGCAGCAGCTGATCCATGTGTAGTATTTATGGTACTTGCTTCAGTTTCAGGACACAGTTAAATGGGAACAAAGCTGGACATGCAAGCAGAAGCGGCCAAGAATCATCAGTCTTAGCTGTATCAATAACTATATTTAGGCAGGAAAGACGATGCTGTTACATGAGAAAGCAAAAACAAAGAAGAGATGGGTGGATCACAAGTAAGCAGCGAAGAGGAGCACGCAAGAAGGTTTAGATACAAATGAAACGGGGAGCAAAAGCATCTTGCTGAGAAAGGGGAAGACAGAGTACCAGCAGAATGTTTTGTTTTACACTGTCTTCTAGTGGTAGTCCTTGGATCATTTTGCTGGGATTCACCTATTCCAAACTAGGTTTCATTTCAATACCAGAAACTAGCTCCAGTCTACATCTCTCTACTCTTTAGTACAGCTGACCTCTTTTATTTGCTCCTCTTGAACACTGCTTGAAATTTAGATAAGGTCTAACAGAGCCGTACGAGAGTAGAGTCTAATTTAGACCCATCATTGGAGGAAAGAGGATGATGGTTTTAATTTTAAGTAAATAAAAAGTTGAACTTTTGGTGATATAAAAAATGGAGCAGAGAACCTTCAGAAATCTCAGGAGAGACTTCAGGGAAAGCTGTTCTAATTGATTAAATGGGAACTTTGTCACTTGTAGAGAAAATAGTCTGAAATAATAAGTGTAAAAAGGAAGTGTAAAACCATCGGACAAATGAGTGTTCTGAACATTTCAGCCCTCTCGCTGGAAATAGCAGTGCCTTTATATAGTGTGAATGAGATAGAAAGAAAAACTTTCAAAGCCACCTTACATCTCTGGGTAAATCCAGGCCAGTTCCCAATCCTGAATTGCAGGTATATACAGCACAGGAGAATGCAGTCATCAGTTTCCCTACTGCAGCAATAAGAAAGCTTTTGATCTTTGTGATCAGATCATCTTGTTAGTGGCTTTTGAGAAGGCAGTAGGAGCAGATGATAGTCCATGTAGACCACTTTGTCCTTATGTTGCATTTTAACCTGGTTTCATAAATAGGCACAGCTTATATAATGTGCTCTGCTGTGCCCCTGCCTGGCAGCCTTGCTACTCCCTCCATGTCTTTTTAACCCTTTTAGCCAATTTTAACCGTGTTTAACAGATCTAACAGTTCTGTGAGTAGAGAGACCCACTGGTAAAAACAGTGTTGTGAACTTCATCTTTGGGACATCAGAGAATGGGATGGGAAAGCCGTAGTAAAACAGCTTCAGTGGCAGCTGCTACTTCCAAAAGTATCTGTTCTTCCCTCTTCTCCCCTTTTTAAATAAAAATGGCTTAGCAAAAACATTCAGTTCTATGTCCTCAAATGTTACCATGAAACCATGGGAGGGCAGCATCTGGAAAGAGAGAGTCTTTTCGGCTGTCAGAGTCATGCAACATGAAATGCATTTGTGTGTTTGGTTACAACCCCACGCTTTCCCAAACAAAAAAAATCCGAGCTGGCCCTTCATGTGGAATAAATTGGAGCAGCTCCACAGAATTCAGTTTGCTGATTCATAGCAGCATAGGCTCCCGTCCTTCCTCTTTCGGTACGTGTGGCACCGTCTAAGTAGTACAACACATTTAGCAATATGATATTCAAAATTTCAGAGCAGTCTGGTGGCACAGAGGCAGTGTGATTGGTTCTAAATGTGGGGTTGGGTTGCAGTGTTATTAAAGCTTGCTAGCTTATGGAATAAATAATTTGTGATTGAGCTCCCAACATCAGTACATGTGAAATGGATGACAAATATCAATATCTATTTTCTGACTATATTTTCCATGCTTTAATTCCATACTGTACTTTAGTGCGTGGTTTGCTGGGATTTAGTGTGGAGGAGACTAAGCAGGCCACTGCTTCTGTCATGTTTTGACATGAAACATCAAATCCAAAGCCTGGGTCCATTGAGCACTACCAAATAATGAAAGGCTTTGATTGTTCACAAGTCTTTCCAATGAAATGTCAAACTTTTCATACTTTGAAAATGATCTTCACAAACATAGAGCTTGAAAACAGATAATTATCCAAGAACATGAAACAGAATTAACATGCACTGGAGCATGTCATGAATATTTCCTTCAGCAAATGAGAAAGGTAATTGCTGTCTGAGTACAAAGCAAGGAGAAAGGTTGGCTCTGCTCCTTAGACAATTTATGTTGGCCACAGTTTACTCATTTAACCCATAAAAACATGCAGCTTATCAGAAGGGTGCCATTCAAAGGCTGATGGAGTGTAACCAGCCTCCTGACTGCAGGCACTTCTCATTTCACACTTCCCAGGTCTGATCAGACAGAAGGTACTTGGCCCTTATTAGAAGTCTAAAAGGTGATGAGTCGGAGCTCCTAGTTAAACAGGACATTTGTAAACCACATTAAGCCCCGGCAATAGTTATGGTTTTTGAGCCACCTTTTGACTTCAGGCACAACTAAGAGTCTTCATTCTTAGCCTAGAAGAAAGAATGGACATAATTTGGTATGCAGATACAATTTTCCCATGTAGAAATCAGACAAGCAAGAAAATAACACTTCTCATAGCTAATGGGAGTGGTTCTGGTTTGTGATCTTGATTTTTACAAATCAATTTTCTAACATTAGAAACTAGCAGAGTGTAGAGACACAGGGTAGGGGTCTGGAAGAGACCTCCTGAAATATCACATAGAGCTCATTTACATCATGGGCAATTTGGCTCTCAAATAGATTCAGCCAGGTCTTCAGATGCTTGAGAATTTTCATCCCCATCTTGCTCTTGAGAGGTTGCGTCCAAAACTTGTAACTCTGATAGTTAAAAAGCCCGGTTTCCCCTTTTTTATATGTAGGCTAGTTTTAGCCTCAGATATCTCTCCATATTTAAGGGTAATAGTACATTTATAGACAATAATTCTATTCTCCCAGTCATCTTTGTGCTAGGAAAAGCAAGCCATGGTCTTTCGCAGAAGACTCTTCACTTCCTCTGGTCATACCAAAAATAGCAAAGCTATCCCACTTAAAGCTTCTCCTTTCCAAGTATGGAGAAATGATGTTGTAAGCAATGTAGAACACATTCATTTGTGGTTGCTTTCAGGAGGCAGTGCTTGCCAGGTCTGGCATCATGCCTTTGTATCTCAGTGTGGCAGAGACGCGGTGTGCTCATCTCCCAGCCATTTACCTTTGCACAGAAACCTGCCTCCTGGTCTACTATGTGATTGTGATGATTACAGAAAGTAAGTGCAGCTCTCACTGGTGATAGCACTATCATCCATCTAATGTGCGCACACACGCCTTGCACATGTCTGGAGATGTTGCTGCCCACATTTTTCCTGCAATGGGCCACATCACAAGGACTGGTGACAGTGTCATTCTGGGCACCTCATTGGCATGCTCAGCAACCCTCTGCCCTGAAGCTGTTGTGTCAAGCAGCCACTGTCCCAAAAAGGACTGTTTTGAAAGGTCAAAGACCTTTTGTAAGCAGCTCCTGCGTACTCTTCACCAGTAATTATTCTAACCTTATGTTTTTATTGCAATTGTTAACATTTTTTAAATTAAATTTACATTGTTTAAATTCTTTTTGTTGTTTTGGAGGGTTTTTTTCTTCAACAAGATGCAGAAAGTCTTAATCTAACATGACAGGTTTTTCAGCCATCTGCTCTGTTTTCAGACTACATGTACTGCAGTTTAAAAAGCAGGTCTTATTTGTTGGGAAGGACTACAGTAAGCTAAACAGTCTAAAGATGAAATTCATGTCTGTGGCAGGGACTAACCCAAGGTGTATGTCTAAGTTAGTAACACCAGATATCAGATCAGAAAGATCTTCTTTGGTGCATCACATGATACCCAAAAGGTACAGCCCAACACCAAGATAAGACTCAAGGAGAGGTATCCGTTTGCTTCCTTGACCCAGCTGACTTACTGAATTCAAATCCAATTTTGTTCATTTTCTTTAAACCCCTGTTGAGCTTGGTTGTAACAGATTATTAACTAGAGGAAGTTTTTTTGTCTCCAAGCTCACTTTCCATCATTCAAAATGAATAGTTTTGGGTGGCAGTTTACCCAAACTGTTATTTTGAAGCATTTGCTAATAGTGGTAAGTCTGTGGTTACACGTTCTTGTTGCTTCTTCACAGTGTAATCAGTAAATATGAGAACATATGTAGCTTGTGGAACTTAATTCAGTGAATATTAATGATCATGGTGCTCACACTCTTCTAGAAATACACTCACCTTTACTAAGCATTTGAAAGCCAGAAACCATAAACATCAAAACCAGAAGTATTAATCCTGCAGTATAACAAGGTAAATCTCTGAGATTCCTGCTGAAATAACCCTCTTACATTTATAATCAACTGAGAAAAATTGATTTTAGGTTCTCAACTGTGGATTATGGATCTGCAGTGGACTATCCAGGAAATCAGAGAGAGACAGCCAGATCAGGGCAAGGGCACAGAGAGGGGCAATGAACAGTATGCAAAGAGAAACAGAAGTGTGGATCCTTAGGTATCTAGTGTGTCATCTGGCAATAAAAAGAGGAGGTGGGTAACAAATCAGTCTGCATAACCAAGAGAACAAAAGGTAATCACAGGTAAAGACAGGCTTATGCAAATACAGAGCCTCAAGGACAGAGGACTGGAAAATGTTTGTGAAGATAGGGCTATAGAATTAGGGGGGAAAGTTTTATATATATAAAAGAAAGGAATGGTTGCAAAAAGCTTGCACAGAAACCATAAGAAGCTAAATCCATTGGAGGAATGCAGATGCTGTTTCAGAAAGCAGTAATTTAGTGATTTAATGGGAAAAAGACAAACCAAACCAAATAGAAACACCAATTCCATCAGCTCTTTTGCTTGAAAGAGATGGATAGATAAACTAACCTTCCCAAAAGATGTACAGCTTGTAGTGAGGATGTTCAGAGTCACAGTAGGAGACTTAGCCAAATAAGTAAAATACTTCTAACAACAGAATTCTAGAATGAAACAGAAGATGAAAAGCCAAATATGAAACATGTTGTAGAAGCAGGCGTGTCATTTCCCCTGCAACATGTAGTAATCCTAAGGAAGCTTCATGTCACTGCGTTCCACCTACTGCTGGATCTTGTGAGCCTATCCTGCCTTCTGAGCCTGTTGCTGGAGATGGGCTGCAAGCCAAGCCCTCATGACCGTATGCAAGCAACTGGGCCTTGTGAAAGTATGATGTCATAGAAGCATAGAACCATAGAATGTTTTGGTTTGGAAGGGACCTTAGAGCTCACCCAGTCCAACCCTCTGCCATGGACAGGGACACCTTCCACTAGAGCAGGTTGCTCCAAGCCCCGTCCAACCTGGCCTTCAACACTGCCAGGGATGGGGCAGCCACAGCTTCTCTGGGCCCCCTGTGCCAGCGCCTCAGCACCCTCACAGGGGGGAAGAACTTCTTCCTAATGTCTAATCTCAATCTCCCCTCTGTCAGTTTAGAGCTATTCTGTCTGGTCCTATCACTGTAGTCACTGATTAAGAGTCCCTCTCTGGCATCCTTGTAGGGCTCCCTGTGAGGTCTCCACACACCTTCTCTTCTCCAGGCTGAACGCTCCCAGTTTTCTCATCCTGTCTTTGTATTAGAGGTACTCCAGCCCCTTTATCATCCTCACGGAGCCATCCTTGTTTCCATGTGCTTGAAGAAACCCTTCCCCCTTCAGTCTACACAGACAACACGCACACACATATATATGTATCAGGAGCATTAGTGTAGACAAGTACAAATACCAGTGTAGGTAAATGGGGAGGTATTTAGGCTAGAGGGAGAAGCATAAACAAAATGAATATACCAATATTATTTCAGTTCCCTGGTTAGAAAAGGTCTCGTTGGGAGAGATGTGAATAAAATTCTAAGCCCATTGTCAGTCCTTCACCGTGTTACATTAATTATGTATAGCTGTTCAGTTCAATTGCTTTAATATCGTACAGGTGACTTGTAAAGCAGGAGTGTGACGCAAAGGTTATTGTAAGGACCTGAATAAATACAGCAGGAGGAAACCTTCTGGGGGTGTCATTTGCTGCAGAAGGTTAGATGTGTCTTTTTCTTAGCTAAAAAAAGGATGGAAGAGTTGAGTGGTACTGCTTCCTTGAGCTGTACTGCTTTCTGAAGGAACTGGAAGAGGGTAATGCGCTGGGCCTTTTGGGATTTCTATGAAATAGAGACAAAGGAAGAACAAACCAAAGAAAATGTCTGACAAAATTGAAGACAAATATGTTAATTTTGCTTATTTTCACAGTAATACATGAGTGCTAGATAAATGTGAAAAGAAACAGCAAAAGCAACTGCCAGATGCTTTTAAAAAGGAGCTAAGAGCATATGTGGAGTAAAATTAACCATAAATGTTATCTCAAAGAAGAGGACCCACTTGGAATAAGCATCTCTATGGCAGTTATGTCTAAAATTTGTTATGTTGCTATTGTTTTGTCAAATGATAGAACATCTGCTCAGTCACAAGGCACCAGTAAAATGCAGCTTTATGCCTAAAGCGATATGTCAGTCCCTAACAAAAAATGTATATAATAGGCTAAAAACAAAGGCACATTGTCTTTTGCAGTTGTAGTCATTTCTGACCTAATAATGGCTTAGAAAGGGGGTTTTATTTTTATTTTGGGAAAAAACGAATGGAAGGATTGAGTCAGTTGTGACTCTTTTTCAAGATGAGGCTTTGTACGTTATTGGTGCCTAAGCTAGAAAAATGCTTTGTGTCTGCAAATCATATTTATGTCACTAAAGCACTTTTTAAAAGGCAACTACTTATAAGTGCCTTGTGAAAAGGTGATGCTTAATTTTATAGAATCATAGAATACTTAGGGTTGGAAAGGACCTTAAGATCATCTGTTTCCAACCACCCTGCCATGGGCAGGGACACCTCCCACTAAACCATGCCATCCAAGGCTATGCCCAACCCGGCCTTGAACACCGCCAGGGATGAAGCATTCACAACTTCCTTGGGCAACCCATTCCAGTGCCTCACCACCCTTACAGTAAAGAATTTCTTCCTCATATCCAATCTAAACTTCCCCTGTTTCAGTTTGAACCCATTACCCCTTGTCCTCTCACTACAATCCCTCATGAAGAGTCCCTCCCCAGCATCCCTATAGGCCCCCTTCAGATATTGGAAGGCTGCTCTGAGGTCTCCACGCAGCCTTCTCTTCTCCAGGCTGAACAGCCCCAACTTTCTCATCCTGTCTTCATACGGGAGGTGCTCCAGTCCCCTGATCATCCTTGTGACCCTCCTCTAGACTTGTTCCAACAGCTCCATGTCCTTTTTATGTTGAGGACACCAGAACTGCACACAATACTCCAAGTGGGGTCTCACAAGAGCAGAGTAGAGTGGGAGGACCACCTCCCTCGACCTGCTGGTCACGCTCCTTTTGATGCAGCCCAGGATACGGTTGGCTTTCTGGGCTGTGAGCACACACTGCTGGTTCATGTTCATTTTCTCATCAACCATTTCTGACTGCAGTGTATAATCTGATGTTATATGATGACTGGGAAAACACCAGCAAGTGATACATGCGCTCACATGACAAGTGGACAGAAGTCAGGTTTCACCTCAAATCTGTGTTTTCAGAGAGGCAAAGCCTTCACAGGGAAATCCATCATATAGAAAACTAATTAAGAAATCCCTCAGGAAAAAATTACTGGATGGGATTTGTCTCTGAATATTCCAAGCCCACAACTTCTAAGTTGCTTTATTCAAAAAATGTATTCTCTTAGATTTTCATTGTTGTGTTCACTGACCCGAACAGTCTGAAACTCTGATGCGAAATACTGTTTTAAAACCTATTTTCAGTCAAAATGAGTTTATTATCCTCCATCTTAGAGACATACATGCATATATGGCCATTCAGAGTCAGTGAAACAGATTGATATTGGCACTTTCAAACCACAGTTCTCACAGAGCTGAGCAGTTATTATTTAATGAATGTGTGAAAGTATTCAACTGCAACGTGCTTTCAGGCCAACCTAGGAGAATAAATATGTATTCTGACACTCCTATGGTCAGAGTGAGGGTTAGGGTTAGACTCAGCATACAAAGCTAAGGCCCTGTACGTCACATACTCTGAAGCCTCTGAAGGCTGAAGGACTCTTTTATGTGACTGGGAATGCATGTGCTATATCATCAAGTATTAATAAGGAAGATAGACAGCAACCATCCTCATCTGACTTCTTTCTTCTCCATAAAACCATACATCATCAGAATTTTTCAGCCTCATCAGAACAGAAGATATCTTTGCTGGAATAAATAAAATGCATGAGGATAGCCATCTGTATCTGACTCAGAGCTGAATAATAGTATGTGCTTTTTACCTTTCAGCTTCATACAGAAAGACTTTAGTTTCTAAAAAACTCCTCAGAGGTTTATGAGCCTGCTCCAAAGCCTGTTGCAATTGGGAGAATTTCTGGATTTGAGTCAGTTTCAGTTGAGCTGTACAAATCTTATTGATCTATTTGTATAACCTTTTGGTGAGTAAAAAAAATACTGGTTTTCAGATGTGGTGAAAACTCGAAGACTTAATTTTTAAGCTGTTAAGATTGAAGTATTTTCTGGATTCTTGGGCAGCGGATTGTCTTCTGCTTTGTGAAAGGAAAGGTACAAGCCCCAGTTCCCAGACTGAAATTCATGGCGATTGTTTAACCAAAGGATCGACTCTCAGCATTAAGAGACTGTACTCCCAGGCTGGAACTATTGTGCAGAGTTGCCAGTGTCTTTCATTATGATCTTCTTGGAAAGCTCCACCATCCTAGCCCATCCTGGTGCAGTCTGTGCTATTTCAGTGCATTCTCAGGCCTTTGAGAGAAGGTTCTGTGATTCTATGAGAAAAAGAGATGGAGAAAGGCTGGCATAAGCTTTGCTATCACAGTAAAGCAGTGATCTCACTAAGGTCTTGTGGCAGTAGCCAAAGGACAAGTGTTTCTTCAAGGTGTGGAAAAGAGAAAGGTGCTACATCACAAGTCACTATGCAATGGTGACATGGCTTCTCAACAGGGCTGCATGGTGTGGGTGGAGCTCCTCACTGAAGTGGCTACATGATTTTCTTCTCCAGGAATGGGTTGGTTTATAGACAAACGATTAATTTAGCATGAAGTTGGGCTGTGGTCCATCACTTTAGGTGAATGGTAGCCACAAGATGTAAAAGTCATTGGAAGGGCTTGGGAAAGGCACAAGGTGAAAAGGGTTGGTAGGTCATACCTGAGTTGACTTGAAGTGGTAACGCTGAACTTGTATGTAAGCAACTCGATATTCTGTGCAACTTGGTGGCCCTCTCTACTGGCAAGCCAACAAAGAGCTGGGTATGCCTTCATTAAAGCAGGTAGGAGATGCAGATACGGGCTACAGCTAATCTCTCTTCGTAGTGAAGGCACTAAGAAACCTGTAAAATGCTGCCCTGCGTCATGTTGAAAAGCTGAGCTCTTTTCTTGGGCTTTCTCCAAGAAGGTGGTGTGCATTTGCTTCGAAGATTTACTTATTTTGAGCAGAGGTCAGGATTGAGCCATGGGCACTGAAGGAAATCAAATCTTTGAAAAGAAGGAGTACCTTAACATGCAGTAAACATATTTGCTTTGACTGGCAACAGTCATTAAAAACCCTTATTACATTTTATGTCCATTCTGTCCACCACTTAGCCATTTCTTTTCATTCTGAAGGATTATAATTAAGAACGAATGAGTCTTCTCTGATACGATCAGGACGCAATAGAACTGTGAAAGAACTGAGTTATCTTTCTCCCTCATAGGCAAATCCTTTCCAATTGTTCAACAAGGTACTGTTCTGTATTGCCATGACATCAGTCTTTATGCCTATGAATACTGAGGCTCAACATTAAGCAACTTGTTTATTAAAAACAGTCATGCAGTAACAATTAGGGAGTGTTTAATATGCTTCTTCACTAGAGTCCGTACCCTCTCCTCCCACTTACTGATCTTCCCAGTGCAGTGTGAAGTTATTTGTGTCTTCAGAATGAGCAAACAGATCTTTTCAGTGAAAGGTGAAAAATTTCCTGAGTGCTGCCATATAGAAGTTGGCATCTGTTGCTCCATAGAACAGGATCTCTGCTGCACTGATCAAAGCATTTGTCAGCCCCAGAGTGGAGGATGGCAGTCCACAGTGTCTGAAGAAGAAGGAGACTATCACACAAAGCTTCCCACTACAGAGAAATTGCTGCATCTGTCATCATCCTTTCAACCCAGCTAATACAGTTGCATTAGCCCTGTGCTCCGGTTCCTCCCACAGCTCCAGCCCACCTCCTTTTTAGTGTGAAATGTGTTTAAATCTTCAAAGTAGCTACATTTCAAAATACGTTTTGTTCAGTGCCGAGAATAATCACAGTCCTTTGGGATAAAGCAGATCACAAAGCCTGAAATGGATCTGCAGTACTTTAGGAGGAGATACTCGTGATGAAGGATATTGGATGGATTCATAACCTGAGTGGCTTCAAGAAGCATTACGGAGTCTTCCCATTTGGTTAATATATTTCCATATAACTAGAGTAACAGGTCCTCATCCTACCTCATCATACCATCCCAGCAGAGCTCATGCAAGGTTTTCATAATGCTGAACAAGAGACAAGCAAGTCAGTGTCTTTCAGAACTGTTTGTGTGCATTGTAGGTTGAGCTGAAAGAAGTCGTCAGGAATACTGGAGCAGCCGTTTCAATCCCTTGAAACCAAAACCAGCACCTCCGTTGTGATTTTCCAACAAGATTCACAAAGTATGGTAGTCACTCACAAAATGGGGATGGGAGGTGGTGGGGAATAGTAACTTAACAGTAGAAACTAGGACAACTTAGTGTGGGAAGATCCACTCTGAGTCGGGGTATTTTCTGGCTGTGGGGGAAGCTGAGCTGTTGGGGCTTCTCTCTGCAGAAGCTCTCCCACCTTCTCTAATATCCTGAAATGTCCTTTGCACAAGCAACCACAAATACAAGCTGTTGAGGGGATGGCAGCCACTGAGGAACATGGCGTACCTTGGTTCCAACATGTTGTCTAGCACAGCTCCAACAGGAGAGCTGCTCTGAGGCTTAGTGAGTAGGTCTTCCTCTTAGGTTTGGGGGACAGGTTCAGGCTTCTCCTGCATCATCCTATGTTGAAGAATGCCTAATAACAGGAGTCTAAGCCAGTTACTTCATTTCCAGATAGTGCTGCTCTTGTTCTTCCCTGGATAGGCTGAGTTTAGATTCACTGAAAATGAATTTTTTGGAATTGAATAATCATTAGTTCCCTAGCACTAATAGTAGCCAACTGTTCATGGTGACAGGAGGGTTATCTAATGATCAAAAAGATGATTTGGGGGATAAATATCTTGTTTTAGCAAGTGTTATCTAGTATGATATATTTAGATTCATTTTAGAAAAGACTTTCTTATTTTATAGCCAGTCCAAGAAAGATATTTCAAGTGAAATTTCATGAACAAGTAGTAGTTGGTACAGGCATCTCAGATGACACTGTCCTGGGTAGGGGCTGAGGTTTCCAAGTGACCATGATGAAAAGTAGCAAACCCTCAACTCTTCCAAGGTTGTCAAGTATATTGTGGTCTTAAACTATGAATAACCCAAAATAAGTACGCTGACAGGTGGCAGATCATTAACCAGTGATCTCCAGACTGTGGTTTGCAAGAGGAAAAGTTGCAGTACCAGAGCTCTCTGTGATGACGTTGCTGGATGTGGTGTTTTCAATTAAAAGTTTGATGATAAGTGTCCCTCATCACCTGTAGCCGAGAAAATTTGATGGTATAGTCTGTTTTCTATCCCTAAATACTTGGATGTCATTGCCAGAAACAACCTCCAACTTGAGGAGCTGTTCTTGAAAGTGAATGCGAAACTGCTTGTTGCTTTATCAACCCAGCTTGGTCGCCAGAAGTAGGAGGTGTGGAAATATTCTGACCATTGTTGGTTTTTCACTTTTTCCATTTTAGCTGGATGCTGAGAAGGCAAAATTAAAACTGGAAAGATGGGCTTCCCGAGATACTGGCAGTGGCGGTGGAAGAAGTGAAGAGTTGGAATCAAGTGGGGATTGTGATGATGAGGATGGCTGTCAAGGATCCGGTGACAGGATTCACACAGCAGGTAAATACAGTTTCTATAGGCACATACAGAGCTTAGAAATTCATAAATGTCACAATTAGGTGGACAGAGCTAAGACTTGCACTGCTTAAATTACTGTCAAAATCCTACTAAACTGAAAGGATTTGAATCTTAATCTGAAGAGCTGCAGTAAAAATAGAGTGATACAGACAGTGACCCAATATAATTTAACACTTGGCATGCAGATAAAATTTATCATAGACTCATATCATCGCAGATTGGTTTGGGTTGGAAGAGACCTTAAAGCTCATCCAGTTCTACCCCTCTGCCACGGGCAGGGGCACCTTCCACTGGAGCAGATTGCTCCAAACCCTGTCCACCCTGGCCTTGAGCACTGGCAGGGATGGGGCAGCCACAGCTTCTCTGGGCACCCTGTGCCAGTGCCTCAGCATCCTCACAGGGAAGAATTTCTTCCTAATGTCTAATCTGTATCTCTTCTCTGTCAGGTTAAAGCCATTCCCGCTTGTCCTGTCACTACAGGCCCTTGTCAAAAGTCCCTCTTCGCCTTTCTTGTAGGCCCCCTTTAGGCGCTGGAAGCTGCCTTAAGGTCTTCCTGGAGCCTTCTTTTCTCTAGGCTAGATAAGCCCAGCTCTCTCAGCCTGTCTCCAGAGCAGAGCTGCTCCAACCTTCAGAGCATTGACGTGGCCTACTCTGGATTCCAACAGCTCCACATCCCTCGTGTTGGGGGCCCCAGAGGTGGACAAATACTCCAGATGGGGTCTCACAAGAGCAGATTAGAGGGGGAGACTTCCCTCTCTTAACGTGCTGCTCACTGTCTGGGATGCAGCCCAGGACAAGGGTGGTTTCTGGGCAGCAAGCATTCACTGCTGGGTCGAGGGGAACTTCTCATCAACCAACACCACAAAGTTTTTCGCTTTTTAAGCATGGGAATTATGTTTCCCCTTTTCCAGTCAGTAGGAATGTCACTGGACTGCCACACCTTCTCAAATTTAGAATGATTAATATCTCCAGTGAAATCTGCATCACAGAAGTGCTGGAAAAGCCTTCCTAGGTAAGGTAGGCTTTTCAAATAAATGGAAAATTAATGTCCTTACAGACTGTGCTGTTAACATAAATACGTATTTTTTGCATAATGATATTGAAGGACGATCAAGAGTTGGCTGAAAGTATATATTTGTAAAAAGCAGGTATTGGTTTTTTTATAGTGGTGAGTAGCTTCTTGAATAAAATTCCTTGATAGCCTCCAATATGATTCTGCAATATTTATTAATGAAATTACTTGGATAATATGTCATCAAATGTACAATCAGCATCAGAATTAACTTAACTTCCACCAACATACTGGCAATATAATGCATGGGTAAGTCCTTATTACGGTAACTCAGTAAGAATTAAGATGTTTCTAAATACTTTTTATTATTGGTTTATCATATCTAGAAGTTCTGATTCATTTCAGCTCATCAAAATGGAACTGCTTTACTTACCATAGTGTGTGTAAATATAATGTGGTTTGGGTGCAGTTTGGTGCCATTACATGAAATGCAGGTGTAATAGTGTGGGAAAATAATTCTTTAAGATAGCTGGAACTCAGGTAAGTTTGAATCTGCTGCTTTAGTCTACTGAGATAAACAAGTGCCTCTTCCTTGTCCTTTTGCCACTAAGTGGAGAGTGGGAAAAGGAATCCCATATACAAGTGAGACTTGCAAATATGCTGTGATTAGTTTGGAGTCAAGACTTATATTCACAAATATAAGAAATTCAGGGAAACCAAGCTTCAACATGTACTTTGAAATCTGTGCAAAGTATTAGATTAGGTTATAAATACCTGAAATGTAATCTGCATTGACAAGCTGTGTGATTGTAATACATGAGGTATTGTCAGTGTTTTTAAGAATCATTATGGAATTACAACTACCAGATCAAGTAAAGATTTTTACCATTCACTTACCAGTGGTTTTGAACAGAATAGCTTTCATGCAGTGTTATTTTAAAACTACTTGCTTAACTTCTTTATTGTTTATTGTGTTATATACATAAGCAATGAAAAGACTGCTAGATGTTTTGGGCCCTGGGGATTTGCTTTCCTCTCTATATGGAATAATGCAAACAAAAGCCAGGTGCTAACTACTCTTCAATGAACAATTAAACTGTTAATACCCTGGGTTTGGAGGATGTGTACAGATGCTTACGTGGACAATGGAAGATTTCAGGTGTTTAAATAAA
Source organism: Amazona ochrocephala (assembly GCA_039720435.1). NCBI lineage: Eukaryota > Metazoa > Chordata > Aves > Psittaciformes > Psittacidae > Amazona > Amazona ochrocephala. Next base: position 16,829,224 of record CM077884.1, on the reverse strand, counting down.
AACTTGAGTATTTCCAAGGCTTGATATACAGCTGGCTTTAATAACAGAATAACAGAGTCAGAGAATCATAGGATGGTTGGGATTGGAAAGGACCTTAAGATCATCTAGTTCCAATCCCCCTGCCATGGGCAGGGATGCCTCACACTAGACAATGTCACCCAAGGCTCTGTCCAGCCTGGGCTTGAACACTGCCTGGGATGGAGCATTTACCACTTCTTGGGGCAGGCTGTTCCAACTGCTTATTGTCTCATTTTTCCCCTTTTTTTTTCTTTCAATCTAATTAATTATATTTTATGCTGATACCATCCTGGATTTGAAAGAGTTATATTTACATAACTGGCTGTTTCAGAATTTACTGGGGTTTATATCCAATTTAAAAGGTAGTTACAATAAATTCTAGAAAATGGTATTGATTCATAACAGCAAGAAGGAGTATTTTCATCGTGTGACAATAGTGATGCTGTTTCATAATTAGCTTTAAAATATTGCAGTATATACAAACCACTAGCACTAAATCTGGTTTGCATATCTGGATATAATTAGGGGATAAAATGCCGTAATCTCATTCTAGAGCTTCTTTGCTTTAATAGAATGGTAAAGAAATAAGCAAACATTGGATTAATTGAATTTCCTCTTGGTTCATGTCTGTAAGATGGTGTTTCCAATAGTACAGCCTCTGACTTTGTTATATTTCCTAAACTTAAAACCTGTCAAGCAGATCTAACCATGGCACCGGGGAAGTGGAACATGACAACATTTACTATTCTTTGCTTGCTTGAAGTCCACAGAGAATTGAGACATGAATTCAAGCTAAAGCTAAATCCCAAGTAAAACCCTGATTTGAAGCTTAGGAAAGTCAGTGGGAATATTCTTACTGACTACAGCAGGTAGGGATGAGACACAAATGATAGCTCTAAAATGCCACTGATCTCATCAGTGCATGTTGTAGCACGGACTCATAGAGTAGAACAAGAGGAATAAAAGAGGAATAAAAGCTTTTCAAAACACAGACTTTTTGGCAGAGCCGTCATGCTTTTAGCAACAGATCCATGGAAAAGAGAAAAGAGGGGAAAGGATTTCAATGTCAGCCACTAAAATGCTGAATTTAGAATGTGGCAAAAATGTACTACATTTGTCCTTTATATGAAACCTATGTGAAAATCATATTTACAATTTACATGTTGAGAGCATCGCAAAAGACTTCGATTGCTTTTAAGTAGTTTCTGAAAACCTACCAAGTGCTCATTTCTTTTCACCTGCCAGGAAAAAAGATTACCTTTTCACTAGCAGTAAATTGCAGGGAGTTTCATCAGTCTCTAGCTAAACATCTTCAACACGTTTCTGTTCATACCTGTTAAAGGATCTCCGCAGACAGGGTACATTGCCATCTTCCTAGTTTGCTTTTCCAAATTGCTGGCTCCTTGCTTTTAGATTTCAGTGTGTACCTGGTAGGTGAGCATGGAGGTGATTCTGTACTTGTGTATTCCAGCCAGGTATCCTTTTCCCCAATTTTTTGGGGGGTTGGGGATTGCTGGCCATGTGTTTCAGTTCATTTTACAATGGATAGTAAAATCCCATTCTTTTGTTGGTCACCTTCTGGCCTTTGAGAAGCATTTATGCTTATCAGTTAATCGTTTATTTTATGTCTTCAATTAAAATACGTGGCTGTTATTTGCTGCTGAGTTTTTTTTTTGTTTCCTTTTGTTGCAAATAAGTCTTTGCTTGCCAAATTCATTGTTATCTAAAAAGGTCACTGCATACGCCTTTATCATTATGGGCTTAATTTTCTATTCTGTTTCATGTGTTTATCCATATTATTTCATGCAAACAAGATAAACAAATTCTCAGGAAACCAGCATTCTCTTAGGAAATTGTGGAAGGTAAAAGATACTTTAAAATGTCATATTCTCACAGGCTTTCCCAGTTACCACAAGTATCTGTTCTTGGGGCAAGCTGTGGAAACAGCACTGTTTCTCAAGCAGATGCATGTGTTCTTCATTGGCAATTACCAACTTTATAATGACAACATCTGTTAATCATCTTGGAACAAAGCTTTGCTGGAGAGGTTTAAGAAGAGGAAAGCAAACCATATAAATCCTGAGCATGAATAGGGAAGTTGCTCTGCAAGTTGCACTGCTTCACTCCTGCAGGTTTCTAGGCAGAAGGGCAAAGCAGCATCTCAGTCTGAACCTTGCTTAGCATTGTCTGTGCATCTAAGCATATTCTTACATGAGCTTTGATCGCATGTGTTCACCAAGGTAAATGCTTATTCTTAAACCCTTACTAGACTGGAAAGGGGGGTGGGGGTGGTGGAAAGAGCAGGAATTGTTTAGTGCCCTGCAGGATCGAGCCACAAGAATCTTTATGAGGAGAGGGATTAGCATCCTGCCATCCATGGAAAAACAGCAGATTCACATTGTGTCCTGGTTCTCTGCGGTGCAGAGAAAAGGGAAAATGTTTCAGTCTGTTCAGTGGGAAGAAATTTAGTGTAGGGGATTTCCCATTCCCAGCTGTGCTGCACAGCTGTATGCTGTGATGAGGTTACCCCAGCAGCAGCAACCAACATTAGATCTTTATTCAGGGAAATCATCAGGTGATTAGCTGTGAAACAAAGTTTAGAGGAAACATTTAGCCCACAGGGATGGGGGTTAGTGCAAGCCCAAAGTCAGCTCTGTGGAGCTCTAGACTTTGTGGAAGTTGTGGAATACTATGGAGAAAGCTTGTGTGGACACCTCCAATTGGCATGGGTCCATATGCCAATCTGTCTGAGGATGGGAAGGACACAGGTGTTCTGGGCTTGCTCACTAGCATGTATCACTATACTTTAGATGAAGCTGTATGTTTTTCATAGCCAGTGTAAGACAGAAATTAATCCAAACTTCTTTCTAGAGGAGCCTGATACAGTGTCATGCAAAGTCATAAGGAATGTAGCTAGCCCTGGACTACAGCTGTCCTCTTGCTGGCAAGGCAGATAAACAGTACAGGTTAAGGAAAATGTATATTTAGCCTGCCCTTTGGTTAGTTTGGGTCAGGTGTTCTGTCTCAGCTCCCTCTCGGTTCCTTGTGCCCCTCTTCGCTGGCGACCAAAAGAACCTGAAAAGTCCTTGATCAGGGTGAGTGCTACTGAGCAACAGCTAAGACATGGGTGTATTATCAGCACTGATCTCCCCTCTGTAAGTATAATGTATGCATTGGTCAAAAACTTTAGTCCCTAAATGGGGCAGATACATTAACCCCACTCCTGAAATGCCTTGAAACTTTAGATCATTGGGAAATAGAGACGTGAATTTTACTTTTTCCCTGGCTGGCTCTTTGCTCCACACACACATAGGCTTCTGCTTTGTCCCCATCCCAAAAGCAGTGGGTGTCCATCAAATAATATGAAGTGCCTGACCAGTGCTGACTCTTAGACAAAGCAGATTTTAAACAATACTTTAAAATCCTATCAGTCTGTGCAGGCATTCAGTAAACGGACACATGCTGTGTCATCCCAGTGAGACTTGGAACATGACTGTGTGTCAAATGTGCTTTATTACTGTGATTTTTGCCAAATGCTTATCTAATCCCAATAACAGTTTTCTTCTGTACTTCTTCCTAATTCTTTCATGAAGTTCCCTCCCTTTAATAAGAACTTTCTGAATTCAGACATCTCTCTCTCTTCAGTATCTTGCTCCTTGTCACATTTCAGTACCCAAGTGGCAACCTGCAACAAATTTACTTTGTTAGCGCTTTCAGATGGCAGATTCCAACCTTTGGCTTTCTTCTTGGCCATTTAGACACTGCACAGCTTCAGTGCCTCTTTCTGCTGTAGCCAGACTATCAGAAGAGGTTATCCTGGTTGTATATTTCTTCTTCAGGGCATATGAGAAGGATGCTCCTTTGCCCCAGAGTGCCTTTGTAAGCGCAGACAAGTAAAATGCCTGTCTAATCTGTATCTGCTCTCGCAGCCTTGGAAAGTTAATGTATTTTTCTCACTGCTCATGAATGTTTTCATTATCATTTTTTTCTTTCTGGATATCAATATTCTGATTCTTTTATCCTTTATTATGTTGTCATTTGTCTGCCTTTTCTAGGCATCAATATTACTATATAAGCTGTCATTTTAATCATTCTTCATTTCCATTCACGATGCTACAGGATGCTCTTACATTTATATTTATCCAAATATGTAATTGTACAGCTGCTGATTTTGTAATTATTAGTACAAAACATCAATATTCTGAGTTCATAATATCTGCTGGCACTCAGCCATGCTCATCAACTCCTCATCACCACATGTCTTCACTTTCCTCACAGATGATCCTAGCTCACAGAAATACTGCATTTTCAGTGTCTTCTATCTTCCTGCCTAGAGAACCGTATCCATCATGCCTCATCCCCATCCCACTGCCTTGCAGAGCCATTTTTCTACACCCTCACTTGCACAAGACATTTTACCTCCAGCTCTGTTTATAGAAAGCCTATAAATTCCTTCATCACCCTCAGTGAAAATACCTCGTTCTATCCACAATACAGCACAGTAACAATTTAAGCCTTTACCTAAGGTCGACTTTAAGAAAACACAATGGTTTCAAAACTTTATGTTTGTCATTTGGGGTGGTAGGTAAAGAGGAGCCTCTGTCAAGAGGAGCATGAGCAAACCCTGCCAGAGGGACTTCAGCATGTGTAGGGAGGGAGAAAAGGGTGGTGGTTCCACAGCCTGGCTGCACATTCTGTCTTTGGCTTCTGTTGTAGAGATACAGTTTTGGAAGAGACTTGGGGGCAAAGAAAACCAGAGAAACCTAAATAATCAGGGTAAAAAGTACAGACTTTGATTCATGCTAACTGAACTGTTAGGGTCTGATCCTGAGATGACTTACATGGAACTCCTCGTGTTGTCACACTCCCATCTCCTGGGTAAAAGTTTATCTGTTTACCAAGGGACATTTCCTGCAGCCTCTGTTCTGTGCAAATGGGATCAGAAAACAGCTGAGAAGGGGGCTTTTGAGAAGGGGGATAGGAGGAGAGAGCGTCATAGAGGGATGGAAAAAGGAAGGAATAAGGGAAGAAAGAAGGGCAGAAAAAGAGAGAGAAAGAAATAGGGGGGAGAGAGAGAAGGAGGAGAGAAAGGAAAAAGGAAGGAAAGAAAGAAGGGAAGAAGAGAGACAAAAGGAGAAAGAAGGGAAGAAAGAGTGAAAGAGAGAATGAGAGGGAGAGAGGAAGGGGAAGGGAGAGGGAGACAGAAAGCAAGAAAGAGGTTTTCCCACCTTTCTATCCCTGATTAAGTCTATTTTATAATCTACCAACACAGGGATAAAGTACTGCATGTCATTTTTGTGTCCTTCATTACCCGGTATAATTTAAACTGAAATGCATATGAGAAGAAGAGTATAATCATTCCTAATCCTTCCTCCATTGCAGCATTTACATGGCAGTTTGAGGCGTAAAGGAAAGCGATTTCAGTTCCTTCAGATGTTCATGCCTAGACCTGAGGTGAGAGCATTCCCAGTACTACCAGCTCGGATCCATGCAAGACAGGAGGTTTTGCCAAGTGGTATAAATGACTTTCTGCATGACCAGATAAGCACATTCCCTGCAGGAGTTTCTCCTAATGCTAATGAGAACACCAGCTAGAGGAGTAACAGCCTGAATGCCAGCTCTGTGTCTCTCTGAACAACTATGGTACTATCTCTGCTGCCTTCAAAGAGGTAAAAAGGTAATAGGGGAAGTGCAATTTTACCATTTCACCAGAGAAATGTAAATTACAGCACATCTTCTATCATTTTAGCATCGTTTAGGCCAAATTAAAATGTAAAAGCATTGTAGCTGCTTAGGGTATAAAGCCTTCCAATGTACTGTTCCATAATGAGAAATTAAACATTAGAGGGATAAAGACATTTGGGGCTTAACTGTTTGCAGGAGTTCAGTATAAGCAGTCAGCATTGTAGATCACAGAAGGGTAATGTCCTTTTACCAGCTTCTTATGGAAAACATTGCCAGCAGTCTGTGTCCTTTGAATGCACTTCTTTCAGCAGAACCATTTTTACTGACTTTGTAAGCAATATTTTATCTAGTTAAGTTCCACAGGAGCAACTGCATGTGTACATATATTTCTGAGACAGGCTTTGAAAACAGCCCTAAGTTGAAAAGTCACTGATCTCATTTTCCAGTGAATTCCTGCTCACCAGCATTTCCCATGCTTTATTAAAATGGGCTTCTTTTAAACAAAGATGTCACAAAGCTGAGTGGTCCCAAATAGGAACGACATAGTCAGACCATAGTCAGAGTGTGAATGAAAGGAGGCAGCTTGGTATGTGATGGCTGAAACTACAAGACAAGCCTCCAAGAAAAATTGCTTTACTAAACACATGAAGCAGAACATACTTCTTGCTCCAGGCCAAGAGCAGTCTGCAGGTAGGTGCTTTGTCCGCACACTCATAGTGCCTGCTTCTGTGAAAGTCATGTGCAAGCACGAGGCTGGCAGCAAGAGTTTAGAAGCCAAGCTAAATGGAGAGCAAAACCGATCCTCCTCATGAGCTGTGTGATTTAGATCATCCTGACAAGAAATTCACTTAAGAGCTGTAATATCTTGGTCATGCCAAGTAGTGATAGAATAAAATGTGAAGGCTAATGCAGTTTGCCCCCAAAATGCCATAAAGTCAAAATTAATTGAGAGGAGTTAATAGTGAAAGGTCCTTTAAATTACTTCAAAATAGATAACTCATATAACTTAATGGAAGCTCAGTTTAAAATGCTAATGCCATTACACTGTAAGTTACTGAAACAATCCTGCAAGACTAAGGAAAACATTCACCTGTGAGTTATTATTCATGCCACACAAGGGAACACTTACTTACCTGATCCCAGCTAAGTGACAGTGCTGGCACCTCTGTGTACCTCTCCTCCTCCTCTTGAGCCCTTGCCAGCTCACCAGTGAAAGCAGGAGAATGAGGAACTAAATCCTAGAATACTGGAATGGTTTGGGTTGGAAGGGACCTTAAAGCTCATCCAATTCCAACCCCTCTGCCATGGGCAGTGACACCCAAGTACGGAGAACTGTTGTGCCGTGTAAACCCCATGTTGGTTTAAAGCATTTGCCACGCTACTTTGTTTTAGGATTTTAGTAATATCCAGAGCTCTAGCTGTGAGGGACAACATGTTTGCTTGTGGGGATATCTGGAAGACTGTTTATTGCAAAGGCAGATTATTCCAGATTAATTAAGGTAAGGCTATGAATTAATGCAACTGGAAAGGCTTTAAGAAACCCTCTGTCATCTTTCATTGCATACAAGTGAAAGGCAGGTAGCAGAGCTGTTTGGCAATGGAAATTAAACCAAAAGTCACTGCCAAACGAACATCGTTTCTGTTTCTCCCTGCTTCCACCTTCCCTTGTTTTGGGATTCATGAGGAAAGCCTAAGCTGCCGCTGTTCTTTTAAAGGAGGAAAAAAATTGCTTTGATTTGTTTTCCCTCCCTGCCTCTCTTGAACCAATGTTTCTTGGAGTGTTTTGTCTTTACTTTTAGGGAGAAAATGCCTTGAGTACACCAGGTATACAATTTGAGGTTTTCTACTTCTTGATTGTCCATTTTAAGGTATAATGATACTCCTTAAGAGAGTGCTGTTGCGCCTGAAGCCAACAGATATGCCATCAGAATGTCTCAGCTGAGAGATTTAGGATCAAAACAATACCCTGAAAGAAAGCACAGTTTAGTTTTGTAGCAGCAGAGAGCGCAGTACAAATGGTCTTTACTCTGTACTCAATTTACTACAAGAAGAACGCGACTTCAGGCTGAACTATGTGACATATCAACAGGATCATGAATTTGTAGGGCTAGATCTGTCTGCCTTGAGGTCAAGGTACTTACGAGAACTTAAACCAGCTGATGATCTTGCACGTAGTTCAAAACCTTCCTTGAAAAGGGTTCAGAGATGAGGCGCATTATTCCTCAGCAGGTGATTTTGCATCTGATTTATCCCACGCTGTTTCCTGTCTACTGGATATTAAGAGTGTTTATTTCTGTCCTTTAATCCTGAAAGCAGTTAAGTTTCCCTTAAACGTAACACTTGCCAGGATGGACAGAAGAGTTAACACCTTTTAGAGGTGTTTTAGGGTGTTGTACTGAGTCAGGGAGGCTGTAATGCCGTCTGCTAGACCCAAACCCAGGAACTGGATGTAACATGCAGAACAGTGAAGTTAGAAACTCATTTGTGTGGCATGTGTGGAGTGCGAATATGCAGAGTGAAGTCTCTACATTATGGATTTCTAAGGGTCTTTGTCGTAGCTCCCCATGATGGTATATTCTGGTGAGCAAACACCTACTTTTGACTAAGGAGATAGTATGATTTCTTGCACTGTGCGGATCATAAACTCTCATCTGAAGTCCAGGTGGAGCATGTATGTTAAGCAGTGACAACCCAGGTAGCATATGAGGGTAATAACTGCTCCCTCAGACTTTATTCCACTTAGTTGTAAAAATAATAGAATCATAGAATAGTTCGGGTTGGAAAGGACCTTAAGATCATCTAGTTCCAACCCACATTTCAGGGAAGACTTCAGTTTGATGAACTCAGCAGCGGAGCACAGGCACAGGACATACTGCTTTTGCTAACCCAGAATTTGGGAAGGGCCAGATCAGCTGATATGACACCAGTGTGTATTTGGTTCCACATCATAGCTCTGCTCTTAAAAAAGCATTTTTGCTTTAATCCTTTTTCCTAACGGAGCCACATGAGACTTTTTTAATATTCACATAGCACTGAGTTATTATTAGCCACTATGAAACACTACACCCTAACGCACCCTGTGAACAAAAATACTTAAACCCAATAATGATAATGTTGTCTGTGTGGCCTTCCTAGGAAAGCAATTAATACCCTGCCTTAGTGTCCCCCAGGAGGAGGCAGATTTTAGCAAGACATAAGGAGTCCCCTCTGATAACCGGGTTGCAAGGAACCATGGCTGAACACGGCTATGAGGCACAGAAGGCAGTAAAATCATTAAACATTATCAAAATCATAATCTTGGCCTATTTCCCATTGAATCATTGTGCACAGTCAGCAATTAATTCATGAAGATAAGCAGTACTAGATCAGTATGGGCAATGAAAACCCCTTTGAATCACTAGAAAGTAAGTTGAAATCAGCTGATGAAGGGGGTGAAAATCCACACAGCGCATGCCCAAGGCTTTGCCCTTATTTGCACAAAGAACCTCAAAAACTCTCAGCTTTCAAAACTGTTTGCTGTTCCTCTCAAATGAAAGAGATTAAAGTCAACTTGCCATTGTGGTATTGAAACTGCCAAGTAATAAATCATCATCTGATATTTATAGCCCAAAATTAGGACTGGTGACTCAGACGTACTGTTGAAGTAGTGAAGTCCTAATAATCCAAGCTGGAGCAGCAGAGAAAGGAACAGCTTTCTGATGTGAAGTCAGACAAGTAATTTCCTATTTAAAATTTGATTAGATAAAATCTTTTGAACATGTGCTTGTAAAGCAACAGCCTGTTTAAATATGTATCCTGCTGGAGCACGGGCAGTATGCTGTACAGCTACAGCCAGCACAAAGAACATTTGCTGGGGGAGGCATTTGGTAGATACGGAATTGAAAGAGCATTAATTTGAGGGAGTATTTTTGTAGGTTTTTATAAAAAAGGAAAAAAGAAAGAAGCAGGAATATTTTGCCCCCTGAAAAAAAAACACCCTATAGTTCTTTAACTAGAAGTTAAACTATCAACTAATAAGCTTGATATTTTCATCCAGAAAGTTCTTCTTGGGTTAAAGGTACTATGTTATAGAGCTCTTAGGAAAAGGAGTAAAGGCCAGAAGAAAGCAGGATGGGGGAGTTTGGCTTAATTCTGACCCACTAATCATAGCTGGGAATTTTGCTTTTGACTTAATGAGATGCCAGTTTTGAGCCAAGAAATGAAGGGGGTAGATCCTGCTGCCCTCCTCTATGCTGCGCGGGATGGTATCCTGCAGTAGTGAGGCGCCTAAGAGGATGCATCCAGACTGTCAGCTCAGGATGAACTGCAACATGTGCCGAAACACAGAAAATGATACTGTTTCAGTTTAGAGAACAGTGACACTGTCTTTTTCTCATATCTGGATTTATATAATTTACAGAGGTTGTGGCATCATTTCAAAACCGGCTATTGATAGTAAAGCATGCTGTCAAAACTGGGATACAGTCCCATGTCAAGTTAAAATACAGAATCCCATTACAACAGTACAGAGTAATTGTAGCCAAGCTGGAACATTTCATCACTCACCATAAAAAGTACTGGCAGAATAGTCCTGGGAATTGAAATATTCATGTTACGTTCACACATTTAAAAAAATTACTACTTTTGAAAGTGACCAACTGCTCATGTTCGCTGGAATTTAGTTTTCCTCCTTCTCGCTTCATGGACCTCTTCGTTTTTTTGTTAAAGCTACAGGGGCTGTATATCTATTTTTCCTTTGAGTCTGTGATGTGAAAAGCATTCATGTGTACCAGGCAGTCTGTTAAGTATCTGCTTCATTTGTGTCATTCCATTGACCTTAGGTGGGGAAATTTTTCTGGAAGTTTCTTGCCTTACCTCTGAAGGTGGGTTTCCTGCTGCAGCTTTTCTCCCAGGTACAAAAGCTGTTTCCATTTGGTTCTCCTAGCAGAACCTGTTTGTTCAGGTGAAGGCAGGGGTCATAGAATCCCAGGCTGGTTTGGTTTGGAAGGGACCTTAAAGCTCATCCAGTTCCAGCCCTCTGCCGTGGGCAGGGACACCTTCCACTAGAGCAGGTTGCTCCAAGCCCCATCCAACCTGGTCTTGAGCACTGCCAGGGATGAGGCAGCCACAGCTTCTCTGGGCACCCTGTGCCAGCGTCTCAGCACCCTCACAGGGAAGAATTTCTTCGCAATATCTGATCTCAATCTCCCCTCTGTCAGGTTAAAGCCATTCCCCCTTGCCCTGCCCCTACAGGCCCTTGTCAAAAGCCCCTCTCCAGGTTTCTCGTCACCCTTTTTAGACCCTGGTCTCCCCAGAGCCTTCTTGTCGCCAGGCTGAACAAGCCCAGATCTCTCAGCCTGTCTCCATAGGATAGGATACTACTGCTTGCCATGGCAGTCCCCTAGCATCATCTGTGTGGGACCACCTCCATCCTTGTAGGTTTCATTACAGCCTGTAAGCAGCATCTGAGCTTGAATCCTGTTCCCGGTGAATCTGCTGGATATGCAGTCCTACCCAGCTGGATAGGCAAGTACTGACTGGCTGCAGACTCACTTGACATAAACTCCATGTGGATATCATGAACTGGAAAGAGCTTAATCAAAAAACTCCACTTTAATCATATTCCAAGGTCCTGTGACATCTTAACAGAACCTTGACAGCTTGTCAGTAAATGAAAAAGATGTATGACACTAATGGGGACACAACAGTGGTTCAGTATCATACCCAAAGGCATCACCAGGAAATGCCCAGTGGGAATCTGCCCATTAATCCAAAAAACCCTGAGTAATCAATGTCCATCTATAAGACTAAAACCCCATAATCCTTTTGATTTAAAGCAGAAGCCTAGGTGCTGTCAGCTGTAATCCCTACTCTAGAATCAGTTTGCATCCTCTTTGTGAAGCAAATTAGCATAATCTGTGTCACAATAAAAATTGGAAGTGTGTTGTATCAAAGAAGATTTGAAATGAGTTTTTTAAACTGCAGATAAATCCTAAACTTATTTTTGCAAACTATATGAAAATATATTGCAAACTATAAAGAAATCTACTCAAAAGGAGTCAATATGCAACCACAGAAATACTTTCATATCTGTATAAATACTCTGAAACCACATCAATCTGCAGAATGCATCAAAAGAAGGTTTCCTAAGAAATAAGCAAATTAGAAATTCCTAGAGTGACAATTTCCTTCCACAGATTATGCAAACATTAGGTATGCTTCAAGTAAAGTTGCGTTTTATTAAAAACGTAGCTCATGATAAAATAGATGTAACATTTGAACAGCAATTTAGAGTTTATCTTGTTCTTACCTTATAAAATCATATTGAAAAACATGAATTGAGCTAACACAAGTGTATTCAGTATGCATGAAATTCCTATTTAGCCTGTGAAGTGCAGAGCAGATAGACAGTAGCCATTTCCCAGTACTGTAATTACTGTGTCCCCATTTGTAAAGCATTTATGCAAAGTACAATACTTCTGACTAACTATGCACAAACTCTCTGCATCTTATTAAAAATCAAAGCATTGATTTCAAATCCTTTACGTTGTGCTGATGTGGATGGGTGCAATGTCATCCCTCCCTACTCTTATTTTATATAATCAAACACAATCCTTCCTGTATGTGTTCTTCTTAGAAAGATTTATGTAGAATACATGCTACCTTAATACTGTAATTTTTAAACAGCAATAGATTATGGTAAAAAAGGGTTTCTTCTTGCTTTGTTCCCTTGTGCTACAAAGAAGCCTTGAACACTGGCAGGGCATGTCTTTACTTAAGGGCTCTTTCTCCTTTTTTGCAGAAGTATGCATTGGTTTGGGGGGAGATTACTTTTCTGTGTTTCCTTTTTTTCCCTGAAAGAGCCCTGATGGTATATCTTTGCAATGATCCCTTTTTCGCACTGATCATACTCTACGGTCTCCCTGGAGCCTTGTCTTCTCCAGGCTGAACCAGCCCAGCTCTCTCAGCCTAGCTCCAGAGCAGAGCTGCTTCAGCCCTTGGAGCATCTCCATGGCATCTGGAATCGCTCCAACAGCTCTACATCCCTCTTGCTTTGTTGCCCCAGGGCTGGATGCAGGACTCTAGTTATTCAGATTTCTGAGGTTTGGGATATGGTCATCAATGACTTCTAAGACAGAAGGCTTTCTCTTGCTGTTCTCTGCTTTGGGAGTGGCCTCTCATTTGCAGGAGCAGGCCATGTATCTGAGCCCTTTTCTGAGCTGGAAGGAACATCTCGGTGTGGATGTCGTACAGCCGCTCCTCAGGCAGAGGATTTGCAAAGGCCCTTGCAAAGGGGTAAGCACTGGGAGGAATGGTTTGCAAGATCAGACATCAAGGGCATGTTCGCATACATGCCCATAGCAGTGCTCAAGGCCAGGTTGAACGGGGCTTTGAGCAACCCTGTCTAGTAGCAGATATCCCTGCCTGTGGCACGTGGATGGGAGCTCCTTCTCCCTGTATAGTCCTGGTGTGGCATTAGTGACACTGAACCTTAGCAAGGCTTAATAGCTTGCAGTCACAGCTGTATGAGGCCCCAGCCTGAGTTGGAGGGAGCATGGGAAAGTAAGCCTGCAACAGCACGTCTCTACCTTGCATTAGGAAAATAAGCAGATGCGTAATCTGTTTTCTCCTGGGGTCTTGTACATCTCACCGTAATCATAAATGCAGTTGACACAGACTGCATTACCCCTTCTCTCTTCCCATGTAAGGCTTTTGTTCTTGGAAAGCGTTAAGATATTATGAGCTTAAGGAGATTTGTCCTGAAAAGAATTTAGAGAAAATTGCCCAGTGTTAATGCCCGTCATCAAACGCATGACTGCTAAACTGGCAGGCAGCTCGTGGTAATGGTGTAATTGAGGAATCCATGGGAAGCTCACATTTTTTCTTGTGATGTACTGTATGAATACTCTTTTTTCAATTCCTCATTAGGCCAAGGTAGTGCACAAGTGGTAGTGCTAAGGAAAACCCGCTGTTATAGGTTGTCAGTAGATCTTATTTGATTATCGCCTTATTTTAATTGAATGCTTCCTAGGAAAAAATATGAAATTAAATGACTCATGAAATTAAATAACTACAGATTAATAATATCACCAAGAGTGAGATTTTCTTCATCTTATTAGAGTTGGAGACTTGAATACTGTAACTGATCAAAACCAAAGTTACACTTCAGCGTGGACAACAGCAGCAACTTCCCCGAACTCCAAATTGTGCGTATAAATTAGTAAAGCCTTTACATGAGAAGTGATCAGATACTTTAAATATTATTTAGCTGCTACACCTGCTGTACGTACAGTAAACCAGCTACTTGTTTACAGTCATGTTTTTCCCTGTTTGATCCTGATAGCTTGTAACATAACACCAGGAGTATATCTCAGGAAGCAGGGGTATGCATTTCTCTCTTAGGGCTATCTTGGTGGCTTCAGTTTTGGCAGCTTCTTGAGGGCGAAGAATATTTGATCTATTAGCTAGAACCACATGTGTGAGCATGTGTGGATTAATGGCATTGGGAATGGTTATATTTTAAATTCTGTCTGAAACTATCAAGGATTTAAGATAGAGGTGGTAATTTGTTTAATTACATAAATCACCCTTGAATTGGCTATAATAAAATTTCAGATTAGAGTAGCTAGAGGTACTAAAAACCTAGGGCATGTTTTAGCTCCACGGGGTAGTTCTACTTCTGTGTGGAATGCTCCCCAGACAGTGGTACAGGGGGGTTGGATTCTGTCCAGCACCAGATAAATGAGGAGCCCCCTAACCCCGTGATCCTTCCAATACAGCATTCTCCTTTACCTGCCAACTAGTAAGAATCCCGTAGAGGACTCTCACAGAGATTGTTTCTCATATTTACTCATGGGAATTGGTGAGAAATGCTAATAACAAGTGAAAAAAAATGCCAAATTCTGCTCTTTTTACTACATCAGTCAAAAAAATCCAGATTGTTAATATGCCAAGATGTTAATGTAGCTCCACAGGATCTGTCATCTCAGTTAACATCAGCTAAGTACCTGCCTTTAGTATTTGCATCTTTTGAATAAGGCATAAAAAAATCACACCAGTTTTCAATACAGTAGTATATTAGCAAAAACAATTGCTGTATGTAACGAAGAACATATGTTGGTATTATGTGCTCTAGTAAAATGAAATTATGTCCAACTTTAAATAATATGTATTTTAAAATTTGAAACAGGTCATCTTTGAAGATGAACAGACAGGGCCCCTTGCCAAAAGAACAATCAGATTTTCTGCTGCAGAATATATAGAAGAGCATAACAAACTTAGTTACCGGTACCACTGCTAAAGGCCCTTCATATCTTAGCACTTTTGAGATTTAGCAGGTTGTATCACGTCTTCCTGATTAACAATTTCAAATGAGAAATAAAACATCCTGACTTACTGAAATTAAATATATATGTATTCCACTTTAAAAGAAGACAAATGTGAACAGCCTTCAGTGTATTTTCTTAAATGATGCAAATTGTTTGCTCCATGTGAATAGATATCAGAATCGTTTTCATCTTCTCAGACGTCTCATCTGTTCAGCCTCTCGTAGAGGTCAGTATCTCAGGCTGAGTTGTTTCTTAATTACTGTCACCACTGTTTCCAACAAGAAACTTCGATTTTTAACAAGATTTCTAACAAAAAACTACAGTGATCCCTTTTCACAATTTCTGGATCCCAGGAATCCATGCAGTATTCAAAATCTCCTCTTTACCTGAAATTATTTGGCACTTTTGTCATACGTGTTCATCTTAAGATCTCAGAAGTCTCAGATCCAGATTTTCTCTGAGGGGCATAAGAGGAGAGCCCAGGTGCTGGAGCAGGTTAGCTTCGTAGGAAGACCCTCCTGGTGGGGGCTGAGAGGAGGAGACAGGTAGGCCAGCGTTGGTTGCAGAGCACATAAGCGTTGGGAGAGTACCTGAACAGTTCAGAGGGAAAGGTTCTTTTCCTGGCTGTGAAATATAAACCAAATTTTTTCTTTCTGTTCTTCATGAACATTCCCTTAATGTTACTTATGAGTATAAAAGTTAAATACTCGTTTGCTGACACTATCTCAGAAGCTGTCAATTACGATTCAGATATTGGCAATTTTTATAGGCAGAAAAGAATGTATTCAGCTGGGGTTTGAGGTGGGAATAAAATCACCAGTGTCCTTTTACCAGCTCTAGTGGTTCACACAGCCATATATGCTATTGCAGCATCCTTCTCGGAGCTCCTAGGCACCCAGTGCTGCAGCTCTGCAGATAGCATGCCTTGCCTTTGCTCCAGCCCTGCCCAGATTTGTGGTCTTTGGCTTGACTGACACCCAGTTTCATTAGATACTCTTTCCTGGAAGTGCTGCAGCCTGATCACACATGGCACCATATTTGATCAGAGTAACTCTATTTGAGCCTCATTCACTGCCAATTCTTTGCAAGCCTTCAGTGCAAATCAGAAAGATCTTTCCAACATCCTCCAGACACCATCTCTCTCTCGGTTTGAGAGATTCCAGTTTCTGCAACCTGGCAGTATGGAATCAACAAAGGAAATCCCTCACCCACCCTCATTCAGTGCCAGCTCCTCCATTTCAGAGCTGGCTGGCTCCAGCAGCAGCAGAACTTGCCAGGGCCAACTGCAGAGCATGAACAGAAGTGGTGAATTAGGGCAGGAGCTCTAAACTCCTCTGGACTTTGGCTTGTTAACAATAACAGTGCTTGGGGTCATTTTCGTTATATGATAGTAATTTAAGATGAGAAGAAAAATAACATCTTATTAGTGCTGAGAGAACACACAGTGCTAATCTTATCATTGAGCAGTGCATGTGCCCAGTGCATGGCTTACAGGGAGAGACAGGTCTGTGCTTAGGCATTTGCCTTCTAAAGGCTTTAACCTAACTATTGCTAAAGCAAATACTTACTTAGAGCTTCCTCCTTTACAGTCAGGACTATTCATATGCTCAGATTTAGCTGAATTTTTTGGATCCTGAGCAGGTAAAAACAAGCTTGCTTCCTTCTGAGCTTTCTTTTGCATCATCCCAGATTTTCATAGTGCTTCCTTCTGTTGCAGTGAGAGCATCAGAGATAATTTTCCCTGATGCCTGCCTGCATTGCTTCCTGCTTCTGGGGAGCTGTTGCATGCAAAGGACTGGTTCTACTGCCACTTCCTGTGATCTGAAGTGGAGGAGATGACGGACAGGGAGAGGGGGACATTTTTATTGTTCTGAGGAAGCAGTCAGACTTAAGGCAAGTCCTGTGTTGTGCCTGCTGCCCAGTGTGATGTGCTATCTGGTGATGTCAGATCAGTAATCAGATTGGCCT
Source organism: Amazona ochrocephala (assembly GCA_039720435.1). Taxonomy (NCBI): domain Eukaryota; kingdom Metazoa; phylum Chordata; class Aves; order Psittaciformes; family Psittacidae; genus Amazona; species Amazona ochrocephala. The sequence continues at coordinate 16,812,245 of CM077884.1, read as the reverse complement.
TCCAAATCACCTGCTTTTTTAATCGAAACGTGCTTCTGAAGAGTACATTTTACAGCTTCTCATTCAGCTCTGGCCCTGGCCTACACACATACGCGTACACACCTCCCAGCCATTCTGCCTGTTTCCATCATATGAGATCCCATTTGATCTTCTCCTCTCACTTGTCTACACCATGTGCTTGTCAGCTGAACTAATGCCTGTTTGCTTTCCCAGCTGCATGTTACAGGCTTGGATTACTCTTAACTTTATTAAAGTAACACTTGTTTAATTAAAAGGAGTTTCCAGCTGTCACTAGAGTGCAAGAGGCAGTAACTGGAATCATCCTGCCCCCATTTCTTCTCTCATCTCTAAAACACCCAATGCCAGCCATGAAAAAGATTAATAAGCCTATGAAATAAGAAAAAATTGATAAAAGCAAAAGAGAAAAGTGGCATTAGTCAGCCCCGCAGAATGAACTGCAGTATATAAACCCATCTTAAGAGCTGAAGTCCTTCCAGCTTCATTTGCCATCATATTCATAAGTGTCAAATGTCATATTTATTGCTCTGTCATGTTTGAAGTTGTGTTTTTAATGTTGAGAAAACTATCTTAAAACCTATTGGCTAAACATCACTATGAAAGCAAACAATTGATTTTCCCATCAAAGTAAATTCTATAGTGGAATTATGGTCCTAGTGAAAATGTACTCTGTTTCAGCGTGCTTTAAGGTGTGCTTCTTGGATAGCAGGCTAATATTATACCTAGACGTATTGTCTGCAGGCACTGCACACACTCCACTGGGTGTGCTGAAATTAGATAAGGAATAATTCTTTTGTATAATGGTATCCCTTGTGTAGTCTTCTGTGCATTATAATAATATTAATTCAGCTTCTCTCCATAGGGCTTATATTCTGTCCCAGTATTAGAGTGTACTTCTCACATATTTTACCTGTGCAACAAATCTTTTCTTACTTGTGTTAGAAAATTGGTAATTTACAGTGACTTTGATTGCAGAGTCAGCCCACAGCTCCATGTATATTTTTGCAACGTGGGGGTCCCAGGTTAAGTTGGACAGGCAGAAATCAATATGCCCCAAAGCAAGCTAATCTGCGCCTAAGTGTCACGTACACGTGGTTGTACTGCCTGTGTTAGGCCATATCTCAGAAGTTAGGACCTCGTCCTTCTGAGAGCTTCTGTACATGACTTAGGTTATTTACAGTGTTGCTGACCTGTAATTCAAGTAAACTATTACTCATGAGACTGTAAGGTGTTTTTCTATCTGTATCTTTCGAAATATAAATAACCTTTATTTTGGGTGATACATGTGTGCAATTAAAACCTGAATGAAAAGAGAAGAAGCTCTGCTGCTTGCTTCAACCTGAAAATCTCATTGCCCAATGGTAGAAATTTGATTCACCTTTCCCCTCTCTGCAGAAAATATCTTTAGACCTTTTCAGGCATGGTCCATACTGGAGAAGCCCTTAGCAATATGGTCTGTCTCTAGTGAACTGGCCTTCTTCAGAACTTTTTAATACACATTAGTCTTACAGTTTTCTACCCTTATTCCACTACAGATACTTTCTGCTCTCAGCCAGACTTTGCTGTAGACTTTGATATAACCACTGTTAGACCTGAGGTTATGTATTGTTTTGGTTTTCTATGAGACGTTGCCATGAATTGCTATTTGTGATGAATCACTGTCTTCTAATGCTTCTTACAGGCAGAGCATTGGGCCATTGCCAGATATATATTTCCTACTAAGACATTTCAGTCTCTGTTGCCAGTTACATGTATTCAGTGGCATAATGGCAAAGTTGAGGGACTGGATAGCAGTATACGGAACAGTATACTGTTACTGTATATATATATTATTATATATTGTTACTGTATGTATATACAGTATACTATAGTAGCTCCTCTTCTACTTTACTGTTCTCTTTTTATATATACACACCTACAGAACATTTTTGCCATGGACTTTTGTACTTCTCACTGAGTCTCAGGTTGACTTCTGGTATGTCACACTCCACCCTTACACTCCTTAGTTGCTAGGATCTACTTAATCATCCCCTTTTCCGTTCTTAGCACCTACTCCACTTATTACTAATGTTCAACTTTATCCTTTGATGCTGTCAGACGTTCCTGAGTGACTCCGGGCTGGCTGTGAGCACATACAGAGCCACAGTCAGCTCACGTGAATTCTGTGCTGATAAACCAACACTACAAGGTCTCACATCTTACGCTTTTGTGTGCTTAAAACACAGAAGATGATTCTTGCCTTTTTAGCTTCCTGGGCCCAGTCAGCAGCCATTAATTGCCTTGAGCAGCCTCACCTTGGAGCCCTGATCCCACATCTCCAGCTGTGAAGTCAGGAGCCCCACTTAAGCACCAGCTGTGAGCTCAGGAGCTCTATTTAAGCTCCAGCCTGGGCGTTTAGTAGTGGTTTGAGTTGCAGTTGTTTTTTGTTTTTTTCTTAGGGCTGTAGCTAAAGGATTTGGCTTTCATGATTTGACCTTCAGAGCCCTTGTTACCCTGCACTGTGCCTGGTGATCACTGGTTCAGTGATGGTATGTGCTGCTGCCACCACCTTGCTCTGCTTGTCTGGCTCTGGTACTGTGGGACTATGCAGTGAAGGTGAGCTTGTGGTTTTCTCCCAACTGCAAAGGGTGGGAGAAAGCTTAAGAAAGTGGCATAAACTCCTAAAAGCAATCTGTGCTTCTCAGATGTGTGCAGTGATGAGGAAATACACAATATTTAGAGCTTTGTGGAGGGGAGAACCTTGAGGGGTTAAATAGAAATAAGAAAAAACACTATGGAATCCGGAAACTAGTGAAGAAGTCTGTTCTGTTCACACAGAGCATTTCATTTTTTGTAACTTCTGAATGTGATGTTACAGCTTTGACTCAGCTGATGTTTTATATAACTATAGTTACCCTGAGTTTGGAGTTGAAAGGTCATTTTGAACAGAAAGTGTTCATCTTTTGGTTTAAAGGCAAAACAACTTATCAAAGTGCTTGTGACCAGTACTGCCACTTAATCAATTGTGTCTCACTTTGCTTTGCAGTGGGCTTTGACTGAGGCCCAGCTATTCTGCTCTCAATCTTTGTAAGCATTATATGCCTGTGGCATATTCTTTCATCATAAAGAGTTTCAGTGGAGCCATATCTTGATCACGCAGGGCTTCCCATCAATCTAACAGCTCTCCTCGTAGAAGCTGAAGATGAGCTGAGTGCTGCAGTGAGCCATATTTATATAGTGTAGCTGACAGTAAACAATGAGAGTTTCTCTCAGCACCACAAAATAGCAAATATTGTCAATCTTTGCTCCATTATATCTGAAAGGTTCTTTGATTCATGTATGTTCCAGGTACTCAGTGCGGAAGACCTGGTCTGGTTCAGCTTAGATGTGTGGCATAGCCTTTCCCTTTAGGAGCGTTTTGGCAGCCCAGTTGTCAGTGTCCAGTGGGTGGGGGACTGTGGCCTCATGGCTGTGGGCAGGCAGCATAGATGTGCTACCAATGGCCATTAAGGAGTTGTGTAGCTGTATGTGCATGGCAGAAGGTAGGACATTATTGAGCAGTCTTAAAGGTCAAGTATGTTTTACTTCTCTAGGGTATCAGCACTTGTGTGCTGGATGGCTGGTGTTCAAAGTCCTCTCCTAATATTTGTGGTATTTCCTTCCAAACAAACATGATTTTATATTACTTGGAAACTCTTCTTTAGCCCACCTACTTGCATGGTGCCTGTTATTGCTGTATTGGAGCTCCTTAGTTTTTCATGTGTTTTTCCTCATTATGCCCTCAAGACTTTTATTAATTTTACAGCTGGAGAGCTGGCATAGACAGTCAATGGGAAAAAAGCCAGCCATTCTGCATGACTTGTGTTTTGCATTGGTTTTAAGTGAGACTCTTTAAAATATAATTAAAAGCTTTATTGTTCCTTGATTAATATGCTGCTCTGTTTATAGTATGATGCCACGTTATCCATACTGTTCCTCAGCTGTTTTACAAATACTTCTATGCTGTGTTTATCTTGGCAACTGCTGCCAGATGTTGACTAGTGGTCTCTTTCCACCTTTATAAAACTGCATTGCCATTCTGTCTATAAGGTGCATCCCTGCCAGGGTCCCATGTCCCATGCATTGTCAGCTAGGAGAGCTGGACTATCCCCAAGGCATGCCAGGCTGAATTGATGGGGTACCAAAAGGGTCAGAGCACAGTGTTTCGATTTGCTCTGTCGGGTGTGATCTAGCCTGCTATGCCCACCTTTGTGCAGCATTCAGAGTTAAATGGTTTAGAAATTCTATGGAGCCGGAGGACAGCATAGTGTTCTCAGTGCTGTGTAAATACATAAGCACTAGTTTGAATTCCACAAAATAAAATTCCATGGAAATGCATGGTTTAGGCCAGGTTTTTTGAGTGATGTACTTTGGCAGGGCTCACACAACCAGCTACAAATCTGGTCCAGACTTTGTAGTTTATGGTATATATTAGATGTATGAAACTGTTTGGGGAGACAGCTGGTTTGTGTTATATTCTGTGGCGTACATGATCTCGTTTGGGGCTTTTTCATGCCAGGAGTTTGAGCCTCCTGTGTGCCTCTGGAAAAGAGAAGGGAAAACCAAACAAACAGTGACTTAATTTTTCTGTAAACCTTTTGCTCTGAGCTTCAAGACAGAGAATCTATCGTGAGTGCTTTCTGTTCAGATATGGACAGAGCAAAGCAGTCTGGAAAGTCTGAAGTATGGGGCTACTGCAAGTATTGATACCCTTCATGCTCTGTCACCTTTTAAATGATCTGTCTACAGCAGATAGGAAATGTGAGGCTACCAGGCAAGATGAATGGAACAAAATCAACAGTGTCCCTTCCAGGCATCTGCGTTTCCGTGGAGGGGCTATCACTCTTGGGTTTTCAAGGCCTAAACTGGCCATGAGCAACTTTTAGCATCTACCACTGATCCCGTAGCTCTCACACTAAATCAAGTACTTCATTCCTTGCAGAGTTTCTCCCTTGCTACTGCTTTAGGTAACTGTCAGGACTTAGGGTAGATAAAGTCCTTTGCTGCAGTGTGTTCATTTGGGATAGGCTTTTTCACTGAATGTAACTTTAGCAAATGTAATGTGATTGTTGCTGATTACAGACTAGCCATTCCTCTGGTGGCTACAGGGATTAGGAGTCTTTATTCTGCATCATTTGAGATCTTTATATTGCTGGCAGGCTTCAACACAGAGGACCAGGTAGCCCATTTTGTGCTGCAAAGCATTTTCAAAGAGAGATCATTGTGCTGTTGAAATTGCGTATGTGAAATAAATCATCTAAGGTTTTGCAGGCCATAATTCAATGAGCAGAACCACAAGCCTCATTTTATTAGAACAAGAAACTGATTAACAGGCATTCTGCAACGTACGCAGAGGGACTGGAAACCCTCTCAACAGCAAATGTAGATTCCACAGCCAAATGTGCAGACCACAGTAGCTCAAGGTTAAGGATGTGGCCCCTGCAGGCAGTTGCAAATGCTAAAATCCACCAGGATGGCCCATGTTGGAAGTCTTCCTCCAGAGGGGTGTGTACATGCAGATCTCTTCCCTCTCCCATTCTTAAAGTCCTTTCCAACCCTAACTATTCTGTGATTCCCAACAGCTGAATGGCTCAAATCCATACACTCTGTCTTCTCTTTTCAGTCGTTTGCTTCACCCGTAGAATCATAGACTGGTTTGAGTTGAAAGGGATCTTAAAGCTCAATGAGTCCCAACCCCCTGCCATGGGCAGAGACACCTTCTGCAAGCCCCGTTCAACCTGACCTGAAGGCCCAGCCGCAAGCATTTAACAGTGTATGGAAGTCAGGGTGGGAGGCAGAGGCAGGCAGCTCTGTGGTTCACTAGGAATCACTGCAATCAGGTTTTATCCTGTCCTAGGTCAAGTGCAGGACAAAAAGCTCTGTCCCTCCAGGTCCCATCCCTGTCCTCTTTGAGTTTTATATTGCTAGCTTATTCTGGTTTTTGTGTAAGTCAAGCTAATGCTAATAAACACCAGTGTGTTCCTTTCCTGGAGTGGTTTAAAAAACAAAAAACATGGCACAAAAATCAACCAAAAATAATCTTGTCTTTGGCTTGATGCGTTATAAGCATTGTTACATTATTTAAAGGTCCTTTAAAGAACTGACTAAACAAATCACCATTTCCTTTATATCCACCCTTCAATTATATTATACATAGCCCGTCTTTTTTTCTAGGAGCCACTGTTTTTGTTGAGGTATTTTCCAAGTTCCTTTTAACCATGTTTAAACAGGTTGTGGTCTTAAGTTTTGGCATTGACAAGAGTCCCATGTATGACATTGCAAATGCTTATGCAGCTTTTAGAGCTGAGCTCTGCTCTGGTCAGATACCCAAGGCAGTGCCTTCTCTTGAGCTGCAAGGGGGAAAGCTCTTCACCTGCATCTGTTGGGACGGAAGCAGATGTCCCAAAATACTGGATGACTTATCTACAGATAATTGATGATAGCTGAGCCTGTCAGTGAATGGGATGTCCTAAGCTTTCTTCCCATCCTCCATGGCCACACTGAATTATCCCGTGGCATGGGGTCTTAAATGTTGAAGGTATTTTCTCTAGAGCAGCATTGTTTACATACAGGCCTGTGTGAAGTAATGTCTCTGGAAGGGGGTGGGAGAGGAAGCTGTGGTGATCTGTTAACTGTGTTTCTTCTTCTTTGACTTGGTCCTGTTTTGCTCACAGAGCTCACGAGATCTGAATGGAGAAAAAGGATGCCTGGCCACTGTTTCAGTGTGCAACTAGTTTGCATATGCTGCATGCTTTCTTCCAAATTAAGTGCATTCATCTGCACTATTTCTGTTCTTTAATTAGGTTTCCTGGCTGCTGATGTGAAGAAATGTGTCCTTTGGTTTGGAGGATAGTTTATGAAAACAGCTTGTACAATATAGCTTTTAGCATGAGGCTTGTTAGTGCCGTTTCTTTTGGGGCTTGGATCTCTAAAGTATTGCAGCTGAAACTGTAATATATATATTTTCTTCCAGATATTGGATAACTTTTGGGATCTAAAGGAAGGTTCTTATTTTTCTTATTATAACAGTTGACATCAGAGAGATATGGAGATAATGTAATGGTGTGGTATATGCTTGTCTTTGATGTTGCTGTTCTTTTTTCACTCAGAGCAACTCTATGAAGCCAGTTACAAAAGGTAGACCCATTTTAACTATCAGTAAAAGCTCACTTGAGTGGCTTGGTTTAAGAAGTATTGATTTTTATCAGATAGGAAAAAGCGTAACTGTTTTGCGAAGATACTGCATCAACAAAACCAGACCTTTAATGCCAGTGCTGCACAGAAGGTCTTGTAACAACAGAGGAACTTGTTGGCTTTTGGGAAAAGACTTTAATTCCTATTTGCAAAGTCTTTTGAAGCTTTGTTTCGATTTTGATTCTTCATCAGTTTGTTTTAAGCATCTGTGGATATGTTATGAGTTCCTATGCTTCCTTCTAAAGTACATTTGCCCTCTCACTTGGCTTATGACGCAGGGGCTTGCTTTCTGGGGATTGTGTCAGCCTGGGAAGGTAAGTGACTGTGTGATGGATGCTGTGGCCAAGGCCTGAACATGCAACTAATGGGGACCTGTTTCCTTATCACTGTCTCTGGCAGCAAATGAAGCTGCTTTTTCCTTGCCTCTGCATGCTCTCATTGGCAGTCACAGTTGCTGGGAGCAAGCAGAGAGTGCTGATGTGTTCCAGGCACAGTCTGCAGGCTACATTTCTAGCCAGAGACTAGACAGGCAGCTCTGCTGATCCCAAATAAGCATGTTTAACGACAGAAAGCCTGAAGGGAAAAAGATTGAACTCAAAGCACAAATCAAAGAGTAGTAGCCAGGACTGCTGGTCTTCCCCATTTCAATTATGTATTATATTATAGGGGCCTGTAAGAAAGATGGGGAGAGACTGTTGCAACAGGACAAGGGGTGATGGTTTTAAACTTAAAGAGGAGAGACTTCAGCTGGATGTGAGGAAGAAATGTTTTACACTGAGGGTGGTAAAACACTGGCACAGGTTGCCCAGAGAGGTTCTGGATGTGCCATCCCTGGGGACATTCAAGGCCAGGCTGGATGTGGTTCTGGGCAGCCTGGTCTAGTTGAAGATGTCCCTGCTTATTGCAGGGGGTTGGACTGGATGAGCTTTGAAGGTCCCTTCCAACCCAAACTATTCGTAGTTCTATGAATTCCTAAGTGCAGAACCACCAGGACACCCCTTTAGGATGGATTGGTTACTGCCAGCCTTGTTCGAAGCTTGTGATATTTCTCATTACTATTAGGAGGTAACGGTATCACAAGTAACAGTGTAAGTTAAATGCCACAGTGAGATCCCTGTAAACTCTAAGCCAGAGTGTCCAAAATGTGGTGCCTGTCACTCGGCTCCCTTACTAACAGGCTAGGGAAAGCTGGCTGCAGCTTGGGAGCTGGATTTGGCCTCTCAGAAGTGCAAGCAAAGTGAGTATGTCTGTGTGATACCCTGCAGTTGCCAGAGGCTTGTGGTTTCCACTCTGGAGGAGGAGGTCTAGAAACCTGTGAATGAGAAGGATCTCTAGCCAGTTCCTCTGCTGCATTGGTGCTTCCCCTTTGGAATAAACTATAGCAGTACATGAAAAGAAAAATAAAACAAACCCACCCACCTTTGTAATGGTCAAGAAACTTAAGAGTGTGAGCTCATACAAGCTGCTGAGTAGCCAGTTGGGCTGTGCTTTTAGTGTCAGAACTGTTTTCAGTCCTATCAGTGAAGAATTATTGGAAGAATTGCTTTCCTGTTATTTTTAAGATGCATCTTCTATTAATCTCGGACAGGGAATGTTTCTGATCTCATCCTTATGCCGGTTGAAATTAAGCTCCTAGCAAACCAGTGATGCTTTGAATTGGGCTGGACATTGTTGCATGTAGTGCTGGAAGATATCTGCAGGGGCAACTGACTGCTTGCTCTGTGGAACAAATCACCCTGAGGAGCTGTTCCCTGCCCTTGGCTACTGCTGTCTGCTGCCCTGCTAGCCCATGGTAGGTGAGAGGAGTGCCACCACCCCGCTGAGAAACAGAGGTCCCATTGACTTTATTTGCTGATTGCCAGGAGAGGAGTGAAATGCATCCTGCAGGGTAACTTGGCTATCTTCCTAACAAAGCCAGACAAACAAATAATACTATTTTTACAAGACATGCCCGAAGGAGAGAGGAGAAGCTCCAGTGTATGGGAATGATTTTGAGGCCAACACATGTTGGAAGGGGATTATTCCAGTGCATTGACCAGAGGAAAAAAACCTGTCTCATTCTACCAGTGCTTAAATTCTGAGTGGTAGAAAGGGGTTTTACAGAAATGGGTTATACCTCCGTGGTCACCAGGGTGATTTTCCTTGTTTAGCTTTGGGTACCAAAGGAATTCAATTACTGCCTAAGAAAGCATTTGGCCTTATTAGCTTAGTTCTATTAGCTGAAATTATATATTATGATGCATCTTGGTCTGAGTCCTGTTTCTAAGGTATTAAGTTGCTTCCTGTAATTTAACTCTTTAAATACCGTCAAACATCCAGTGGATGTTGTCAGACAAAAGGGACTCAAAAGTAGGCTTGTTACGAGGATGCTTGATATGAATTTTAAACTAGTAGAAGCCCTTCTCGTAGTCTAGAGTAGCAGTCTGAGCCCTTCCATTTGTCTTGGAGGGTGCCTGTTGGACATTATAAGGTCTATATATAAAGAGAGTAAGTTGTGGTGGTGTAGACCTCTGGTATCAGTGTGATCATATGAGGGCCTCTGCACAGTTTGTCTGTTTTAATATGAATTGACACCCCTAACCAGAAGAGTTCTATCAGCATTAAGGTGAGTCTAGAGCACATCTGAGAAATAGCATCTCTTTTGTAGTCTGCTACATGAATGGTGAAAAAAAGCCTCTCTGTTTTGTCACAGTCCGTGCCTTTCCTAATAATTTAAAAGCTTGAATTTCTTACATGTGGAGCTGAAATAGCTCTAAGTGCGTTTTTATTGCCTGGCTCTGGAGCTGCCATTTACAGGTTAACAGCCCTAATGCTTTTAAATAATAGGAGGAGTATATGTAGTGCAGTGTTAGGAAATGATTAATGTCCTGTTATTTGGACACAAGTAGAGCACTAAAAGCCCTGTTCTGTTTTCTACAGAATATTTTCATTCGCAGGTCCTGGTTTGTTTTATACATCCTCCAGTGGACTAGTAAACACTAAGAGGCTGTGAATGTGTGACAATGCTGCTACATGAGCCATGTTTAAGAACATTAAACAATTTATGAATACTTATCTGCTGCGAATATACGTATACCAATTTGTTGTCTATTCTAACATCCAGAATTACTTTTAGACTTTTTGCGATAATATTATTCTTGTTTCCCCTCCCCAATTTTTGGATGTATTTAAGAAATTTAAGTCAGGGACATGGTACATTGGAGGAGCAGGAAGCTTCAGGATGCTCTGCATTTGGAAAAATGAAACAGGTACTAAAGTAACAGCATATTATTTGTTGTAAGTATTAAAAAGCAAGACTGGCATTCTCAGACTGCTTAAATTTCTTTTATATTTATAAATGTCAGAGTATTTCAGTGGAGATGAGGGAGGGTGATAATCTCCCTCCTAGAGATAAAGAGAGGAACAGAGGCCAAGTGACTTGTTTCAGTTCTCACAAGCTTAACTGTACAGACAGGAGAGATCCCAGATCTCTCCATCTCCATCCTTCATTACTGGACTTCATCCTGCCTTTCTTGCAAGTTTGTGGTTGCCCCCTAACAGCACAGGGGCTGCAGAGAAGAGGCTTTAACCCTTCTGTCACCAGCGCACAGTGGCTGATGTGGATTATGCTCATAAAAACAAACAGCAAGTGCTAGCTATTTCTTAGTACATTTAGATTCACTGATCTTCCTTATGTGTACCTCCTTTAAACTTCACTCTTCTCAGATACAGAGCTTGTTTCATGCTCCTGGCTGTGTGGAGGTTACATTGCTTGTAGGCTTTCACTGTCTCCCATGAAGTTAGTGTATAATCAAAACCCTGGAAGTCAAAATAAAAAGCTTTCTATGTCAAAAGTTCTGTGGTGCCTCACGCACTTCCATCAAGTGGCATCTGATTCTCCTTTAGATTCTTATTCTCCGTTATATCTCTGGCATTCCGTATTCTCCTTCCTGTGATGCACCATCTCTTTCTAAATGACCTGAGCTTTGGGTAGACAGCAGCTGTGGTACCTTTATAAAAAAACCCGCAAAGTCCATGTATTCCACCAAAAATGAGAATTTTGCCTGAAATTCTAAATTTAGTCATTGCCTTTTCTTTGTTTTGGGTTTGGCTCTTTAAAAACCACTTTGTGTAGGAAAAAGTCCTCCTGACTGAAGTCATCCTGAAGCTGTGGGGCTTTCAAGAGATCTTGTCAGATTGCTTATTCATCAGTTTGCTGTGTTTAATTGATGATCATATTTTTATAGGGCCCCGAATCAGGACTGGGACTTGGGGTTTTTTACACCTTTGTTAGTGTCTCAAGTGTCTCAAGCTGTGAAACTAGGATTGTGCATATACTGACCAAAACTGAGCCCAGCACTGTGCTATTTATGTGAGAGAGTGGGATTGTATCAGAAGCAAGCTCTTTCTTGTATCTCCCATAGCAAAAAGTCCTCTGTACTGAACTGATGCACTCATCTTTCTTCTCTGTACTGTAATTCCCACAGTATTCTAGCCTTTCCCATTTCCTCCAGCAAAACCTTAATCATGATGTATTTTGCTTTTCTGTTAGCCATTAGATGCGTAGTTGTTCTTATTTAAATCATATTAAATTATCCAGCTGATTACCTGCTTCAGCAGATTGTCTGGATCATCTTGCATATTACTTACCGTGAACAGTATCAACCAAGCATCCTATCTATCTGCAGCCCTAAAGCAAGGCACATGCAGTTTCTGCCAGGCAAGTATGTTGCAGCTTTTTCAGATTGCCATCATTTATTCAAATACTATATTGTTTTTAATGAGTCCCCTTCCATTTTTTTCATTCTCACTCTTGAAGTTGTGTATTCTTAATAGTTGCACAGTTAAACCCATAGAACTCACTTTCTTGTGCACACTGCATAGCTTACAGAGGATGCTCTGCCAAGGAGGTATTTGGGTGCACAAGGCAGAAGCTCTTTGGAGACTGCAATGCCATCGTCACCATCTTGAGAACAATTCTTAGTGCTTTGTCTGCTCTCTTGCCTAATATTCCTGACCCACCAGTTGAGAAACAGTATCCTGGACAGTTCACACAACCAGTACAGAGAATTTTCCAAGTTTATGAGGCCTCAGGGCATATCCCATTTGACACTGTTTTCCGTGATCTTTTGCCTTGTGTTATGGAGACAGACTTCGATCGTGAATGCATATAATAAAGAAGCCAGGGTTCCTTGCACTGAGAAACCTTCAATGGATTTAGTATAATCCCCTTGGCAGTCAGACTTCTCCCACACTCCTCAGCTTTTGGCCAAGTCATGGATTGGTTTCTGCATTCAGTCACTGCCATATCAAATGAGCATTTCAGAAAGCCATCCAATTGTTAATCCACCCTCATCACTTTCCCATCATTAGGCTTCATTCATGCACTCATTTTCCCCTGTGGCTCGTCCCCAGTGTTTGGCCAGTTTCAGTGCAAGGTTTTCTGTGCAAACCTATCATTTTGAAACAAAAGGTTGATCAGGATTAGCATCAAGTTTCTCAGGTGGGCAAACCACAGTGTGGTTGCATCTTCCAGTCCTGTGCAGGCTGTGGTCAATGGGCTGAATTAAGACATCAGATTCATGCCTTAAGTGAAGAAAGTTAAAACGATTCACAAGGAGCAGAGCACATGTGGAAAATACTTTATTTACATGCTACCTATTGCTGAGCTGAACAGAACACATTGGGATTCTCTTTTGTCTTGCCCTTCAAAATGCTCCTCTTAATTTTCACTGCCTTTTCCTCTCATGCACCAACAAATGTTTTAAAACCCCTTCCTTCCCCTTCAGGACTTGGTCTGTATTGTGAGCCCCATCTCCAAAGCCAAGCTGTCTCATAGTTAGCTGTATCTTGTATGGGCTGTGGAGAGGGTATACCATGGCTGAGGCACATTTGAATTTGGTCACAAATGTGAACTCCTGGTTTTTAGGGCTGTCTTGGGTTCAGCAGCAGCCATTTTTCTCCTTCTTAGTAGCTGGTGCAGTGCTGTGTTTTTGACTTTGAGCCTGGGAACACTGCTGATAACACCGATGTTTTCAGTTGCTGCTCAGTAATGTTTACTCTGACCAAGGACTTTCTGAGCCTCATGCTCTGCCAGGGAGGAGGGGAAGCCGGGAGGAAGCAGAGACAGGACACCTGACCCAAACTGACCAAAGAGGCATTCCATACCACAGCACATCATGCCCACTATATAAAGTGGGGGCAGTTACCCTGAAGGGTTAGATCACTGCTCAGTTGGGCTGAGTATCGGTTGGCGGGTGGTGAGTGGTTGTATTCTCTTCACCTGTTATTTCCCTTATCATTATTATTATTGGTGGTAGCAGCAGTGGTTTGTGTTATACCTCAGTTACTGGAGTGTTCTTATCTCAACCCGTGGGAGTTACATTCCTTGGATTCTCTTCCCCATCCCTCCACGAGCTGGGGTGGGGGTGGGGGGAGGAATGGGGGGATTGAGAGAATGGCTGTGTGGTTCTGAGTTATGGCTGGGCTTAAACCACAACAAGAGCCCTGTACCTGCAGTAGGCACCTGGGTTAGCTGCAGGCTTCTCTGGCGTTCTAGTCCCGCAATTTCAGTCTGTGCCATTGGCAACCTGTGTGTGGTTGTAACACCCTGGGGAAGCAGGATGTAATCTGGGAAGTGAAGAATACTGTTCTTGAGTGTAGGTGATGTAGGCTGAGTGTGGCTTACAAACAGCAGACTTTGTTTTCTGATCTGGGTGAAGTGTAAAAGCTGATTTTTCTTTCTTTACCTGGGGCTTACTTGATTTTTTTAATTTTGTTTTCTGTAGGTATATGTTTACAGTCGGGAATACCTTAGAAAATGCTTCATCTTTGCAGGGTGTTTTGAAAGTTCAATAGGGAAAAGAGGTTAAGAGACAATCCACAGTGTTATAAAAATATAATCACAAAAGCTGTTACAAGACTATAATGTACAAAGTCATTCCTTTCAGTTATTAATGAAAAGGTTTAGGTTTATGTCTTTCTGCTTTTGCAAGCCACAGACACTATGTCTTCTGCCTCAAGAATGTTTTCATACTTCCACCACCTCTAACTCATCCACAGTGGAAATACCCCTAAGGAAGAAAAAATGAGAGGGGGGAAAAAAACCACATTTGTTTGTGAGGAGCTCAATGCTTCTGTGAAGCCATTGTCAGCTAAAGCAGCCACTCTCATCAGTTGCTTTCCTGCAGTCAAATTTCTGCAAAGGGCGATAGAATATGTTCTGAACTGCAAATACAGATACCTGTTGTGGAGTCCACGCTGAGATCTGTCCGTGCAGAATCCACTCCTGTCCTGGGTTCAGCAGTAGCAGTCATTTTTCTCCTTCTTAGTTGCTGGTGCAGTGCTGTGTTTTTGACTTTGAGCCTGGGAACAGCACTGATAACACCGATGTTTTCAGTTGCTGCTCAGTAATGTTTACTCTGACCAAGGACTTTCTGAGCCTCATGCTCTGCCAGGGAGGAGGGGAAGCCAGGAGGAAGCAGAGACAGGACACCTGACCCAAACTGACCAAAGAGGCATTCCATACCACAGCACGTCATGCTCACTATATAAAGTGGGGGCAGTTACCCGGAATGGTTAGATCACTGCTTGGTCAGGCTGCATATTGGTCGGCGGGTGGTGAGCGGTTGTATTCTCTTCTCTTCTTATTTCCCTTATCATTATTATTATTGGTGGCAGCAGCAGTGGTTTGTGTTACACCTCAGTTACTGAACTGTTCTTATCTCAACGCGTGGGAGTTACATTCTTTCGGTTCTCCTCCTCATCCCTCCGGGAGCAGGGGAAGGAAAGGGAGGGGGAGCTAACAACATCGTGGCAGATTTACGGCGGAGCTTAAACCACGACAAGTGCAAATCCTAGTCCTGACTTGGCTGATTTTAGTTCAACAGTTTTGTTTCACAAGGGTTTTAACCACAGGGAAGACTGGTTGTTATTTGCTCCAGTTACATCCAAATGCTCCTCCTTGTAGGAGCTGCCCTTAGATAGCAGTAAAAAGTGCTCCAACACTGACAAACTGGCACTCAGCTCCTTACATGTATTCACTGGTTCTGCATGTTTGGAGGTGGTACAGTCTAGAAACTGCTTTGAGTCCTTGTGGACCATGTAGTGATTTCCATATTGAGAAAACAGCTTGGCTTTATAAGAGTTGTTTGTGTTAGAAAACATAACTGGCACTAGTTGTGTGGCTTCACGTGCAGACCTTTGCTTGCTTGTATAGGGCAGCCTGGGTTTGACACCACCAAGCAACTTCTGCTGTGGTCAGCCTATCATAGTAGTACATTTGAATCACAGACAGGGCTGTGCACTGAGTTTCTTTTCAGTTGCAAGCAACATCGCTATGGTCCAGGATTTCTACATGTGGAAAACAGTGAAATCCCTTAATGCACAACATGAAGGTTATTTATGCATTTACTGTTTATGGGGAATGTGCTTGTGGAAGAAAGCCTATGCTCAGTGCTGAGAACATTCTATTTATAATGTTAATTCCTTGCTAAAGGTTTATGTGCCCAACTGTACAAGAACTGTGAATGTCGATTCTTTTGCATGAGAAGCAGTTTGGTTTTCTCGCCTTGCCTAGTGTAATTATTAAGTCACATTTGTGCATATATTGCCATAGTATTAAATTCATTGCAACAGAAAAATTCATAAATATTTAAGTAATTTTGTTTTATTCTGTTATTTTAATAGATAAGTTTGCTTCATATCAGCAAGAATTCAAGTAGTCCAGCTTAGACTATGAGGTTGCCCTCATAAATTATAGCCTCCTAGGAGGAAGAGAAAATCGGAATTAATAAAAGAGCTTTAGCTAGGGATAAGTCTAATAATGTCACTAACCTCCTGATGTCAAGTATGGAAATTGTCTTAAAATGTGAAATTCCCTGTGTAACATTCATCATGCTGTTAGACTGTTTAATGAGAGGCAACATAATTGATTTTCCATAATGAGCCATCTACCAAAAATATTTAGGGGAAAGTTGTCTGTTGGCCATCTAAAGAATTTTTTTAAACCCAATTTTGCTTAACCTCAGATTATATATATATATATATAAAATTAGCTGGGATTGCCAGTAAATGTCACTGAGGAAAGTAAAAGCAGATGTCTCAGTGTTGGCAGCCCTCTAAATTTCAAACTCTACATCAGAACCTGGAATACCTTTTCCTCCAGTAATAATTAGTGTTATTTGAATTAAAATCACAGTGTATTTTTAATAGCAATTTCATTTATAGTGTTTACTGGTGTTCAGTCCCTCTGTGTTTCTGGATGCAATGTCCATACAATGGATCAGTGTAAAAAGAGCTTCTGCCCCACTGGCGCTGCTGTGCCTTGTGTCACGGAGGATCAGGTACCGAGTGCACCAGTGAGGGGATCAGCACCCATCAGTGAAATACCCTAATTCCTCACTTGTGTGGCTGTGAACAGTGAAATGCTTCAGCTGCACATGGGGTGAACCTGAGGAAATGGAGGCCTTTGGGAAAAGGAGCTTTCTTGGGATCATTCCATCCTGTGTGCTCACTCTGAGTGAAGATATGATCAGCAGTGAATAAAGCACTTGGATACCCTGTACCAATTTCTGCTTTAAACCATGTTTTGGTGCGACTGTTACCCGTAGTACTGCACAGTGGCTCCCCATGTCAAGATTCGTTACCCCTATGCCTCCATGAAACTGCTCCTAAATTTGGGTACCTATTTCTAAACAAGTTCTCAATCTACAAAATGTATTGGAAAATCTAGTATCCAAACCATACAAAAGGCATGAGCCTGGAGTCAAAGTCTCCATTACCTTGACCCAGCACAACACACTAGATACTGTGCACAGAGCAGAAAGCTTTTCCTACCCTACAGGTAGGAAAACTGCCCGTGAAGTGCATACCTACAAGTATGCAAGATCTGCCCCAAATAGACTGGAACTTTATTACCTCAGACTTCTTGAAAACGCCATGCACTTCAGAGATTAATGCTCCTTTATTGATGAATTTTGGAAGTGGCATACTAAATACCTCTATAATGCAGTGGGTTTGTTCCATTATGTTTCATTCATTTGCTGAATTCAGTGTTTTATTGCTGCTGAAGTTAGCTGAAAGTCAATCCTGTGAATATCGTTTGCACCAAGCTCCTTGAACTCTGTTGATGGGCAGCTCATGTCTGTAGGGTGACTAGAAAAAATGAAAATGCTCCTTAAAACTCCCTTAACTAACTTCAGGCATTGCTCTAATAGTCCCTGAAGTATTGCCCATCCAGGCTGGCTTCCCTCACTGGCACTGTGCAACCCTCTCGCACCGCCGTAGAGGCAGCATAGAAGAGGATTTCAGCAAAATCATGTTTCTGAAGGACATTCCCAGCATCCCAGCCACTATTACTCTCAAACGTTGTAGTTTTTATGCAGCTGTATTCAGCAGCAGCCTTGGGATTGTACTGAAATAAAATGTTCTGGTTAAATTGTTTTGCCTTTGAATTTGTCCACAACTGAAAACCCTAGGGGGAAAATGAGCGTGTAATTTTCTGGCTATTTTCAACCACAGAAGCACCAAGAAAAATAGTATGATTCATTTATTTTTGAGTATGTTGATTAAGTAGCAATTAAAGCTTTATAGTATTTTCTTTATGGAACTGCAAAGGCCAGTTTAATGCTCTTACTTTAGTTTCAGCTCATTGGTCTGGCTGCATACCTGGTACAAGCAGATAAATGCTCTGAAAGCATATGAAGTACCTGCATGCAGCTGAATATGTCCCACTTAGCTCAAAAATATGATGGGTGTTCACAGAAGGAACTTTCATTCATTCACAGCATCTGGTTTCGTTACATTCAGCCCAATCAAGCCATGAAATTGAAATTAAATGACTTTTGATGGTGATAATATTATAAGAATGAAAGCAAGATTGGAGGAAGGGCAATATCTGCATGTCAGAAGAGGCTCTTAGTGAGGACAAGCTGTGCAAAGTGCCTTGAAATTGTTTCACATAATGTCTGGATGCATAGGAAGGTGAACCTGGAACTATTTGATTTATCTGAAGCGTGTTTCACTTGCTCTTCAGAATCTCTGTTGTGTCTCTGTAAGGCAGCAGAGGTTCAGGTCTGTTTGGTGGGTGACATGTGAACCCCCCCTGCCGTGCTCCCCTGCACTGCGAGTCCAGTTCCCATCCAGTGTTCTCCCAGCTTGTGGACGGGTGAAGATGATGTGTGTTATGTAGAACCAGAATAAGATGAGCATCTGGAGATGGGACATGGTCTCAGCCTGAGAGCTCTGTTAACTTGTGTGTTGAAGTGTGAGCAGGAGAAAGGTGGGACTTGTGTGGTTGGTTGCTCTGCCACCAGATGCTTCTCAGAGTGGTGCAGTGTTGCTTTCTGCTTTGAGGTTTATGGTGATGTCTACACTTGATGTAAAATGTGGTGCAGCTTCTAGGTCTCTATATTTTTGCACAGTTACAATAATCTTTGCAATTCACTGTGCAACCATGATTTTTCCAATTACCTGTATGCAGACAGGTAGGTTTGCAGTGCAAATGTACTATATACTCATTATAGTGTAATACACATAATTTGTAATACAGTATATAATATATTTTTATTGTAATATATACATGTAGTACATAGAATCCTAGAATGGTTTGGGTTTGAAGTGACCTTAAAGCTCATCCAGTTCCAACCTCTGCCACAGGCAGGGACTTCTTCCGCTAGAGCAGGTTGCTCCAAGCCCCATCCAACCTGGCCTTGAACACTGCCAGGGATGGGGCAGCCACAGCTTCTCTGGGCACCCTGTGCCAGCACCTCGGTACCCTCACAGGGAAGAACTTCTTCCTAATGTCTAATGTAAACGTCTGTCAGGTTAAAGCCGTTCCCCTTGTCCTCTCACTACAGGCCCTTGTCCCAGGCCCCTCTCCAGGTTTATTGTAGCCCCTTTAGGCACTGGAGCTGCTCTGAGGTCTGCCCTTCAGGAGCCTTCTCTTCTCCAGGCTGAACCAGCCCAGCTCTCTCAGCCTGGCTCCAGAGCAGAGCTGCTTCAGCCCTCACAGCGCCTTCGTGGCCTCCTCTGGACTCACTCCACCAGCTCCACATCCCTGTTGTGTTGTTACCCCAGCTGGATGCAGGACTGCAGAGGGGTCTCACCAGAGTGGAGCGGAGGGGGGAGAATCATCTCCCTCTTACGTACATGTACGGTATATATATTATATAATTAGATACAAAAGAGATAGAGATCCTGCAGGTGCAATGTGCTCCCAGCATGGAAGGCAAATGCCATTCCTGCCCTTACCTGTTCCCAGGGGTTAGGAAGCATGAGGCCTTAAAAATTTGTCAGCTCCAGAAGTGCACTGCAGGCATCTGACCATGAACTGACAGCAGTGGGCCTGGCTCTGTGCTGATGTCATATGGGGAGGCTGAAGGCTGGATGCATGTAAGCTTGCTATGGGGATCCAGGCAAATCAGTGGTTGTGGGAGAAGCACATCTGTGGGCTGCTGCCTCATCCACTGCTGAGCTGGTAGCAGAGAACAAGTGCTTCATTTGATTTCTCTAAATAGCTCATTGCCTTTAATGCTAAACTGCATTTACCCAGCAGTTTCCCTGGTCCTGAACCAAGCTGTGTGCAGCTGTTGTATTTCCTGTTAATGCTCAGTCACCAGATTACCTCCAGAGATTGATTTTTCTGGTCAGTTTCACTGTTGCTTTTTTAATCGACTTCATCCTGTTTCTGTGATGGTAGGGGAAATGTTGATTAAATATTTATCTATCTGAGTTTAGCCATACCTGCCTGAGGTTGGCTGGTGGGCTTGTTGCCCTTCCCCTCCCAAGCAAGCTGAGCCCCACTCACTCCCATCTGCAGTAGGGTTGGAATGCTCACCTTAAACCCGGTACTCCTTTTCCTCCCTTGTTCAAAATGCTCTGAGAGCAGAATACCTGTAGGTGCAAATGTTGGATATTCTGCCCCTGTGTAGGATGCTCTCTTGGGATGTCAGGTCTTTACTGAGCATTCTGGCAAGTATAATAAACAACGAAGAGATGTCAAGTCAGGAAAGGATGGCAATGTTTCCATGAAGCGTTGAGTTTCTCTCTTTGCCAAAGATGTGTTGCCGATCTGGTGCTGTCTTTCTAATTTTATCTTCCTAAATGCATTAGAATATGCCATTTATTTTTCTAGGTTAGTGGGTAAGATGCCACACAAATTGTTCCTAAAAACATATTTGCTTCCCTTGTCCAGGAACAGCATGCCTTTTCATGTCTATATTTAGCATTCTCACAAACACGGACAGCTCCTAAAAACCAGTGTCTCTTTGCCTTCACACAGCCAAGTCTGCCAGAAAACAGGCCAGGGAAAGCATGTTCATTTCCCACAGCATTTCTCTAGCCTTACTATTTTTGGAGGTGTTTTCAAAGGCAAACGCACAGAAAGCAGCAGCTGTTTCAGTCACATTAAAATCAAGTTCCCTAAGATTAGCTGAGGGAAGAATTTTACAACACATCACTTTTACTGTCATACCTGAAATGAGGGATTAAACTGGTGACTGTAGTTTAAATCAAAATATTGCAAGCTTCATTGGGGGGGGGAGGAAGGTTGAGAGGTTTAAAGGAGAAATAAATCTGGATTGAAGCTCTACACTTTTTCTGACTCTAATTTTCAAACTAATGAATGTACTTCATCTTCTTGTGCATGTTGCACAACACTAAGCCCCTCAGGCATGGTTGCTGTGCCAGTGTCGCTCAGCTAGCTCTGATGGGGCTGCCACTGTCATCATCCCCAGGTGACACGGATTTCTGTGTGAGTGCAGCCTGCCAACGACATGTGTGTACTGAAATGGGCCTTTTCCCATGTGACTAAATACCTGTGTGGTAATGGGAAGAGACTGGCACAGAGGAGAGATCAACTGATAAGACTGGGGATGACTGGTAAGACAGGCAATATTCTGTGTATGAATCATAGAATCAGCTAGGTCGGAAAAGACCTGTAAGATCATCAAGTCCAACCGTTCCCCAGCACTGCCAAGGCCGCCACTAAACCATCACTGATAGCCTCATCTACACAGTTTGTGAAACACTTCCGGGACAGTGCCTCCATCACTGCCCTGGGCAGCCTGAGCACCCTTTGGGGAAGGAATTGTTCCTGATATCTAGTCTAAGCTTTCTCTGGTGCAGCTTGAGGCCGTTTCCTCTTGTAAGAATTAACAGCTGGTCAGAAAACTGGTGGGGGAAAGGCTTGCTGCTCTGCAGGGAGCTCTTGGAAGGAGATACTTCCTCCTGTCTTAGGGAAAATGTCACCTTCCATGCACATCAGCATGTCCCTGCTTCTGTCCATGCTGTGCCACTAGCAGGCATGTTCCCAGCACAGCACCACCTTCACTAGGTGGATGTTGGTCTGACAGATCTGCTGTGAGGAGCGTGCAGCTTTGCAGCTGGCTGAGCAGCTCTGCATGGTTGCCCTCGCCTTCACTGACAGATTTGTTTCTTGTTAATTCAAAGTATGTTCCTGTGAGTGGCAAGCTACCTAAGCCTCCTGCCTACAAGACACCCAAAAGCACAAAGGAACACCGAGTCCCATCATACACATAACCTTGAATCCTAAGGACTAAGCAGAAACTTATTCCGTAATGAGTTGCACGTGGCAGTGCTGTGCTTTTTTTGTTTATGGGTTTTAACAAATAAGGTGTTAGCCAACACTTGTGTAATTAGTCTGTCACATTGTATTTATCTCAGTCAGAGGATCTGTTGAAAGAAAGTTGTATTGAGTGAAGCTTGTGGCAGGCTGCATGAGGCTGAGTGGAGCTGGAAGATCCCAGGGCTGGTGAGTGCCCGTGGTGTGCCGTAATGCAAAGAGGGTGAATATCAGGTGCACATGAAAGTCCCACATTGGATCTGCTCTGTCTTTTCCTGCTGCTGTATCCCCTCATGATGTATGAGGAAGACACCTTGAGTTTTACAAGCTTCAGAATTGTGGGATGGGTTTTTTTCCTCATGTGTACGTTCAGTGATGCAGATGCAATGAGGGGTTTCTGCAGTGTGTCCTTTTATGAGATGAGACACTCTTTCAGTCTCTACTTTTAGGTCTGCTCGCACTGACAAATGAGACTGAACTTCACGAAATGCCTCCAAAGGGAAGGACCCAAGCATCCCTAAAGTTTTAGGTAACTTGGAACTCTTATGTGTACCATAATGAACCAGATCCCTGTGGCTGAGTTCTGTGGGTTCCCTGTTCCTGAAGACAAGGGAACTTCTCCTGAACAACTCTCTTCACAGAGAGAATCCTTCGGGGGAGTTTTCCCGGCACAGCTGTCAGAGAATCCTGTAGCCATCAGGTTGGTGGTTGTAGCTGAGCTGGCAATATAAATTGTTGTAGTGCTTAGTTCTTTGTTTAGAGGAAAAGAATGGTTTCCTTTTGTCTGAAGTCCCTTTTTGTTTTAATGTGATACAGGTTAAATAGTGAACTAAAAAAAAGACACAAGCCCAGGACTCAGTCTGGGCTCTCCAGGCTTTAGCTGGAAAATGTAAATCTCTCTCACATTATTCCTAATGTAAGAGGAAGAACCAAAAGCCAGGGGTTTGTGGAGACAGGTACCAAGTTGTCCCAGTTGGTTGTTGCAGGGCAATTAGTTTGGTATCTGGATGCTAGATCTTTTCATTTGCCCAGGCATGTGAATTCACAGCTTCATTTCAGAAGGTGCCACCCCAGTTGCGTATGCTGCTCACTGACTCTTGATGTGCACAAGTAATGGATGAGAAAAAATACTTCAGTAATAATTTGAGGGTGAAAGGGAGAGAATAGAAAAGCTCTAAAGCTCTGTTTTTCCTAGCTGTGAAGCTTGATTGTAGTCCTTGTTGCTTTCTGGCTCCATCCCAGATGTTAACCTAACATACAAAAGAGGAAGAAGAGGAGGAGCTAGTTGGGACAGGTAGCTAGTTGGGAAGGGGAGCAGAGCGGGGCTCATATGGCCAGGTTGGACGGGGCTTGAAGCAACCTGCTCTAGTGGAAGGTGTCCCTGCGCATGGCAGGGGGTTGGAACTGGGTGAGCTTTAAGGTCTTTTCCAACCCAAATCAGTCTGTGATTCTATATTGTAGGTCTTAAAGACACCTAAATCCCTGCTTGATAATAGGAAAAAAAAGAAGGCCACTCTGTTAGGATATAAAATGATAAAAAAGACTTCTGGGAAGTGAATTAGCTGGGTACAAGACTGCTCTCACTCTTACTTAGGACAAGTCCCAGTATGCTGTGTGAGGCTGGAGCATCACAGCTGCACCACATGTCCTGGATCCCGCTGTGTGGACTGTTTCAGCAGTACTGCTCTTGCTAGCAGTGGTATGGCAGCCACTGCCTTTTGGAAGTATGGAGGATGATGTGAGTCTTCTCTTCCAAACTGAAGGTCTTTGTATCCCGGTGAAGAAAATACGGAACACTACAATAAGCCGAAGGTGCTCTTAAACCAGTAGGAAGAGGTTTCAAAACAAAATCCCTCAAAAATGGGATGGAACCTGTGAATCTCTGTGCAAAATGAAATGCACCCAGGTCAAAAATGGCTCTGGGTACCCTGAGCTCCGAAGAATATAATTAAAGAGGAAAGTAAGCTGATCATTGCTTGAAAAGAAGATTCAGCAGTGGCACAAACCCTTCATAATTTCAAATAGGTAGTCTCCTTTGGGATAACAGTAACTAAGGGATCCCGAAAGATTAACAAGCCTTTCATTGACTTTGGGTTTCCAAAAGGATGAGCTCTATAGCTCATCCTTTCTCTCTAACCCAGAGGTGATTAGAGATTTCCTGTAAAGTAGCAAACTGCTGCACTCAGATGGTAGAAAGTATGTGAATAACCATACCTTAGAAGAAACATTTGAGCTCTGCCTAAAAAACCCCAAGCCCTGTGTTATAAGCTGGATCTTATGTTCCTTAAAAGTGTGTTTAATCATTCCCTGGAAATGAGAACCCTGCTGTAACAATTAATTCATGAAGCTGCCAAGGACTCCCAGGCCTGGGGGAGTGAAGCTGGCATCCGTGATTAATGCTAACTGCAGGTGTGTGGCTGGGATTCCAAAGAACCAGCCATAGGGGAGGCATCAGAAATTACTTAACCCTGCCCAAGTGGGCTTTGTCAAGAGACCCCCTGTGAACACCTAACAAGAGGGAAACTCTCATTTTACAGCAATTCAACAGGTAATGGCAAACGCCTCTTGGGGCGCTTTTTGCTTCAGCAGAGGAAAAGCATAGATATGATTGAAGGGTACTCTGCATAGATCTGAAGTGATTTAGAGAAGTCATTCAGGGAGTTGATGCAAAAGGAGTGACCCACAGCTTCTGTGCTTGATTGTCCTGTATAGCTGCAGCTGGGGGGCAGGAGGGAGCAGAAGAGCTAATCATCAGCCCTTTGTTTTCTCTGTACAAGTCTCCACTGGAAGATCCAATAATATCAGGAAGTTCAAGAGGTAAATCAGCTGCTCTGTGAGTGAGCTCAGTAACCCAGGCTTTGTTACAGACCCAGCTGGAAGCTTGGCTGGGCTGGGATCAATAATGTGTGTGCAGAGCTTGGTTCTAGGAGTTAAGCTGTCCCACCAGGAAGAAGGGAGGGCAGGCAAAGGGCCTCTAGTCATGATTATCATCCCATTAGGAGGGAAACAGCAATTCACTTTAATGAGGGAAAGAGGCAATTTTGATGTAACTGTAGCGTACCTGGACTAAGGGCAATTTTATTTCTTTTTGCTTGACTTTTATAAAGACTGTTGTGTACCTGTGCTGTCTCCCACATCTTGGCTTTTTTTTTTCTGTTAATGTGGGTTATTGTTATTTCAGATTAAATGGATCAAACCAGCTTTTTTTTCTTCGGTATGGCAAATCCATAAACTAGGGGGTTTTGGTTTAAGAAGTTCAGCAAGTGCCCAGCTCCCCAGCACATCCAAGGGGAATACATCTCCTGGTATCCAAGGGATAACACCACAGTGGGTTCCCACTTGAGCTGTGCTGACCATTGGGGTAAGGGGAGGAGGAGAAGAGATTTCTGATTTAGTGCTTCTGCTGAGCATTTCTATCCTCAAAGCTCAACAGTGTGTGGTTTGCAGTAACACTGTTTGTGTGGGGAAATATCAGTATGAGGTGACCATCATTCAGTAAAGTGTCTCAGCACTGTAGGCACATCCCCTCCTGCCCATTTCTGTTGAGCAGAAGACAGATGGCTCCTGGGTAGTGAGGAGGCAATGTGGAGCTGTAAAGGCAAACTGGATATTAGGAATAATGCCTTCCCCAAAAGGGCAGTCAGGCATTGGAACATGCTGCCCAGGGTAGTGATGGAATTGCTGTCCCTGGCTGTGTTCAGAACCCATGTAGACAAGGCCCTTGGTGGCATGGTTTAGTGGTGGACTTGGTAGTGCTGAGGAACACTTGGTCTTGATGATCTTAAAGGTCTTTTCGAACTGAGTTGATTCTATGCTTCTCTAACTATAGGGAATGGCCCACCATAGGGGTGGTGGAAATTTCTCTCTGTCGTTTCCAAAAAGCAGAAGTGACATGGCTTACTCCATTTACTTCAGTGTCATGGTGCACCTTGATAGAAGAGAGGAGGGTGAGGAGGAGTGTTAGTCCAGCCTCTGGCCAGGAGCCTTGCATGGGGGGCTTCTCAAGGAGCAGGGGGGGGCCATTGAATTATAACCTTGGGCAGCAGAGAGAGACCAGCAAAGAGCAGCATGGCAGAGCCTGGAAAGAGAAATGGAGTCATAAAATTGCCTGAAAACTTTGCTAGGAATAAACAAGTGCAAGCCAGGAAGCGTGCTGGAGGGGGTGCCAGGGGGGTTAGGTCATAGTTGGGATTTTTATGGTCACTGCATGTACCTCCTTTCCCTTCCTCCCCAAAGGATATGATTCACTGTGCTCTGTGACTACGAAAAGACGTTGTATTTTAAAGAAGGCCACCCAGGGTCACCACAGACACAGGCAGGTCGTGCAGCTCCTCACAGGGGTGAAGTCTTTAAAGACCTGGGGCGTTTCTGGCTTCCCTGTGAAGGGAGCAGCAGCAGACTAATGGCAGGTTCTTGAGGGTGAAGAACAATGGGGGCCCCACTGGTCCATAACCTGTGCGAGGAGGTCTGGCAAGAGTTTGCACCTATCAGGTACTTCATATGAAGATATCAGTTTTAATTCAAACAGTAATTTGAGAAACCATCTCACATTCCAAAGGTTGGTATAGATCTGGCTTTATGTTGGCATAAAACAATATGATGAGCAGTTTTGTGTTTAACACGTATTTTAAATGTACTGTGGTAATGGAGCACTATCTTTTTCAGTCAGTCCAACCTGAAGAGAGTTGGAGAGCTCCTAATGAAATTAGAGGAACACATAGCTTTAGTGCATTTTTCTTAAAGCATCAGCAAAGAGGCTGATATCTAATGAAGTTCTCTGTGGGCCTCCGAATCCCTGACAGCTAAACCAGTTGCGTTAGCTCGCAGATTAGATTGGAATTGTGAAAATGAAATAAAATGCCATCTAGGTAAATGATCCAGTGCTACAGGTGTTGAAAAACAATCCTGAGGAGAAACGGTCTAGGCACCAAATAACTGAATTATGATGACAGATGATAGTTTAATAAGGTGATAGTTATGAGACTCCTTGGTAGGCCTGCAGTCTTGAGCGCTTCTAGCAGCATTAGCTGGCACGTTTGGAGGGAGGCAGCACAGAGGATTTGAAATGAGATTTCCATCTGATGCCTGTCAGTTTTGCAGGGAGAATGGTGTCATTTGCTTCCTGTAGGACACTGCATGAAGCTGTGTTGTCTGTACGTGTTAGGCAGCTTTTTCATATTTTATAGCCTTATTTGGTTTGGAATGTGTATTTTCAAGGCTTGTAAAACTAGCTTTAGCTCTCCTTCACTCAGACTTTTAATAGACTAAAAGGCCAGTGCGTAATAAGAACCAATCCTGTAAGTACTGAGCACATTCAAATCTGATTCTCAGTATCTGTGGAAATTGTCAGATTGCACATGGGAGATATGCATTTGTTGTGTCCTCAGCAACACTGAGTTCTCACAGTGTCAGCAGCAAACCTTTCTTCTGAACTAGGTGATCTTCCATTAAAAAGGAAGAAGCAGTTGTTGGCCTTCAGGCAGACAGGAGTAATTTCTCTCCCAATAGATGCATTTGGGTTTAGACCATCAATCCATTTGCTAGAGGCACTGCAGAACCACCAGGCAGATTAGATATTACATTAGATAATACATTAGGCCCCATTAGATATTTGCTATCTAGGCCAATGCATATGATTAGATCAGGTGAAAGGTGCCCTGATGTTAATGTAGCGTTGATATTCAAGTGTTTCTTGTTTTTCCTAAGATGGTTCACAAAGCACAGAGCAAAAGGGAGAATCGTGGTCTCACAGTGCAACCTTGACCCCATAACAGGACTTTCCCCCCTACACCAGCCCCGCTTAGGAGAAAGGCAAGCTTTAAAAACCAAGACCAAATAAAACCACAGTCAAACAAAAATACCCCAAACAAATACTCAACAAACCAACCCTGCTTATTTTCGAGTCTCATTTGTTTTCTTCCTTTGTATTTCTGACACAGCACATGTTTCGACAGAAGCTAGCTCACCTGAGCAGCAGTGTGGATGGACCAGTTGGGAGGCAGCTCTAGGAGGTCAATCTGCTTGCTTTAGGTTAGCACAGGAGCTACACTTGCAGCGTCTCAGGAACTAAATCACTTGCAAAAGAGCCAGTTCAGTGCTGGAAGCCCATTGTTTCCCATCAGAATGCACAGAAAGGACAGGTTGCAGCAGAGGCAGCTTTATCGCCATAAATTAAACATGAGTGGTTTGGGGATTGCAGTTGTTCTCCTGTCCAATCACTTGAAGATGGGAATGAGTTAGAGATACCACAGAAGGGTTAAGTCATGGTAGAATGCAGCTTCACTGCTGAGCTCTGCTTTCACAGGAGAATTTATTTAGGTTGTCCTGTTGCTGCTCTTGAGCTGAATTTAGTAGGCATAACTACACAGCCTTGAACACGAAGGCAAATGCTGCAACCAGTGGAAAGCCTCTCTCTTAGATGGCAGAATAATTATTACTGCTTTTCGTGAGCTATATTGATTTGAGTGTAGGACTTATTAGTTGGTATCCCTAACACACTGTAGTGTTAACATTCATCAATACAGGTCTCATAAATGCCAGTATGTAACAGCAGGTGCTGCTGTAATTTAGTGAATCATTATAATTTCTATTCAGTAAATCAGTTGCTATCACTGTTAATTTGTTAGTGTATCACCCAGCAGTGTAAGAGGAATGAGGCTGCAAACACATTTTCAGTAAATATGATATAAATACCATGACTCCTGCTATTCAGTACATCCCATATGTTAGCTGTTGATAACTATGATTTTTCTATAAATACAGCATTGTACCCTGACCTTTAAAAGGATGAGATGTAAAATGGAGAAATCTGCCTTGATAAATACCTTTTGAAAGAAAGGGAAAAGGATCTGAGTTTAAGATTCAGCAAGGCGAAAGGTTATTAAAGATAAGTATGTGCTTGTCTTAATGAGTTCTTAGGATTGGACCAGAGTTAAACAGGAAATCCTGATCTTGAGCACACATTTGTTCAGGAGTGATATTTCCCCTGACTTGAACAAAAATGTCAAGTCTCTATTTAGGTGTGTTTGGATGGGGTTTCAAGGACCCCAAAGTATATGGTAGTACTGTCATTCCACAGTAAGATTGTAAACCCTGTGAAGATACCTGGTCTAGCAGATACGTGCTGAGCTCAGGTGGCGTGGCAGGATACCTGCAGCACCACTGGCCTTGACTGCTACTCTGCAGAGAGCTTGGCTAGCGAGTGAAGCCTGTTCTGTGATGAGACGATGTTGCTGCCCCCGCTAGCTGCTTTGCAGCTAACTCTGGTATCTTTACATGATCTGCTGTCATGCTTCTAAACTGTGGAGGAGATAGATTCTCTGTGCCCAGATGTCAGGAGGTGGTGGTGCCTAAAACACTGGCCAAGCTGTCCCCCAGGGCACATTCTGCCACTTGCACAACAGCCGTTCCCTGTTTGGTGGCCTGACACACCGCAGTCCCTTGAGAGATATGCATCATCTGCCTTATTGCATGATCCAGCTTTTTGTACATCGCCTGCACACAGCTAGTGTGAAGCCATGGCAGCACTGAGGCTGTGTCCTAGGGGCTCTCGGGAAGGAAGACTGCAGGGGGAGACCTCAGTCCAAGGGAGCTTCCCCCATACTTTAACCACTCTTGTCCCAAAGGGTTCACAGCATGGCATATCCAATTGAACCCCTAGTCAATGATAATTACACAGCCAGCCTTGCTTCAGATTGGCCACTGATATTTTTAAGTCTGCAACAATGAGGGTGGTTGTTGAGGCATTGGCACACAGTGCTCAGAGAAGCTGTGACTGCCTCATCTCTGGCAGTGATCAAGGCCAGGCTGGATGGGTCTTGGAGCAACCTGCTCTACTGGAGGGTGTTGGAACTGGATGAGCTCTAAGATCCTTCCTAACTCAAACCATTCTGTGATTCTAGGATTCCCCCTCTCCACACACAATGCCTGGTAATAGGAGGAATGCCAACCCTGCATCCCGTCTGTGGGGAGTGGGAGTGACTTTAGGTTCATTCCAGAGAAATCCACTTGCCTTTCCTTCCATTCCATTCTCCGTCCCTCACAGCTACTTCTCGCAGAGAACTATTGCAACAAATACTAATAAAGTGATACTGTTGCTTTGCAAGTGAGCTATTTGCAGCACCCAATATCACGGCGTTTTACCAAGATTAAGCAGTACTGGATTGGAATTGAAAATACCTTCCCCAGGTTAAGGTCTTACCATTGAGGAGTCAAAAAAGAAAATGCTGAATTACCTGATTCCAATTTATTCGGTTAAAAATAGCCCCTTTCCCATATGCCTTCTGATATATAAACCGGCTGATGTAACTGCATGAAACTCATCTGGGGTGGGGAGTGGAAATCTCCCGTTTCATTTGCTGCTTTTTCTGCCCTCAAGGCAAGACTCACGACATCCAATGTGGGAATGCTGGTTCCAGTGACATGTTTTATGCCACCATCCAATCTGACTACAATTTTAATAACAGCATCACATAGCAAGTGTTTTGTCTTCTTAAAATGGCTCCCTAGTTTTTTAAATGTAGCTCCTTAGAGCTTTCATGACAGTTCAAGGCTGTATTAGTTCTTCCTTTCCCCATTGTTTCCACCTCCAGCCATCCTCACCAGCTTGGCACCGTTTCCTTGGCCCTTTGGTGACTGAACTTTCTCTCACTGGTATGAAATTATAGCTCAGTCTGTTTTCTTCCAATCCACGGGAGGCAGGAGGAAACCTCACATATCATGACTAAGTGACATTTAGCACATTGAGTATAATCAGTTTCAGCTCTTTTTGAGCAGGCACTGGGTAGATTTAAGAAGTCAACACAGTAGGAAGTGTCTTACCCACAACAATCTGCCTACTCAGAAGCAGAGAGCTGGACTTTATTTAATCTATAGCTCCCTTAAAGTGACAGGGTTGGTAAATGGGATGCTTGTTTGCATCTCTATTTGTGGAAAGCCTCTTGCTGGTTCTGCTCCGTGGCACTGCAGAGCTGGGTAACTGGGTCTGCAGGAATAATGCTGTTGCCAGCAACACTCACAACTTTGAGGAACTGCTGCAGGTTGTGCTTTCAGGAGACCCTTAACAGCTCCTCCTGCACCCTGGAGGCGTGGATCAATACCTGACTTTCTCCTGCTGGTGTCATCTGCACAGGATATTGGCAGCATCTCTTACAGCAGGTGCTCATTAAGAGAACAAGCTTTCCCTGCCCCCTCCAGTCACACAGCATTTTGGGGGCTGCATAATGCCTTGTGCTTAAATGTTTTCCAGAACAGCATTTGAGACTGGAGCACTGGGGAAATGTGCTTGCGTAAATTCCCCCCAGAGACCTGGCTATCAGCTAACCCTAGCTCATGTGGTCAAGCCATGTTTATGATGTATTGTTCTCATGCTTGTGTGTACATAGCCTTGTCTTAGAAGAAAAGGTTTGACAGAGAATACAGTGAAGTTATTCTGAGGGTACAACATGGGCAAGTAGAAGACAATAGATGAGGAAGATGGATTAGAAGGGTTTGAGACATGGTTTTGGGGAGGAAAGGAAGGCAATAGGATCAATAATTGTACTGTGATTGACAGTTTCATAGCAGTCACATCCCTAAACAAGGCAGGCCCCATAATACTCTTAATTATGCTGGTTTCAGACAGCAGACAACAGCTGATGAACTCTTCCAGTGCTAACTGATGTAGTTAGAAGATAAGAGCAATTAAAGGCATCTTCAAGTTGTGTGTTGAATTGCAGAGGAGTACGTAACTATACTGCCATAGGGCAGCAAGTGCAGATGCTAAAGGTTCACTACAGGCAATAACAGAAAAGAACAGAAGGCGCATGAGAAGGCAGAAACAAAGGATGAGAGGCATAAGTGTTTCCTTCAGTAGGTATTGTTGCAGCCATTTACAGCGTGCATGTTACAAAGTCCAGTGCAAAACATGCAGTCGTTTTCATGACTCATTGCTTTCCATGACAGTTCCTTTGGTACTGGGAATTGCACGTGTCTGGTCTGGAAGCTTAATGTTGGAATGGAAATAAATAAGAGCTTTTAAAGTTAAGGAGACTGCTTTATTTGGCCTCTCCTTCAAGTAGCTGTCATGTTTCTAGTCTTGTTTGAAGGCTAGATGATGTAGTGAACTGCAGTCAGTTTAAGATGCTGGTCAGGATGATCAGCATATTTAAACATGTTAATAAGGTCACATTTGGTCTTGTTAAAGTGTATTTTCTTTAAATGAGCTGGGTGATGTGGATTCCTCAGTATTACCACCCTTTTTTCTTTATTTACCTGTGTTACCCACAGGTTTTAGCAGCAATAATAATTTATTTGCATCTGGAGTGTGAGTGAAAGTGTTGAAAAATATAGGGAGACGAGTAACAATTCATTAGGAACCCTCCTTAGGAACATGTTTTAGTGATTCTCCCTTTGGCAAGCTAACACTTTAATTTTTTCAGTTGACTTGTTATTAATGTGTTTTTAACCAGAGCATTATGCTGCACTAAATCAAACCCCATATAAAAACTTAAACTTATTACAGTGATGAAATGATCATTATCAGTCAAACATGGTCTTGTTATGGAGTGAAACCAGGGGGTTTCCTTTGCTCTGTGTTTTGTTTTTGACAAGACCTATTTCCATATAAATATTAGCTGACATGAATTGGGCTTATCTGCTTTAGAGCTTGATCATACGCATTACTTGCAGGTTGTTGCAGCATAGAAATAACACTTGTCCTCGTGATTTAATTCAGTGTCTGAGAGCTGACACCGTGCTGTGCTGTAAGAAGGATGTGTTATGTAGATTGTTATTGTCAAAGCGAGCCTTTCTTTTGCCTTGGAAAATATGAATGTTTCATCTTATCTGCTCTTATCACAGGAAGGAAGAGATCCCTCACTGAAATTCAGTGTATGCTTTGTGCTTTTCCCTCAGAATCTCATATTTCTTCTTTGGTTGCTATATAACTGTATCAGTGGCATCTCTTATTCTGCATTGTCTGTTTCTATAAGTGTGGTACATGTAAAAGTAGAAACAAAATACAACAGTGAAAACCAGCCTGACTTGTACCTCAAGCAATTAGGTGTCATCAGATGTATTTTACTCATCGTATCTCACTGGTTAGGGTCAGCCGCTCCTGTGTGCTGTTCTCACCTGGGCTGGGTGAGGTACATCACTCTGCCATTCTCAGACCCTGCCTTTGGGGATGGTTTCCTTTTTCTCGGTTGTGCCTTCCCACGGATGTAATAAACCCTGTAGTGACCTGGGCGCGTTTCCAGAACCAGGGAGCTGTTTGTTTCCATAGTGTGAAGAACTATGGGGATTGTCCATGCAGTGCAAGCGCAGGACATGGGGGATGCTTAAACTGGCTCCAGCCACAGGAGCAATGATTCCAAACCTGTCACTTTTTACCCAGGAGCCTCAGGCCTTTTGGGAAGCCACTGCTTTAGCTGTGTGGTGGGGCCTTTTGTTGTGAGTTTTTGGGCGTGGGTTTCAAGGCTGTATACTGAGGAACAGTATAAAATAGGGATGTGGATACTGGTTTCAATGTATCTTAAGGGACCTTCTGAAAACAGGCGCTCAAGTGTGTTTTCCTTTGTTTACTAATCAATAGATACTTCTCTGGCTTACAGTTATTTCCAGTCCTAGCCTTAAGTGGTTACAGGTCGCTAACCCTTAGGTCATGCTGTGCAGCTCAGCTCTATGCCCAAGTGGCTAAACAGCTAGGACCTGATTGATGTGGATTCAATAGCACTGACAATGGCAGTTATGCTTATTACATTGATTTTGGATGGGGTTTTCCTAAAATGTTGACCACTGCTAGTTTTGATTTTCCTTGATGAGCTGCTTTGCGTATCTTGCCAGGAGAAGTGTGTGTAAAACAACTCATTACTTCATTTATTAGTGCACTAGCTGCAGTGTTGATGGGCAGGAGGTAATACTGCTGCTCATGAGTTTCCGCTCCATCCCAGGTACCAGCATCACCCTTTATGCTTTTGGCCAATGGCTCCTGTTTCCAAATGGGGCAGAGTGTTATTAAGTGCAGAAGGATGGAAATAACCTCTGATTTCACTTTATCCTGTTGTTTTTCATATTCTGGCACAGCAGTGAGTAGCCTGTTAATATGGTGCATTTCACACCTCACTGCTAACCATGTTCAAAGTTTTTATCCTAATTCCTTAGTAAATATTGATGTACAGTATTCACTAATATCTATCTATTTCATTTACTTTACCCACTCTTCTTTGTAATTAATATTTTTCCCTTTATCCTATGGTGATTCTAATCAAAGCCAAATCCAGATGTTTTAATGTTCAGTTCTTATTAGTCATCCAGGCAGACTGCACTGCAGAGATATGTCATTGGAGCCCAACATTATTATGCCTCTACAGAAATTATGAATTTAACCTTTTTGCATATTGCAAGAATTAAAAACACAATAAATCATCAGAGGTTTATTATACTAAGTGATGTATGTAACCTATTAGCCATTTTGTTTGTTTTAATTGTATAGTACTTGTCAAGATTTCTTACAAATCATCATTTATGGTCCCAATCCAAAGGCTACTAAAGCTGCTGTGTAAGTTGCTGTGTTGGTTTCGTAGCTGACTGATGTCAGCTGCTCCCATATGAGACTCATGATAAAGAAAATGTGAAGTTAAACACAGGTTCCCACCAGCTTCAGTGAGGCCAAGATTGCAGCAAAGTTTGGATTTTCTTAGTAATGACACTTTGTTAGGGTGTTCTTTATTAAATCAATGAATATAAAAGCCCCAATGATGTGCATATAAAATTACATGTATTAGAGGCTGCCTGTTTCTCAGATCTCTGCTGTGAAGTGTGTTGTGGACAGAAACATCTGGACTAGTGGCTGTAATGTCATTTCTGCACTGCTAAACACAGGAGCTGGAGCCGTGGATCACAGCACCAGGTGAAAAACTGGTCCCTGCCTCAAAAACTAGGTTTACTCAACTGTAGTAACTCCCGTTCCAGCAAACACTGCTGGTAGCCAGAGAGGACAAGGACTTGTAAATGGCAGCAGTGCTCCTGGCAGTGATCTGAGCCTACCTTCTTGTTTATGAGGCGTTTGGGGCTCAGCTGTGCCCTGGGCAAGTGGTTTCATTCTGAGGGAATTCTTTTGGCAAGTAGAGAGCCATCATTTAATATTAAAACACAGAAATCAGGGTAGATTGAATAAGAATGTTACATCTCACATGAATAAACATGGATTCATTCCCTGAGCCATAGGAATGGTTAAAAGAGCCAAGACAGGACTTGGTCACCAGCCCACCTGGCATAGCCTGCCTGGCATAGTGAGCGTGGCCGGGAGGGGGGATTCCTGGCAGGCGAAACAGTGAGAGCGGTAATAATGTCCTCAATACTCTTATCTCGTCAAGCAGGGCAAACAAACCGCTTTAATTGGTCTGCAGCTCCAAAAGATTTCACAAACACCAGACGGTGCAAACATCTCAGTGCTTCTCAAGGGTCCAAAATCTGGTTGCCAGGAGGAAAGCTGCTGCCGCCTGGGTGTGAGGCAGCCTGGGGAGCCCAGTGAGTGGGACAGCTTGTTCACTGGGACCGGGGCTGGCACCAGCCCAGGCAGGCTTGGCAGCAGGGTCTACCTAGCCGAGGCCTTGCTTAGAGGCTTTCACTGGTATCTACACATGCTGCTGACTTGGCTTTTTTCTTACAAAAAGGCTTTGTTCAATGGTAGTTGAGAAGGAAGAGACACTTTACAGTGAGGGTGATAAAGCACTGGCACAGGTTGCCCAGAGAGTTGGTGGATGCACCATCCCTGGAGTCATTCAAGACCAGGCTGGATGTGGCTCTGGGCAGCCTGGTCTAGTTGAAGATGTCCCTGCTCATTGCAGGGGGATGGAACTGGATGAGCTTTGAAGGTCACTTCCAACCCAGACTTTGATTTGTTGCTTATTGCTGCTGAGTGCTACAAATAGTGGCTTGTCTCAGGTGGAGGGGCTTCCCCAAGAGACAGGGGTTTGAGTGTTTGGTCTTGAAGGCTCACCTTCTGTGGTTCATTCTTGAAACGCAGGAATAGTGAGGAAGCAGAGTGCTTCCCTGGGTCTGCAGGTAGTGTGGGAGCAAGGAGAAGTGAGCATGGAAGGAGACAGGAGAAGCCCAGGGCATTCAGAGGGAGAGGACCTGGGCTCTGCTAGCCACAATCTGGGTGGAAGTATGCAAAATGTCTATGGCTTTTGGTAAGTGGAAGGGAACAAATGACAGAGTTGGGGCATTTGATCTGTCCAGGAGTCCCATGGGAGCACTGGCAGCCAGCCCTGGAGTCAGTGCAGCTAATAAAGCTGGGAATGAAGCTGAAGGGAAAAGCAGGATAACCATTGCCCCATGAGTGAGGTGGAAGTCAGTCATTGCCTTGCGCATGTGCTCATTGGAAATGACTGGAAATTGTCGGAAATCAGAGAGAACTTCTTGGGAAATGGAAAACTTGAGAAAGGACAACACTGCATTGAAAGGCTGTGAGAGGGGCTTGGCTTGCAGCTACCCACTGTGAAAGGCTGCTCTGCCCTGACCTGTCCTCGCAGCATCCTAGGGGGATGAGTGGAGGGATGTGGGAGTGCCCAGCACAGGGCAGAGGGAAGCCCAGCTCCCAGCACAGCTCCTGTTGCCTTTCCCAAGGATTAAAATGGAGGCTTATTAATTTTTCCCCTGTTTTCCTCCCTTTTTATTCCCCTTTCTTACTTCTTTGCCTGTAGCACTGAGCTGAAAAGTGCCAGGAACTCTCTTCCATAGCCCTGAAAGGACAACAGGGAAACCTGAAGCTCTGAGAGGGGCAGTTCAAAAGAAAATAGCTGAAGGGAGTAGGTGAGAGGAGGTACAACCAAGGCTGGGGCAGGAGGAACATATGCTGGGCCCAGGGACCAAACAGGGCTTGGGCAAGCTGAGCTTTAAGGCTTTTCTCAAGTTTGGGACCTGCCTGGATTTCGCTTTATGGTACAGCACATCTTTTAGGGAGGCATCCAGTTATAACTTAAGATGATCAGCAATTCCTCCAGTGGTTCATTCCTCTACTATTAAAAGTCTGTGGCTTCACCAGCCTTAATTTGTCTGGTTTCATGTTCTGCCTGTGGGACTGTTGCACCTCTGCTAGGGTGAAAAGCATCCTCTTATCAGTTTCCCTTTCCCCAAGTAAGTATTTACTTAGTGATCAGACATGCCTTAACCTTCTCTCTGATAAGC
This sequence comes from Amazona ochrocephala, assembly GCA_039720435.1. NCBI lineage: Eukaryota > Metazoa > Chordata > Aves > Psittaciformes > Psittacidae > Amazona > Amazona ochrocephala. The sequence goes on along the minus strand of CM077884.1, from coordinate 16,775,281 downwards.
TAAATAAATTGAACTTCTTGAGACTGTCACTGTAAGATGTGTTTTCCCATCCTTTAATCAATCTCACGACTTACAGCCATATCCAATTTATCAAGCTCTCTCTTGATGTGTGAACACCAATGCTGAATGTAGTATTTTGCTGGTAGTAGTGGCAGTAAATGTAGTGGTAATATAATTTATTTGGTTTTCCCCTGCTGTATTCCCAAAACACTCTAGTCCTTGTAGCCATAAAGTTACTTTGCAAGGCATGCATGCAGACAGCTATCAGAGTATGGGTTTACTGACATTGCTGTGCACATAGCTCTTCTGGTTCTATCAAAAGATTGTTTTCTAGCATTAAAATACTTCTGTTTTACACAAAGGAGGAAGCATTTGCTCTGTCAGCAGTTTCTAAAGACTCATTTTCTTTCTTCTTCATGGTATTTTGTAGCTGCCCAGAAAGGCTTTATGCAGCAATAGGCAGAGCTCCATGAATAATCCCTCTGCACTTCCCATGCCACATGTTTGCTGGGAATTCCCAGCAGTCTCCATTATAAAAATCCCTCCTCCAAATTCTTGGTTGTAGACTAAGGAAGGAAGAGGTTAGGTTGGTTTGGGGGCTTCTTTTGCTGGTTGGCCTGTTTTCCTTTGTGGGAGCAGGGCCTAGGGAAGGAGGATCGGTCTGGGCTCAGAGGGCCGAGGTTAGAAGGTAATTATTTTTGTAATGGAATTAGAACCTGAAGCACATTGAACCGATTTCTAATACAAACAGGATCAGCATTAGCTCTTAAAGGATTGCTGTTATCGTTTCAGGACTGCAATGTGATTTAAACTGTAATAGATATTGATTTCTGTATTAGTGCTCTTGCTCCTTGTATTGCATTTCTGCTGCCATCTGCTAAAACAGGAATGGCATTTTTCACTTTATTGACTGGACAGTGAGTTGGAATACTGTATTCCTGCTCGCTCTGGATCTCTGAGATAACTATAAGCTTACAGGGAAAAGGAAAGCTGGGGACAGTTCAACTGCTGAGACACTTGCATTTTAAAGTTACACGTGCCAATTGTTAAGCACATGTAGAAGAAAAGCTCTTAAAGGACTTCAGTGTCACTTATGGAAAGGCACAATTTTACTCTGAAGAGCACCACAATTACTCCACAGGGCACTACTATTTAAAAAAGAGAAATAATTGCTGCGGTGTCCTGTGCTGATGGCCTGAAACAGCATGGGTGGCATTTCCCAGGGCAACCAGCTTTGATTTAGTTGAGTTCCCACTAAAAGCAGTGGTAACCTCACCCACACAGCCAAAAGCAAGTGCTGTCCTTGTGCTGGTAACCCACAAGTCTTCCGTCCCAATCCAGACCAGTAGCTGACTGAGAGCTTTGTCTGCTCATCAAACCCAGTGTAACCGAACTCACTCTGAGGCTTTCTGCCCAAGATCTCCCCTTTCCTAACTCTCACATCGATCTTTCTCTCCTTAAAAGAGGCATAAGGTGTAACAAGGCACATCCTTACCCTGCTCTGCAGACAGGTTGCCACTGCTCTTTGCTGCACACTCAGAGCTTTTCCACTGCTGCTACAGGTAATACTTGTAAAATGATTTGCAGTGAGTTGCTCTATAAATGAACTTACTCCGGAATGCTGTTGGAAATTGGAATATTCTGAAATGAAGTTGCCTCTTGATTATGACTTTTCCTAGGAAACTGATTTTGCCTGATGAAAGAGAGTGGCACTAAGCAGTACTTAATTAGAATAAATTAAGTCTAATGGCAACAAATTCTGCTAGTGCCAGGGAGTTAAGAGCTGTTTAATAGAACTGAAAGCCTGAGGGTTCATCTCATACTACCTGAGGGTGCCAACTAATTATTAAGGTTTGTGTTCTTCAGGGCATTCAGGGGGCCTCTGACAAGTATCCAGCTCAAGTTTGGTGGCCTTAATTCTGGGAGAGCTGGCCCCAGTTATACAAGTTCATGAAACAAACTTGTCTTGTGTAGGAATCTTTTGCAGTCTGTATCCTAGGGGCTTCCTCAGCTATTTTCCAGCTTCTGTCTACATTTCTTGATCTCTGGACATTCTGTATCTCAGTCTTCAGTTGCATTATTGCATGTAGCTAATTACAAGGGTGTAAGACAAAGAAAGGGAAGAGTGGATTTGGCAGGAGGCTTGCCAGACTGATCAAGGATGCTTTAAACTAGATGTGTTGGGTGAGGGGGGCATCATTCCATCCCAACACACCCAGTCGGTTGCTAGCATCTATAGTAAACGTTCGGAGCAATGTAGAGATATTCCAGCTGCTCCAACCAATGAGCCGGCTTCAATTGGATCTCGGCTCAAATGCCTCTATACAAATGCCTGTAGCATGGGGAACAAACAAGAGGAATTAGAGATGTGTGCACGTCTACGGGGGTATGATATCATAGGCATCACAGAAACATGGTGGGATGGCTCCTATGACTGGTGTGTTGGAATGGAAGGTTACCGGCTCTTTAGGAAAGACAGGCCCGGCAGACGGGGAGGGGGAGTTGCTATTTATGTTAGGGATAGGCTAGAGAGTATGGAACTCTGTCTGGGGACAGGTGAGCAGTCGACAGAGAGTTTGTGGGTCAGGGTTAAAGGGAGAACAGCGATGGGTGACATTATTGTGGGGATCTGTTACAGACCGCCTGACCAAGGGGACTTGCTGGACGAAGCGCTCCATAGGCAGATAGGAGCAGCTTCACGCTCGCAGGCCCTTGTTCTCATGGGAGACTTCAACCACCCTGATATCTGTTGGAGGGATGGTACGGCCCGGCACAAGCAATCCAGAAGGTTCCTCGATTGCGTGGAAGACAACTTCCTTCTGCAAGTAACAGAGGAGCCGACAGGAGAGGTGCCATGCTTGACCTCGTCCTCACCAACAGGGAAGGGCTGGTTGGGAATGTGACGCTCCAGGGCAGCCTTGATTGCAGCGATCATGAGATGGTTGAGTTTGAGATCCTCAGGACAGTGAGAAGAGCGTGCAGCAAGCTCACTGCCCTGGACTTCAAGAGAGCAGACTTTGGCCTCTTCAGGAACCTGCTCAGTAAGGTTCCATGGGATACAGCCCTAGAGGGCAGGGGGGCCCAAGACTGTTGGTTGATATTCAAGGATCACCTGCTGCAGGCTCAGGAGCGATGCATCCCCACTAGAAGAAAGTTCAGCAGGAGGGCCAGGAGACCTCCTTGGATGGATAAGGAGCTGCTGAGCAAAATTCGAAGGAAAAAAGAGGCTTATAAAAGGTGGAAGCAAGGTCAGGCGGCCTGGGGAGAATACAGGGATGTTGTCCGGGAAGCTAGGGACCAGGTTAGGAAAGCTAAGGCCCACTTAGAATTAAACTTGGCTAGGGATGTTAAGGATAACAGGAAGGGATTTTATAGGTACATTGCCAATAAAAGACAGGTTAGGGACACCGTGGGCCCTCTCCAGAAGCTATCGGGAGAACTGGCTACCCTGGATTTGGAGAAGGCTGAGGTTCTTAATGACTTCTTTGCCTCAGTCTTTACGGGCAAATGCTCTGATCACACCACCCAAGTCTTGGAAGGCAGACGCGGGGACGGTGAGGGTGGGGACCCTGGGCCCACTGTGGGGGAGGATCTTGTTCGGGACCACCTTAGGAACCTGAATGTATACAAGTCCATGGGACCGGATGAAATCCATCCACGGGTCCTGAAGGAGCTGGCAAATGAAGTTGCTAAGCCACTGTCCATCATATTTGAAAAATCATGGCAGTCAGGTGAAGTTCCCGATGACTGGAAAAAGGGAAATATAACCCCCATTTTTAGGAAGGGGAAAATGGATGAGCCAGGGAATTACAGACCAGTCAGTCTCACCTCTGTGCCTGGCAAAATCTTGGAGCGGATTCTCCTGGAAGGCATGCTAAGGCACATGAAAACCAACAAAGTGCTTGGTGACAGCCAGCATGGCTTCACTAAGGGGAAATCCTGCCTGACCAATCTGGTGACCTTCTATGAAGGGGCTACGGAACTGATGGACAGGGGCAGAGCAGTTGATGTCATCTACCTGGACTTGTGTAAAGCCTTTGACACTGTCTCCCATGACATCCTTCTCTCTAAGTTGGAGAGACATCAATTTGATAGGTGGACCACTCGGTGGATAAAGAACTGGCTGGATGGCCGCACGCAGAGTAGTGCTCAGTGGCTCAATGTCCAGCTGGAGACCAGTAACGAGCGGTGTCCCCCAGGGATCGGTGTTGGGACCGGTCTTGTTCAACATCTTTGTCGGTGACATGGACAGTGGGATTGAGTGCGCCCTCAGCAAGTTTGCCGATGACACCAAGCTGTGTGGTTCGGTTGATAAGTTGGAGGGAAGGAATGCCATCCAGAGGGACCTTGACACGCTTGTGAGGTGGGCTGATGCCAACCTGATGAAGTTTAACCATGACAAGTGCAAGGTCCTCCACCTGGGTGGGAGCAATGCCAGGCACAGCTACAGGTTGGGCAGAGAATAGATTCAGAGCAGCCCAAGGAGAAGGACTTGGGGGTGTGGGTTGATGAAAAAATGAACATGAGCCGGCTGCAGTGTGCGCTTGCAGCCCAGAAGGCCAACCGTATCCTGGGCTGCATCAAAAGGAGCGTGACCAGCAGGTCGAGGGAGGTGCTCCTGCCCCTTTACTCTGCTCTCGTGAGACCTCACTTGGAGTATTGTGTGCAGTTCTGGTGTCCTCAACATAAAAAGGACATGGAACTGTTAGAACAAGTGCAGAGGAGGGCCACGAGGATGATCAGGGGACTGGAGCACCTCTCGTATGAAGATAGGCTGAGAAAATTGGGGCCGTTCAGCCTGGAGAAGAGAAGGCTGCATGGAGACCTCATAGCAGCCTTCCAATACCTGAAGGGGGCCTATAGGGATGCTGGGGAGGGACTCTTCATTAGGGACTGTGGTGAGAGGACAAGGGGTAATGGGTTTAAACTTAAACAGGGGAAGTTTAGATTGGATCTGAGGAAGAAATTCTTTACTGTGAGGGTGGTGGAGCCCTGGAATGGGTTGCCCAGGGAGGTTGTGGATGCTTCATCCCTGGCGACGTTCAAGGTGGGGTTGGACATAGCCTTGGATGACATGGTTTAGTGGGAGGTGTCCCTGCCTATGGCAGGGGGGTTGGAACTCGATGATCTTGAGGTCCTTTCCAACCCTTACTATTTTATGATTCTATGATTCTAAGATCAGTTTTCGTTGCAACATGCCGTGTTCCTTGTCACCCAGCATGGTGACACAGGGTGATAGGCATTAGGAGTTCTGAGAAGGGTAAGCCCACTGTACAAGTGCACCTAGCCAACTTGCACACGTCAGGCTAATGTTATTGACCCCATGTGTCAGCAAGGAACAGAGAGAGCTGGAGCAGTTTGTTCTAGAAAAACATAGAATATTCAAACAGTATCAGTCATAGGAAGTGTAGAATAAAGCAAATTAATTTAAATAATACATATTTAGCATGCAAGTGTCCTGGCTTAGTCCAAAGCTTTAGCATACCGTGTGCCAACTTTCACCACCTTGGCTGCAGGAGCCTGCTGGCACTGCCGCAGCCCCTCTGGCAGTCCCTGAATAAACCCCCTGATTGTTCTTCAGATCAGGAGCAGTGTTTTTAACTCTGTATTTGTAAAACGTGTGAGCTTGGTGGTGTTTTAGCCCAGGACTTGGCCTTGTAACTGCTGTCAAAGCTCTGCTTCAAGCTCAGTGTGGGTAGTAACTTGCTCATATTTGTGGTGAAAGCTTCTAATTTACATTAGTAAATTCATATTTGGGTTTTTAAGCAATTAAGTTACACATGAACTGAGTTTTCTTCTTTCAGTTTCAAACTGAGCACGTGTTAGGCAGCTACATGTATTTTTGCACCTGTGAGCGTATTCTTCAGGTGAGGGCGGTCTCTTCTGCTGCTTCTTTTGAAACCAGAGTATGTTACTCAAACAAATCAGGGTCTGGCCCTGTACTTGGTGTTTGTATGCGTCAGTCTAAGAGTACACAGAGTGCCACAGGGCTTGGGGTGAAGGGATGAATTTTGATGCTCTCTGTAGTGGCCATATAGTCTTATGAAGCATAGTGCTCTAATTTCTCAAAAGAAAGAGTCCACCGTAAATAGCTTCACTTCCCCTGACCATGGCAATATCTCCTCAGATCCTTATAGAGAGGTTAGTAGAAAACTCTTAGTGCAAGGATTGCTGTTATGGCATCAAACCTTACAGTCTTAAGATGTTTGCATGGTGTGTTGCTATAATCATAGAAACCCAGACTGGTTTGGGTTGGAAGGGACCTTAAAGCTCATCCAGTTCCACCCCCCTGTCACAGGCAGGGACACATTCCACTGGATCAGGTTGCTCCAAGCCCTGTCCAACCTGGCGTTGAACACTGCCAGGGATGGGGCAGCCACAGCTTCTCTGAGCACCCTGTGCCAGTGCCTCAGCACCCTCACAGGGAAGAACTTTTGCCTAATGTCTAATCTGTATCTCCCCACTGTCAGGTTAAAGCCACTCCCCCTTGTCCTGTCCCCACAGGCCCTTGTCAAAAGCCCCTCTCTATATTTAATGAGAGGACCTTGTAATCATCCTCTGCATTTACTGTCCTGTAGCAGCAGTGCTCCCATATACAAGTTGGGAGTGGAGGGGCAGGGGAGAGAATCCACCTCCCAGGAATTCCAGGCTGGGGTCCCTGCCCTGCGTTACTGCCATGTGCTGTGTCACTGAGTGTATAAACCAGAAGAACAAAGCTGCTGCTGAAGTGCAGGCTTGTGTTTGGAGGCTGCTTCTGAAACAGAGCCTGCGGTTGGGGATGTTTATCATCCTGCTCATAATGAAGCCATTACACTGCAGCCACAACTGTGAAGCCCAGCTAATAGATTTTCATTTTGTTTTCTCGGTTAAGTCATGTTTGATAAATGCAGGAATGTGTAGGGAGCAGCTTATCTCAAGTAGACAGTTTCTTCTTAAATGGGTGGCTTGAATGTGCTTTGCATGAGGATTTTGGAGAGAGCAAAGGGATTCTGTAGTAAATCTTTACAGGTATTAAGTGGCAAACTCAGAGGATCCACTTGCTGAGTGCAAGTCATCTACTTTTTAGGGATCTGTTAACTTGTAGCTGTTGAAGATAGGCATTAATTTCTCTGTATGTGTGTGTATACATGTAGCCATGTATTTGCATGTGCACACAAAAATTGGGCAGTGTTGAATATGCCATTCTTGTCTGTGTTGTCTTGAAGATGGGCTTAAATGAATCTTACTAAAATTCTGTTACAGGAAATAAGCAATTCCATTACCTGCTTCTCTGCAGACAAATGTATGAGGATGTCATTATTGTCTGATTTATCGTCTCAGCCCAACTCAGACATATAAACCAAAATTAGGCAGTGTCACATATTTCGATAAGCCAGCCAGCACATCATGTAAACTGTGAGCTATGCACCTATAGTAATAGGACCTCTGACCATTAAAATCGCATACTTTGGGTCTGCTTTAAGATTTGTATATAAATGTTGTACAGAGAGACTTTATTAGAACTTAAGGAACCAAAATCTGGTCTTGGACTTCCATAGGTCAGGAGCTATTGGTTTGAATGTGCTATAGGGGTTAAGAAGGAGGAATTAGAAGTTCGAAACCATGTTTGTTGAAACTCCTGATGAATTATACAAAATCAGTCTGTTTATCAGAGTATTCTTAACTTTGTAAGACAAAACAATAGGGAAAACACACTCAGTGAAGAATTCCACATCAAGAAAAAATTGATTACTAAACTTTTCCTCCAAGTGTTTTACCAGAGTAAGCCTTGCACTGAATATGCCTTTGGAAGACACCGTATGAGGACATTGCTATGAACTTGATAGCTGCTGCTACAGGATGGCTAATGTGCTCCTGTAATGTGTCTCAGAGAGGAGGCTAGCCCTCACTGAAGCATGGGCTGTCCAGGCTGTCTCCACACTTAAAAGCCCCAGAGAGACCATATGTCCATTTCCTAGCAGGAGTTAGGCAATCACAGTAAGGTGGCATGTGAGTGACTGGTTGTGTGGTGGTTGCTCTTTTGGATGACTTCCAATGAGAAGATGTCATGTGCGACAAAGCTCTAAGTCACTTGCAGTGGGACTGTGTGTGGAGACATCTCCAGCAGTACAGCTGGAGGTGGGTAACCTCCACTTACTGAAAGGCTCTCAAATACTGTGACAAGCTGTGAGGAGGTTTCAGTTGACTTGGTAGAAGCCGGTTCATTGCAGATATATCCTAAAATCAGCAGAGCATCCCTATTTGGCGAAGCATTGAAGTGCATCTCTTGGACATAAGTAGGATGTAAGTATTGACTTGAGGAGCTTGGCGCAGTAAGGATTTTAATTAAAGTATGCTTTTTTGAGTAATGTGGCTTAGATAAAATCAAACTCTTGGACAACTTCAGTGAAGAGATGTTTTGCACAATACAGGCAAATATTCTCTTTATTTTTAGTGCAGGTGTGACTTTTAATTTGGTTTCTGGAATATGTTAGCAAATCTCTGAAAAATGAATGTTGGACGAGTTTTCTGTGACTGTAGTTCATTTATTGAAGTTTATCATTGATGTCCTTTGCAACAAAGAATCAAACTCAGGAGGGGTTGTTTTGTGTATTAATGAATGTTTGCTTTAAGTTAGAAAGTAATTATTGCAAAAATAAGACTTTTCAGCTAGCAGGTTTACTACACACAGTAAGTATGTGGCAAAGACACTTTGTTGTGTAATATGAGACCAACTATATTTAAAGTGAGAAACCAGTAACGAGTGGTGTCCCCCAGGGATGGGTGCTGGGACCGGTCTTGTTCAACATCTTTGTCGGTGACATGGACAGTGGGATTGAGTGCGCCCTCAGCAAGTTTGCCGATGACACCAAGCTGTGTGGTTTGGTTGAGAAGAGATTCAGAGCAGCCCTGCAGAGAAGGACTTGGGGGTGTTGGTCGATGAGAAAATGAACATGAGCCGGCTTCAGTGTGCGCTTGCAGCCCAGAAAGCCAACCGTATCCTGGGCTGCATTCAAAAGCAGCGTGACCAGCAGGTCGAGGGAGGTGCTCCTGCCCCTCTACTCTGCTCTCGTGAGACCTCACTTGGAGTATTGTGTGCAGTTCTGGTGTCCTCAACATAAAAAGGACATGGTACTGTTAGAACAAGTGCAGAGGAGGCCACGAGGATGATCAGGGGACTGGAGCACCTCTCGTATGAAGATAGGCTGAGAAAGTTGGGGCTGTTCAGCCTGGAGAAGAGAAGGCTGCATGGAGACCTCATAGCAGCCTTCCAGTATCTGAAGGGGGCCTATAGGGATGCTGGGGAGGGACTCTTCATTAGGGACTGTGGTGAGAGGACAAGGAGTAATGGGTTTAAACTTAAACAGGGGAAGTTTAGATTTGATATAAGGAAGAAGTTTTTTACTGTAAGGGTGGTGAGGCCCTGGAATGGGTTGCCCAGGGAAGCTGTGAATGCTCCATCACTGGTGGCATTCAAGATGGGGTTGGACATAGCCTTGGATGGCATGGTTTAGTGGGAGGTGTCCCTGCCCATGGCAGGGGGGTTGGAACTCGATGATCTTAAGGTCCTTTCCAACCCTAACTGTTCTATGATTCTATGAAATGGTAAGGTACTAATCTTTCCATATTTCCTTGAAGCTAATGAAACTGCTAAAAAATAGGATATTTCTCTGACAAGATTGACACAAGCATTGAAGAATCCCTCCTTACATCTGCCTGTATATGGAATTACCTTTATCAGAAAAAGTACAGAATTTATCCCCTAGTAGTTGAGAAAACTAGCCCTTGATCAAATGGTAACATGAAAAACTCAAGGGGAGATTCAGTGAGACCCCAGTCCTCATCCCCACAAACAGAGGAACCTATGGGTCACTGTTAGACACTAGTGAGACACAGCACATCTGCTGTGGTCTTACTCAAAATGTTCACCGCGTCACTTGGAAGGATTTTGGCTTTATTTCACTGATGCTGTCCAATCATTTAGGGAAGTGGAGAACTGGTTACTGGATCACAGCAGTGGGGGCCATCCAGGCCACCAAACTCCCTGTCTCAATACACTCCTCCCTAGAGGAGCTTCCCTGCTTCATGAACATGCCTTCAGGTATTTGACTTTTGGTTTGAAGAAGCTCTGTCTATATGAAAGGCTGATTTTCTTAGTAGCTGGCAGGAGGAGACGCTTGTTAGGGATGTCATTTCTTCTGGGGAAATGCTGTGTTTGGCTTTGAAGTCTGATTTTGTCGGGAAGTGTTTGAGGGACAAGAAGTATTTCTAGGGACAGCAGGCCTGTGGTCCTTTTTGCACATGTTGTTGGCAATATGTCCTTGCTGGGTGGCAGCTTCCGTCTATCAGAGGTGTCATTTGTAAGCAGGTCTCTTGCACAGCGCCAATGAAGAGATCCTTGTCTGGCTTTTCTGTGATTCCCAGACAGCACTGAAGAGGGCATCGCACACAGACACTGCTATCCAAATGTAAAGGATTTCTTTTCCTGTCACCTTTGGGCCCAAAGACTCGAGGAGAGAAATACCAGCACGCTCCCCTTCAAGGGAATTACAGTTAAATCATAACAGCAGTAGTAAGAAGGAAGGAGGGGAACAGTGGGGCTTGTTGGCTGCCCCTACAGCCCTCTTATTTGTTTTCTCCTCAGCTCTTACTGCTCCCATGGGTATCCTGTGTAGGATTCCCCCTTCCTGCTGCAGCAATTACAAATCACATCCTGTTGATCTGTGAGGTTTGGTGACACTATTATTTCAAATGCCAATGTGAGTTATTGTATCCTATCAAATGCAAAGGTGTACATGAACTACCAGGGAGGAAACAATTGATGTCGAGTCAAAACACTGGTAAGTTCATTTCTAATGAATGTTACTCATCCAGCCACATTTGCTCTAGAGGGAGATGGCAGATTCAGGACAGAATATAATAATCCCTACTGTCAAATGGTATTTATGACAGCAAATACCTGTCTGTATTCATTTTGAACTAGAAGCTGAGTAGGCAATGCCACTGTGTGGAATGTTGCCTAAGGAATACAGGGAACTGAAGGATCTCATTCTTAGAGGTGGTCGAAATGAGAGGGACTGTCTGCTTTTACCAACGTCTTCATTTCTAAGTCAGACCAAGAAAGAAACATTTCAGGTGTGAATTGTATCTCTCATAGAGGCAAATAAGCAGATAGGAGAAGAGGTTCTAATTATGGTTGGTTTGAGGCTTTTCTGCCTGGTGGCACATGCCCACAGAGAACTGGAACCCACCCAAGTTTGTCTGTGGGACAGCTCATCGTGCTCACGATTGTTGTCAGGGGTGTTTTGGTTTGTGCGCTTCTCCTCCCTGTTGTCCCCATTCTTGTCCCCATTTCTTTTTTCTTGGCACCCCAGGTTATATTTCAAAAAGGATTAAATGTGATGAAGCTTTTTACTGGAGGGTTCTGAAGGTTTATTTCCCCATAGGGACTCTTTTGAGCAGATACAGTGACTACTTCAAGGGGAATGGGGGGAAGACTCTCCTTTTTAAACTGTTTCACTTTTGAGGCTGTATTAAAAGACGGGGCTCCACTGTGCTCTCTTTTGTGCTGATGCATAACATAATGTGATACCCATCAGACTGCATAGAGAAGTTGCTGGGTACAAGCAGAAAGTACCTTCAGGTTTCCTCTCAACAATGCTTTTACCTTAGAGCAAGTCAGAGGCTCTTATTCTCACCAGATTATTCCAGGCACCTCTCCAGTATTAACAAGTAATTCATATTCTGAGATGCCAGAGGTATGTGGGGAAAGATTTTTCCATCATGCCTCTCTTTTGATACAGGCATTGCTCCCTGCTTATTCCACCGCCCTCTTTGGTTTGTCACCTTGTCACCAAAGGAATCATTCCCTTCCCAGCCACCTAGGGGGAAATAAGCAGAAGATTATCTGGGAAAAGGGTTGGGTATCATGTGAATTTCTGTAATTCCTTTGGTTTTGGAGTGGAAAAAAGGCACTTAACCATTCCATACAGTGTGCAGCCATCCAAATCCTCATCTGTGTTGTGATGCAGCCCAACTAGTACTTGCCATGAGGTGTGTTTCCCCTTTGTCTGACAGGTGAAGGTCTTGAGGGCTCATTAGCAGACATGCCATGGGGTTATACAGCTGCTGCTCCAGCCTGGGAGCAGGCTGAGTGTTGTATGGGCACCCTCGTCACTTGAGAGGTAGGAACGAGGGGACAGAGGCCAAGCAGCCAGGCTTGCCCTCCCACCAGCAGCCTGTGTCCCAGGTTTGTGTACCTGCAGCTGAGTATATGAACAACTCTACACCTAGCCTCCTTTTTTGCCTCCTGCACAACGAGGGATGAGCAACCCCTCAATTTAGGTACTCAGCCTCGGTGTTGTATCCACCTCTTCTCAATGCTTGTTTCAGTTGTGGGGTGACTGACTACCTTGGTTCCTGACAGCGCTAACAAACCCAGCTGCCGAATAAACTAGACCAAAGGAGACAGCAATAAGATACTGATTTGCTTATTTGCTTTGTGTTATAAAAGTTTCATAGTGACCATAAATGATTATTTTTACAAGAGGTATGAACAAGTAAAACTGAAACGGCTGCTCTGCATGCTATTGCACATTCCTAATGCTGCAGTGATACCTGTACAAATGAATTCCTTCACTTCCATAGCCAGTCACTGTCATAAAATGCCTGTGGCTGCGCAGAATGGCAGTGCCTCCTGTCGTGTGTGTGTATGAGGAAGCCTATTCAATTCTCTTCCACAGAGAGGGAATATTGATGAGAGGTTTGAGGTCACCCAGCTTCCCTATGAATCTTAGCCATCTTTTGTCTTTTAAAACGGATGATAGTTAATAGAATCATAGAATAGTTAGGGTTGGAAAGGACCTTAAGATCATCCAGTTCCAGCCCCCCTGCCATGGGCAGGGACACCTCCCACTAAACCATGCCATCCAAGGCTATGTCCAACCCCGCCTTGAACACCGCCAGTGATGGAGCATTCACAACTTCCCTGGGCAACCCATTCCAGGGCCTCACCACCCTTACAGTAAAGAATTTCTTCCCCATATCCAATCTAAACTTCCCCTGTTTAAGTTTAAACCCATTACCCCTTGTCCTATCACTACAGTCCCTCATGAAGAGTCCCTCCCCAGCATCCCTATAGGCCCCCTTCAGGTACTGGAAGGCTGCTATGAGGTCTCCACGCAGCCTTCTCTTCTGCAGGCTGAACAGCCCCAACTTTCTCAGCCTATCTTCATACGGGAGGTGCTCCAGTCCCCTGATTTTGTGCCTTAACTGGAGTCAGCCCATATGTTCTCTCTTGTTTTGGATACAGGACAAGTGCAAAGGTTTTACATGTAAGCAGTCTATTAAGGTCTCTTTGTGTTAGGACCCCACACACTAGCAGAGCTCCCTACACCAGTACCACCCATCCCAGAAAAAGGTTGGACGCTGTTACTGCAGAGGTGTTGATGTTAGTGTGATTTAGTGTCAGGGTATCCTACCTGCTAGAACATGAGCTGTTTCCCTTAGCATATAGGGCACCCAAAAAAACATTTGGAGCAAATAGGAAAAATAGCACTTTGACTAGGGGAAGCAGTTGGGATCTGCAGAAAAGCAGACATGTCAGAAGAAAAGGCATATTGCTTAGAGATACCTGAAGGAAGAATCTTCCTTTTCCTTCCAGAAACTTAGGGGTGATGAGTGTTTCATGCCCTCAGCTTCTCTCTTGGAAAGTATCCATGATTTCATGCATGCAAAAGGCAAGACAGCTGAGATACAAAGGGACTGCCAGAGAAGCAAAGCCAAAGGTTGACAGCTAGACTGGGTCTGTGCCATGTGTGGCAACAGGGAGAAGCCCTTTCTGCATTTTCTGGTTGTACAAACATCAGCACTGTCACTAGCTCATTGTTACTGCAGTCAAAGCACCCCCTTCAGCTTTGAGCACTAGCAGATCTTCTATCATCATTAGTTCTTCCTTTATCCAGCACAATACTAACCAAAGTGTCTTATTTGGAGGGTCAGGTGTGTGAGAATGTTCCAGCTGTGCTGAGTACAAAGCCCTTTAGAGACTGTTAAGTCCAAATCTCCATTCTCTGTCTCTCACAGCATCCAGTCCAGAATTACTAACACAGGATAAACACTTATGGATGTTCCCATTTCATAGCAGTATTTACAACCAAGTGTAGCCCACCTTCATTTCATACCAGTGTGCCTACAACCTGCCACTGAGCTGGCTGTCAATTTATGCTGACTTGAAAGGAGAGATTTGATAGCTCAGCATAGGCCACAGCAAAAAACAAATATATTTAATATCAGTACATATGGGAAAAGGGGAGAAAGATGAAGACAGCAGTAAGCTAGACATGCACCAAATGGCTTTAAAATGTTAATTGCATTGTATACTTGGTCAAGCATGAAGCTATCTCTACATGATCATTCAGTATATTTCAAGGATAATAACCTAATAGTGTGGTAGGTGGCCAAAAGCAAGCTACTGCCTGTCTCTGCATTTGCAAACAAGGTTTGCTGCATATGTTGCATAGTAATCTCCAGATGCTGAGGCATATTTTGTCATTGGGTAACTTCATTTCTTTCAGAGGCAGGTTGGGCGGCATTGCAGCTTCTACAAGCTGTTTGTAATAAGCCTGGCACGTGGTGCTTCAGGAACCTGGGACCATTTGTTTCCCTTGTAGGCAGTGTGAAAAACCCCAACACCACACGCACACATACTGACCTTTGCTGTAACCTGCATCCCATTGGACGTGCAACATCTAGGAGGCTGCATAATTTGGGGAAGGCTGTTTCATCCTTTTGCTGTTCCATGTCTGTTTGCTGACAGCTTTTCCCTATATAACACTGCCTTTGATACTTCCACTTGTAATTTACTGCATTTCACAGGAGCAGAAGCTGTTGTGTTACTTGTATCATCACATCTGTTTGTTTGTTTGTTTGTTTAAGAACTGTAACATCATTCTGTGTTTTCTCTTTGATGCTCACCCTGTTCTTAGCAAGATCAGGCATTCAGTTAGGGTATAACCTAGGTAAATACAGTAAATGATTGATTCTGCTCCAAATATTCCTGGTTTTCACTAATCTTAGATTAGGGCACTATTGTGCTTGGAGCTGTACAAACAGAACAAAGAGAATCCCTCATCAAATGTGGTGGGCTAAGAATCAAGTGAGCTACAAGCTTGAAATGGAGCACATCATTACTTATGCAGGTTTATTTTCATTTGGAGATACAGTGAATTGCCTTTTAGTAAATTCCCAAACAGACTGAAGTGACACGTGGCTGCATCAGCTTCTGGACTGAAGGATGCAAATGTATTACTGTCTCTGAAGGTAATTGCAGGTTTCTTCCATGTCCACCATCCAGATCATTTTAGCCTCTTTATGACTCCATTATCTCATGTGAAAAATGGGAATAATACTTCCTAGGAGTGCTGCCACATTTATTGCTTGTAACGTCTGTTGGGACTCTGGAATGAAAGGCTTTTTAGAAATGTAAAAAGTTACTTCTTCCATTGATTTCTGTGGAATTGGTGTCAAAACAGTAGTGGTTTAAGAACTCCAAGGGTCCCTTGTTACCTGCTTTGGGGAGTCAAAATATTTGGCAGCTACTGAAATGGTTTTCCATCTGCCCAGGTCTCTTAACACATGTATTATAGTGGTAAGGAACTGTATTCATTTCAACTTATGTCATCTTGGATCTTTCTTCAGGCTGGAACACTCCTGCTCACAATGAGTAGCAGCATACTCCGTAAAAGGTCTCATTGATTTCAGAACGGCTTTCGCTGATATGTTGTACTATCCATTGTTAAGTAAGGGAAAAAATATCACAGTCTGGCTCTGTACAGCGGAGCAACAGAAACTGGGGGGTGGGAAATACAGAGACAAGGAAACCTTTCATTTAAAGAGATGCAAAGCAAACGTGATTCATCTGAATGTCTTAACTCTAACGAAAAGCTTTCACTGGCAAATGACAGAATATAGTATAAAGGCTGGCATCTGTAGTAAGGCAGAGTTTAGAAAGCTCATTCCAAGTAAGAGTATAAATTACTTGGCTGCTGTATCAAATTTTACCCAAACACTGGGAATTCAACTGAAGTATGACTTTATCCACAAAAGAATTCCAGGCTTTAAAGGATATGGTGTTTCTGCCAGTGAGACTGGGGTTTGGGGTTTGTTGCATTCGCGCTTCAGTCATATTTTAGAGGCAGATCTTTTAGCAGTTGTGTAATGCACTAGCAGTGCAGCATCAGAGCTATTGAAAAAGTATGGCTTTAATTTTGTGGGCTGAAAAGCTAAATGAGGGCACAATAACACCTGAGTCAAAAGTCTTTTATACCTGTGTATCTACAAGTCTGTCTGCTGGCTTTCTGCCTCCCTGCTTGTGCTGGGATAGGTTTTTGTGCTCCACCATCCAGCTGCCACTGTAGAGCTGCAGTACACCAAGCTGAGTACATTATACAGTGCTGAAGATGTGGGTTTCCCTCTGTATCTTGCTATCCAAACCAAAGGGAAGCATTTAATGGTTGAATTCAGACTTGCTTCACTGGCGCCTTGACCGTAAGGTAGTCCTTCAGTACTCTGCAAGGCCAGACACGATTCTCCTTGTACTTGCAGTAGTAAGCAATGTTTTACATCAAACTGGCAGACATAACTACAGGATGGTGCAAAGAAGTGGAGGAGGGCCCCATGGCTGCACATGCCTCTTGCTTTCCATTTCAAGAGCCAGACATTTATTAAAAGAAAAATGAAACTTAGTGTGCTGTGCTGTTTCAGACCAAGCTACAGGTTATACTAGGAAGCCGCAGAAAGCAGCTGCACCTTCTCCTGACATCCTGATGCTGTCCCCACGCTATTCTTCATAATCTCCCCTTCTTCCGCAAGGGGAGATTAACAAGGCCAGGTTGGACAGGGCTTGGAGCAAGCTGGTCTAGTGGAAGGTGTCCCTGCCCATGGCAGGGGTTGGAAGTTTAAGGTACCAACCTTAAGGTCCCTACCTTAAGGTCCCTTTCAAGCTTTAAGGTCCCTTCCAACCTAAACCAGACTGTGATTCTAAGATTCCCACACATTAACTGGGGGCAGGATGGTTTTTCCCTGGTACGCATCAAGAAAAGCTGTCCTAGATCCTGACCTGATTCAGGCAGCTCTGTGTTGGCTGCTGTGGAGTGCCTTACTAGGAGACACACTGGAAGACTACTTGGGAACATTTCTGGCCACAGTATAGCTGCTCTCTTGCTTTGGTGGTGTGCCATAGCAAAAACTGATCAGCCATGCTCCCTGGTCCTGTTGCAGCACTGCAGTTGGGTTTTCTCTGAGATGCATTTCAAGGGCTTGATTTTAGTGGGAAATAGAGATGCTTGTTTTACCTGAGAACAAGACCACTTACTTAGACACCCACTTGGAAAAGCATGTGGTTGATGTTTGCGATTGCTCATTTTCTGTCATTTCTACTGTAGAGCAGAGAAGAAAGTAAGTGATGGAAGTTCATCTCATATATGCTTTATTATTTCCAGTGCCGTGGCACCCAGAATCCCCAGTTAAAGCAATCGTGTTTGTAACTGGGGGGATTCCTTTTCAATATATAAGCAAAAAGATGGAAATGAATTTGTAACGGGCTGCCTATGCCTATTCAACCTTATTTGCAGCAGACTGTCTCATAGCAGAAAGAATTAAAGCACTTGGGCATGTAAATGAGACTTTTGCTCATGTTCATGAGTTTTCTGTCTTGAAATTTTCCTGGACAGCAGATAAAGCAATGGATAATCTTCCAGTACAAACCCTAAGCTTAATCATTCCCTTTACGGTCTGTAAGCCAAGCTCAACTTTCAGTTATATCAAATTCGGCCTAGTTACAATTATTTTTTCCCTACGACAAGCCATTAACAATATTGGAGACAAACCTCAAATGATCCATATTTTCTCTGCAATGGAAAAACCCCAGACACCTGAGGGTGCTTAGCTGCTGCAGGTTTCCACCACTTGAACTAGTATATTTTAGCCCAGAAAGTGATTAATTTTACTAGTTAGCATATTAAAGAGCAGGGGCTCCACTGTATTTAATTAGAAAGAAGTGGGGAAAAGGAATGTCTTGAGAATACCCAGGAAGCCTGGTTTTAAGGAAAACCAGCCATCAATGGGCTTGTGAGGTCTTATGGCTATCACCTCTCTCTCAGGTTATGAATGTACGGGATAAGGTGTTCAGAAAGTAAAACCCTATCAGCAGAGCCTCTGAATGTCACACACTCGAGGTGCCAGTGACACACAGTACATCCAGCCACACGCCCAGCTTATTCCCCACTGTGGAGTTCAGGAGCTGGGCCTTTCAAGTCTCCCTCTTTGGCATTTATCCAAGATGACTGAGGCTTTGAAAAGCAGGATTGTTCTGAAAGGGGGATGGCAGTTCCAAGCAGCCATTTGCCATGGTATTGCACATCCATCATCTCCCTGTAATACACAAGCATGTGTACACTCACATCACAGACAGTGCTCTTTTCACTAGCTGAGCAGCTGGAACGGCTGCCAGAGAATTAGGAGGAACTGGCCAGCCTTCAAGATTTCTTTACAAGGACTTCTTAATCAGCTCCCATGCCTCTGTACTCTCATGTCTGTGTGTCTGGTAATTTGCTCTACTTTATGTACACTCCGATCGTCATACAGATTGGCTTTTTACTTTCCACAGCAATTCCTCTCACTTTGCCAACACCTTGCCATTTGCAGCTTTAATGCCTATTGATAGCACTTCATCAGTGATAGCTGCCAATGTATATTCCTTTTACAAGATGTTCACCCTCAGTTTTTATAGATAGTTACAAATTTAGTCACAAACTGATGGAGTAGTTCGTTTTCATTTGCTTTTCACAGGGAATAGGTTCGTCAAAATGAATAGATCAGTGGAAGATTGAAAACAGAGACAAAGACACTTCTCTAGTGTGGGTTTGTGCTCCAAGCCACAGTCAGCTCTACCAAAACCATTCCTATGTGCCTAGTCTGGTTTTTAATACCTTCAATGAGAGAGTTTTTATAGCTTCCCATAGGCAGCTGCCTGTGCAGCCCTAATACTGATCCTCATCCCAGCACCAACACACACTCCCTGACTTCTCTTTCACTCCCCAGACTCAGTCACAGGAACCCAAGCAGTGTTCTTGTCAGTGAAGCTAAGGCAGAGAAGGCTTCTTGAAACCTCAGACTTTCCTGCGTCCTCTGTCACCCTGTCTCATTTATCAGTGGGCAGATGTTTTTCCTACTTGCCCTTTCACTGGTGACAAGCCCTTCTTGTGGCCCTTTATGTCCAGCTTCAATGCAAATGGAGTTTCTGCTGTCCTGGCTGTCACCATCCCACCACCCAGTACCTCTCCTCTTCCTGCCTGGCTAAATGGGGGATGCCTTGCAGAGCTGTGTGTGGCCTGCCCATGCTCTGCCACGCTGAGTCATTACTTGGGGACAGTCTGGTAAAGTTATTCCTGTGTTTCAGATGCTCTGGCAGATGCTCAGTTCTCAGCACAACCTGTTGTGAAAAAACATCCCTGGGGAAGTGGTTAGTAATAAAGTCCAGTCCAAACTTCAGGCACTTCTCCCAGCTCAGTTTCAAACTCACCTTGGTGTGAGGATTATAGTTTACAAGTTAAGCAATTTGCTTCTATTTTACTGTTAATGAAAACTGGTGGAAACTGGCAGGAGGGAGAGGCTGAGCATCAGTCCACGTACAAGGGACTTTTTTTTCTCTACGGTAATCCTGACATGAACAAGGATTGGTGTTTTACAAGAAAACTATGTTTTCTTCATTTAAACTGAGGGGTTTATTTCATTTACTATTAATTGCAGAACTAAACTGCATTTTGATGTTCAGTGAGGTGCAGTGTTTTTTTGCAGAGAAATATATAGGATGTCTCTCCCGCCTTTTCTTCTCCCACCCACGCTACAGCTAGAAATAAATGCTCTTGGTGTTGCCAGGTCTCATCTCACAACATCTTCTGCTTTATGGAATAGCCATGTGAGAACTTATGGGTTCTTACTGCCTGGTGACATATCACAAGAGTACCTCTGTTTCCTGTCACAAGAGCCTGTGTTGACTTGCTGTAAGCTCTGAAGATGTCATTAGCCTGCATCACTTGAGTCACCAAGTCAGGAATAGAGGGATGTTGCTTAGTGAATCTCCCAACAAAAATCACTTGGAGAAAGTTCAGTGAAATGATTAGTCCTATCTCTTGTAATTATTTTTAATGTTTTAAATCCAAATTTGCAACTGGATGGCTTCAAATCTGTGTGGCTTCAAGTTTAAGGTTTGATTGCAACCCAACTAAACAGCTGGTAACCTGGTAACTGTGCTGGGTACCAGTAAATGGTGGGTTTTGATTACATCGAAAATGTCCACTGTTGTTCTTCACTGCCCTTTAGTTATCAAGGTGTATGTCTTCCCATTATTGATAGTAGTGTATGAATACCTCAGTCAAGATCATGGCCTTATGATGCTTAGCTATGGTAGATCTACACAAATTTCTGTCTGTGTCCTGAGGAGCCTAAACAGGCTAACAAAGAAAACTGAACAGTTGAAAACTGCACAGTCTTCTGAGCTCTGTGGTTTTTATAGGAACAGCTTCACAGCTCAGGGAATACTACTCAGCCAGCAGTGATCAGAAAGATTCTTCCATTCACCTTGCATTGTCTCGGCCAGTCTGGGAAGCTATCACCTCTGCTTTGTAACACGCCAGTCTTTATGAACTTCACTTCAGAGCTCTAATCTATCCTTACAGTAGGTATTTTTCCCCCTAGCCAGTTCAGCCTGCAGCCCTTTCTCCATCAGCTGGCTCCAATTATATGATCCTCACATGCTATCTCTGAATAAATGTTCTTTGAAGTTAGAAAGGAGAAAGATGCCCTTGGTAAGCTACTTTGATTCAATTGCTTCAAATAGGAAGAGTGCTGTTGAGGTATAAAGGTTAATTTCACCCATCTAAGCTGAAGTTAAACACAAATTTAATGAAGTCCAAGAGATGCTGAGATTACCACTCCTGAAACCCTAGTTTCTCCAAATTCTTTACCCAAGTAGATGCTCTATGGTTTTTATTTTTAGCAAAGGATATATTGCTTAGTCTAGATTTTTGTGAGATCTCGGATGCCAGGAATGAGCCTACTGAGAACAATCAAAGATTTTTAGTAGACTCTAAAAAAATAGATTAATTAATTAAACAAGATAGGTGTAATTGCTTGATTTAATTTCTGAGTGGAAGCCCAGGCTTCCTAACGAGTAGTAAGCTCCCTGAGGAATGCGTCTGTACCTATCGAGTCAAGCTTGCAGCATGAGCTCATAATCAAGCCCATAGTCCTGTTTGTCTGTGCTGGTTACATTTTGGCTTTGACTCAGGTCTCACTCAGGGCCTCAGTGCAAACGTGAGTTTGTTCACGTGAGCATTTACCTTCAGACAAAATATTTTCAAAACTTTTTAGAATTGTAGAAAACTCGGGAAGTATGGAAAATAAATTCAGCTCTGGGGCCCCCAACACCAGAGGGATGTGGAACTGTTGGAGTGAGTCCAGAGAAGGCCATGGAGATGCTGTGAGGGCTGGAGCAGCTCTGCTCTGGAGCCAGGCTGAGAGAGCTGGGCTGGGTCAGCCTGGAGAAGAGAAGGCTCCTGAAGGGGAGACCTTAGAGCAGCTCCAGTGCCTAAAGGGGCTACAAGAAATCTGGAGAGGGGCTTTTGACAGGGGCCTGTAGGGACAGGACAAGGGGGAATGGCTTTAACCTGACAGAGGGGAGACTGAGATGAGACATTAGGAAGAAGTTCTTCCCTGTGAGGGTGCTGAGGCACTGGCACAGGGTGCCCAGAGAAGCTGTGGCTGCCCCATCCCTGGCAGTGTTCAAGGCCAGGCTGGATGGGGCTTGGAGCAGCCTGCTGTAGTGGAAGGTGTCCCTGCCCATGGCAGGGGGTTGGAAGTGGATGAGCTTTAAGGTCTCTTCCAACCAAACCATTCTAGGAGTCTGTGAACCTATGATCAAGGACAAGGACTCAAACCCTTACCTCGCAGGAGAATGAGCCACGTGGCTTCAAGCAGACATGTAGATCTTTGGCATGTATCGATTAAAATCCAAAGTCTTAATTATAAAGAAAGAACCTTCATTATCTCAAATGAACAAGTGCATACCTAAATCCCTGATCGGATCGTCTGGAGCACTGCTATAATAGTAAATTGAAGGGGGTCATAAAATCTGTGGTGTCAGTGATACGGACAGCTGAAGTCCATCATACCAACATTGAATGCATGCAAAATGAGGTTTGCTAGGCCTAGACATCCACAGGCTGTTAGCAGAGCAGTCTCTGAGTACAGGTTCATGTCAGAGATGTTAATTGTCTTCAGACATCACGCAAGCTATCTGTATTTTGAAGTCTCTCTAAATGGGCATTTACATAATTCATGTGTTACAAAGTCCACTGATGTGTATTTGCATAATAGACTGTAGCATGCCACAGATCCATCGCAGCACATGGTGTCAGCTCTCATGAACTTCCAGCAGGTTTTTCCCTTTATTGGAGCTGTTACGACAGAAAGAAATTGGCAATAACTGATAAATCACAAAGCCTAGAGTGAGTGTCTGTCAAAGCTTCTTTGGCTGGGTGGAAACAAGCAGAGATCAAGCCACATGCTCAGTCACCTAAGATGTGCTCTGCTTATGTCTGTGCCAATTCTGTGCATAAAAATGAGTAGAGATGGTCCTTAATGTATTCATTCGAGTTCATTCATTTGCCTGATGTGGAGTCTCCCATTGCTCTCCAACCCCTTCCTCTTAAAAACTGATGCACTTTCTCATCCCTGCTCTCAGCCCCTCAGCACAAATCGTTGGAGAGGTTCTATTGGAGAAGGGTTTGGGAACAGCATGGGCTTTGTCACTCCTCTCACCTGGGCAGTCAAGCTGGAGCACATCAGTGTAGAGAGAAGCCAGTTGAAAGTTGCTGAACTTTCAGTTCCAGTACAGTGTTCATCACTCTCAAAATGGTGTTTTATCACTCTCATGATGGAGTTAATACCTCAAGGAGTTTTTATCCGATGTGTGTGCTGTGGGGAGAAGTATTTTTTCCACATGGCTAAGTGGGAGAACCCTGGCCAATGTGAAGTTTAGCAGTGCCGTTACCCTGAAAATGGGGGAAGATTTATAGCCCTCAGTCTGTTATGTACCACATTGTTAGCAGACTAGCTACATTCAGGCCTGTGGTTTTGGTGTAGATGTCTCCCATAAAAACTGGAAGGAGCAGTTCAAACCCTCCCAGAACAGAACTGGGGAATGAGATCATTGCCAGCTTCAAACAGGAATTTCCTTCCTTTAACTTGCTCCAGAGCCTGAACACTGACTGAGCACAGGCTTATGCATAAGCTGATGGATGGTGCTTCATTTTGTAAGATATTTTATTAGAAAAGTTTGTTTTTTACCCCTGGTTGTATATCTCCTTTCCATTTGTGTTGATTTAGGTATTCATCATACTGCTGGATGTGATAAAGTTCATCAGTTTCCCTGCATGCTACCAGTAAGATAATGCTTTTAAGCCATTTGGTATTTTCACATGAAACATGTTCTTGTTGCTACAGATATTCAGTAGAGTGATGGCTCTAATCATCCCCTCTGTCAATAACTGTCAGCAGTGATAGAGCTGGGTTCTGGTTGGCCGGATAAACCTAGCAATGTGAAATAGAGGATATGCACACGGAGTTGTTGCCAAACGAGCAGGAGAAAAGACTAATTTAAGCTTCCCATACCAGAGGTGAAGCAAGCCAAATGCAGTGATGTTTTCCTTTACTGCTCTTGATATTAAGCCTAAAATGATCAATCCAGGATAATATCTTACCACAGTTCCTTTTGATTTCAGTTCTGGCAGAAATGAAATGCTGGACAGATTGAATAAACAGATGTTTCCTACTGATTGATTTAAGGACCAGAACTATCCTTTGGCATTACAGCTAATCCTTTTTGTCATCTAGATTAAAAGAAATCAGGTGATAGGTAGATTGAAGTGATTCAGTAGTTATTTTCTAATTAAACATCAGCTATTATTATATTCTATTACGGCCTCTTTAAAAGATTTTTAGTAAATGGTTCTGTCTGTGCTCAAATGACTAAAATACAGGAAACACTTTAAATCCTCACTGCAGCCATTGGGATCTGGTGACTTCAAAATCTTGCAGTAGGAATCATGTGTGCCCAAGTTTTTCAGGGAGCAGTGGGAACAATGGGGAGAATGTGAGTGGCTTTTGAAGTGTGAGGAATTACGAGAGCAGCATGTCTGCAGGATGAAAAGAACCTTTCAGGTGTCTTTTAGAGATGTTTACGATTGTTTCTCTGTGTCTTGTTTATGGTTATTAGAGTCAGAGATTTAGTAGGGCTGCCTGAAGTGTGTGTGTTGAGTGTATCCTGCCCCACGGTGTGAGGCAGCTGTGAGAAACAGGGGATCTGCCCTGAGTCACAGAGCTCTTTGGTGGGAGGGGAATCCTGCTGTGCTTTACTTTCTCCTATCCACTCCTTACAGATAGGACACCTGCTTATGCTAAAATGTGAGAGTGTGGCTTCCTAAACAGATAACAGTTAATCTTCTGGCTCCTCACTGGCATCTGTTTCCATGTGGAGTCAAGAAGAGACTTCGCTCAGTGGCGCAGAGCAGTTTTGGTCATCTCTTTGCTTTTTGCTGACACCCTATTGATTAATTTGAGTAGTTAGTCCCAGTATTGTGGGCCCGTTTGCTCTCAGAGTAAACCCAGGTAGTTAGAGCATGTAGAAACGTTGCAGAGGCTGAGAGGGACCTTTCTCTGCATATCCTCTGTTACTGGATAGTGCACAAGGGACCTGGATTGAAGTACCCCTTCTAAATGACCCACAGGAAGGATCTGAACCTAGATACCATCTATCACTGGTGCCCCTTTTAACTACTACTGGTTGGCAGAGATCTACCTGTTCTCTCACTATTTAGCATGATCCTGCAAGCCTGGAAGAGGAGAGGAGACCTGCAGGTCATCCTCCACCTTCATCGCAGTGCCGTGAGGGCTGTGGCGCTCACAGCTCTGTGGGGTTTGCATGCAATCAGCTGCAGAAACATTAAAGCTGTGCAGGGCTTTGGGAAGTGGAAACTGAAGAACCTAGAGAATTGTTATGCCCCCTCCAACCACTAACTTCTCATGTGGAAGCCTAAGCTTTCTTGTGGATTGGTGTTGCTAGGGCACAGGTTGTAGCATCCTCAAACCTGACCTTCCTCTCAAGCTGTGTGATCTTCTTCTTATGGCATGGAGAAACTGTTAATGGGGCTTATACAAGACCTGTGAGTTTGTTTAGCTGAAATGGCTGCTTTTCAGTTGTAGGCTTCAGGGCTGGCAGACAAAAGCCTAACTTCAAGCATGTTGGCTGAGTAATAGTATTTTATTTGGGTGGTACAATCTCTGTTTAAAGTTAAGCAGATGAAGTTCAAATCCTTGCTGTAAGTTGAATTTACATTGCTGCTGGTATAAGATCGTATCCAGTCTTTTTGCAGAATGGAGTTTGCTTGGAACTGCAGGGCTAGATTAAAATCCTCGTTACAAGTGTCAACTGCAAATACAATTAACAGTTTATGAATATTTGTAACATGTAAATTTTCAAGCAAGAAAAGGTGCAGTTTCCCCTTAAGGCAGAAGGTGCCAACAACACATGCTCTTTTTCTTCTTGAGAAATGAAGGAGTGGCTGAGGGGGGAGAGGAGTTGGGATGGCTTTAAATGTTTTTGTACTCCCTTCCAAAATAAGTTTATAGTTTCCCCATGTACAATTTAATTAAGCCTTCGATTTGACCTTTGTATTGAGCAATAAATGTTAACTGGGAAAGATGTGGGTAGAAAGAGAGCGCAAACAAAGCATGTCCCACGTCAGCCAATGCGAGAACTGTTTCTGTAACCAAAACTAATGAGATCATCAGGACAAAAGCAACAGCCAAAGCATTTTCAATTATTACTTGTATTTTTCTTCCTTGAGCCAGTTTATATTTTTCTTAATTACAGCTTTGAGCTGTGGCGTGATATTTAGCAGATGCCTTCGGCACTTGGCGTGCTGATCACTTGCACACTCCAGGCTGGCAGGGGCACCTAATCTTTGAAGTCTAGAGCACACATTCATCTTTAACCATAAAGGTCAATGCTGCATTCCTCGCATCCCCCCAAAACTCCCATTAAGTTTAATAGGAGTTTAGAGCATGTGAGGCACGCGGGATCAGGATCGCACTCAGTCTTCTGGATATCACCAGTGAGGCATGTAGAGAATTTCTAAACTCAACTAATTAGCTGCACCATGCAGCGATGGCAGAAGGCTATCACAGAGCTTTTTTTGTTGTTTCTTTCATTACAAGAAAGTTCCAATGAAAGTTCAACAGATTTACTGGGAACATCATGTTTTACAGATACTTCCATGCTGTGTTTCAGGATATCATGTCAGCTGTGCTGCAGTATGTACGAGGTATCTGGCAAACTAAACAAGCTGAAACATGCAACCACAAACATGTGCCTAGGACTAGACTGAAAACAGATGTTTCCAGGAAATGTAAAAGATGTTTGGCATGTTTTAAGCTTATACTTTCAGCTTGTCTGTATTTGAATAAGCCTCATATTAATATAAACAAAATGACAAAACCTTTACTTGCAAATGGCTGACTGATCAATGGAACTACTGCTGAATCATAGAAGGCTGGGTAGGTTTGGTAATTTCTTCCCAAGGAAAAGATAGATTGTGCTATCTTGACATTTCCTATGGCAGGAGCTGAGGCAGTTATATATGTGGGTTTACTTTTTAGCCTTCAGATCTAATACAGTCTTATTGTGGCTCCTGAAATTCATGCTGGGTTTGCTATTGCAGTTGCGTATCAAAAGTCAAACAAATGCAGTGACAGGTTTCCTTAGGGATAATGCCCTATTCTCCATATGTGTATTTTGCATTCAAAGGTATATAGACAAAAAGATTGTTTGGGAATGCGGAAAGGAGCTGCCATTTCATGAGAGCGCGGCTTCCAGGCACCCGACATCTCAGACTGTCTCACAGTTGCTCCTGACTTTATTGCATTTTTCTCTTTGTGGCATGTGACTGTTCTTTTAATAACAGTAGTTCCTGGAAGCTCCAGCCAATGTCATTTCTCGAGGAGAGGGCGGATATGGTGGTTCTCAGCCTGAAGAATTTACACCCAGGATGTGCAAAATACGTGGGAACTAGAGTAGTTCTCTTGCTGGCCTGCAGGGAGAAGTGATCTGCCAGAGATCACACAGAGTTTAATGCAGAATTAAAAACTGGACGTAGATGATCCTAGTCCCAATTCATGCGTATCCCCCAAGGCCAACTTCAGGCACACAGTCCTTAGAGAAGAAATGGAAAGACTGCAGAACCAGGGTGGAACACATCAGTTAACCCTCATAATCTTGTCCTGGATTTTTTGTGGAGGGACTGGTCTACACCTCTAATGCAGCTCAGTAGTTAAGTGACCTGTTCAGCTCAGACTTACCTCTGTAGTCCTTCCTTTGTCTGGTGAAAGATTTCTTCTCCCTAAGGCCAAGTTCCCATAAGAAGGTGCATGGGGAAGAGGCTTAGATGGACACCATATTCTCAGGCTGAAGCAGAAAGGGGTAGAACAGTACATACATGGGAGGCTGCAGAGCTGTTAGTTCTTCCCTTCTTCTGGCTCCAAAAGGGATTTATTACACCTGCCTTTTACTGATCAGTATTACGTAACAGACAGTAACTGGCTCCAGAATTTGGAGAACTGCATCTCAAGTTACCACACAGTTTGGGAGTTCTCACATTCCCATTTCCACGGCATTCCTGTTCCCATTTGTCTGTTGCAGCTGTAACTGGAAATAATTAGTGCTGGCTTTAATGTCAGGATAATAGATTATTTGGAAATGGTTGGTACATTTCATGGTGACAGCATTGTTTTGCAATTTCAGAGCTCCTTCCTTTGAATATGTAAAAGTAATTTCAGCTTTTGCTACCAGAGGTGATAAAAAGCTAATAATAACACTGCAGCATCTACTGTAATTTAAGAGCCTGTTCCACCAAGTTGCACCTCGTTTTAATTTTCTTATGAAGCTGTCAGCTAAAACCATGCCCGTGATCACAGTGAAATTTATCAAGCAACTGAGGTGCAGTGTGGAGAGTAAATGCAGGTACTGAGCAGTTTGCTTTAGACCTCCATTGTGAGGATCATGACAACCAAAATGAGGCATTCATTTGCTATAGTAGATGCTGACATTCTGTCTGTTCAAAGCACAGTGTTTGCATGAATGTCTAGGAAGAAATGGACAGGTCTGACTTCATAGAATCCTGGAATGGTTTAGGTTGGAACAGACTTTGAAGATCATCTAGTTCCAACCCCCAAGCTTCATGTAATTAATGTGGGAAAGCAGAAATAAACAATCTCCCCTTACTCTGGAAGGCACTCGGCCAGCTCAAACACAGGCTTCCCCAAAACTCATCCAGCTTCCCTCAGTGGCAGATCAGCCCATTCAAGCACCCTTCCCCTCCTGCCTTTTCTTTTGCTCCAGCAATACTTTCTCTTCCCCTGTTGGCAGCAGCAGCAGCCTGTCTAGGGAGTCCTTGCATTTACCCTTCAGCTCAGTGGAGACAGTGCTGAGCCTGATTCAGTCAGGAGATGAGGAGGGCTCAGTGGCAAGTCTCTGCAGGGAAAGACTGTATCACCCTCATCATGTGCATTCATTCACTGAGAAAGGACTGAGCTCAAGTAAGGGCAAGAAAAAGACCAAAATGGAAAGGCATTTATGTCAAGTAAGATGAACTTGTTCATCCCTTGGCAGGACAGTAGGAATCCTCAACAGACATTTAAGCAGACCTTGCTGATGCTGTTCATTAGAGAGCAATAGCATGCAAGTACACCAAAGTTACATCTTTGGTAATCCCTGTCAGTAGAAAACTGCAAGTCATTTAGCCTAAGGAGGGGGCATGACCAGCTGGGGTGCTAATAAGACTTGAACTTGTGTCAGATAACCTGGTCATAAACTAGAAAGATAATAACGGCATTTTTTACCCCTGTATAATTCCTGGCTAAGATTGAGGTGTGCTTCAATGTGTCACTCGCCAAATGCGTCTGAAAGGCATATATGCTCAGCCCTCACTTGAGGGTTTCCTGTTCCCAAATTAGATGACAGTGACAGTTTTGACACTCCTGTTTATCCTGAGCTAGTCTCTCTGAGGAATGGCATTGATCCATGTAGGTATTTGAGAAGTTCAGTGTTGTTTGAGCGGCACATGCATTACTGTGTTGGAGCTGGGTGAGCTTTAAGATCCCTTCCAACCCCAGCCATTCTGTGAGTCTGTGATTTCTGGAAAGGAGAGAATGACTGATGATGGGAAGAAAGTTTCTAGTGATGGAAAAAGCTTTGAATTGGGAACCATAAAGCCTTGAAAACGCAGAAGGTACATACTACAACAAACCAAAGTTGTGGGGTTGGTTTGATTGGTTTTATGAAGTCATACACTGGGGCTTGATTCATGGGTAGTGAACATCTATGGTTTGCTTTGTTGAGACTGGAGTTTCCTTTCAGTGCTCGTCTTCACATTGACACTTCTTTTTCTTTCAGCACGCTCACTGTTTTTCTTCCTTTTGAATGTCAGGAGTAGACTGAACATAGGTACCTCTGAGGAAAAATTCATTTAACTTGGAGTCTCTCAGCCAAAACCCTGGAATGAGTAAGCAAAACCCTCCAGTGAGTAAGGAAGACTGAAATCTTTACACTGATGAAATTTGTGCTTGAAAAACTAAATATAGGGTTGAAAAAGATCTGAATTAGGACTGAGGGTATCTTCATTTATTTTTAAGAAGAGAAAAAAGAGACCATTTTACGTAAAATGCTAGTTTCGCACAATTAAATCCCAAATTAGAATTGGCCATGAATAGCACCAGAAGATACTGTGCCGTGAAGGCAGAAAGAGGATTCCGAATGTAGTCGTTCCCGTGAAAAGGATAAAGGCAGAGTTTTCTAATGTATTATTTAACACCTGTTATGTAGGGCATTAAGCAGCCACTGAGAGGAAAGCTTTTAAAAACCAGCAGCAGCCTCTCTGATAGCATTATCTCTTACCTTAGATTTTGGTTAAGTCAATATTAAGAAAATAAACAAATTAATACATTTCAGCCTGCCCGATTTATAGATGCCAATCAAGTTACAATGCTGGACATGGCCAGCTGAAAGAGGGGAATAGATTTACCTGAGTGAGGTCTTAATTTAATCAGCTGGCCCCAGAGAGCTGAAGTCAGCAGGCTGGGATGATATAAGAGGCAGCAGAGAAATAGTGCCTTTACCGCAGTGGGAAAGGAGAATGGCAGTGATGGAAAGGAGTCTCGGCAGTGTCAGAACATACCTATTTCCATGATTTATTCTTAATTTACTTTAATGACAGTCTGAAGGTTGTCCATTTTTCTTTAAGTGTCCTCAGAATACTGATATTTTCTAAACATTTAGAGTATGCTTTTTCCCCCTCCTTTCTGTTAGCTCCATTGCAAGTTGGAGAGGAGCTACGTCCACAGTTTGCAATCGTGAATTTTAAGTGCAGTGTCTGACTACCCCTGTCCTACTGATCACCTTGCCAGTTCCTTCTCTGCAGTCACTCTGGAGTCAGGTCTAGGAATTCCAGGTTCCTCTGGGATTAATGTTGATATTATGATAAAATAGAAGAATTCGTTGTATTTCTTTTATGGCTTACACTGGCAAAAGAACAATGTGTGCTTTCCCAATACAGTAGCTCATTCTTATTATCAAGTGAGTTTACTGATGGTTGTTCAGAGCTACTGACATGCAGACAATGATCTCAGATTGCATTTACATTTCTGGAATACTTCTCATCTTTCCAGTTTCTTCCAGGAACTTGCTTCTGTGATTCAGTTTTTATTTTAAGATCGGACTGTTGTTTAATCTGCATTACAAATCCTTTTGCTTTCTGGTGTATGTGCACTGCATTCAGTAGTATCACAAATCCTTCAAGCTTGGACCTGAACAATTATTGTTTATTTATAAATTGTTCTAGGTAGGAGTTTGGGGGTTTTGCCTGGCATTTGGGTATGCTTTTACAGACTGGATGTAAAATCATCATCAGCTGAAACGGTGGGTTTATTTCACATGAACACACAATGCCAATGAGAGGGTTCAAGGGCAATATGGCCTTGGTAGTACTTGCAAATAGCTTGGGAACAGCAAGATAACTGGAGACCTTTATCAGTCATTTTCTCATTTAAAAAAAATCCATGGGTTTGCAATAAAGGACTACTGCTACTTTCATCTTTCATGTGAAAGATGCCCGGTATTGCCCCAGAATGTATCTGTAGGGAGAAAAAAGCCCCGGTGATGTTGTTCCATACTTCAAAAACAAAAAACCCTTGTATTTGCTGGGAAAAACAACAAAACAAAATCGGAAGCATTTTCTCTTTGTAGCCACTTTCTTGCCAATGTTAGGTTAAGGGTAGGGACAAAGCAGAAGGAAGCTGGGAAGCTGACTGTTACATTAAGTCAATGTGCTCTCTGGTCTCCTGCAGCAACTCAGCATCTTGATGGGTGTTTCACTGGGGCACATTACAGAAGCACTCA
The DNA here is from genome assembly GCA_039720435.1 of Amazona ochrocephala. NCBI lineage: Eukaryota > Metazoa > Chordata > Aves > Psittaciformes > Psittacidae > Amazona > Amazona ochrocephala. Next base: position 16,743,732 of record CM077884.1, on the reverse strand, counting down.
ATCCTAACGTCATGTTTTAAAGCATGAGCTAGTTCCCATCCCAGGTGACACTGAAGGTACTTTTTGTGAGAGACCAGCCACTGCAATGCAGAATACCTGTTATTCTGCTCAGGCTGCATCTAGACATAGAGAAGTAGAGCAGGCCAGTCAGAGAAGGCTGTTGAGCAGAAAAGTGGGTGCTGAGGGGACAGGCAGGGGTCCAAGGAAAACATTAATACAAGTGCCCCATCACTCTCTATACATAGTCCAGTTATGCAGACTACTGTATAACATGTTCCCACAACAGACAGAACTTAAAGCCTCTAAAAACTTAAAAACTTTAAAAGATGTGTGATTAATCTTGCATTTACTTTCATGTTTTCAGATATACTCAAGGACAAGAAAACCCATCCAGAAAACAGAAACGAACCAAAACCAACTGTGAAAAAGATTGACACCACAACTACCACAAGCACTGTCAAGTCATCCTCTAAACACAGTGTAACTGGAAACGGGAGCAGTCCAGCCCTGAGTTCCTCACTTGTTATTTTAACAGCACTAGCAGTTCTGTGGCATCATCCACTGTAGCTGCATTGCCTTGCAGGCACTGCACAAGCCTTTTTATTCACTGTCGTTTATACCTACAGCCTTACCCGACAGAAAACGAATTTAAATGGCTCTCTAGTTTATGTGGTATGTTAGAATAAATATTAAACAATATGCTGGAGTTGGCAGATACCAGGTGTCATGACTTACAATGTCTGAAGATAGGCTTTGACAAAGCCCACCACAATACAGAGGCAGTGATGGAAATACCAAGGGAATAATTGAAAACACAGGAATTGTGTGTGTGCATTGCTGTTTTTCTCAGTTTTGTTTGCTGGAATCTGACTGGCTGGGTTTGTTTGTTTAGTTTTTCTGATAAATTATGTGGATGGTCAGTCTTCAAATTCAAGCCAATACATTATTTTTCTAGTGAACAGCAAAAAAGCTATGTCTACCATTGTAAAATGTGTTAAAGTGAAGAACTTGCTCTCCACCAGCTTGATGAAATTCCTGAGTGGTCAAGAAGATCAAAAAGCGTGTTGAAACTTCCTTTCACTCTTACCGTTTAGATTGTAGGCAGCAACACGAGAGCACATGCTGTGTCTAATATATCAGTATAGTGGCCTTAACTATAGAAAAAATTCGAACCACTTTGTTTACTGAGGGATAGAAATAGTGAGTTTCCTAACCCCACAAAATGCCATTACCAGATGCTTAAGCATTTGCTCAAGGCTTATTGGATGAATGTCCAGCAGCAATTGGAAATGTGAATAACCATGTTTTGTCCAGCTGAATGCAGCTCTGTAGAGATTAAGAAAGAGATAATTCAGTGCAAACTCACTTTTCCTTTGTGATGTTAAAGAGAAACAAACTTAAATTTCTCATAAAGGTCCCAGAGATATAAATTATTGGGAACTCCCATTAGACACTAAATAGATTTTTGTGCATTGTGCATCTCTGAAATCAACGGTTTTATAAACTGTTATTATTTAATGACATTTAATGTTTAAAAATTTGTGCCATGGTAGGTGTAAATGTAAAGCAATCTGAAATCTGGCGTTCTTTGTTATGCTTCGTCTTGATCGCTACTCTAGAAAATGTCAAAATGAGCATCATATTACAAGGCTATTTTTTTAAATCAGTGATGCATTAATGCATTTTGACTTTTTGGATTAAAAAGTACTATGATAACTTCTAATGGGTTAAGAGTAAATGTGTGTTTTCCAACACCTGTTTACAGTGCCATTGAAAATATATATATACAAACACCACTGTATGAATACAGTGATTAATGATAAATACATGAAACATTATAATTGTTCTATTTACTACATTTCGTAACTATTACAACAGTTTCATGGCTGTTTTCGTGTTGTAGACTTTTATTATGTACAGTTTTATAAGATTTACTGTAAAACACTTGCCTTTGATTTTTTGTAAAACATCTCTTTCATATTTAGAGTTATACAGCCACTGACATAACTCAGAAGAGGATCCCTGTGTCTTACTAATCAACCTCAGGCATTGTATTGGCAACTTTGATTATAAAAGTCTGACTCAGAGAAGGTGCCATGTGCCAGTATTACTACTGGACATCATTATATAGGAAGTGGCAGTAATACAGAACAAGCATACAGTAAGTGAGCAGAGATTCATGACACTTGCATGTTTTCAGATAGTAGTAGTGAACATGTCTATGTTTTAATTACGTTTGCAAAGGTGGGGCTTGAGTGTTGTTTTTAATTTAGGCTCTTAGATTGTATTTACAGACATAAAGCTGCACAAGCAGTGTCTCTGAAGTGGTGGCAGCTAGGTTTTCTAAAAGGTACTCCTATTTTAATGTTGAAACAAGGAGATAAAGTGGGAAAAATACTAACGTGACATATTTTATATTGGAATTCTGATTTTTTCAAAATGGTAAGGCTGTTAATATCCCTAAGTAGTGCTTTCCGGTCATACCAGTGAAAATCAGTTTTCCCCAAAACACTAAAATAGCTGTCCTGTGTTTCCCAGGGTTTGTGAGCCGCACCAGTCCTATTGAACCATAATTACAAATACCACTTCTTCTACTCATTTTCAGAGCCCTTTGGAAAAGTGGACTTTTACCTGAGGAGGTGTTTAAGTCATGTCATTTGTACAGTGAAAGGACACCGTAATTCCTTGTAGTCTTAAAGGATCAGTTGCGATGGCTGCTGTTAGACAGGTTGGTCCCTGTGCACTCACAGAAATGTACATCATGTGCAAACACTTGCCACCAGCTCCTCGGGTAACATCAATCACTGTGGCTTCACTGAAGCAATTCCTATCTGTTGCTTGTGAACCTGACCCCTTATTTAATATTCTCACACTTAACATGCTTAGTCATTGCTCAGGCAAATGGACCCACATTTGCATTCAAGTTTTCATCAGCATTCCTTAGGGATAGAGCTACAGATTCAGGGCTGGGCTCTGGCACTACCAGATTTCAGCTGTGCAGCTTGCACTTTTCAGTTCTTCTCGCCTGCAGAGAGAGAACTTGAATACTCAGATTTGTATGTCTTTTCTAGGTTCCTTCTGTAAGAGGTTTTGTGCTTTTAGCTCAGAGCAGTGATTGGCTAGCCTAGTACGCTGTCGGTGCAGAGGAAGTTGCAGAAGCCTTGCAATAGGCAGGTATAGAATAACTCAGCGAGGGACTTATTTGTTGTTGCTAAATGTCATTATCTTGCTAAACAAAAACCTCTGAAAAACCAAGTGCTTGAATTTGGGGTTTGGTTGGCAAATATTAGTATAACATAACATTCATCTCTCAACCAAGACAACCTTTTGAAGTTTCTGTAACAAAACTAGAACAAGTTCAAACTGTGGGGAAATAGAATCAACTCATTTCATGGGATTCAACCCCAGTATTTTAATAGACACAATTTGTTCCAGATGGAGAAGAGACTTCAGAGGACTCCACACCTATTAATACATTTCACACTAACATACTTTTACACTGTAAGAAGTGTACTGGTCAAACCAGCATGAAGTATGTTCATAATGTGCATCAAAAGTGGTGCAGCTTTAAGGGGCAATGCAGTATATTTTTACTGATGGTTTATGATTTATTTTTTTTTCTTAGGATCAGTTGCATTTACATACATTAAAAAAAAGAGTGTTTTCCATCAAACAACAAATCTATACCTGCAAGGGCAAACCCAACTGGCTGTGTCAGATAAGGGAAGTATTTCTATTCAGATGAATAAGATACTTATTTTACAAACTCTCACTTTGTTGTCCAGGACACTGTAATTATGTAATTATGAAAGTCTAAATTCAAAATGCTTTTTAACTTGTCTCTGTAATCTCAGTGTAAAATAAGGTACTGGTCTAAGAGCATTGCTGTAGCGTTGCCTAACAGTTATGAATAGTATTTAGCCATTGCTTTTTGAATGTTTATTATTTTGCTATGACTTTCTTCTACTGTTCTGCTGTGCCAGCATTTGTGAATGCCAGCGTTGGAAAGTAACTGATGTCATACATTTGTGAGTAAAATCAGTCTGTCATTTTCTCTTGATAGTGATTCAGGCTTCTTACAAATAAGACAAAATTGACAGAGGCATACTGTCGGTTCTTAGTGTTTCACTGCTATTTGGGCTCCATCTTACATCAGCCTTATGCAAGAGGTTCATGTGTCACTAGTCCCCTTCCTGATTATGAAAGCATCAGAGTGAACATGGGTGAACAAATGCATGTGTGGCTGCGGTGTGCCTGTGCATGGCAACCTCCAGCTGTCTCTTCTGAGGCTCTGAGCAGAGTGTTCTCAGCTAATTTTCAAGTGGCTTTTACACCTCTCCAAATCACTGCACAGAGGCTGGCCAGGCAAAGAGCAGCACAGAATGTAGAGGCTGCATTTTCAGGCAGCTTCACAGACACCTGCTATGAATTGCACTTTTTTGTTTGCAGTTTAGGGGCTCTACAGAATCCAGCCTCTCATTTGCAACCTTGAACGTTTTTTCTGGCTTGCCTACTGCCAGTGTTATGCCCTGGCTTCTACTGTGCCAGGTACTTTGTGTTGCATAAGGAATTATGAATCAGATCTCTCAGTTGGTAATGAACCTTTTGAGGTACAAATATCTGTCAGAGCTCGATAAGGGCAACACAGATAATTATGTCCAGCTGCACTGGCTTCAGAGGCTCTGTGCATGGGTATCTGGCTATGAGATTCGCATCTCTTTGATCTCTTAAATCAGATCTGTATTTAATATATCCCTATTTCCTTTTGTTACTAAGACTGCGATGTGCATCATAATTTTAAATTTGACTCTAATCCTGCATGGGTCTTCTCAGTGTTGTCCTAATGAATTTCTGCACAGACTTCATTTTATTGTTAGATGAGCCTTTTTGCCCAGATTTACTGTGCCATTCTTACTCAATATTGCATACGATTAGGTATAAGCAAAATCTCTCCAAGTAAAAGGAGCTGAAACACACATTAAGGTGAGATACTGAGTAAGACAAAAATCCAGAGCCCATATGTTCCTGAATTGTACTCTTCACATTAAGCAGAATTTAAGGTTTAGCTGAAATTACAGTCAAAATTTCATACCTAGCATGGCGTCAAGGGAATTTCAGCCTGTACTGAGACTTGATAAGGAGTCTACCCATTTTTTAAGTGGGAATTAACTGATGCTTTCCTCATGTCTCTGCATATGGGTGAATTTAGGACTGTAGAAATAGGAGACATTTCCTAAGATGCATCCTGCACATTGAGCATCACAGCATCACAAGTGCTTAGTGTTACAACTAGCCAAAAGGATAAGATACTTATTTTCATTATAGTATTTCACTACTCACAGTGTTTCTTGTAATGACATACGGCATGTTTGTTAATGAAAAGTGAAATATCTTACTGTCCTTGTAGCTGTGACATGCATTAGTCAAAAAGAACATGATGTTTTCTTCCCTTTGTCTGAAAAGTCCAGAATTATTCCCAGTACTAAATTCTCTTCTGGTTTCCACTGTCACTCTGAACAACTACATTTGAATTGTATTACATATTAAGCCACCAAAAATAAATACTGCTCAAGAGATTTTAATAAATAGGTAACACTTGGGAGAATATCCTGCATTTAAAATAGAGAATACTCCTAGGTAAGAAATCCTTCCTGCAGCAGAGCAATTTTTCAGCTCCCTCTCCAGATTCATCACCATCCCTTCCACCTCCATACAGTCCAATATGAAGTCTGCATGCAGGAGGAGGCTGGTGTGCTGCAGGCAGGAATGTGAATTAAAACTGTTGCTGTGTAGTGATATTTCTAACTGTACTGGTTAAAGCGGGCCTCGTTTTGCTGGTTACAATGAATGCATTTATACTGCATGTGCAATGGCCTGTGTTCTTCAGTAAATAGCCACAGTTGCCACAGCTTTCAGAAAAGGCTGCTGGACACAGACCATGAAGCAGTAATTTTGTGTTGCTTCTGTGTGTCACTGAGATCAAGTTCAGCCCTTAAAATAGGCTGGTTTAGAGATTCTGGTTATTGTCAACACTACAGTGATTTTCCTCCCTGAAAATCATGTTATACCCTTCTGAGAGAAGGGCACTGATGCTTTCAGGAGGTGTATAATGTACTTCATTAAATAACCAGCAACAGCCATAGGGGTTGGGGTTCTTTTTATTTCCGTGCAGAAAGTATTAATACTGCATTGCAAAATTATGCAGTTTGCACTTAATCATTTCAATTAATCTTTCCTAAATTACCCAGTACTTTGTAATTATAATATTTGCAGCTAATTTAGTGCCATGCTAAAAATCACTGGTTGCATAATCTGAGCAATTAACATTTATTCAGGGTTTTTTCCTGTTGCAGGGGGATGTATAAATTACCCTCCCTGGCCTTTCTGTACACCTCATTAGCACCTGCTTAAATTATTGTACAGGCTATGGGCATGTCATTTGAAAAATCAACGTGTTGCTGGTTTTGTGAGCTCCCTGCAATCACACAGCTGTAAAAATGGCTTTTCAGGGAAACATGAAAACATGTTTTCATATTTCTTCTGGGTTTATGAGCTAAGCATTTAGGCTCTTACACATAGAGTAGGTGCTGACATTTTTAAGGCAGTTCAAATGAGATTGTTAGATACCTCTTCCCTATAATGAAGTACAGTATCCCAGATTTGTAGCCTGGTTTATTCAGAATTGAAAAAGGAAAGCAATAAAACACCAAGAATATAGATCCAAGCGTAACTTTCACATTTACACATGAATATATAGTTAAGAAGCTTTACTAATCTGAGACTATCAAAAGCATTGCTGTGGTGGAGTGTAAAGGGTACTAGGTTGAAGTTGTGGACATAAAACCAGTTTACTTCAATCTCATAAGTAAGCTTCTAGGTAAATAGCAATTTTCTATGTAAATGCATAGTATATTGAGGAACATCACTGGATCTGTCTAAAAAGGAGATCTGAAAAAAAGCCCTTTCTAATAAGAATGCCAGTATCAAATATTTACAACCTCTACACAGGCAAAATTGGGAAAGCAAAAAAGGACCCAAGTCTTTTCTGTGGGTAGGAAGTGTTGCAGCAGACCCTCAGCTCCTATAAATCAGTGTAGCTCCTTTGATTTCAGTTTAACTATGTAAATGTACCCCAGCACAGTATCTAGCCCAAGAATGTGAATTCCTTCCCATCTTTTTGCAGGTGCAGAAAATCAAGAGTAGCTGCAGTGAATACAACATTTGCATGGCAGTTTTACACTGCTGGTGCTACTGATCAGATAGTGCCTTAATGCCTGAAAGGAAATCCTGTTACAGATGGGATTTTTCCTCTCCAGGGGCCTTTTCCAGGAGCAGCAGGTATGATTTGGAGCTACAAGTAGATAGTCATACAGTGGGTAGAAAACCTTTCTCAGAGAAGGTTGGCTGATACAGATGAGGCCTTGAGGCAGATCAAGTTTGATTTTCTGTTTCATGTTAAAACATCCATCCAGAACTTAAACTGGCCTCGGAAACTAATTGAGACTCAATGGAGAGCACTGATCATGGCTTTGATGTTTTCAAAGCAGCTTAAGCAGCACAGAAACATGGAGCCATGTTATGATCCAGCTGAAACTTGTGTATCTTTGCATTCAGTGCCAGATAAATTTACCTCTGAGATTCCAGATTAGCAGTGATGAGTTCAATGGTCCATCCCTGGCAGGGTTCAAGGCCAGGTTGGACGGGGCTTGGAGCAACCTGGTCTAGTGGAAGGGGTCTCTGCTCATGGCAGGGGGTTGGAACTGCATGAGCTTTAAGGTCCCTTCCAACCCAAACCAGTCTGTGATTCTGTGATTAAGTTTAGGAGTTAGTGTAGCCTGATGTTCTATGGAGAAGAAATGGCATTTCCTCCTAAGCAGAAATAAAGGAAACTCTATTTTGTATTATGCTAAACATCCAGCTTGGAAGGGAACCAAATAGGATGTTGGCCTCACCAAGAGGGAGATTCTTCTAAGTGGGGTTGTTCTCAATGCATGTAGTGATAATGGTGTCTGTCTGCTTGTCATGGAAGAGGATGTCCACCGCTTGGCTCTTTTTGGGGGCTTGAGAAAAGCTATGTTTTATGTCTCAAAGATGACAAATCATTTATAGGCAGAAGTTGTAGACAAGTCCTCAGAACAGTAAAGAAAGCAGTAAGACATTTGGTGATGGTCTCATTGAGAAATGAGAAAATGAATTTAACTGACATATTTGAACTTTTGCATTAGGGATGAACAACAGAGTTGAAACCTACTCCCAAAACACTGCAGTTGCATATGGGAGCAGACTAATGTAGCAGCAATACTATGTGTTTATCGTATCCCACTTAAAATATGGGGCAGTATTAGAATAAAAAAGGATGTCAGTACACTAAACCTTGCATAATACAACCACTTACTGTACTTTGCTATCAGAACTAATGCAGTATGAATGTTTACAGTACACTGGGGTAGAAGTTCTAGTAAAATATGTGCTTTGTCATTTAGCTTTTTCAATAATCAGTTTATGGCCTCCTAGTCTTTTTTTAGTTCATTTTATTTTACAGGAATTAATTGGCCACTTACATTTGTATTTTACATTAGTTGCATCATGGGTATTCGAAGTTCCAAAATAGACTGGTTTTGCCCTAAGCTGTATTCAAGCTTGAATAATTATTTCTATCTCCAAAGCACGTGTTTTATTTGCAGTATATCGGCTTCTTTTTGTTGAATAAATGTGTCAGTTTTCTTCAGTTTGTTTTCAGTGTTCAATACGATAAAAGGCAATTTGAAAAGCAGCCTGAAAACAATGTCTTAAAAGAACAAGGCTACTTTGAAAAGTTCAAGTGAACAGTGCGTTTTGTAAAGGGCACTGAACTATGAACGGGAATAAAAATAAATAATCCACAGTAGGAAACTGTTGTCTATTAGAATTTTTGTATTTTTTCCCTGAATATTTTTCATCATCTTTGTTGTAAGTTACAAAGCTGATAAATCTTAAATAAAATGCTTTGAATAAAGGTTGCAGACCATGAGGACTGCTGAGGAACTCAGTATTTTGGTCTGTTTCTTCAGCATGTAACTAGTTACTTGCTCTTTTTCTTTCTTGCGCTAAATACAGTGAGATGTAAAGGTGCCTACCTGCTCTCCTGGGAGCTCTTAATGTTATTGAAGAGACAGTACTCGCACCAGTCTGCTGGGTAAATGCCAGCATACCTCTTCACAACAGGTAGGGCTTCTTCATCAACCTTCCATTCCTGCATAAACAAGCAGATCTGAGTTCTCCACTGACCAAGGCCTTGCAGTCACTGTGTGCCACATTAAGAGCCTTGCCCTTGGTTTTGATTAGGATCGCATTACTTCCCTGTCTTCATGTTGGCCAGTGTACTAGAAAAAGGAAAGTCCCTGCTGTTAGCTTTGTGTTTTCATCATTTGTCAGTTATGAACTTTGCAGTTTCTCTTCTTTTGAGGGGAAAACCTCTAATCTGCTATTTTTCTGTCAGATGCTGATTATTGTGGTTGTGCTTCTACTATTTCCTAACGTGACATGGTAGAGACCTTTTGCTCTTACGAGCATTTGTTACTTTTCATGAGTTTCTTTTCACTGCTCTATCAACACAGCCATTTTGTGGGTTTTTTTCCTGCTTAGAAGCTGGTGGGACGCATGTTAGCTGTTTTATCTCTTATTTCCTGTTTTGGTGGCATTTAGGAGCTCCTCATGTAGAAATCCTGAATGGGTTGAATGAAAACTGTAGGACAGACCGCTGAACCACAACAGAATTATGAACCAAATGTTCCTTTATTGGTTAAATGCTTGTGTACTTACTATCTACCTACCTAGGTTTTTCATACTCATTTTGTTCTCTGATTGCATGATGATTTGAGTCTTGCCTCCTAAAGCATCCATGATTCCAGCTTTCCTCAGTTCTTTCAAAATGCTTCCTATTTGAGGTCTGGGAATTACACACATCTACTCTCCATTTATGGAGAGTGCTTTTTGCTAATATATTCATTTTTGACCCAGCTCCAAAGATATAATAGCCAGCAGCTCTTCTCTGCCGATGCTAGAGGAATGCTAGTTCTCTGAAATGCTGCCTCATAAAAGCCTTTTAAATTTAAGGATTTCATATTCATCCTCTAATTAAGCAGGTGTCTAAATCTGTGAGGCTGCTTCATTCTGAAACCCCAACCTGCCTCCACTTCAAAGGATGTTATTTCTTTTCCCAAAGATGTTTTAAAAAGTCCTTCTTTGACTGTTCATATTTGTAGGGTTATTTAAAGGCTTTGCCTCTCACCTGATTCAGTGCTTATTTTCCAAAAATACACAGAATATGTCAGATCTGATGAGATGCCGCAAGGATGTTCGTTAATAGTGCTGGAGTTCGTATCTTTGACTGAAGATCTTTAACCATACTGAGTAACTAGCCCTCCTGCTAGCTTAATGACAGAAGTGGTTGCAACTATGATCCATGTGATGCTTTTCCCAGTAGAAATCCAAACCTTTCCTCATGTTTTTCTGGTGGTTGTTTTTTGGGGAGTGGGTTTGATTTTGGTTTTAAGCAATATGTCAGTTTGGCTCCAAAACATATCTGGAATTCATCATACCCAAACCCTGGAAAAAAGAGTGGATTTAGCCTAGCTTGTCCCCAGGGTTCCAATATGGTGCAGCTCCAAATACAACCACTGACTTGCCTTATGATATTGAGAGAGGCAGCATGACATTAGTGTAGGAAGTCTTCCTACACTTCAGATTTACATCTGAAAATAAATAGTCTTTTTTTGGAAAGAACACTTGTGAAAGCATTATAAACTCAGGCACTCAACATTAACTACCACCATCCTAAAAGAGCAAACTGAAAATACTCCTGCTTGTATACGAACAAGACAGGTTTTATTTGCATTTCTTATGACCTCTTTGAGATCATAATAAATGCAAATATTACAAAAAAAATAAGTGCATATTAAATAAATAAAAGACCTTCAGAAGAAAGAAAGAATTCCAAAAGCAACGGAAACCCATGTCGTACACCTACAGGCTTATGTCCTACAACCAGAGATTACTACTATCCCATCTTGTGTGTTTTCAAGAAAACAGCGTATGGATGAAGAGAATTTCCCAGAGCAGTTTGGAGGAGATAACACAGATGTGTGTGAGCCCTGTTCACTCAGAGTGGCTACTCATGTTTACTTAGGGACTTCTGGCTCTGCAGTCACTGGTCCAGGGTAGCACCTAGCACTTGATCCCCCACTCAGAGAAGACACATAACTCATTCCTTACAGGGTTGCCTCCCATCCTTCCAGAGGCATTAGTCTCTCTTATCCCCAGTGGGTAAAGGGCACAGTGTGCCTCTCAGCCATGAGGACCCATGTTTTCCCCCAGGGTTTGCAGTGAGTCCAATTGCCATTCCCTTTTTTTAAAGGTACATGTAGAGCGTACAGATGGTCCCCAGGTTAGCCCACAGAGCTTGAAGGAAGGGAGAGAACTTTACACTGATCTTCCTCCATCCACGAGCAAAAAGGGATGAATTAGCCCTGAAACAACCCTTCAATTTCAGAGCTATCCTTTAAAAGAAAAAAAGCCTTTTTTCATATGACCCATTATTTGTTGATTCGAGCAAGTGCTGGGGCAGCAGGAGTTTGCTCCCTTTATTGTACTGCACAAATTGTTACGGTGTCTGCCCCGTTTTCTCAGCCAGAAGTGAGCAGGCTTTTCTAGCTGCAAAACCAGTATTTTTTATTACAGAGCAACTCGGTCTGCAGACCTAGAGAGCATCCTGGTCCTACAAGGTCTAAAGTGTGGATTTCCTCAGATCTTTCAGGAAAAAGCAGCTGCAAAGAGTGCCAGTGGTTTTACTTTTTTCTTGAAAGCTCTGCCCACACACCTGGTGTGTTTCTCCGATGCATTCAGCTTGTGGTCACCACCTATCATTTGTCTTTCCTCTCTCTGTGCCACCTTAAATTGGATGTAAAGTTCTTGAGACACATTTAGGGCATCAATTTCCTCAGGGCATTTCTTTAATTTAAGGAAAGGACAGAGACTCCAATTAACCTCCAGTGAAGAGACCTGTAGTTCTCAGTCTGTCTGGGAAAATGAACCTCAAGGAACGGTACTCTTACACTGTGAGTGCATGTCAGAACCACAGTCAGAACTCATGTTTTGGCTCTTACTCTGGCATGTATTAGAACAGTGTGAACAAGCAAGTTCATTAGCTTCCCAGACCCTGGTTTTTTTTCCTACTTGCAAAGAAGAAATTATGTTTACCATGGATGAAATCCTAAAAACAATGAACACAAATCAGGAACATCAGCACGTGCTAACTTACTACACAGTGGTAACCACCCTTCTCTCACACGTAGAACAGAAATTCTTAAAAGGAAATGCCCTGGTAAACACTGACTTTCTGGTGTTACTCACAAGATTATGTTCATACCCACAGGTATGCAAGTAACTAGAATAGCAGCTTTTATTTTCTGAACAGAAAGTTGAAGTGCAAGACTGATATTTGCACAGAGCAAAATGAGCTAATAGGAATCTGATTCCTTCTGTTTGATGCTGCCTAACTCCTGATCGCTCATTCTTGGGCAAAGCAGAACCTTGGAACGTGCTTCCTTCAGACAGAAAGATGTAGCAGCACATGCAACAATAGCAAGATTCAAACCTATACTGACTGAAAAGTCTAGCTAGCAGAATGCTACTGCTTTGTCCCAGTAAGCAGCTACATCCAAAACTGAGACCCCCAAACTATTTTACTAATACTGGAGTAAAAGGTGTTCCCAGGATGATGCAGGTCACGACTGTAGGGTCACTCACCCTTTGCCTTCTTCTTCCATAGCAGCCAGGAGCTCTCTCTAGCCCTTGCTCAGTGCTCTACCTCAGAAATGAAGCTTGTCTTGCAAATCATCAGGAGTCTTTCACCAGCAGACCTGGTTCATCTAACAGTCTCCAAAGGGATGATTCACACAAAAACATACGGATCTGTCTCCAGGGAAAGAGCTGAAGATACACCTCGGTCCCCCATTGCTTAGGTGATTCCTTGGTACACATTCCTGGACACATCTCTCTTGCTTCTTGGGCAGCAGAGGGCTGTGGATTCTCACAGAGTGTAAGACAAGGGACAGTAATGCTCACCGTTGCCATGTTAAGTTTTGTTCTCCTGAAAACAGACCTAAAAATAACTTGTGGCCAAGATTTAAACATTTCATACTGCTCAGCTACCATGGACACTCATACCTAAGCTTGTAATCCCAAACATACCTAGGACTTTCTCTAAGGAAAAATAAAGGAAGACTATTTCTGCTAGCATTTCTGAGGAGCCAGGCTGGGACACAAGGCCGCAGAAACAATAGTGGCTGAGTTACAGACTCTGGTCTGGGTTAGATATAACAGGGCTTAATTCACTGCTTATTGAGAACAAAGCAAGGCAGTGATTTAATAAATTACTTTAAGGTGCTTCACTTTAATGATGATATAAGATGGTACTTTGTGTTGTCACATGAGCAAAAGGTCCGTGAACTGTCAGTCCTCATTACTTGGGCAAACGTTCTTTTGAGAACTCCCAAACGACTTCAAGGTACATGGAAACGAATACATGTCTTTAATGGTTATCTTTAAAAATCAATAAGCATACAGTTAGAAAGAAGGCAAATCAGTAAATGGAAGGAATCATAATTAAAGAGAAGCAAAAAAATGAAGAGCTATACAAAATAGAAAGCATTACTAAGAGTTATTGCCTTGTCCCATGAGACAAAAGTTAAGCATTACAACTCCTGAGTGACCGGTGGCCCATGTCAGTCTAAAATAACCTACCCCAGAAAAGAAAATAGAAAAGGAAATGAAGAAAGTACAAAACCCCCACAACCCATCAAGGAGAATAATGGAATCAGTCATGCACTGGGAACATTTCATCTAGCACCGGGATTTATCATTATGTTCTGAATTGGCTGTGACAGTGGATCTGGGGTCAAGTAAATGCACATCTTCGTACCACCCTGTGCAGTGCACATTCACAACTTTATCCTGAACCAGTGCAAGACCCCAGTCAGTTTTGATACCCCTTTTGCTGTGTAAACATTCACATTTCCATTTATTGTACTGAACTGCTCCCCCATTTTGAATCATGCTCCTAGCTCCAAGCTGTCTTCCAGAAAATAATTCTCTTTAATTCTTGTATTCCGAGTTAGAATAACAGCAGATACTAACCTTGTGCATGCTATTCACTAATCATTCTATAATAGCCTCTCATTAAAATAATCACTGTAGATCTTCTTTCAGTTCTGAGAGGAGTTCCCCTCCTGTCTCTTATCAACATTTAGCACCTGTGTTTGAACTCTGGTATCTGCTCTACCTTTTATTTTCCTTCCTAATGGGAGGTCTGGAAGTGAACAAAGTCAGTCAGGAGGGAGAGTACTAATGACTTTTCGTAACAGTCTTCATCCAGGCTCCCGAGCAGGGTCCTAGAGTGTATGTGCAGCAAGTGTAAGGCAGGTGAAAAACTTCCAAGCTAAAGAATTAAAGAGATGGGTTTTTTCTATTAGTTTCAGGCTCTCTCCTAAATTCGTCAACACCAAATTTCACATATTGTCCTGGATAGGAAACAAAACTAGATTTGGACTGAGAAAACCAAGCAGCAAGTAACAGAATGCCATTCAGGAAGCATAAATGGAGGTTATACTCTGACACCAGAGAAGAGTCACAGTTACAGTGCACAAGCATTCTCAGATTGCACTCTTGTTGTTGCCACCATATATGATTACATATGAAAAAAAAAATCACAACCTAACAGGGAAATTCACAATACTTGGGAAAATTTAATTGAATTCTTTGTTATTGAAGGGTAAATATTTTCTCTTAAGACCACAGAGTACTGGGTTTAGTCCTGTGTTAGACTTCACCTTTTCTTTCTTACTTTCACTACAGTACAAGTTATACAGAGGAATAAGTATATTATTCCATTTGGGGGAATGTGAGTGTACACTTAACTCATCAGCTGAGATGGATGCTTAGGTTTTTCTTTAGCTCATTTTTCTTTCATAGAACCATAGAATGGTTTGGGTTGGAAGGCACCATATGGCTTATCCAGTCCCAACCCTCTGCCACGGGCAGGGACACCTTCCACTAGAGCAGGTTGCTCCAAGCCCCATCCAACCTGGCCTTGAACACTGCCAGGGATGGGGCAGCCACAGCTTCTCTGGGCACCCTGTGCCAGTGCCTCAGCACCCTCACAGCGAAGAGCTTCCTAATGTCTCATCTCAGACTCCCCTCTGTCAGGTTAAAGCCATTCCCCTTGTCCTGTCACCACCTGCCCTTGTCAAAAGCCCCTCTCCAGGTTTCCTGTGGCCCTTTCAGGCACTGGAGCTGCTCTAAGGTCTGCCCTTAAGGAGCCTTCTCTTCTCCAGGCTGACCCAGCCCAGCTCTCTCAGACTGGCTCCAGAGCAGAGCTGCTCCAGCCCTCACAGCATCTTTGCAGGTGTTCTCTGGAGTCGCTCAAGCAACTCCCATCCCTCTTGTGTTGTTGCCCCAGAGCTGGAAGCAGGACCCTATTGCACAAAGATTACTTGAAAATGCCTGCATTCACCATAGAGTCTATCCATGGGAAACTGAAAAGCAGTACCTGTTGGAGCTTATGGCCTTTTTGATGATGACTACTTGATCAATGAAAAAAACAGATTTCCCAGTCCTCCAGTTAATGAGTACTATTTTTCCTGTCTGGGACCTAATGAGAGCAGGATCCCCAAGAGCCATCCACGAAGGACAAACGAGCAGTATATATGGTACAATGATGTGAATTCAATACTCACCCGATTTATTTTAAAATACATCTGTGCACATCCTTTGAAGAGATCCTCTGGAAAGGAGTCCTTTGTAATCCATCATGTTCCACTGGGGTTGGCAAACATCTGTGTGTGCAGCAGGGGAGAAGGGGGGGATTTATTTTACCAGGTTTTCTTTAGTGAGGTTTAACCCTCCTTAGAGTCTTTCGACTTCTCCTAATAGCTTCCCTCAGACTTCCCCCGGTGTTAAGCAGCCCTACCATGCACAAGCATCCACATTTGTCTTGGATATTTAATTCAAGCAATTTATACTGAGGGTTATGCTAATGCCACATAGCTGGACCGAGCACACCTCCATGATAAGGCAGATGCATGTACACGAACCCCTTCAATCCTGCTTCTCATCTTTCTCCAGATGCACTAATGAACAGACATTGGCAACATGAAAACTAAATATCATTCATCTTTTGCTCCTTCAGCAATAAACCCTCTCATTTGCTACCAAAAGGCAGAGGTAACCCCTCTAAAGAGGTCAAAAAACCTAGGCACTGTTCATTTACTCCTGGATAGGAATGAAATAATTTATTTGGAAATATCCTATTGGATAGTTGCATCATGGGGCGTTTTCTTTCTTCTGAGAGAAGAAGATAGGAGATGATGAACACAGAGTGAAAGAAGATACCCAAGACAGTGAGCAATGGCAAAAGGGCTGGACAAACTGAAGAACAAATACAGGACAAAGGAATGTTAGCTGAAGAAACAGAAAAATGAGAGTTGAAAAATACCTAGTAAACTGTCCGAGTTCCAGGACCAGGCTTGTTGAGCTCTTTTCACGTGAAATCTCACAAAAACATCAGTAAAGACCAGTCTTTTACAAGGAGCTTAAATAGAGCGGGTGTACAGACCGTATTGACGCTTAACAGTAACACAGTTTAAGTGTGCTAGATGTAAAACCCACGTATTTCAGAGTCTGGGCTACTTCAAAACGGCCCCCGGCAGCTTCTCCTGTGAAGGACTCCCGCACGCTGAGGAGCGCTTACAGGCCGGGCGGCAGCCGCCATTTTGTGCTCGGCCGCTGTGTGTGGGGGACAGCGCGCCTGCCCGCCCTGCCGAGCTCGGGCTCGGCGGCTGAGGGGCGGCTCTCGCCCCGGATCCCCGTTCATCTGCGGGTGAACGGCCACAAATCCGCTGCCGCTTTGCACGCCTGACAAGCTGCCTGTGCCGGGGAGGGGGGTGGCCCTGCTATGGCTTCTGGGCAGAAAAGCAGTTAACACGGCCGCTGGTGGATAAGGGACCCTGAAAGGATTGCTTTTTGTGAGGTGTTTTGAGGCGCCACAGATGTGGGAAAACACAACCTTGGTGTTTCAGACCAAAAAGTAGAACTAGCACCAGTGAGAAAGACGGGATGGGAATTTGCTGAGGACATACCAGGGGGATAGTGGAGAACTTGTGGTGGTTGTGCCTTAAGGATGAAAAGTCCAGAAAACCTGCTAGGCTTGAAGTATTATGGAAGAAGCCTTTGTGTTCCTGTTAAAATGATAAACCCACTGCTTTCATACGTCGTTGTAGAATGAATAAACAAAGATCCCAGCAAGACATCACCATGTAGAAGGGAACAACTGCCCTGAGGTGTGGCCCAAGAGCAGAACCTATGAGCAAGGACAGCACGCAGCTGGTGTATGTACTGCACTCCACACAGCGCCTGAAGAATCTGCCCCAGAATTCCAGCAGAGAGAAAACAGAAAATTCCACATGAATTTGGAGGCCATTTACTGCATAGAGCAGAACATCCAGAATTAGGGCTGAGGAGAGAGCTGCTCAAGGTTCGTCGAGATTTTGCCTCGTCAGTGTAAGCAATTTACAGCAAAGCTTCCAGAAGACCATCTGTGTGATTAAAGAGCGCTCAGTAAGATGTCAGCTAAAACAGTAGTGGAGATGTTCCTATTTTTGCGGTGAATGGGCTGAAGCCTAAAATTTTCATCTTACTTTCCTATATTTTGAAGAACTGCTGCTGCAGATCCTGGGTAGAGTGCTCATGGCTCTTTAAAGTGCTTGGGGGCTGTTAAAGAAACCTGCATTTCCCCCCAGTTAGCTGACAAATCCAGGAACTCTTTGCTTCAGTCACCTGCAAGGTAAAGCTAAACTGCAAGGAGGAATGGAAAATGCTGTATAAAATGTAAAGTACTAGCAGGGCTGTAGTAAAATGCTGTTACTAAGTAGGAATTGAAGTGTTACGTGTTACAAATTGGACATTTGCTGCTTCAACATGTATGTGTTACCTACTTAGAAGGAAAATTTGAAACGAGTGAATCTTTGGGGTTTTGTTTTAGTTATTAAAAAAAACCTTATAATTTGGAAGGAGAAAGTATGTAAAGAACGTGAATAGCAGGACTAAAACAGCACCCTTACAAGTAGCATTAACTTTGGTGATAGCAGCTCCAAACGTATTTATGTGATGCAGTAATCTATAGTATGAGTTAATAGTTTTACCTTGAATATAATGTGTTCTGTACTTTTTCTGATGCCGTCATCTTGGAAACGGGTCTTGCATACAGGATACAAAGTAATTTTTTACAGAAACAGCAAAGTACTCTGCTGAATTAGGATAATTACCCATCTCAAGCAATTTCTGGCTAATTGATAATAATTGGAACTACCATATAACACTAGGCATCTTTTCTGTTTGAAGGCCTAATGTCCGATGAATCCCCTCAGATTTACTTTTGTGGGTTTTAACTATTAGATAACTTCTCTTTGTATTTGCCAGTGTGTCCCAAACAGCACAACTAGGGCTTGAATAGATGGGAGAGCCTTGGGCACCTGGAGCTCGTCCCCTCACCTCAGCTGCTTCTCTGCTGATTGCACTCACCTGGGGTGTAAGTGGTGGCAGCCCTCTCCCCTTTCCTCAGGCACCGGGTTGCTGCTGATGCGTGCGGGGAGCTGATGGAGGTCTGTGAGCAGGGAGGGTCCTGGGGCCTGCTGGCAGTGATGGGGGGAAGGCGCCGTGCGGTGTGGAGAATCACCTCAGGCTGCAGTGGGGAGAACGAAGAGGGGACCAGAGCAGAGCCCACTTCACCTTACTTTCCTCCCCAGGAATAGCAGCTGTTCTGGCTCTGTTGTCCCAAGAGGGAGTGAAGAAGCTGCCCTGTACGAACAACAAACCGTGAGTGTGTGCAGGAAGTGGGGAAGTGTGGCTGGGCTCAGGAAGTGTCTGCTCAGTACCAGGGGGCTGAGGGGAGGGTTGGCAGGGGTGCTGTGCTGCACCTCCCTATGGTCAGGTCTCTCTGTGTCCTCTGGGGTACAGGCTTATGGTTTGTTGTTCACTGGCTTTGGTTTGCTTTATTAGGGTATTTTTCTATCAGTCAAAGCCTGGTTTTATGGAGTAGAGGCAGAGGCATGGTGTAAGGGCAGGGCTGGGCTCCCATGCCACCCTGCTCTGCAGCTGGCAGTCACCGTGAGGGTTTTATTTGGGCCAGGATGGTTCCTTTCCATCTGTGCTCTTCTCCAGTTGGTTTCTGTGTTGTCAGTCCGTGGCTGCTTCTGACCGGACGTGTTTTTCCTGTGCAGTTTGCTATCTGTTGCATGAGGCAGCGTTTGAACTTGGCATGTTCTGTATTGTAGCTGAGCAGGGCTCAGAAATAGGATTATCACAGTACCCTCATATCTTTGTGCTCACTATGGCAGATTATTAATCTGCTATGTCCCTCTGCTCTACCCTCCTGGTAGCAGTCATATATGACATGATGTGAGCTACCTCACATCTAGTCTAAAGGAGTCCTTATGGAGCAGGTAAGCAGAAAGGATGTGTATATTTTACCTCCTATTTTATTGCACTTTGCAGTTTGTTCTAATGTGAAATAATTGCACTTAAAAAGTAATGAATAGACCATTGTGCTTTTTCCACTGTCTCAGAGGCCAGGAAGGTAACTTGAGAGAGGAGAGAGGCTGGGTATGGAGGGGTGCTGCTGTGTTCTCCTGCCACTTTATATCACAGTTTCACATTTGGCTCAAAAAGCATTGCTAGTGAAAATAGGTCCCTCCATCCCATCAGCTGTGAGATTTACTGTTGCATTATACTAAGGATTCCCCCCCGACTTGTTACCACAGACGAACTCATTACTTAAAACATGGGTAAAGCAGAAACATGAATAAATATAAAGTACCATGTTAGGCATAGATGAGTTGTAAAAACACTACTGGATATGTGTTCCAGCTGTAAACCTAGCATGAGGTAACTGTCATGAATCAAAAGAGGCGATGCTAAATCTCTGTCCTATTGCATCTTCTCTCTGATTTGTAAGACCTTTGTCATCATTTTGTATCGGTACTTGCTGCTTTGAAATCAGAGATCCATAGGAGTATGCACTGCGCCTATTCACAGACAGCCCATTCCCTAAGGATGATAAATCCCAAGCAGAAGGAAGTAAAAGAGAGAGAAAGCAGCTTGTGCAAGGTCATGTAGAGGTCATTGGCAAAATAATTGACTGCTTAAAAAGACGAAGGCAGCTCCAGTGTGTTCCACCTTGATCTGCATCTCACTAGCAGTGATGATGAAGCAGCATGTCCAGAGTGGATGCCAGTGATATAGTATCTTCCTCTAGATCTGGTGTCACAGGGTTGAAGAGGTCTCTAACTCAGGTGATTTTCCGAAACATAAGTTTAAGGGAAGTACTACTCGGACTATGCGTCTGTTGGCAGGTGTGGAAGGAAAAGAAAGGTACTCATGGGTGCATGTGTATCAGCGTGTTTTTTACAGTCAGAAACTGGAAGAGAGTTTAGAGAGTGACAACCAATAGCAGTATACAAGCGTGAAATACGCAACAAAGCTTTCAGTCAAGGTAGACTTTAAGAGTCCTTAATGAAAGCTAGAGCTGCATTATGGTAATCCAGACAATAAATGAGGGAACAACTCAATAGAAGTCCCCAAAGTCCCAAGTACAACTCCTAGTTATGGCAATGCACAGAATATGCATTTTGTGCTGTCTTCATCCCCTGGTTGTTGATTTGAAGCTGAGCAAGACAAAAGAATGAAAGTAACTTGGCCTCGGACATCCTGCCAGCAGTGCATTTTGTTTCTTATTTACGGGCCTCCCTGATTCTATCTCCTGTTTTTCCCTTCCCCATACAGACATAGATGCAAAAGAAAATTGGGGAATTTGTATTAATCCTTAGCTGCAAAGTTACCTTGACTTTTTGAGAGTTAAATGCAGGTTTAGTCCTCCACATCTATTTGAGTAGTGTTCACTCTCTAGTCTTCTGTCTCTTCATTAAAACTTACTTTGTCAGTTATTCTCAACATTAGTCTTAGCAGTTTGCCAATGCATTTTTCAGCTCTGGTGTAAATATGACTGACTTTTAGTAGGAATGGTGTCTAGTGAAAGGCAGACCTAGAGCCAAAACCAGACTAAATTCTTAATTGATTGTCTGCTCTGTTAATGCATAACTAGATTCCTTAGCTCCAATGATTTTGTCAGTACTCAGTGCTCACTATATAATGTTTTAAGTCCATCCCCAAATGCTTCATTCACACTATTCGACATTCCAAGTACCAGTCCTCCCACCCATCTGTCTGGCACATGAAACGCCAAACGCCTTTCCTTATTTGGGTCTTTGGAAAGCTGATGCAAAAAAGAGATGGAAAGTGGCTGTGAAGTCCTCCACAGGCCGCTATGCTGGATGAGTAAAATCCCTGGAGCTTGCCGTAATATCCAGTAAGCAACACTTAAGTTTGGTTCAATGGAACCAGTGCTGCTGTGTCTCTGGCAGGTCTGGGGATCTTTCTGGAAGGAGACAGAGCTGGAACAAGGAATTAGGCACAGAACCAGCCATTGCAAGGCCTATCTCTGGCTTGATTAGGTGATTTCATGTCTCCTTTTGGCAGTGTGGGGGGATAGAAACATACCTCATGATTATTAAGGGTATGTTTGTGGTTAATTTGTGTAAGCAGCCGTGCAGAAACTAGATGCCAGACCAGCTGGGTCTGATACTGTCTTTGAATGAGGGTCACTAATAAGAATTTCCTCTCTCTGGGTACCACAGGCATTACCTGCCTCTAAGAAAAGCTGCATGCAATTCTTTCATCAGAATTTTTCCCAAAAGAAGGAAAAAGTGAGTCCACCAGGAAACTTTGTGAGTTCAGTATGAACTTGTTCTATTTCAGTCATTCAAAGAATATAAAAACAAAGAGTATGTTCCCTTCTAACTTTGAAACATGCTTTTATATGTGCTTTTTATTACTACAGATTAGACATGTTTTGTTCAGATGTTTTTAGCTTTCTTAGAAAATAATGGCAAAACTTTTTATAGCAATCTGAAATTAAATTGGGAAGAAAATAGCTTTATTCAACCCACAAATAGTGGGCAGAGCAGTGCAAATAACAGTTTTCACAGCCCTTGTTCAAGCAGTGAGTGAGCTTCTGATCTTAGCTGCCATGTCTCATCGGCAGTTGGTTCAAGTGGATCAGAAATAGCATATTGAGCCAATCCTTAAATCATCCATAGCTTTATTGTTAGCTTCATATGGATTATAAAATAAGACACAAATTATCTGATGTTGATAGTTAAGTTCTGCCACTCAGCATGGAAATCTTGAAAGATGTTTTTGAAGATCCCGTGCAACTAACCTGGAAATAGAAGCATGGTTTGGTAGGGGAGGTTCTACATTTTTAATTTTGTATTGATCCTGTTTGTCAGTGCAAGTACTATTTAAGCAAGAAAGTATTTCTCTAGGGCCTTCAAGTTAATACACTTACTGTAGCCTCCTTATCCTGTTAAAATGAAGAGAATCGGATTGCTCTGCGTTGAACAGCTGCTTGAAGTCAATCTGTGTCCAGTGTTAAGGGAAACAATATTACTGAAGGGAAGCAGAAGGCAGCATATCAAAATGATATCCTCAAAGCATTTTCTACAGCTGTCTCAAAGGTTCATGGGGTATTATAAAGCATAGGAGACATCTGGCCACATTTTTTAATCTCATCAGTGTATAGAAAAATCTCTGTTTACCGCTGCTTGTCAAGAGCTATGGAAAGCCCTGTATATTTTGTATTTCCTTATTAATCTTATTGCTGTATGAACATACTCTCTGATTCTTAACTATCCAAATCAGCTTAACGTGTCGTTAAGTCACCAGCTTCACTCATCTTAACATCTGACTCTCTCCTGCTTATTTACAGCTCTTCATTGAATCACTTTGTAAAGTGGGAGATTTGGGAGTACTTTTATACTGTGTTGTGGGGCATGTTGTCTTTCATCTGCAACTGCTGTGAAATCACTCTTTCCTACTCAAAAGAGTTCTATTGTACTTCTGCTCAGTGTTAATGACTCTTCAGTTTGGTCTGTGGAAATACTTTCCTTCTCCCTGGAGGTACAATACTAAATTGACTTGTTCTGCAGGCACCACTGCAGCTCCCAAAGGCTCAATATGATGAGCTGTTCCTAGTGCCCTTCCCCTGCAGGTTAACATGCATTGCCCAGCCAGGTTCACCAGTTACTGTGGAATCCCAGTTAGACCGGAAACATGTTGTGGAGCCTAATTCTGATGAACCAACACAGCAGGCTTTACTTACTGTGATTTGTCATCTTGGCCTAGTTTGATGTGGCCATTTCTTTCTTAAAGAAGTAATTAAAGCACAAACACAGAAAAATATTCTGGCTTTTGTTTTGCCCAGAGGACAATATATTCTGTGCTGTTGTGACATTAAACTACATTTCTTGATCCAAGGCTTTTAATTTATATTGGCAACATGTTGGACAATGTATTTGATTCACATGATCATATTTCTCAGGCCTGCATAAGCTACGCTGTTATCCATGAGGCATATTTTTTTGCCTTTTGTTACCTATTTTGCCAGAGGTCTGTATGAAATCTCTTCATTTATGCTACATTACTGGTTGGATCTCATATGTTTTTTTCAGTCTCTCTTTCCACTTCTGGACCAACCCAAGACCTTTATGTGATATCCAGTCTCTGTCCTCTTCCATCTTTGCCAGGAAAACAAGCTGTTCTTTTTGGAGATTGCGTTTGGAAAATGTCCCAGTGTTGCAAGTCAGTTCTCACTAACCCTATTTATTGTAGCCTGAAGGGGTTTGTCTGCGCAGGGACCAATTTTCTTGCTACCTAAGCTCTGTATGTACAAAAGAAGATGAGTAATAGCTGTACTGTTTGTTACATTAAAATGCTAGACCTGCTTTGTGCTTTTCCGATTGCTAGATAGTACCCACAAAGTAAACGCTGTCCCTTAGAAAGCAGAATTCTGCTGTACAATTAGAGATGGACTAGCGATGACATCTCTGCTGTGCCTGAAGTCTGGGTAACAGCTATGAAAAGGCAAGCTGATGCCCATGTGTGTTGCCATGCAGTGGGAACAGGGATGCTCTTCAAGCCCCATGTCGTTAAAATCATCTGGTCTAAACTGATCGCATCTTCTGGTATCAAGGCAGCAGCATAAAAATGCCTTTAGTAAGTCTTCCAAGTTGTATGACTTGCTGAGTTAGCTTGAGAAACCACTGAGCTGAATCAATAAACTGATGGCAGAAAAGAAATGAAGCTTAAATAACATTTGCCCCAGTGTTGTACTGGGATATAGTCACACCAGAGCTTGCAACCTTAATTCTAGGTAGTTCTTGAAAACACTTGGTTTAGCATCATGAGAAGTCAAAAACTTTGATCTCTTTCTAGCCTTAATACACCTGTTGTGCTTTGAATATTGCAAGATCAAAGGTCAACCTGAGTTTAGGGAGTCTATTTCTTGCAATCTTCTCACACAAAAGTTTAGCTTAGTTAAGTTAAAACAACAGCCAAATGACCCAGTTTTTCCTTCCATAGTGAGCATAGCATCTGGTGTTTAACTGAGAACTATGCTACCCCAGCAATCTCTCATCTTTTCCCGAGTGCATTGGCTCTGTTGACAGCCCTGCAGCATAGACACAGAATTTACATGGCATTAGAGATAGGGCCAGAGCAGGTGGTATGTTTTGATAAAGCCAGGTTCCTAAGCATCAGTGGTGGTTGGTTCATGCTATACCCAGTGAGAAGAAGGGTTTGCTCCATTTCTCCACGGGTGATTTCATTACTAAATGAGAAATAATGATCTGTTTTGTCACAGTGGGACTTTATTTTTTCTGCTTGTCTGTATCTATGCCTTTATTTTCATTGCAAAGGTATAGTGACCTAGTTTTGTGCCTGATGTGGTGCCCTGTGTGGGTTGCTGTCTGTTCCTGGAAGGAGGCACACTGGAGCCAGCCCAAACTGAGTTGTTGATATTATGCTATTGGCTTATGCTGTATGTATGTTTTGTCTCAGGGGTTTTCGTGTCAGTACTTGAGAACTGTGTTATGCTGGAGGGATGCCATCTGCAACTTCCAAAAGAACAACTAATGAACGTGCCAGTTCCTTCCCAAAATGGTGCAAGAGTGTCTGTTCCACCTGCATAAACAGAGCCTGTGCCTCTAACAGACTAGGGTCTCTGGTAGCATGTGGCTCTGACTACAGAAAACAGGCCTCTCCCCTGTTCAGGCAGTGAACGGGCCTGGCATGGGTGACTTTTGGGGAGCCTGTTGGCTTCCAGGTTCTATATGCTTTATTTTTCCAAGTCTAACACACCCTCACAACTCACCCAGATTACACATTTGTCAGTATGTGACAGCAATAAGTTTCCCTTTCTAGCTTACCTGCAGCATGAATAATAAAGCATTGACGTGGAGTGGGAAATCATATTGGAGTGCTTTTATTGACACTCACCCTAGAGGTGAATCAGGGCTTTAAATGGAGCAATTTGTTATGATTTGATAAAACAAACTGTTTTTCATTCCTCAAAATTGTTTTTTCCAGCCCTGTTCTTTGTTTTTCCAGCCCTGCTCTCCACTTAGCCAGCACTTTGAACTTAGCACTAGTAGCGAGCTTGTCCTGAAAAAGCATAAGAGAGCAGGAAGTCCAGCACTTTGCTGCAAAATGAACAGAGAGCAGCTCTGTCATGTTTTAAGAAAGCAGAGAATTGCATCCTCGTAAGAAGTGGCCTTCAGGTGATTTTCTTTGTTCTGGGACTGGCTGGCAAGAACCACAGGGGAGAGGTCCATTAGAAGCCGAGGGTATTAACTCAAGAACTAGTTAAATGGCTGTCTAGAAAAACTGATTAAACTGACATCACCTTTTTCTATAAAAAGGTTCAAGCTTGCCTTAAAAACAAAGCAAAAAGACCCCCAAGTAGCCTTTTAATGCCAACTTTGTGTTGCCAAAGCATTTGGCTTTGTTCCAAAGCTGTGAAAAAATAGTTTAATATTACCTGATGTCATTTAGTATGGCAATAAGGTCATGTCAGTTGTATGGCATTACCATATGTCAACATGGTCAGGTTTTTTTAATGCTGGTATGTCCTAAAGGTCACATATTGTGTCAACCCCATTAAAAAAAAATCATTTTCACAAGTACCTACTCTTACATCTGCATACCAGAGTTACCTGTTGGCCCTGGCCTATGCTTGCTCCAGGATGGATGGGTATTTGATGCTTTTGGTTCCTTAATGGAGTCTTCCCATGCAATCTGATGATGAATTTGAAGTACAGCACAAGCGCAAGAGGTTCCCATGCTGCTCCTATCTAAAAAGTTTCACAGACGTCAGGTTGGGAATAGAGCTATGCTTTGTTCTCCCCGTGCTGCTCAGTCATCCAATGTGTTTTTCTGGTTGAAGTGTTTTTAAGAGCTGTTGAGGGATTGTGCAGCCGTGTTATGTAAAGGAGCTTTAAAGAGCAATCTGTTTCTCTCACTTAAACTTCCCCACTCACACACTCAGGTGCTGATGTTGTGGCAACAGTGATTCCCTTTTATAAAGGGTTGTTTAGTGATACACAAGCAATTCATTCTAAAGCTCTCTGGGACAGTACGTAGTATTTGTCAATACCTTCTTTGTATTGCCTCATATAGTTTCACATGCTTAGAGCAAACTCTGCATAACAGTGTCTTTGGGGGACAAGGTGTGATGAGTTTCTAAGCACTGAGTGCTAGAGGCAAGTACTGATCTGATAATGCCCTTGGGTGGCTCCATGCCCTGGTCATATTTTTGCTGTGCTTGGCATGTTATGAGTGGTGCCCCTGCAGGATCTGGTGGTGGTCTCTTTCCAGCCCTGTGTGTTTTGCTGACTTGCAATAAATTGTGAAGATGATGATTTCCTCCTGTAGGAGATGTCTGCATTTCAGAAGCTTGCGGAGTTGATGACTCCCCTGTGGAAAAAGGGATGCACCACCATGTCTGAATGGTCCTGTAGTGAATGGGATGATGTAAACACAAAATGGCATAATTCCGTGGCCACAGCTGGGGAGCTTTGATGATTATGTATGTGCGTGTGTGTGTAGGAAGAAGGGGATGACGTATCTAAGTCATCACTCCCAAGGAAAATGTGGCTACAGAATGACTTTTAATTTGTTTGGAGATGTAGGCAGGGAGGCAGCATATGTGAAAATTTTACTGGTTTTTTTCCTTTTCCCCCTCTTATGTCTGGCATATAAAAAGGGAAAGTCAGTATAAGAATGCCTGGGTGCCTGTAATTCCTGCTGTTTCATTTAATTGCTGCTTTATTTCTAGTTAGGAAACACTTTCCTGCTCTATAAAATACCATCTAACACATATATTTAAAGCAGTGACTAGCTAGTTCTCTGCAGTCTCTCATTTGATGTGCCCCATCAGTTTACTGGCCTTTCTGTCTCTGGTGTAGCCCAGCACAAACAGTCTGATTCATGGTAGTTTAGGCAGTAAGGTGTAGTAAAATTCTTATCCTGACTCTTACTTGCTTCTGTGCCTAACTTCTGGCAACCTTGTTGCTCCACAGTATCCCACCACAGATAATAGGAAGGACTTCTGAAGCAAATGCAAAATCTGCAAACTTAAAAGTCACGTTTTGGAGGACATCCATCTGAACTAAGGAAGATTGTGTGTATCCTAATGGAAAGTGAACACCTGGTTTCTTTATGCTTTTTTGATGCTGGGGGACTCAAGGACTTACAGTTCAAATGCAGGCACTGTTTGGGACATTGAGTAGTTAATTGGAGAAGGTCCTGAGCAACCAGATGCTTTGCCCAAGGAGCTGAAGATGGTCTCCTATACTAGTCTGTGAGACCCAGACTGGGTTTAGAGAGTGGGATCCTGCTGAGTGAGGGAAGTTGTGCCTGAGTCAGATAGGGGATGAAAGAACAGAGGCCATTAGATGAAGTTTACAAGGCTGGTCTGTTCTCCAAGGTCCCAGTCAAGCAGGGGGTGACATCAGTTTCAGAGTCTAATTCTGATTCTACATCTCCCATGATGAGAGCTTAGGAGTACCTGCTGCTTGTCACTTCACTTTAATCACTGCCAGAGTCTCCTTTGCTCAAACGCTGACAAAATCTGCTGTACTGCTGACCTGCAGCAACTGCTGTTTCATGTCATCTTTATTTTTCATTGGCTGTAATTGCTAGTTCCATCCTATGTTTCTAGAAATCATTTCAGTGTTCCTAAGACAGTAATTCCACTTAAAAATGACAAAAGGCTGTGTAGCCATCATTAGGTTTAAAAACACCACTGCTAAATGACCTGTTGTGATTCTGGGAGGAGGTGATGTGTAAAACTGGAAGAGAGCAAGTTCAGCATCGTTTTAGTAATCCAGTTGGTGAACTCAATCTGCCGGCAGAGGTGTCTTCTGCTGTTAATCATTGGTATGCAGTCTGCTGAGCGAAGTATGTCAGTGCATATCTATCTCTAAACTCAGCAGAACTCCACAACTTGCTGACATCTAGTGAGGAGACATTGTATTTTGAAGAGCAGGTAGAAAACTTGTAAGAGTGGTTTTGGATGTAGAAGAGCTGGGTCTCTTGTGGTGAGCATAATCCTTTTAATACTCGGCTCTTCTGCAGCCGTGAGATTCATTCATTTAATCTAAAGCATCTTGAGGGAAGTGAATGCAGACAAGTTCAGCTCTGGTATCGCACCAAAAAAAGAAAAAGCTTGCATTTCCGTGGGCAATCTGTGTGCACTGTAATGTCAAGCTGTGCATGAGAATATGTTACCACAAAGGAAGGTAGAATGCTCTAATTAGCAGTCACAAAAATGAAATACCAAGGTGTTATTTCAGTGACTAAGAGGCAGACATGTACAGATTGTGATATGCGAATGTTACGTAGATGCACTGTAGTCTAAGAGGTGCTTTTTCACAGGAGGATATCACGTACTATTAGGCACTCACCACGTGTGATTGTAATCTGTTTCTTGTAGTTTTCATACAAATTAAGCTTGAAAGGACTTTAAATGCAGTGCTATTTCTGTAGGTGTGTATCACAAGTACAGTTGGATGGGAACTTTCCAAGAATGTGTTTTTTTTTTTTCGCTTTCCGTCTCCCTTAGGAGAAGGAGTTTGGAAAATGTCAGTTATGTCAAAACCACAATGTTTGAGGAAACCTGGCTGTTTGACAACCTATTGCTGACACATTTGTGAGTTTCTAATAGAGAGCCATCTGGTTTCTTGCTGCCTTGTTGATGCTGCGGAGCTGAAGGATTCATAGTTCAAGCACAAGCTCTGTGTGTGGGCTTTTAAGAGGTTTGGGACCCCAGGCCTTCTGGGTTCCCTTGGTACAGGGTCTAGAAATGGGAAGCCTTGGGCCCCTCAGCTTCAGTGTGAGATGGCTTACTCTGTTCTCCTTGGTAGAGAACATCAAAGGCCCTTGTTCAAGGTTTTGTCCTTCATCTCTATGTAGGGTCCCACTGATGACTTTTTGTGAAGTCCCTCAGTGTAAGAAAACATGCAGAAAATCCTCCAGAGCTGGGAGCAATCAACCGTTCCATTTAATTCAGGGGGGAAAAAAAGCCCCAACCACCAGCAACTGTTTTGGCTTCTCTTTCCCCCCATGTCCTTAGTTCTGGATATTTCTACATTTCTTCTTGTTCTAATTCAGAACAAAGCTGTTAATAAAATATCAGCATTTCTCATAGGAAAGAAATGCTGAGTTTTTCCAGTCTATGTACAATGTCTTTGGGTTTGGTCCCTATGCGGATGGTGCTTGCAAAAGAGATAATAAGGCTTCAGCCGGCCACTAGCTGGGCCTTTGCTTTTTAAGAACCATTTCTGGGTCTACTGTTGAGATGAATTAGAAACATCAGTGTCCCTGCTTTTACGTAACTCTCAGAGCACGCTGAAGTGGTCATTCTAACTGCATCCTGTTACCATTTCATATGTATTTCTTGATGCATGTGCTGGCCTCATTTGACTTCATTATTCCATTGTGGGGACATCTCATCTTTCTCTTTATTTATTTCTTTTCTATGAAACTATTTCTAGAATTAGAGGTCATACAGAAAAAAATTAAAACGCAGAACACATACTAAATCTTTTTGTTGCATTAGCTCCTGTCTGGCTGATCTCCCATTACCTACCAGGTCTGATACTTGATGATTTTAAATGTTGTTCTGGGCTGAGCTGACAGCAAACCATTATTAAGGGTTATTACATGTAAGGCACTGGGTAGTATCTCTTCTACAAGGAAACTGAGCAGTTATCTCCTCTGTCTCTGCAAGATGTGTGCTCTCTGTTTTGCCTGGTCTTTAGAGATGTGGACTGTTATTTATGCTGGATTCACAGTATTCTTTGTCACAGGAATGGCTGCTAAATGGAGCTGACATGTGGGAAGGAGCAGCAAAGAGGAAGCTGCCCAGCCAACTTTAATAACTTACAGCCTCACTAAATTTGAAGATTTGAAAGCCAACAGATTTCTCAACATCTATTATCTAGACTCACAATGTCAGTTTTCCAAACCATACATACTTTGTCCAGCAGAATATGCTTATTTCTTGAATTATTACTGCCCTGCTTTTACTTGGCCAGTAATCTTCAGAGGTAAATGCTATTCACTAAAAACTGCTCATGGCAACTGGTGATACTGTGTGTGAGGTGTCTGAAATTACTAATGCTTACAATTCATCTGCTTTAAGTCTTATCTGATAAACTGTGTTTAAAGGGCTGCTAATCCGTATAATTCAGAAGAAAAGGCAGAGCCACAGAACCAAAATTCTTTCATCGTTCATTTAGCATCTAGTTGAAGTTCATAGTGCTGAAAAAGAAGGTCCTCCTTATGTAAAGGCTTTTGAGTTTAAGACTGTGTAAGCATCTTTCTGATTTAGATCTCTGCAAAAATTAATGAAGCTCTTCAGTCAAACCCAGTGGGCTCCTAACCCCGTTTAGGGACCACGACAAAACGTGGCTTTGCGCTGGGACAGTCATAGTGTGATATCTCCTCAGCTGGCTATCGCAGGGAAGTGCCCGGAGTTTCTCTCTGTGGACAAATTCTTGACACGAGCAAGAAGAAACAACTTCCCTGATTCCTGCTGGGTGCAGTGAACAGCATAACTAGAAATAGGTTTGGTTGGTTTGATCTATTACCGAAGGCAGGAGGAGATGGCACTGAGGAATGTCACCTTTCAAATAAGCTGGGGCCATCTAGTGCATCAGAGCCAGCTAATGTGGTTTTTAACCTTCTGATAGGTTTGGAGCAGACAGACGTGTGAAAACCAGTATAGGATCCATGCTCAGCAAAGGGAAAAACACTAAAATAGGTGCTGATAAACTCTACTAATAGCTCCAAAGCATCACTGTCAGACATACTCAGCTGAGTGTAACAAGCTTCAAAATACAACCCCCCTGGAAGTCACGTAGTAAGCAGTTTATTTCTGACAAGCTTGCAAAATCCTTCTGCCATGGAAAAAATGAGAAGGCTGCCAGCACAGTAGCTTCCTGGGATACTTTTGTTGCTGCCATCTACTTCTCTAGAGGCTAAACTTTCATGTAAGTGGAACAACTAACTTTTCAGCCCGTGCAAAGAAGCCCTTCTGAGCATTAATCTTGGCAACCACTTGACAGCATACAAACAAGTTTCCAAATCTGCTCAGTTCAGCAGCAAGATAAGTAGAAAGGTTTCAGTAGCCACTCACGCAGGTTTATTTTGAAGAAGCACTCTACAGAGGCAGTCGTAGCATAAGCTATTCAAGTTCTCTTTTTTGGTCCTTGGCAACACACGTGGGGTTTGTACTACACCCTTATCAGCAGCTGGATCTAGAAGGCTTGGTATTGCCAACCTAGTCCCTTTCCAGGCTTTTCTTCTGGACTTCAGAGGGAATTATCTCTCTAGGAACAGGCTGAATGATGCTGTGGGTTTGCTGTGCTGAGTAAGCATGCTTAAGAAGTGTGGAGTATCTGCTTATTGAGTGCAGGCTCCAGAATGGGTTTAGGAGAAGTGGCAAGTTTGGGAACACGGTGCTCTCTGACAGAAGGTGTGCTCTTCAGATCAGGAGTGGCTGAGCAAGAGTGGCTGCATTACCCCCACTGCTCCCAGAGAAAAATGGGAAATCATTTCTAGTTACTGTGAACAAATCTCCGCTCCAAATGTCACAATGATTCATTGAACACATGGAGCTGAGAGAATACTCTGGCATTACTGAAATGTCACACATAGACAAAACATGTCTATCAAGCAGAAATGAAGTAAAATAAGAAGAATCCTGCAATTGTTCAAAAGAAATAGTGTGATCACATGATGCGACACCTATTTGTAACTTCTTGGCTGCTTTCCTCTTCTTGCTTTGCAAATGTTGCTGATAAAGAGAAACATGGATTGCTCTCTTCAAGTCCTTAAAACACAAGCATTTCTTGCAGATGGCGTGTGGCTTTTCACTTCTTTCTTCACAGCTTGACTATCAATCATGGCATGTTTTCCTACATAACTGTGTCCACAGCCCTCCATCCCTCTACTGTTCACAATTACTTGCTGTGCTAAAGTTCCAGCCTTTCCTTTATACTCTTGCTAACCATTCTGCCCACTAGTAGAAGGATTATAATAATTTATCATTTTTAAACCCAGTAGGGGTGTATTTGACTTTTAGTCATTCGTAACATGCATTGGAGGAGCATGAAATGAAACATTAGTGGTGCAGGTTTTATCTACTCTGCAAACCCTCTGAAGCATTGGGAGCAATGAGAATGAGCTCTTGCCAGGTGTGGATTGTTTAACTAGAACAAGCACATTATTTCATGGAACAAAAAGATCTTAATATACAAGGGACTTCATTTTCTTCCATCTCAAAACCAGCAGGTGGGTGTTTGCCCTGTGGTTATTTCACTTTGTCTCTTGTGTTTGTTGTGGGGGCTTAACAAATGATTCAGCACTGTGTGTGAGAGAATGAAGGGGTTTAATAAGCATACTTCCCGAGGCTGTGTGCTTTGTTAGCACCTCAGGATGCAGTGTGACAGAGGGCTCTATTTCCTTGGTGCTGTCTGTATGGCTGGTATCCACTTGTGTGCCTGGCAATGGTGTCCCGAGTGAGTTGCCCTCCTGCAGGCAGTGCCGCTTGGCTCAGCTCATTCACTGCTGCTCCAGGGACCAAACCTTGGAGGACTTTGAGCTGCAGTACTGAATGGTTCTAGGTCTCAAATGTTCCCCTGCCCAGCCAAATGATTTGGTCAGAAAAATGATGTATAAGAAGATCATAATCTTTTGGATAATTTACCTCTGATGCACGCCATCCCTTGATGTTCAGAGGGCAATTTAATGTTAGCACCTCTTAAGCTGATAACATATGCTGCAAAACCTGATACAGAAGCACAAAATATTGGAACAATGGTTATTATGAGATTGGTTCACACTTTTTGAAAGGTTTGCCAGGGAGAGGCTAAAAAAAATAATAATTTACAGTACCTGAAAAATGTTCTCCCAGGTTCAGGTCTTGAGCACTTTGTTATAAACTGCACCAAAGTAGTCTAGGTTTTCAGTCTGCTGCTGCTCCTGGAATCAGCTTGTTGAGTCATGATTATCTATTATTTCTGATAGAATAGGATCTGTAATTGGTCTTTCATGGGTAGGTGTGAGGAACTTGCTAGTAAGGATAGGCTTTCTTTTCTCCTTCCCTTGCTAGCAGGTTGCTCCAGAGGCACTCTGTAAGGGAAATGGACAGGCATGGCAGCACCAACATAGCACTTTATCTTCCGTTTTATCCTCTATCAACCTGGTTCTTCAGAGGCAGCAGTCAGCACATCAAATTTATCTACTGAATGGGAAACAGCACAGTATTGAAGAGATGATGTTGATCCTGTGGTATCAAGAGCAAAGATGCAATCAAGAACTTTCTTGCAGGAAGTCCTCTCTACTGTTGTACTTAGTTTCTGGCAAGCTTTCTGCATTTTGTATCTCACAGCATCTGATGGAGTGAAAAAAACAGGCACAAGCACTCTTCATTTCATGTGGTATTTGTCATTGCATTTGGTAGTCAGAGACAGTTATGGCTAATGAACACCTAATGTGTGTGTGTGTTTTTTAACTCTGGAAGTAAATGCAATTTAGCTTTGCTTTTCTTCTTCATGTGTATTTACTGTCTTGAATGCTATATGTTGTCTTGCAGGTTGTGGTAGTAACTCTGTTGCAGTCATAAATGAGCAGTGGTTGGAAGTGAGGCAAGGTCTATATGAAGAGGAAATACCTTTCTATGGATCAAGTGGGAGAAGCAGATGCTTTGTATGTAGTCCTTCCTTTCTATAGATCATTTGGCGTTAATAACTCTGGGAACATTGAACAAAGAAGAGAAGAGCCACTACTGGTCTTTTACTGGGCTGGACATAGTTGGAAAGGAAATCAAATTGGTACAAATGGCACTGGAAGCCGTGTCTCCTGAGTCCCATTCATGTGCGTGGTGATTTCTCTTTAGTCTTCAGCTTCAGATGGGTGAGCAAAAGGTAATCTGGACATAAATCTAGTTAAAGCTGAAACTGTTAAGTTGCTATCAACTCAAATTTATCATATACTTAATTTCCAAAAATTAATAGTTAGGTATTTGCATCTTGAGCTATTCTTCCTTAAAATACCCA
The DNA here is from genome assembly GCA_039720435.1 of Amazona ochrocephala. Lineage (NCBI taxonomy): Eukaryota > Metazoa > Chordata > Aves > Psittaciformes > Psittacidae > Amazona > Amazona ochrocephala. The sequence goes on along the minus strand of CM077884.1, from coordinate 16,709,122 downwards.
GAAAGTAATAATGACTGAATAGACACTTAAAAGGAGCCTTTATGTCATTCTTTTGTCTTTGGTAGCCATTTTTTGTTCCTGGATTGAACATAGGTATTTTGTGCCTCAGCAGGTGCGCAACCCAGTGACCTTGCCAGATGGGAATTTAATAGTCAAGATGATGAAGATATGGAAAAGGACAAGAACTGTTAAGTGGGCTGAATTTGAGGCAATATTAGGTTATGCTGAAGGGGGGAGTAAATGTTAGAGGTGAACTGATCTTGTTTTATTCTTTTGTTAGTGGCATGAGTAGGTGGAAGTACACATAGAAAATTAATCCAAAATTTAGAAGATGAAAATATATAGGAAAACCAAGAGAACGCTAAAGACTGTAACTAATAAAGTGAGCAGAAAGTGCACAGGATATGTCTGTGCTGGTAAGGACTAGTAATAATAGATTCTCATATACTGTTAGAGCTCTGCATTTGAAAAAGGAGAAGCAAGGCAAAAGTACGATGTCCATTGATCAGAAGATGATTGTCACTGAAAGCAAGATGAATGTGAACCTAAACTGTCAGGCAGTATTTTCCCACTGGAGATAGGGCTGTGCACAAGGTCCTCAGTTAACTTCATTGAACAGTGTGAATAATTTTAGTTGTTTGTGTTCGGAAAGGATTAATTCACACTGGAAAAGGTTCAGAAAAAGGCCACTAGGACACTAGGGGAGTGGAAAACCTGTCTTAAAGTGGAGACTAAGGAGGCTTAGCTGGTTTACTTCAGCAAAATAACTGTTCCCCAGGTATATGCTATGGGATAACACCAGAGGATAGATGCAGAGCCAGTTCTATAAAAGCAAATAAGCAGGATCCGATGACTGATGCCTAGAATGTAGGAGAAAAACCTGGAAGCAGTAGTAATGTAGGCATAATAATAACAGAAACTATAAATGAGAGCAAGCTTAATCAGACTTTTGTAATGGGGTCAGATGCTGCAGCCCAAACCTCTGATGTTGATGTTATTAAAGGCCAAGGGAAGCTCATAGGATTTATGTGTTTAAATGATTTGAAACCACTGACTTGTCAGGTAGTCCTGTAAGCCCCAAGGTTTCATGAGAAGTCTTTGAAATCAAGTTCTGTGCTTCAGAGTGAAGTCAGAATTGCTTTTAATCAGATTGCTTTTGGCTGTCACCAAAGACCTGCATGCTCAGATCTTCATGTGAAATTCTGTTGCGCTGGGATTAAGAGTTAGAATGTTTTCTAAAGTCCTTGGTATAATTGCTCTGATTTCAGTGGAGTTATGCTGGTTTCCAACGGCCCAGTGGTTTAAAGTAATAGGAATTAATGAATTTTATATTTAGGCATATAAAAGAATATAGCTGAGGTTGTCTGTGCTATCTGGAGCATTATACTAAAGAGTACAAATTAAAAAGGACCTATCAACCTGTCATTATAGAATTTTATCATATAGAGAGACCACCTGAAAATCCAGGTCTGGGATTTTAAGTTGTCTTACTTGTTCTAGGAGCCTTGGCAAGAATCACGCAAGTTTAGAGAATAAAGCAATAAACAGGGAGAAGAAGGGACAGACCATAGAATCATAGAATAGTTAGGGCTGGAAAGGATCTTAAGATCATCCAGTTCCAACCTCCCTGCCATGAGCAGGGACACCACACACTAAACCATGTCACCCAAGATGCTATCTAGCCTGGCCTTGAACGCTGCCAAGGATGGAGCATTCAAAGCTTCCTTGGGCAACCTGTTCCAGTGCCTCACCACCCTCATAGATCACATCTGATTTCTTACTTGCAATTAGTGTACCCTGTGTTCGGGGGGGGGGGAGGGGGGAAGTTTTGGAAAAACTATGATAGTCCATAATGCAGACCTTACAAATCTAAGATCTCCAGGTTTGAAGATCATCATAGCTTTGAAAAGAACTTCAAATCTTCAGAAAGTCCTTTAGAAAGTCCTAGTCTGAAGTCAAGTCTCCAGGTTTAACACAAACCCGGAATCACACTAAATCACAGAGTCATGGAGGTTGGAAGGGACCTCTCTGGGTTGTTCAAAACAGTGTCTGGTTGGGCCCTCAGTATGTTAAAGGATGTCAACATCTCTGAGGAACTTGTTCCAGGATTTGACCCTCCTCACAGTAAAAGAACTGGTTGGGTTTTTATTCTCATATTTATTGGAGCTTCTAGTTTCTGTGCATTGCTGCTTCTCCTTCCACTGGGCACCACTGAGAAGCATCTGGCTCATCTTCTTTATACCCTTCAATCAGGTATTTATACTCGGAGATAAAATCCTTCTGAGCCTTCTCTTCTGTAGGATGTGCAATCCCAGTTCTCTCAGTTTCTCCTCACCTGAGAGGTGGTCCAGTCCCTTTATCATCTTCATGGCCCTTCCCTGAGCTTGCTTCTTCCCAGGGACTGAGGTGAGGCTGACTGGTCTGTAGATCCTGGGATCCTCTTCCTTACCCTTCCTGAAGAGACGAGGAAGATTTACTTCCAGTTCTCAGAAAATTCCCTGATCACTGAGGCCTTTCAAAGATAGTTGAAAGAGACTTTGCAATGACATTGGCCAGTTCCCTCAGTGCTTGAGAGTGCATTCCAGCAGGTCCCATGGACTTGGATGTTGTGGTTGTTCAAATATTTCCCAGCCAGCTTTCCCACTGCTGAGCATAAGTCTGTATTTCAACAATTAAAGAACAATTTCCCACTACAAACAAGAGCTGTATGTCTCTTAGTGCCTCTACATTCAATGGTCTTCTGCTGTGGGTAACTCCACAGCAAGACAATAACTGTATTTGAAAAATTAAAAAAGGACTTATAAGTTATGTGATGAATAAGGGAGCAGAATAACATGAAAGCAAAACACTAAATGGATTGTTTTCTCACATGCTCTTTCACCATTTTAAATATCTTTATGTAGTCAACACGCTGTCTGCCATAATCATCAACTAGATTTTCCTTCAGCCAGCCATGTGTGATTTCCCTTCAGGAGTCTCTTTCAATGCCACTTTATATTTTCTAATCTCTTTCATTGTTCTAATTCCCATTCTATCTGGAGATGAAATCCAGTGCTCTTAAAGAGTGTATGTTGTAGGCTGTCATTTGAGAATGTGACCTGCAGCCTCGCAGCTCGCGAGGCTTCAAGATGGCATGGCTTTTTTCCCTCTGCAGCTTCTGTTGCTTTCTAAAGAACATTTCAGTGCTTTTCTGCATGGCTGCTGTGTTTTTCCATAGTTTGATTCAGCATATGTATCCTATTTTTGATCAATATTTGTAACAACCATGTCTGACTGCTGACTTATGTCCCTTGTAATAGTAGTGGATGGTCATCAAGAGTCTCTGAAAAGGGAAATAAAGAAACAAAACTTTTAGAGTTTTGGGAGAGTGATTCTTCATATGACTCATCACTTGTTTTAACCATGAATTCTGACTCACTGTGTAGTGTAGCAGGCAAAAGGAATGGTAGAAATAGCAAAAAATCTCTAGCAGTCATACCTACAGCCTTGTACAGTGATTCATGGCATCTGGAGTTCACCCATCTCACACAGAGACCAGCAGATGATTATTTTTGGAAGCCTTAGGCCTCAGGAGGTCAGTATCTGCTACTTATTTTCTCACCCGTTTTTTATGGATGGGGGTTTCAGTATGGCCAGGCTGCCTTAGGCTGTGAATATGAGGGTGTTCAAGACCTCTTTTGTGATGCCTTTGGAGTGAACGTGGGAACACCTGCAGATAGCAGATGAGAAGGTTGTTTTGGGACTGCTGGGTAAAGCCCAGGACTGCTGGAGCACAAGGCTGTCCTTTAGCTTCTGCCCCACACCTTTGTCCTCCCAGACCATTAGTCAGGCTTTGTCCCATGGGCAAATTAAAATGAAGAATTAATAGGGAATAAAAGGGATAAAAGAAAGAAGGAAACATTCTGCCTCCAGTTTAGGTGTTAGTGCTCTTCTGTTAGGTACGGGAATGCATAGATGGCAAGGATTATCTTAGAGAAATTATGTATAACTCATATTAATATGTCTCAGCATCTTATAAAGATCCCACATGCAATGATTTTATTTTATCTTTGATGCGAGGAATCCCTGGCTGCCCGTCAAATTAATCAGTTTCTGACTGGAAGGATTTCTGTCCTCATGTTTTGGCTCTCTAGATGCTGTTTCACTAGTTTCCTTCCTCTGTATCATAGTTGTGAAAGCTCTTTATCTGCTTGAATCTTGCCGTAGTCTTTGTGTGTTACCAATTTCAGAAAAGCTAAGCAGGCATCGCTGCCCTAACCTCTTTTGGCTGAGTGGCCACTCTGTACCGCTCCTGCATTTCACAGCATGCCTTCAGATACTGCTCACACCTCTCCTGTGATTAGCAGCGTCCTTTTGTCTTTCTCTTGCACCTTCTGGATTGTAGCTCACTGTTGTACCAGCATAAGGCAGTAGGATAACTTCAGGTTTCTGCTGCTCTGGTGGAAATAGATGGATGCAAATTAATTGTCACTGATGTTTTGCCCAGAGTGTGTAGTCTCTAGTTTTACTGTATAGGATGTATTCATTACCTTGACTTTCCTTTCATGCAGTATTTCAATAGTCTCTTGGTCTACATCATTCCAGAGGTAATGCAACTGAGTTGTACTAACTAAACAATCGCTGTTTTTGAGGAGATGTTTCCAAGACTTTAATAACGAGTTTGTCAGCTGTGTTCATTCTAATGTGACTCTGCAAGCAAATACTAAGCAGCTTGGTGGTTTGACCACAGCAACAATTAGCTCTGAAGTGACTTTCTGCTATAGGCAGTCACTTCATTAAGTATTTATGAAACTGAAATGTTTCTGTTAATAAAACACAACTGTACTTCTCAAGGCAAGATTGATGTGTAAGTGCTTTGCTTCCTCAATGATTTAATGCATTCAGTGACTGGTAATGTCTGACACAAAGACTAAAACAAGGAAAAAATTAGAAATGATAAAAGCAGCAGCTTTGAGCTCAGTGATGCCTCTCATGAGAAGAGCAAGCAATAATTGCCACTTCAGTGTTTCAACCTGGGTCTGGTGAGATGCAATTCTGTGAGCTGACAGCGCCTGCTACTTTAGCAGCGGAACAGATACCAGTTCTGTGAACCCAGCTGTAGCCTGGGCTTGTGTTCTTGTGTGATGGGAAGGCCATGCGGTGGCCACCAGCCAGCATCCTGTATTCATAAACCCATGCCTCTCACAATACAGCCTGGTCCTGGAAGTCCCAGACACTATTTAATGGTCAAGGCCTAGAATTCCCATTTGAATTCAGGTAGTTACACCCTGCTGGCTAAGGGAGAAGAATGCATGTAACAAATGAAATTACTTCTGGATTAATGCTGAGGTGTTTGGGTCACTTCATGCCTTAGGATTTAACAAGTGTGTTTTTCATGTGAACGTAAGCAGTAGAAGGGACTTAGAGACTCGGACTATCAGCAAACCCCAGATTGTGATAGAGTATGGCAGTCAGGGTGAGAGCAGTCAAGGGGCACAAGTTGCAGCTGATAGTTTTAGAGACCAGCAGAGAAAGAGAAATGGAGTCATGGAGTGAGGGGCTCACGAAGACCTGGGCAACTGGGACCTTCTGTAGTGGAATAAGTTCCCTGTTTCGCTGGACTAATTAAAAGCAGTGCTGCCTAACCCAGGGGAAAAGGGAACGTCTTTTTCTTTCTTCAAAGGCTGAGTTTCTCTGTGTCAGTTTTTTTTAATGGAGTCTGGCTGGGAGCCTGCGGTGGCTATGGCACACAATGCTCAGGCTGTCAGGAAGCAAGGCTCGTTTATGCAAAACCACAGTGGCATGAGCTAGTTTTAACTAAAATGAGCTCAAACAAAGCAATAGTATACTCCAACAGCTTCCACCTTAAAGCTGCTTCTGCAAATTAAAACCAGATGAGTCTGTAGATCTCTGATCAGCAGGCACACTGGGCCTTGGTCACATAGGAGTGCTTGTGCTGAGCTTGATGCACTCAGTAGGCTTTTTGACTTGAACATGACTACTGCACAACTGCATGCTTGCCCAGTTGGTGATCTAGGTGAGTTTAACTTTGCTTTCACTGTGATCTGTAGGAGTGTTTGCCCTTCACCTGAATGGGAGAAGGGCCAGGCATCAGGTTAGTCTTACCAAGTGGCAGTGTAGCCACACAGGAGGAAACAAGGAAAAAAACCAAAAACTAACAGCCCTAACTGGATAGAGCAGTAAAACACCAGGTTTGTAGGCTTATCCTTTTTGAAGTTTATGAAGCCGAACATGGAGTAGCAAGAAGTGCTTTGCAGGGCTGAATGTCACAGTTGTTTTTTCAGTTATCTGGTTTAGTTACAGTTATTTCCTTAAGGAAAAGAACAGTACCCAAGAAAAGAAGAAAGTTGGATTCAATATTAGGACATTTTTTTGGTACTCAAATTATATGATTTGATAAATATTTGCCACAATCCTTGAAACACCAAAGCTATAAAAAGTACTGAATACAAAGAAGAGGTCTTTAAAGCCATTTAAAATTCTTCCTTCCAAAAAAAAGCAAGTAAATGAAATGAGAATTCAATGTGCATTGCATTTTCTCATTTTAGCTTTAGGTAAATACAGCCAGAAGTTCAGTTCTCTATTTATTTGCAAACATTGCATAATAAACATAAACGTACTGCTGTTAAGAATAATAATGCAATGCTAATGATTCTGGAAAGCAAGAAGGGAATAAAGAACCATCTGAAGGAAAAAGACAGGTAATTAGGCAAAGCAGGGAGATGTAAAGGGAGATAAGTACCTAAGAAAATTACCCAGTAAAGGTGATTAAGAATAAAGGAATTGAAAGTGTACATTATAGACTAGAACAGAAAATATGGAAAGTGCTGACAAGGATGAGCCATGCAAGGTTCACCTAAACTGCAAGTGTTAAATATTTGAAATGTAGCTATTCCCCCATTCATCTGATGAGACAGTCCCCTGTTTTCAGAATCACTGGGGTGAGCCTTAGCATTATAACCAAGAACACTGACCACAAATAAATCCAGAATAGGCATGACAGATTTGCTTTCCGTATCTGGGGCAGAGCCCTTGGCTGTGCTGACAAGTCTCCAGCTCTCACAGCTCCTCCCTCCCACCTACCTTTTGCATTACAGTCTTGCAGGAGCTCCACTATCTGCTCCTCACTGATGCTCAGCCATGGGTTTTACTCATGGCCCATTTCCTGCAATGCAGTTGGCCAAGAAGGTTTCCATCTCCATTTGGATGGACTCCCAGTAAATGGAAATTTAAGGGATGCCACCTGGATCAACACATTTAGGCTAAAAATATAAGGATTTTGCATATGTGTATGAGAGGATAGTTCTCAAGCTGACAATTGAAAGACATTAACAGTCCCAATGGATCAGCATTGGGGAAGGAAGGTTCCTAACAGGCGGTAACTAGTATATTACATAAATTACGCATGATTTTAAGTGAATGTTTGTCCCTATTTCCATCTGTAACCCTTTTTCCATTGCCCTTGATGGATTGGCCTTATTTCTCTTTCCTAGGCCTGTAAGTGGGAAGAATACAAATACAGTATTATAGAATGATGCTGATATGGGAGGGAGGGAAGTGCACAGAGTACTCAAACCTTAAAAAAAAAGCTATTACTTCATTTTATTAGTAGCCATAAAATGAAATATTCTCAAAGTTTAATTTTAATGCTTTTTTGTGGTTAGCAATAAAAATTGCGATACTTTCCATTTGGAAGTAGTGAGGTTGTGATGCCATGATCTGTGATAGTATGTCTACTGGGAACATGTTCCCTTGTAATCAGCTGCTACAGAGATGTTGCTGAGGAGCAGCAGTGGTAGTATTGCCAGCGAGAGCCTCTGATTGAAGGAAGGTTTAATCAGAAGTTACATCTTGCAAAGACCAGTGAAACTGCAGAAGTTCAGTTTTTCCCTTGGAAAAGCTCTAGCTCAGCTGCCTGGAGCAGTGATGGGAAGCTCTGTCTCCTTGGGTATATTGCTGGTGTGTGCAGTTTCAGGGATTGCCAGAATTTTCTCCTGAGAAACGAGTGTCTGTGCAAGTAGAGCAGCATCCGGGTGTTCTCAGATACACAGAGGTGCGGAGAGCAAACAAAATATGAAGTAGAGCCATACAGTGGCACTGTTTCATGTGGAAAAGTAGCAAAACTGCTGCTAATGGAAGTAGTCCATCTTTTCTCGGGCTTGCCTCCTCTGATAATTCTTCCCTGGCTCTTGATGTGCTCTACGTGCCCTCCAATGTTTTGGCAATAAGATGATTCTGGCCACCCACCTTTATATAATGATCACCTTTGGGCATCCCAAACAGTTATATAGCTGTAAGTACTGAAATGAAGGGGTCCCTGTGAGGATTCAAATAAAATGTCAAAAGATGAGGCCTCAGGAATGTCATTAGTTGCTTTGGAAGGTGCATGCTGCAGTGCATGGCTTTCCCACCTGGGAAGTGGTTAAGGGCACTGTGATACTTTTTTAACAGTTGTAGTGGGTAAGTGGCAAATATTTGTCAACTCTGCTTGTCTTTCACAAGTACAGGAGTAGTTCCTCTCTGGCAGCGTAAACTTCTGTCTAAGATTAACAGCAAGGCTACTTCATGTGTTCTAACACTCCTTCAGTTTAGCTCAACTGACCAACCTATTGTTACTACTTCAACATTTCTAACCGAACATCATCTGTACTTCTTAAGCATGGCATGGTAATGAAAATTTAGTTGAGTTAGTGATTCACTGAGTTGATTTAATTATCTTGGGTAAATACTAGTTTATGCTAATGTAAGGTAATGTATTTCTCTTTAATCTTAGGACCCTGTATGCTGCGATCAGATTCTTTAAATAGCACTTAGATTTAATAAATCTGGTAGAATGATTCTTGAGTGACATGATGTTAGTGCCAGTGTAAGTTCCTTTCCTAAGCGTTTATAGAAATGATGGGGCAAATGTTCCTGCTGCACAATAGATGCAGCAAAAATGATTTCAGAGACATTCCCAGGCTCTAGTTCCTACTGGCAGTAATTCATGGGCCAAAGTTGCTGTGGTACTTGACCAGCCAGGGAAGCAATCCCCGCTGTAGCTGGCCTCCCATCTTCCCACCGATGTTCCCACAGCTCCCCTTGGGTAGAGAGGAAAGTCGGAGCAAGAGGAGCCTGCTCGAGTGAGGGGAAGGTGGCTGGTGATGCGAGGGTGGTAGTGGGAGGAGGTCACAGAATGCAGTGGGACAAAGGGTGCTGAAGATTTCCTTTGGGAGAGTCAAAGGAAACTCAGCTTCATTTCTGGCTCTGCTGTTCTACCGACTGTCCTGACTTCTGCAAACATGGCAGGACAGTGTATGTCTTGAATGAAGTACTATATATTTGAGCCTTGTTGCATCTTGCTGTGTTTTATTGCTGTTAACATTTATAAAGAAAAGGAAATATTTGCTGCTTTAATATGTGCAGGCCTTGGGAGTCTCATAAAAATTCTCTATTGATTCAGTTCTTTCCTAAACTATTATATAAAACCGCTCTAAAGACCTATAAAGTTTCTAATTACAGGGAAGCTTGTATAAGTCTGCATCTGCCTTTTATAGCATTTTGAACATAGCAATTGGAAACTACAGAGGCATTTTGTTGTGCGGAGTTGTGCATTTCCCAGACATGTCCTGAGGTAGACCGTGTATTCCCATTGGCTTCAGTTGCAGCTCAAGCCCCTGCTTTGGGCAAAACTATGGTAGATACTGGACAAGATAGGAACATGAAGATGCTGGAGGTTGTAGCAGCTGCTGGGTGATGAGCTGTGCTGAAACTTGGGCCATTTCAAGTAGGTACTTGTGTGAGTATCAGGCCTGTTTAAAATGCCTGTCCAACTTCGTGGGCTGAATAGTTGAATATTTGACTTTGCATCCACTGATAGTTCATAGAACAGTTTCAGAGGTACTAGGTGATACTCCTGTTTTGTAAGGACAGTATTCTCAGAAACAGCTAAGCTTGTATGAATGTGTTTAGTGGCTTGGGTCAATAGCAAGTTTCCAAATAAGCAGACATTCGAAGTGTTCCTCTTCCCAAAAAAAACAGGTAAACACTTTAGAACCTTTTAGATGCCTTACAGTCTCCATAATAATGAAGTACATGTTAACCCTGGTTTTTAATTCTTTTTAATGCTGAGAGATCTGTGTTCTTCATACTGCTGTATCTGTATCTGATCTACTGTATGCCATAAGCATTGAGTTAACAGCTTAACCTGACTGAACAGAGCATGCTAATACTAATAGCAATCTGAGTACATGCCTGTCTAACTGTATCACCAAATATTTATTTCATCATTGTGATAGAAATTATAAATTATAGAGAAAAGGGAGGAAATAATGATAAAAAATCTCATCTGAATTAAATTATTCAAAAATAGTGCTGGAGATGATTTCCATTAAAATTAAGGTATAGTATTCTCCCACAGGCACTTAATGTTTAGAAGAAGCCCCAAAGGCAGTAGCTACATCACTAAACTTTTCAGGTATTTTCATGCTTTGCAAAATGCAGGGAAAAACCTCAAACTGGAGAACATCAGCAGAAGCAAAACATCCTTAACTACTAAATACTAATATGGACAACACTTGCAGTGCAGTATTATTATCCTTAGAAGATAATCTTTTAAGATGCTAAAGGTCTGTACAAGTGACACTGTGAGCACTGGATACAACCTCCTTGCACTTGCAAAATGTATTCTGTGATTTGTACTCCTGGTACTTGGGTACAGGTGAGGTGTGGGACTAGTCAGCCTGCTCAGGATCATACTTGGATGTCAGCACTGGCTGAATATCCTGATGCTACAGATAATTCATTTTCAGGCCTGAGCTCTGAGAAATGTGCAAAATGTGATAAAAGGTGTTAAAAAATGCTCTATAATCTGCTACTTCTGAAGCAAAAAGGAGTTCTTGAACATATATGAAGTGGTCATTCCCAGGAGCTAAGCTGTGACAGTTATAAGTCCATGTGCATTACTTGCGGCTTAGCAGTATAATGATGGCTTATTTATGTTTATATCACAGTCTAAAGCATCAAGGTTCCTCACAGTATTTACAACCTAGTTCTACAGCTCCATCTAATAATTTTCAGCTGTAACTGGATGCACTATGGAAACAAAATCTGGTTTCGCATACGTGTGCAGGGAAATTAGGCAAAATAGGCAAATAGGAGTTGCCTATTTTGGGGACCTAAGCCAGTTCACACTAGCAGATCTTTATAGCTACCATGTATGCTATTATTCTTGGATGTGGCTTGTTTTTTATTTCTTCATAGCTGAGCTAGACAGATTTTGGGCAAGTGTAGCCTGTATTCAGGCTTTGAAGACCTTTGCCAGAAGCGGAAGGCAGAACAACCTTCTGCATGCCAAGTCCTAGGAAGATGTGAGCTTGGCTGGGCATAGCAGGAAGTCAGAACATGGCAGTGAATGCTAGGAGGAAGTCAGAGCCTGGATGAGGGATGACAGAGGCACAAAATCAATTGTCATCTCAGCAGAAGTAGAAGAGCTGGGACCTCAGCAGGGCTTGTGGCCCTAGTATAGGGAGTAGGGAGTCTGGCTAGGTAGATGGAGCTGTAAAGAATGAAGAAATTCAAGTGAGTGGCTACAAAGCCAGCTGGGGAGCTATTTGAGAGGGAGGGGGGGTAGGAGATGTGAGTCTGAAACAATGAGGGTCTCAGGTGTACAGGATATGGAAGGCTTTGGCGTAGACAACTGGAAGTCTTTGGAAGTATTGACAAAAAGAAAGGATAGAGGTGGCCTTGGGCTGGAGTAGATTTGGACCAAGAGCTCAGGGAACTGGAGTTCTGCACTGGGAGAGCGAAGGAGCTCAGGAGACAAGCTCAAGCTCCCAGTGCAAGAGGTCTGAATGCCGCATTGTGAAGCGCTGTGGGACATAAGGTTTGTAGGTGTCACAAGCTCACTTATCTGGCCATCTTGAAGAGGCCTGGGAGCAGGCTCAGTTCTCCATTCCATCCATTCCCCAGGCTGCCTTCCCTGCCTGATGCATGGTCAGAACGTGTGAACTCAAGCCCTAGAGTCTGCCTTTAGGTTACAGTTGTGCTATTTCAACATCCAGGCCCTTGTTCGAATTTAGGAGCTATTCTTACACATAGGCCTGTCAGGTTAATATGTACTCCTTTACATACCCGTTCCATTTTCTCTGAAGAACAAAGAAAACTGAATTAATTCACCTTAGCCCTTGACTGCCTAGAGCTTTCAAGTACGGCGTAAAATAACAGTATAAATAGAGCTTTAGTTTTATTAGGAATTGCAAGCTGAATTTATAAAATAGTGATGGGAACTGGAAAGCTGTCTCTTATGTCAGTGGGAAACCATGTTTTTATCAGTTCAGGAAGCATTTGTGTTTTGAATTCAGGGTGACAATCAAATGTTAAGAAAAAAATAATAACCTTTTTTTAGACATAAAGAAAACACAAAGCAATTTTCTTTGTAACATCCTGCATATGGAACACCTGACATGAAACGTTGAATGGCAGCTAGAAGACAAGGTATGCAGAAAAATGAAGTTGTTTTCTCTTCCCCTTCCTGTCACTTTATACTGTTGAGTCAAAATCCAGACCCAGATCAGAGGTGAGATCAGAGAGAGACATAGGTGCCTGACTGCCACTGAGCTGCTGAAATCCAGATTGAAGAGTACTCTGGGTGCCAAAGCTGTCTCTCAGCACTTGCAGTTGTGTGGTGTTTGGCAATTGCTGGGGTAGGTAGGCACTTCTCTCGCATTTAATCCTCATTAGGCTTCACAGACTGAGAGTCTGTCTTCCTTTTCTCAAAAGATCTCAAGCCTCAGAGCAAATGTAGTGGGTTGGTCTCTTCACCAAATACAGCTGACAAAAGAGGTAATGCTGTTTGTTCCCTGTTATCCAGCAACTTAGCAGTTACGGCATTCGCTTAGGGAGCAGAAGACCTGGTTTCAGTTACTGCTTTTGTTGTGCCTCATGAATTGGGCAATCCCAGTCTGCTTGAGGACCCTCAAGTCTTTCCAGTCACTGTTCTACTTTGCCTGATATAATTCAATATTAATTGGGCCAGACCAAGAGAGTAAATGGCTCTCTGTAGCCTGACAACTAGGTCAGTCACCCAGGAGAAGAAAATCTTAAGTCCTACAATTGTATTTTGCAACTAGAAGCATTAAGCTGTATTTAAGTATGTGAATGCTTGTTAGATTCTTTTAAACATCGTGTTGTCTGTTCAAACTTCACTATGCTAAGCCCTTTTGAGGACCAATTCCACCTTATTTGGTTGCCTAATCCAAGGACATATGCATTGAAGCTTATGGGCCCATTTAAAACAAAAACACCCCCACCCCCCCCAAAAAAAAAAACAACGCCAAACAACACAAACCACCCTGCACCTTTCAGCTGACTTTGAAGAATCTGAGAATAAAGTTCAGCTCAGTCTGATGCTGCAGGAGATGATTCACTTTGGAGCTTTTTCAAGAAAATATGGGAGGTGCTATAAATCACTGCCTTAGTTACCCAGTTTGAAACCAGAGGGCTGTTATTCCTGGAAGCCTTGTTGGGAGCGCTTACATTTCCAAACAAACCTTTGCTTTTAGAAAGTTCAACAAATAAAAAAGTGATAGTTTCTTATTCCATTTCCTGCTTGCATAAGTAACCGTAGGATGGAGTTAAGTAGACCATCCAAGGTGTGTACCCTTGTGCCAGGCGTTGGTAGAGCTTAACCCACAAGCTGCAAAACACACAGAAGCCCCTTGTCCTGGGGTAACACCTTAGCTGTCTCTGGGGTTTTGTTTGGGAGGAGTTTGTGTCATATGTGAGTGCCTTCTGTCTTGTCTCCTGTATGCATGTGATGAAGCAGAGTGAGCTGGCATGAAACAGGTAGTTTCAATGCTCGTGTTTATTATGGCTAAGCCACATGCCTGTTGAGCACATAGTTTTGATTCCTTGCAAGTTGCAAGCATGAGCTTTACTTTTAAAGAGGCTGGGTCCCACAGGCAGATACAGTGATCATTCCTGCAGTACTTCGTACTCTTACTGTCTTGATGTCATATAGGACACATGGCGCCATCACCTCTTCTGCTGATCCAGGAGCATGAAGGTCTGGCCAGCTAGAAAGCGGGTAGTGGGATAGAGACTGCCTGCCGTGCAGGAACCTCCGCCTTTCTAGTGGGAATAGGAGCTCTGGGCACAGGCTCTGTAATTTGAAAGGGTGTGAAAGAGGCTCCCAAACAGACTCCTGGGAGACTGAGCAGCACACAGGGAATTCTTATAGAGTTTAAATACTTAAACCATCAATGATGAATATTAAATGATTTAAAACATTTAATAAAATTTAGTTCATCATTATTTTTTAAACTTTCAATATGTCTCCAAAGTGTGCTTATTTACTGGTTTGCTCTGAAAGATCAATATTTATTATCTCTGGGGCCCCCAACACAAGAGGCAGGAGGGACATGGAGCTGTTGGAGTGAGTCCAGAGGAGGCCACGGAGATGCTGCAAGGGCTGGAGCAGCTCTACTCTGGAGCCAGGCTGAGAGAGCTGAGCTGGGTCAGCCTGGAGAAGAGAAGGCTCCTTAAGGGGAGACCTTAGAGCAGCTCCAGTGCCTAAAGGGGCTACAAGAAATCTGGAGAGGGGCTTTTGACAAGGGTCTGTAGTGACAGGACAAGGGGGAGATGGCTTTAACCTGCCAGAGGGGAAAGTTAGGTTAGGAAATTTAGGTTAGGTCTAAGGCAGAAATTCTTCCCTGTGAGGGTTCTGAGGCACTGGCACAGGGTGCCCAGAGAAGCTGTGGCTGCCCCATCTCTGGCAATGTTCAAGGCCAGGTTGGATGGGGCTTGGAGCAGCCTGCTCTAGTGGAAGTTGTCCCTTTTGGATGAGCTGTAAGGTCCTTTCCAACACAAACCACTCTAAGATTCACCGAAAAATACTTGTAACTCAAATGAAAGATATAAAAATATGACTCCTAGTTGTCCTAAGATGCTAACAGTAGATGAAAGGAGATAACATTTTTGTTTGTGAGGTTAGATGCTGCAATGTCTATGTGTCTTTTGAAATTGAACTGTGATCCTTGAAAGGGATAAGCTCTTCTTCCCTCTCAAAAATTAACTGGTGTTCATACACAATTTCTAGGCTTCTTCAAGCATCTTGTGAAGGTATCATACACTTCAGATTTCTCATGATAAAAATCTGACAGTAAAACTAATGCTTAATCTAAGTTATTCTTAGTATTTGAGAAATGTACACACCTGAATGAAATAAGATGTTAATTTTATGAATTCTCTCTCTAATAAGGTATGCTGTATTTTAATAGAATTAGGGAAGACCTAATGGACAAACTTGCATGTCCATTTTTTTTTTCCTGCTTTTGCTACAGAGGTTCTTCATTAAAGATTCACAAGCCATCTCTGAATAATTTACATTGCCTTAATTCACTGGGCACGATAGTTAAGGTAAAAAAGACCACAGTCATTCAGGCAGCAGCAAGAATATGTTCCAGAGAAAGAGCTTTATTAAAGCCACTCTCCTTGAATAGTCGACTGTGTGTATGTAGCTACATTTTAATGTTAGTTCATATTTGTTTGTTCTCTGTAGGTGGTTTCCAGTTTTAAGATGCTATAGTGGTAGTGGAATTATTTGCTGTTTTTAATAAACTCTGGACTTTTTCCACTCAAGTCAGTAAAAAAGAGCCTTTGGTATTTTACGTCCTTCCCTCATGCTAAAATGAAGGGTCACAGAGGAATGTACTCTTGACCCTGAAGGAGAAGCCTATGCATTTTCTCAGTGATTCCTACAGTGATTCATGACAACATGGAGTACTTAATACAATATGGGTTTCAGACAGTCATATATAGCTCATAATCTTCAGCTCTATAAACACAGGTCACCACCTCATGGGAACTCCCATGATTTATGTCTATGAAAACACTGCTATATATTGTAGATCTGACATAGCCCTTACTAGGACTTTTTCCAGAGGTCACTCCCCATCCATAGAGGTGAAAAGCTTGAAGGGTGAGATTATCTGTACAACTGCATCCAAATAGTGCAAGACAGTTTTGAATCCCCACAAGAAAGCTCACCGCATGCCTTACAGCCAGTCTAGAGGGATGGATGATAATGTGCACACATGCATGCTCAGCCATTGACTTCTTTGCAAATCTGGTCATCAGATCTTGCTTTTTCTGGTACGTGCAGAAAAAACAAAGAGCTGCTGAAGCCTGAAAACTTAAATTGAGACCTGGAAAAATTCAACTTTATGATGGCTAGTTGCTTTCCAAGCTTAAAGGTGTGGAAACATGACTGAAAACTTCTGTTCATGCTGAAGCGTTGTAATTTTCCTACAAAATACACACTTTAATGTTGTAGCCCATGATTCCAGGTGCAGTCATGTCTGCTAAGTATAGTTTGTCAAAGTTGATAGTTGAAAATCAATGTGAAAGCAGAGGCTGGCACAATATCCATGAAGCCAGTGAAATCATTAAATAAATGCCTTGACAGACAGCAGTATCTTGTAATCTTTATTGAAGTACATGGGGAATATGTTGGCATATTCCAAAAGAGTGATAGTATTTTGGCCAAGATAAGAGCTTCTAAATAAAAGTATATCAAACTTGTTATTGGTGCCACAGTTTTGTTGTTGACTTCACACTGCTGAAATGTGAACATAGCCAGATGCAAAATCAACACAGGAACAGGTTTCTCTAGCAAAATTCTAATGTTATTATGAATGTCTGTAGGAAATATTACAGCACTGAGTGAAGGCTAAATTCAGTTTGGATTATGTTAGTTCAAGTGTTATTTCTCAGATAAGCAAAGCTTATTAAAAATATCCTTTAACTCCACCAGAATAATTATAAAAGAAACCAATAGCAATTACACTGTAATTTCTCTAAAAAGCAATAACCCAGAACCTTGCCTGATATCTACATTAGATTTTTGTAAGAAACTGCAGATGAATTAATGAATTAGCCCTTCAGGCTTCCTACTCTAAAAAATTCTCTTTTCACCAGTGCTTTAAAGACCAGTAGAAGCTTCAGATCATTTCCCATGTTCTTTAGGTCATTTCAGCTTTCCAAGGAATAATTTCTGGATTTCCAGAAGATGAACCATCAGATTCTTCATCACATTGGTTGCGGAACTGAATTAGCTGAAATCCCTGTCTTCCCCCTCACCCGTCTTGGCTTCTCAAGCATCTGACTTCTGCATCAGCATCTTCTCAAAGGAAATAATATGCTGAATCCATAGTGGCTGAAACTGTTCTTTTCCATTGACTCAGGTGAAATATTATTCTTTAAAGTGGAAGGTCAAGGCTGACATCTTCACAACTCAGTACCTCAATACTTTATTTGTGATGCTTAGGGCTGAATCCATGCACAGGACTTAAACCCCATAAATCTCTGTCCAGCACCATGCAAACAGTGTGCCTGTATGTTCCTTGTGCAATGCTTGGAGAGATGCTGGGCAGCAGGACTTGTAGAGAAGAGACTACCTTGTATCATATAGATTGATGTACTTCGCCAGTGGCCACCTCCCCAGTATTGCATGCCTCCTGCTGAGCCACCATGTTTCTGCTGGCTGTGTTCATCTGTTCCCAAATCAGACTTCCTGCTCTTCAAAATTGCTGAGCATCCAGAAATTCTTACTCCTCACAGTGAGAGCTGTGGGATAAGTGGTCTGGAAAATCAAGCGATATATCTCTTTACTTGAAAAAGCATCTCGGGAACTAGGTTTAAAATGCTCATGTGAAATCCTTTTCTTTCTCCTTGAATGTGTCTGCAGTTCTCATCAATTTAGGAACTTGTGATTCAGTTATCAGTGTACTGACAATAATCCTTCTCAGAGCACTGTGTAAATCTTCCAGTGGGCTGCTCCTTGGTCAGACAGTAAAGGATGCAGTGAAATAAAGGTAGTCTATAGGAACGCAGTGAGTGTCTTCTTCATAGCTCTCTAATGTGAACAGTTTCTTGTCAATTCCAGCAGCCTGCTACTGGATTGTTGCCTGTCAGAGGACATCTCCTAGCAGACAGAAGCACTTACGGCAGTGGCCACAGGCCTCAGTTTCCCCACTCCTGGCTACAAGACTGGGGTCTTGAAAACCGTCACCAAGACATGACTTTAGAAAAACCCCCTTAGTGTGCTAATCACTGTTAGTTTGGAGTTTTCATCCATTTGCATCTCTTTCTGTAGTAAAATTTACAGATTATTTAAAAAGGAGAATTAATTTTTTTTCTGATGATGTTGTGGCTGTGTGTTTGTTCTAATGCAGTGGGAGTTCTGAGTTCCTGTGAGCTGTAGGCCTGTTGCTTGTGCTTTCTCCAGCAAGTTCTGATTGCTGTAATTGCTTATGTCTGCAGGCAAAGACTCGATCTTCCTTCTGCTCTCCCAGTAACCAAGGAAAGTCTCTTTAGTCCATTAAAAGCACGGAATACCACTTCTACCACATCCTGGCTTTTCTGGCAGCTGCAGACAAATGACTGTCCCACTTAATAGTCCCTATCTTCCAGAGATCAGTGCTTTAAGCACGTGAAAACCATATTTCTCAATTTATTTTGATGGAGTCCTATTTGTCATTTTTAAGGAAAGCCTAATCAAGTCATTTGGGACACTCCTTCCAAACTCTTCTGTAACTGGTTCCAGTGAAGAAGGTAGGATTTGATCACCACCCATAGCGTTCTTTCTCCCCATGCATCCTTGCTGGTATTTTACCCTTCAACGCACCTAACACCAAGCACACTGTAGATAAAAATACATTTTTAATGTCTTCTGTGATGCAGCTCTCTTGTTCTGTTAGAAAAGAATTAGCTACTAGTATATGTCTGACCTGGGGCACAATCGTATAGTACCAGAGGTGACTTAAGAAAGGAAGCATCAGGAATTTCTCCTTCTTAACCATTTAAACCTTTAATTTTATGTGCCAAAGAAACAGAAAAAATTGGGCATTAACCAAGTATGAATTCTGGAGAGTAGAAGGAACTTTTCACCATAAATGCAGTGGGTTTGGGGGCAGCCCCCAGTAAGACTAGTAAGGGGATCTAATTGGCAGGTGGAAAGTGATCATGAAGAGCATTATATGATTCTGTTGTCTGAAGAAGTGGGTTAGACATGATGATGCTCAATGATAAAAGCAGTTCTGTTTTGTGAAGGCCCTGTCAATGGAGAGGTACTATGACAGCAGCCTCCAAAAGCCATGTTAGTTAACTGGCTTATGTGCTTAAATCAGAGGAAGATACATGGGGAGAGTGGTGAGGAGAGAAGGTGACTGTGATTACGGTTACTAATGTGAATTCCTGTGTGTGCTTTCTGGCTTGTCTAGGAAGACATCAGGTATGCCTCTGACATTAAGTGTGCCAGTAGTGAAATCCAAACGCTCTGGAAACAAGCTGTATCCTTTAAGTTTATGTAAAAACACCCAGGAGTTTTGTTCAAACCTATCAGAAAGCAAGAAATACCCTTAGGGTAAAGAGTTGCAGAAGAGAAACACTGAGGACTACAGCAGTGAGCGCAGCAAGCTGAGCTCCATCCTCCATGCATCATCTCCCTGCAGTACGTGATGCTGATCCCCTGTGCTGTTGAGTGATGAACGGTGACAGCCTGAGGAATGAGATGTCTTCCTGCAGCAGCAAAATCAGACCCTGTGCATAAAGCCTAACACCCTCCCAAAACAGGGCAGGCAGCTGTGAGGGGCTTCCCACAGGGAGTAATGCTACATGGAGAATATATGGAGCAGGTCACTAGCAGTAACCGTGTAATATGAAATAGCAAAAAGCATTCAAAAACATCAAATTAAGACTAATTTAGTGGTTGGATTAAAGCTGTTATTCCAGATGTGAAATGCCAATTCCCAGTGTGTAAAAATGCACAATAATCACTGCATAAATAAATACGTTCGTTGTTCTCATCTGTAACTGTAGTAATGTTACACTTTCAGTAGAATTGTGCTGGGGGGCCTGGCTTTCAACTGCTATTGCGAGAGCTGTCGTCTGTCATGTTTGCTTGTCATGTTCATGTTTTTGCTATTGTTCCCTGGTTAAGGAGGAGGGGCTTTTTGTTTTCTGAGCAACAATGGGAAATGGAGAGACGGAGAAAGTAGAAGCCGAAATTCTGATGTTCAATTTTGATGATCTTTGGTAGGCTAAAAAGACAAGTTTCTGGTTTTTTTTTTTCTAGTTTGGGAAGTTAATTAAGGCTCTATAGAGTTTTGATTTTGAAAGGAAATCAAAACCATTTGGACTAATTTTGAATCCTACTGCAGGCTGCAAGGCTTTACAGGAATTCCTTTGTGTTTGTAGGTACTGTAGAAACCATCTTGCTAGACCAGATGTCTCAGCTGTCCAGTCAGGCGTCTTGTCTCCAAGAGGGGCTAACAGTGTATGTGTCAGAAGATACACGTGTTGTACTTCTTTGTTAAAAAGATTTAATTGTCGAGGTACAGAGTAAGTTACTTGAAACTTACCTGCAATTCAGTGAATAAGCACTTCTGAGTAAAGACCTGAACTCAAAAACAGTGTTAAAGCTGCTGAAATTCATAGGCAGGGCTGAATAGCCCTCCCTGCTTTCTGACCTCTTACATTTGGCACACATTTTGCAAAGGTTTTTTTCTTCCTTTGGGATGTAAAATTTATTATGAAGTGAAATTGTTGTGAAACATCACATATCAAAACTTTAATGAATTGCTTCCTGTTACTCATTAACCTTGTAGGTTTCCCTTTAACTCTGAACTGAGCAGCCAGCACAAAACTGTTCTGTTGATTCAAGATGCTGTAGTTTCTTGACATGGGTGAAAATTAACCTGGTAACCTCCACTTGGGTCAGGAAGTGTTCCAGTTTTTAATCTAATGAAACTTAAGTGAGAAAGCGTCCTCTGAGCTTCAAGCAATAAAAATAGAATTGTGGCATCACAGAATGGCCTGGGCACGGAGGGACCTTAAAGCTCATCCAGTTCCAGCCCCAGCCATGGGCAGGGACACGTCCCACTAGAGCAGGTTGCTCCAAGACCCGTCCAGCCTGGCCTTGAATGCTGCCAGGGATGGGGCAGCCACAGCTTCTCTGGGCACCTTCTGCCAGTGCCTCAGCACCCTCACAGGGAAGAATAACTTGCTTAGAACTAGCCTAAATCTCCCCTGTTTTAGTTTGAACCCATTCCCCTTGTCCTGTCACTACAGTCCCTGATGAAGAGTCCCTCTGTGGCATTCTTGTAGCCCCCTTCAGATAGTGGAAGCTGCTCCAAGGTCTCCACACAGCTTTTCTTCTCTAGGCTGAACAGCTTCAATTTTTCTCAGCCTGTCTGCATGGGAGGTGCTCTAGCACGTTCAGTGGGAAAACCCAGACGCATCTTTCAGCTGCACTGTTTGTGTTCTGTTTCTTCTCATGCTTATTTAATGTTTGTTGACAAACTGTTGAAACAAACTTGAGAAATGGTTTGAAGACATCAGACATGGCACATGTTTGCCTTTGACAGAAACAAACAGTGTGTTTGACTTACAGATATACTTCATGAGCAATACTCCGAGTAATTTCTTGTACTCTAATTCTTAAATGGCCAAAGATCTTGCAAAGATCATTAAAAACTCTGAGCATTGCCTCTTAAATTCAATATTATTCCTTTGGTTTTTTCAAGGCTTTGCAAGTGAATGTCTGGGCTTAATGGCATTCACTGACATTATGACAACAGGAGATGCTCCATAAACAGAAAAGGGAATTAGAAGTATGCAAGGTTAACTGAAATGATGCTGCTAGTAATAAGCCACTGGAACTAGGCTGTCACTCATCCTCTTCTCCTGCTTCTGGATCCTGATTATCCTGTCAGTTTCTCATATGCTTCTACTGATAGCTTCATTAAGAGGAAGGTGTGAAAAAGATGAACAAGATGGTCATACATTTAAGTCAAATATGCAAAATACTCTAACTACAGGGTGTGACATACCACACATTATGTATATGTCATGGCATATTGTTTTGCTGCCAAATGAAATGACATAATATAGGCTAATGCAGTGTGAAGTGACATGGCCTAACTACAAGTTCCACTTGATGCAGAAAGATGCATGTAAAGAGCAGTGTGATGAATCCACCATGTCTGATGACTTTTTACCAGTGTATCCAGCCTCCTTATGCTTGGAGTTGTGAAGTCGTTGGACTTTCCTACTCTGGATTTCCCGAGGCTCTGTGCTTTACAACCACTAGCCTGTCTTGGTCTGGCTTATGGCTGGAAGCTGGTGTTTCATCTCGCTGGTATTTGACAGGGTGACGTTTCAACTGAGTGCCAGAAGCCACTTGTGATCCATTTCCATAATCAAGGTTGGATATACAGACTTTTTCCTGTGTAATTTTGTTCTTTCCTTGTTTTTTCAAGCTCTTGAAAAATACTGTAGTACAAATGTTTGCTGAGGAGCCATTCCTGCTCCTTCTCAGCCAGAAATGACTATCCATCTTCCTTCTAGGCATGTTTTATTTCCATCCCCTAAATGCAGGCAGTTGGGTTCTCCAAAAAGCAGCAGTGGAAACAGAGTAAAAGAGAGGTGATACAGCTTTGAATGCAGAGGTAGGGGCCATCTCATGGAGCACTTCTGGGAACACGCAGGACACCCCTACACACAAAAGGAGTAGATGTGTCCAAGGGGTTCTGAACTGGTTTACTTTTAACAGCGGCAAAAAGCACACAAATTGCTGTGTACTACTTTGTAGTTAGCTGACTTCATTGCCAGGATGTTTTTCTTGGTCTGGTAGGTGGGGAGGAGAGCTGCATGCACTGCAGATGTTCTGTCACGTCATGTCTCTCTCGGGCAGCCATGGTAACTGAAAGGAAAAAAGACCATAGTGACATGGCCCAAAACAAACTTATCCAAATTCTCTGAAGCCAAGTGAGAGTGGGATTCAAACTGGGGTTTTCTTCTGTGTATTTCAGGCCAATAGCTAGAACAAGACTCCCCGTCACATGCAAGGAGGCAAAGTGTTTGGGCAGTTTGGCAGATACCCAAGAGAGCAGAAGGATTAAGTGAATTTTGTCGGGGTTTGTTTGTGGGGGTTTGAGATCATTGTACAAAGTTTGGGATTGGTGATGGGTCACTGGGGCTAATAAGGAAGTCCTGACAGTGTTGTGGGCAGTGATGTTTTTCTAGGTGCTAACAGCCAAGCAGCTTGGAAGAGGAATACTCAGTGGTATGTGCAAACTGTGAGATGTAAAAAAGTCTTACAGTTGTGCTGCTGCATCCCCCTAAAATTGTTACATGTCAGTTTACATCTGTGATACTTAAAATTGTCAGCACACATTTGCAAAAGGAATTGGTGCAAGAAAACTGCCATTCTGGGTCTAACTGAATATGCGTTGTGTTCTCATCATGGAATCATAGAATCACAGACTGGTTTGGGTTGGAAGGGACCTTAAAGCTCATCCAGTTCCAACCCCCTGCCATGGGCAGAGATGCCTTCCACTAGACCAGGTTGCTCCAAGCCCCATCAGCCTGGCTTTGAACACTGGCAGGGATGGGGCAGCCACAGCTTCTCTGGTGGTTCTCAGTTATCTACTGTGATGTTTTCATGCAGTTGCTGTTAAATCAAATGAGTGCTGGTATGTAACGACAGTGACCTAGGCCAGAACAATAATGCTTAAGGAATCATATGATGAAAGTTTCTGAAGCAATGTAGCTATTTTTGGTTGGGACAACTGACCCTGCCAGACCTGGCTGCTGGCTCTCATTTCTCCTCATGCAGAGCCAGTGTGTAGGTCCTAGCTGGGTGTGCCAGGGAATATGCTGTAGCTGGAGTACATCTGGTTGTCTCTAGCTGAAGATGAACTATGTTTATGTCTGAAGCTGAGCCAGTGGGAGCTCAAGACTGAGCTCACTTTGAGAGTGCTCCCACGGTGTCCTTGCATTGTCTAGAGCATGGACGGTGAGCAGAGAGCTGCTGAGAGTGCTGGCCTGAGCCTTGAAACTGAAGCTATGTAGCTGTGTACAGTAGTATATCAAGGGAAAAGAGAAATGGAGACTGCCATTACAGGAAGTGCTTTGCCTTTCCTCCTTGAAATGTCTTTGGCTCTGTCACCTGCCTGTAGGAAATGGAAGGCAGTGAAGTCTTGGTGTTATTTTCATCACCGGTCAGGTTTGTTTGTGAGAGGCTTTTCATTTTCAGTGGTGGCCAGATTGCTTCTGCCTGCTGTAGTCTGGAAGCAGCCCTGCAGCTCCCCACTGCAACCAGGCAGCAGGGACATGGTGTGGGTCTTTGGCCAGCGGTGGAGGGGAGTTGAGAGTCCATGGGAGTTGATCCTACAGACTCCCTTAGCTTGCATGTCTAGGAGCTGCAACACCAGGCAGTAGTTTGAGTCTAACTTGTGTAGTGGGCTCTTTGGTTGTGATTGTTGCATCCAAGATGTTAAATTAAGCCTTTTCTCATACTACTGATATGACAGTGATGCTGACCTTCCATTTTTCTACAAGTCTATGTCCTGTATTTCCCATCTTACTACTGGGGTGTGCCTAAATCGATGGCTTATGTTGGGGGGAAGTGTTTAAGCATGTCTTTTAGTGGATTTCCAGTCATTTACTTATACAGTCCAGAGTAGCCGTAGACATCAACAGCACTAACCTGTACACGCAACACTTGGTAAAAAAAGATTCTACTGTCTCCACAAACAATGCGTGTATTTCTACTGGAGAGTAGTTTTGCTTGCAATGAGGAAGGGGAGTAAGTCTTGTTGCTTCAAGAATGAGTTCAAAGACTTCCACTGAAGTTTGGGGATAGGGTGAAGTGTCCCTGAATTGTTAATTCCTACTCTGAGAAGGGAAAATTTATGTGCTGCTCATGACTTTAAAAAGTGTCTCTTTGGCTAGCAGTGAGCGCTAGTAAGATAGAGCCCAGCCACTGCTGGCATGAACATGGAAAAGGTTTTCAGGTTTCCTTATACCTGACTCTTCCCTTAAATTTTGTTCTTAAATTCGTGCATCATTACCATGGAATTAATCATTTGGCAATTAATTTAGCCGCCATCTGTTGTTTTGCATATTCTGTAATCTAATAACAGTTGCAGCCATTGGAAAAGACCATTTGCCAGTAAGTCTGAGAGAATATGATGGTGTCAGTTCATTCCAGGCACAAAACAGAGACTGCACTTTCATCCTTGAGAGGAACCTTTCAAGTGCATCCAAGAATTCCACAGGGCAAATGCCAAGTCTCTGCATCTGTGTCTCCAAGCTATACTCAGACTTTCTTCCATTTCTTTTTGCCTCTGGGGATCCACCAGCCACAGTGTGTCTGAACTGATTGCTTACCACCAGAATCATCTGTGTTTTGGATATCTTTCTTTGATATCTTCAACTCATCCCTCACAACATCATCTGAGGTAAGACTCTAATTAAGGGCTGCTGTTTCTTCTCTTGGAGGTTAGAGTTCTTGCACTTCAGTGGCCTGTGCTTTGAGACTTCCTGGCTAATGTCAAGGACTGAGCAAATTACTCTAACTCCTTGTCAGCTGTGTTCCGTTTCAGAAGTTTAATTAGCAGAGAATAACGCAGTTTGAAATAAATGTAGCCAACCCAAAAGCCATCTCCTGCAAAGTGATTAGCTTGTTAGCAGTAAGACTCTTAGGACTATATCTCTTCTGGAATGTTACAAGCTTTAGACAGTTAGCAGAACTCCACAATCAGAGAGTCACAAAATTCCTTTTACACACACCTGCAGCCAGCTAAAAATATGTGACATCTGGTGTGTGTATACCTACATAGAAACCCAGCTTTTTTTTATCTTTCCTTTGCACTGGGGGCTGCTGTGTGGGCTAAACCAACATAATGTTACTAACGTACTTTAGAACTCAATCAGTACAAAAGTGTCATCATTACATTTTAAGCCATTCTGCAGGACTCTGGAACTCTCCTGTCAGCAACAGGCACACATACGCATTTTTATTGTCATCCTGTGGTGCAGCAGGAGTTACTGATTGAACCACTTCAAGTGTTCATAAACCTCAGTGAAGCTGATAGGAAAAGCTTGAAAAAGGTAAAATAAAGCGCTTCTTTATGCAGTGGGTGGTGCACTGGACCTTGCTGCCATAGTAGTTTGTAGAGGCAGACAGTATGAGTAGGTTCAGAAAGGGATTTAGATATTCATGGACCAAGGGTCTATGAATGCATACTATGAGGACTGTACAAAAAACCCTGTAACATCGTTGATACAGCAGCTTTGGGGGAGTAAAAAGTAAATGGAGAACAGAGAATGTCTAGGTTGCCATGCTCCCTCTGAGTAATTTATCCTGTTGCTACTACCCAATTCAGGATCCTGGGCTGGATGGACTGTTGGTCCAACCCAGGAGGCGGTTCCTACTTCCACACTGCTTCCTTAAGGCCAGCCTGGATGTGGTTCTCGGCATCCTGATCTAGTGGAAGATGTCCCTGCTCATTGCAGGGGGGTTGGACTGGATGAGCTTTGAAAGGTCCCTTCCAACCCAAACTACTCTATGATTCTATGATTCTATATGACTTGCATTTAAGCAATGCAGGTTGTCAGGTTCAGCCTTGGGTCTAGAGGTCCAATTCTTGACAAATCTGCACTCAGAAGCAGACTCTTTCTAGAGCCCTCTTGCTAGCACAAGTAGCACAGGCTATTTCAGAACAGAACTAAGACATATTGGCTAGCCTCTGTAGGGAAAATGGTTACCTTGACTTTTCCAAAGGAGCTATACTTCATAATGAAAATAACAAGAATCATTTCTCACTGAGCCTCTTACTTTCAGAGGTAATATATCTCTAGCCATTTCCATTAGTTCATTGTCCATCCCCAGCGCTGTTCTTTGGCTCGTTGTTTGGCTTCAGTGTGAGGTGAAAATGGGTCTAAGTGGCATTTGGCTACCATGCCTAAAACACTTGCTTCATCTGAAAGTCTTTGCAAGTGGCAGCTATTTCTACAGCCACCTGTTTTTTTGGAATTAACAGGACAAATCAAGGACAGTACATACCAAAGCAAAAGGCTTTTTTCTCCTCATGTAGATACAATACACATGTAATTTATAAGACTCGTACATCTTGGATTTTATTTCCCCGCTTGAATCCCTTCAGTGCTGGAAAATATTGCTTGCTTCGGATGAGAATTTTTGTTTTCCCCATCGCTCCGTGCTGTGACATCCATCTCTGCTGTCTTTGTCACAGGGCTTATGCAGTCAGAAATCTCTGTTTAGGGTCACATCATCGGCTGACAGACATGTGCTGCTCAGGCTGCAGTGAGGCTATATTGACATTCTTTGGGGCAGTATCTCAGGGAACACAATATAAAGTGCTTCATATTTCTTTTGCTGGTTCAGTGCTTGGAAGAAATCCAGCAAAACCCAATGTGAATTAAAAATGGAAACTACTTCTCTAACCTTCTCTGCGTGCTGGCTTAGTGATTACACGAATTAGCTGGGCATGCCTGTTTCTTAGTACAATGCAAACATCTCCCCATAAGCAAGTCGCTGTTAAAATGTGCACAGTTTTAAGCCACACAGTGTTAAAGGGTGAAAAATCGGTGTTAATCTTGCTTTCTCCTGACCCTGTCACCATAGCTGAATTTACTTTATCAGAGAGAGTACCTTTTAGGTGACTGTACCCCAATAAAACTCTTACAGGCTTTAGGTTCTTTCCATTAGCTTGCTTACTGATTGAATCGATTCCATCATTTGTAAGGTAGAGATTGAAGGCATCTCAGCACATCCAACACACAATGCAGATCGTTAAGAAGTGTGAAAGAAAAGCCAGGCAGTTGGTACACTAACCCTGTATAATAAACCTCAGAACCTGGCACAAAAGCAAACCCAGTAACTGCCAGAGAAACCCCTTTGGTAATAAAAGGGGGCTTCACAGATTAAGAAAGTACTGCTTCTAAAGCCTGTTTGGCACAAAGCATTCTTGTCACACTTTGCAGCAGCCATGATTAAAAACTATTTGGAGGTAAAAGTGTTTTCTGGTATTTATCAGTGGGTCATTAACCTTGCCAATATCAACATTTCTATTGTCAGTAAGATTAAAAAAGCCCATTCTAGAAAAATGAGCACATTGCATATAGAGATATTGGAGTGCTGATGAATTACCAGCTCTGCTCAGATACAGACTTCAATAGGGTGCAGCCTTCAGCATAGTGAGAAATAGAGGATGAGTTAATTGCTGTGTGAAGTATAATGCTGAAGAGTTAGAGGCAAACTGAGATGGTTTAGCACATGGGGAGACTTAAAGGTTTTACGCACAAGATGAAGAATATATGTCAGCTTTTAGTTCCTGTAAGTGATGCCACTAATGATGGTACAAAAAAAAGCAGATCTGAGTAATGAAGTATGTGAATCCAAGCCCATATTTAGATACAGATGAGAGGGGGAGTCCAGGCAGGAAACAGGCTGATTCCATGCAGAGGTCAAAGCAGAGGGACACAGGAACAGGGCAGTGGGTATGAAAGAGGAGAGGACCTGACAAGCAGCACCCTACTGTATCTACCTCGTTCCTTATTCATGTGATTCTAGATGAGGATAAGCCAAAGGACCACCTGGTCCTCTAAATTGTGGGGTTGCACTTGAGTGCCTGATGTGCAGAATTTGGACCCCATGTGACAAGCACTAATTGTTACCTGGCAATGCCTGTATCTGTAACTTGCTGAAACCTACTGTATAGAGAGCCGTAGGTACAAAACTCAGAGGAACAGTCTTCTCATTTCAAAGCCATTGCTTTTGGTTACAATATAATGGAAAGCTCAGGGGGAAATGCAGGCTGTAGAAAGAGAGGTGATTGGGACAAGAAGGATAAAAGCTCACTGCGTATTTCCGTGATATATTGAGGCAGAAGGGTGACTGAGCCTTGCAGTGACAGGCTCTTTACCATCCTCTGAGTGGTAGAAGCGGGGAGAGTTTGGTTGGAAGGAAAGCCTTAGAAAAGAGCTCTTTGCTTTTGCCAAAGGCCTCCTATGTGAGGGGCTCTGCAGGATACAGAAGCACCAGACTGCTTGTGTTCTGCAAGGTAAGAAGGACCACAAGACAAGGTCCATGCTGGCAGCCCTGCTGGCTACAGAGTAAGACCACCAACTGTTCTGCTGTCTATACAGCTTTTAAGTTAGAAAAGTAAAGATGTAACAGAGAGGATTTTTGTTGCTCTCTTTTCCCTCTGCTGGTTATTTTTCTAAGTGTGTGTGTGTGTACATAAGAATGCTGTTAGGGGGTCATTTATTCCTGTCAGGTAGCTTTCATTACTGTAATAAAATTCGCCTGTTTGACAACTTTTAATTCTGGATTCTGAATTCTCATGCTTTTCTGAGGTTTCCTTCTGATCTCCAGGATGCATAAGGTGGGTAAGAGACATGTCTAGCATTTGTGAATGTCTTAGAAATACCAGAATTCAAAAAGCCTGGCTGTTCCTGTCTGATAGATCTAATTTCAAGCTCTACTGAGAGCATGGAAAGACACTGCAGATCAGCACAGAAGGAAGCATTAGGTGCAGGCTGCTTTTCTTAAAGCATCAGTGCAGAGATGACCATAAAGGTTAGCTACAGCTGACAATTACATATCCTCCAAACCAGGTGAGGTCTGAGACCCATCAGCCTCCTCTTTCTTTTTCTGTTTGCATTTGATCTGCTACTGACAGAGGAACCTGGTCCTTTCTGTAATAGCAGAGACACAGCCATGAAGTTTCTTAAAGAAACTTCAGGGACAGACTCAGCTTGGCACAAAGTTCTGTTCAGAACAGGTTTTGTACAGGGAGGGCTGACGTATCATTTTGGGGGTTCCCAAATGAAAACAAAAGCATGTGCAGACCCGCTGCAAGGTGTCCTGCAGGTGCATAGTAGGTCTGATGCTTTTTGAATGATTAATGTGTAGGATTTACTCTGTCATAATCTGAGTACTTGTTCAACACATTCATAGGAGTTCCAGTGAATGCCAGGAGAGGACTGTGCATACATGCAAGGTCACGTGGCTCTTGTGTGGCAACTTTTTGTGCAATCCAGACAGCTGGAGCTATAGCTATAGCTCTGATTGAGCTGCTGCTCCTACTCCAGCCGTGCCTGGAAACCTCAAATAGCCAGATGTCAGAGGGAATGTACTTAAGTGTCCCTGCATACAGTGACACCTGCTTCTCCTTTTCTGTTAGATGTTCTCCCATTGCAGGCCTCGTTGGAAAAGGGGTAGTGATCTCTTCTGTTCAAATAACAGGGGTTTCCATATGAGACTGATGAGACTGGGCAGGTATCCTGAAGTGTACATCACCCGCTGTGGGATCGTAGGCCATAATGATGAAGCCTGGCTTGAAAACTGGATTGTTGTGTGAATGAAGAACTCTTCCTGATATTAATGTGGTTCCTACTGAAGTCTTAAGATGTGACTTTGAAATGTTTTGGCTGCTAACTGGCAGAAGGGAAAGAAACTGTTAGAAATAAAGGTAGGGGGTTGATGATGCCTGGTGGAAACTGCCACACTCACACGAGATCTGTTCTTGCCTAAGATGCTTTATACAAATCTGCAAGAGTATTTGGTGGCATGTGAAAGCAAGTATGTTGCCAGAGAGGGCCTGATATTTAAGATGAAGGGAAGCTACAGCAGCAAGTATGGCAAGTATTAGAAATATGACCTAAAATGCTGCTGAGTAAGAATCTGCTTGGCTAAAAGCCATGGAGAGCATCTGGGAGAAAAAATAACTCTAGACACAGAGATTCAGAGGCATGGAGGGAAATAGATGTGCAGTCCAAAAATGATAGTGGATAGCAAGTTGGACCCATAGTGCAGTGCAAAGGGGCAGGTAGAAAGGTGAAGGCAATTGTCAGCTCTGGAAGCATAGATGGCATGTTACCAGAGCACAGAGGCAATAGCCTTTCTCCATGTATGTCCAGGAGGAAAAACATATAGGAATATTAATAGGAGAGAGTGTAGACAACTCATAGTAATGTCAAAGACAGGAACAATTAATGAGATAGAAATATATTTTTATAGTTAAAGAAAATAAGGTAGTAAAATGTTATGTGGCTTTAGCCCTAATCTTCAAATAGATATAGAAAACTACTAGTAGATTCTCCTGCCCTACACCTTTGTGATTAAGAAAGTAGAGCGCACATCCATAAAGTCTCTAAAAAGACATGCTGTCAGTGCCAGCTGCTGTAGATGAAGCTGGAGGGGACAACCCTCTAGGTTAAGAGAAATCCATCAAAGATTATAGGCCAAATTCTACTGCCTTCACTTTCTGTACTTCCACTAAGGTAAATGAATTTGCCCAAGGAGGTATTAAATGAAGCATCCTGATTTATATCAGACAGAACCCTCCTTGAAGGCACCATTCACAACAATTAAAAAGATTGAACTATTAATAGTATGGATAATTGAGAGTGTAGTGTCTGATTGATTTATATATAAATGTATTGTTATGTGTCAAAACATTTATTGTTAGCAGTATAATATCGATGGCATAGCATTGATAATGTCCTGCAGACTACCTGCTATTCAAACAGTGGCCATTTATCACCTGGCAAGATCCATAGGTTCATATCTCATTAAAGAGTTGGAAAATATTTTTCAGCGTCCTCCAAGATGTCTGAATACTTATTGTCAAATCCTTCACTGACTTTGCTCTTTATGTATCCCGAGGTACCGAAATTAGGTTGCTTTAGCTTACTGACTGCTAGATCCACTCATGGAAGTGACTGAGTCAATCTGATACATGCAAATGTGAATACCCTGACCAGTTTTCTGGAAACAAAACCTGTTTTAAAGAATACATTCAACAAGTGTCTTGGGACGAGTCATCATCTCGGATTTCTCTTGCTGTTTTTGGTGAACTTGAAATAGAGAGGAAGAAATGCAAGAACAAAAGATAATCAGGAGGTGTGAAACTGAGTTTCCTCTGTGACTATGTTTTATAGATATTTCATATTACCCTCTGCCTGAATGGAGCTTTGTCTGGGGGAATCAGGCAGGAGATCTTTGGCTTTACCTGATATCTAGTTTGGCAGCATGTTTTACTTCCCTGTTTTGTGTGACATGGTGCCAAAGCCATGTTTTGTAATTATAGACTTTTGGGGATACCAAGCCGGATCCAAAAGCTGCAGAAGGGACAGGAAGACTTGCACTGACACAGTTGGCTTTGGACCAGGTTCTGTCTCACTGTTTCTCTGAGTAAGGAAGGGACAAATATGATTATTTGATGAAAGATACTGCTTCTCATCTATCATCTTTCAAATTGCAGAGTGCCATCCCTACTGTATTGAGGACTTACAAGAAGCTTGTACTTGCATCTGTATGTTTTCAAAGTGAACATGGAAATCTGATCATTTTAACTACAATGTAGTTTCTGTAGCAGCTACTGATACATTGGTATTGTTTTTGCATTCCCACTTTTGGACTAATATTATTTTAAGCAGTCTGTGTTCATAATGGAGTTGTCATCCTTGCAAAGAGCTATGCAGTGCCAAAGAACATTTCTTAGTGCTGTTTGTTAGAGCCTGCTGGCGAGTTAAGCACCTTTGCAGACATCTGATAGCCTGAATTTGCTAGAACTTAGCCTCCAGAAATATATCCCTGCTACCATAAACAAAACTGGGCCAAAATACTGCTGCTGACAATGAGCTGTAAGCCAGCGAGGAGAGATTTCAGTATCCCAAGTACAGAATTGAACTGCTTGTTCCGCCAGTGTTAAATACCTTGGAAAAGGGTTTGTCATCTGACAGCAGTGACCTTGTCTGTCACACTTACATGCCTGTGTGCCATCCTGTACCCTAGCAAAAGACACAAAAATACAAGAGCACTACTGTGGCCATTCCTCCTGGAGTCTCAGCCTGCTTCTGGTCTTGTGTGGGTTGTAACTTTAAAAGGAAAAGCTGGCAGCAAATGAGCCGGAGTCACTTGCAGGGCTTTTTTCCCCTCACAAAGCCGTCTGACCTTGAAAAGCCTTAAAGCTGCATTCGCCATGAAAAATAACTTCTACTTAGTGCTGAGCACGTGTATTGTTGCACAGACAAATAGACAAATAACAATGTGAGTACATGCCTTGATCATTTATCCTCCTTGGAGGGCCATAAACCACGAGTAAATGCAACAAAAGCAGAAGATTAATAGTGGCTGCATAATGCTTTGCATTTTTCATAATGATTCTTTACAGACAGAATCAGTAAGTGTCACTAATTGGTAGTCACTTGTTCTGTGAGGGGGCTTGAGTTCCCTCCAGTGGAGTTGGAGGCCTGTCTCTGGTTCTGATGTGAGGGGGAGCTCCTAGGGAGCTGCAAAGACTGTTATTTAACCAATGCCATCATTGAGGCAAAGGCTGTGTGCAATGCAGAGAAAACCCCAGCAACCTGGTAAGATGTTATAGGCAGCCTGTCTGGTGCAGGGGAGGTTGTTCACAAACCCACTGGTGGCTAGTCAGCCTTGAGGACTACTAACACAAGGTTGGCCACAAGCCAGCTGCTGAATTTAACATGGATTCAGCTGAATGGCTGGGGCTGGCATAATGATATAATCCTGCAGTGTCCTGCTGATCTTTTACAGATCATCTTGGCTTCTCCTGATCCTTATCCCCTTTGGATGCAAGGGTGCTGTGCAGGAAACTGCTGGAAACCTACCCAGTGTTGTCCAAACATTGTCCAAAGCAGCAAGTATGTGCAGGAATACCTGTAGTGATTCTTGCGGAGGGCTGTACGCTGGGAAACCACTTTCATCAGACTTTTATCAAATTTGTTGCTTAAATTGATTTACTTTTTTTTTTTTTTTTTTTGGTCTTACATAAAGAATAAGAACGTATTGTGTCTGGTGCCCTAACTCTGAAATTACATATCCGCTTATATCCATTATTATGCCAAGTAGAGGTACCCAAGCTACATCAGTGCTGTTTGACCAGGGAGCAATGCCAGGGCAGCTGTGCTGCTTTCAGTGCCCAGGCAAATTTGGCTCTTTATGTGCAATCTGGGTGTAGTGCATGGGCTCAGACACTGACCATGCACTTGGGTGCTCCAAGAGGAGAGCTGGTACCACACCCTGCCCTTGAGTCCTCCATCAGACCTCTCAGGCTGAGATGATGATGGGCCCAAAAGCCACAAGCTGGCCACTTGGCTTTCAAAACTGCCACACGCACATGCTGCAAGCTATTCCTGTTGCCAGCTCTCTGAAATGTAAAGCTTAAATTGATTTGGGCTATGCTGCCAGGATTTCCCCAAGTGAACTTGGAGAAAGTGATCTTACACAGATTTATCTGAAAAGCTGCCTGGTGGTGTGGATCTTTTCCCTTTCCCGAAGTCCAGAATACCCACATCGTATATCCCTGCTCATATTCTCCATAGTATCATTTAGTGCCTCCCTTCATTGTGCAACTGTGCTGTTCAAGTCTGAGATTGACGCTAGAATGGCATGTCCTCTGCAGAAGAGAAGATGTGGAACAGATGGAGATACAGGAGAGGGAGAGCATATGGGGCCTTCCAACCTCTTTCTGTCTGCAGCCTTCTTAGCAAGTAGAATTTGTCCCTTTGTCTTCTCCCCACTCCTAATTAAAAGCTCTTCGTATCTCTGTTCTTCCCAAGGAGGCAGGAAAATCTGGAAGGCAGCTTGTTAAGCTTAGGTAAGATCAGAGTTACGTCACTCCAGAAATGGTTCTGGTGGAGAGCAAGCCCATTAGGGAAAAGAGCCAGTTCTTTAAGTGCCTCTGAGGACCAGGCATGTGTTCTTTTAGTAGTTTCTTTACCTATTCCTAATTCTCTTCATTTTTCACCCTTTTTTTGGCTATTTGTGCTCTTGTCTCTATGCAGCATCTTGAACACAGTATGGCTTCAGTCTGGCTTCTTGGCACTGCTCTAATAGAGGTATTTCTGTTACTGAGAGCAGTCAAATAAAATCCAGCAGGCTTGGGACATGAACATTTGTGGTCAGTCTCAAAATCAAAAGCCAAGTAAGCAGCTTTGTTCTTTTCAGGCAGATCATCAATTAGGGCCAAGATCAGTAACCATGTCAGTATGGTTTCTGACTCCAGGCTGCCCTTTAAAATGCATCCAAGATACATAGACTATCACTTGACATGATATGGCTATTCATACAACATTTACCTTGAGGTTTTTGAGAAACTTCTGAACTCTCCAAGAAACTTCAAGCTCTCCGTGTTTACTGTTTATGTAGTGGTGACAGCAGGCACACCAATGTTACTTATGTGAGGTCAAGATTTGAAAGAAAAGGAGGCAGAGTATCATGAAATCCCATCCACTTAAACTAAGAGGAGTCATAACCTAGTCGGAGAATAACCTGAGCATTCATTACTGAACTGCAGCATCAGGTATTGCTGGGGTAATCAGAGATTACCACCTCCAGAAAAACTGCATCTGAAGAGAGAGCCTGACTGCCAGACAGGCATTTTGAAAGGGAAGGGAGCTTCTCTGCTGCAAACCAAAGAACATATGCTCTTCCCTCCATGTTGCACTGTATGGTAAAGAAAAGGAGCAGAGCTTTTAGCAGAGCTGTCCTGGCACACCAAGCATACATTTGATGTTCTGTGGCCTGGCACACCAAGCATACATTTGATGTTCTGTGGCCTGGCACAAGTGGAAGAGCAGGGCTTGGATGATAAACATCTGAAATGGTGTTAACTGAGGCCACCAATGCACTAGGGATGAGACCTTAAGTATACTGCTAGGAAAAAAAAAATCCCCTGCAAACCCTATTCCGTCTCTAGTTAACATCTCATATTCTGTTATTTACCTCTGCGTCCTGTAATTTGCACCACTGCATGTTGGGACTTGCTGAAAACAAAAGGAGAGCTTGAGAGGGCAGATTTCAACTCGTATGTCATATCCAGGCCAGTTCCCCCAGTACAAACCTTTTGACTGTTTGTTGATTGTTCCCTGACTGTTCCAGTCGTTTATCTTGGGAATAGTTTACCAGGGCCTGTGCTCGCCAAGCAGACCCAGGGCACTGAAACCTTCCGTTCCTTGTTGCTTGTTAAAACTGTACCTCTGCGAGCTGACAGCTGCATCCTGCCAGGTAAAATGATCTTTTGCCAATGGAGTTTCTGTTCCCTTTCTGAAAATCCCTGTCTATGAACAGGAATCTGTAAGAAGGATATATCTGAATCCTCCTCTAGCATTAGCATAGGAGGCTCTTATCTAGGTAACATGTTGCCATTAAGCCACCCCACCTCCCCCACCCCCCATTTTAATTTGCTATGTGGCAAAGCTCTGGAGAATCAAGATCACTACTGCTGTCCTTAACGGAAAAGAATTTCAGATGTTGAAGGGTGATGAATCTGAAATGATACCCAAAAGGTAAATGAACCCCCAGAACTATGTAAACCAGAATATGGGTGTGGTAACCCACTGGAAATCAGGAATTGACCTGAAAAAGCCTTGGAGAGGAGAAAAGACTTGATTAGGCTTGCTAATGTAACTGCAATCAGCTGGGTAGGATTAGCAAGAGGGTTTGTTGCTGTATGATATTGTGCAGCTGGAGCAGGAAAGGGTTTTGTCTGGCAATTGGGAGAGTGGGTCACACCTGAGAACTCTGGTTTAAAGTTGTAGCGAGACTGGCAGTGCCACATGGAAGATAAAGGCGGAGGTGAGGTGTAAGGCTGTGGTTCCAGATTCCCAGCAAGGCAGGGTAAGGATTTTCTACAGTCTGTTCCTGTCTGTTTTAAAGAGGCATGATTACTAAGAGCAAGCATTGTGGAGATTCTTGTGGCAAAGTATACACTGTGTTCTGAAGGTGGTTTGTTGTCTGAAGGGAGCCTTTTTTAATGTGTGTTTTATGCTTTTGCCCACTTAAAACATGGCTAAAAGTAAATTAGTAGAAGTGCAAATAGGATTAGAACTTAGTGGAGTTTAATGAAGCAATTAGAATGGTATTTCAGAAAGCCAGATGAAAAATACAGTTTTATCCAAAGCACATCTGCTCTATCTTTTCTTATTAAGCACTTTGACCTTCCCCTGTGAACAACAGAAGGTTTGGCGGGTAATACAATGTGCTCTAGTTACAAAAAACGAAGGAGATATTTGTAATAACTCCAGAGTTTGTGGAGTTTTGCTTCCAGAGAGCTTGTTATGATTTTCATTTGTCCTTATGAAAACTTTGCACTGAGCTCAGTTTTTATGTGAGCTCAGAAAGAAAACAACCTAAATGATCATGTGTGTATACCTCTTCCTTCCATGGCTGACCTGGGCTTAGGCTTATCCTAAACTTACCTGCGTTCTTTTATCTAGTTCAGACTTGAAGAAAGCATTACATGTTTGAAGCTTTGCTTTCTTTTTTTCTGATCAAAGATACTACCTTTTCCCACCAGCTTTGCTTTATTAAGATCCTCCCTAAAGACAATAATGGCTGTGGAGAGTTAGTTCATGCTATCTGCAAGCTGGCCAAAGCCAGCATTTGCTTGTCGCTACTCGATGCTGTAGGTTGTCCCTATGTCTCCTGTCTTTGCATTGCCATCCCAAAACATTGTTCTCTACTGAAGGTGGAAGTTTGTCATCTTGAACTGACAGCATAAGTTGGAAGGGTACCCGTTTTATTAGCTGGTGGGAAGGGTCATGTTAATTTTCTTTAGAGCCTGTGAAGAAGGGGAGATGCTGTAGTGAGAATGGAGTGGAATCTTGGAGTCTAATCAGAAAAGAGTGACATGGCTAGAAAAATGTGGATTTTTTTGTGTTTGGGTTTTAACATCAAAGCTTGGTGCATGGCAGGGTTGCCTTCAGCTGTCTCCAGCAGAAGCAGCATCTTCATGCTGACTTTCCTCTCTGCCACTGTTCTAACGTGTAGACCAACCATGGACAAAAGTGGAAATTGCCTCCTCAAGTTAGGCAATGAAATACTTCAAGTAAAGCATAGGGAAGTTGTGTGGAGACAGGTCTTTGTGAAGGACTCCTGAGCAGGAGAGTAGTCACAGGTGAGGTGGCCTGTACCGTGGAGCTGGGTACAGCGTTCTTTGCCATTCTGTTTGCTCTGTGTTCTGCCAGCACAGTTGCCGTAGCACAGGTATGACCTAATCTCGTTTCCCTTATAGTTCAGACCTTTATTGGTGACATCATTCCACGGATATCCCTAAAATTCCTATCTGAAACGCCTTACAGAGGCTGTCTAAAAGGAACAAAAACCTATCCTGAAAATCAGGTCCTTGCCAGAATATTTACAAGTTGAAGCCCCAGCCTGTAAACCACATCTGAAGCAAATATAGGTGGTTTCCTAAAGAAGCTATGGATTTTCTTGTCGTTCTTTAAAGGTAAGACATTGACTCAAGTACTACCCTGTATATGATAGATTTGTACTAAGTCATTGCAATCAGGAAAACGTACTGGGTTTCCTTTTTCTTCTGTATACTCTGCGCAAACCTGCTTCTGAGGGAGTTTTGCTTGGCAGCTCGGCTTTCCATGGAAGTGGGGTGTGGTGACAGTACAAAGTTTTTCTTCTCTTCCAAGTATTTCTCTGGCTCAGGGAGACATGTGCAGTCATTAGGCAAAACCATGCACCCACCCTTGTCAAACTGTCAAGGGATGGAACCCAGCTGTGTGTGTGGAGGGGGTTGCTCCTGCTGCAGAGTCCTCTGCTAAAGGTAAAGGAGGGAGACTGGTGCTGCTTGAGGACTTCAAAGATGATAAAATAAAGTAAAATGGTTTTCTTTAAAGCGCTTGAGTCTTATTTGACTACCGTTAAGTTCTCATTCATTACGTTGTGCTGCAGAAAATAGCCTGTCCTGCAGTCATACTTGAGTAAAGATCTTGTTGCTTTGTAGAGATGCTTTGAGAAGGGTCTTGCATGCAGCTGTATTCCTTCATCTGAAATGGAAGGATGCTTTCAGTTAGTACAAAATACACCTTTCTAGATCTTTGCCTGAACTCGCAGAGTTCAACCTGCAATTGAAGTTGTTAGTCATGCGGTGGGTCTCCTCAATAGTGGCTTTGGGTCCTATTGCAACAACAGGAAATCGGAGGGACTGTGTTTCAATGTGTAGGGTCTGTTTTGGTTTTCATAATCTGCTTGATTCCAGCCTCCTGTCACCTTTTCCTGAGATATGTCAAAAGCAGTTCTGTCTTTTTTTGGTAGTTACAGAATCAAGGAAAATGAGGCCTCCTGCTTTATTGGCGAGTTTGTAGGTGCTGGAGTAGCAGAGGTAACAGTGCCATGCAGGTTGGTGCTATGCTGGGGGGGGGTCAGCACAGTCCTGTGTTTGGTCTGTGTACTTATAGGTACTGTGTGGTCATTTCTGTGTTACTGTTGGGTTGTGCATGAGCAGGAGCACCCCTGAGCAGCACTCTGGTGTGTGGTAGTGCTCATGTAGGCTGTGCTCATGTACAGCGGTTGCCTCTCAAAGGCAGCAGTATCAGCATCTTAACAGTGGTTAGTATCTTTGTTACCCTGAGAATCTTCATGCGTCTGCTCAAGGGGATGGGCAACCACAGGGTTTACTAGGTTGTTAATGGTTCTTGTAAATGAAACAGCCTCCTGGAGATCTTAAAATTCAGGTCCTTATATTTGAAAGAATATTCTTTTGTTGTATTCTTCCACGATCAAGAAAGTCAACGCAGCCTCCCCTTTCTCTGTGCCTTTCAGGCTCTAAATGAGTGGAGGTGGAAGGACAGAAGCTGCTTGAAACTAAGACAATAATGGCTCCAAAATGTGACTGAATGGACTCTGCTTGAATCCTGTTTTGAAGTCCTTCATATCTATCATTGATTTGGCTTTCTATCATCTTCAGTCAGATCTAGCTGTCAGCACTGTTTTCCAACCCTTATCTGCTATTTAGGCACCACCACAAAGGATGTATGAAAGGAAAATAGGAGAAGGAGGACTATCCTTCTTCCAAAAAAATTATTTCATAAGGCATCAGGGAAAGGGG
The DNA here is from genome assembly GCA_039720435.1 of Amazona ochrocephala. NCBI lineage: Eukaryota > Metazoa > Chordata > Aves > Psittaciformes > Psittacidae > Amazona > Amazona ochrocephala. The sequence goes on along the minus strand of CM077884.1, from coordinate 16,669,397 downwards.
AAAATATGGCTTCAATACGAAGTGCATTCAAAATGCATTGTGAATCTTTGTGATCAGGTGACCACAGTGATACTGATCACTCTGTGATTTGTTTGGCTGTTTAGCAGTCCTTTTCTCTGCTTCCCTGAACACGGAGTTTTTTCCATTTTACTTGCGTTAAAATTATGGAATCATCCCAGGTATAGAGTTCTGAGTTGTTAACGTCTTTCCAGACCCCAGCTTCTTCAATTTGATGGTGAATTAACTAGGACTGTGCTTGTTTCTTTGCTAAAGCATTATGTTGGAGGTTTGTTTATTCTCACCAATAAATGTCTGCATTTGGATCAGCATGTAGTGTGGTTTTAGTATTATTTAGTTGTTCATTTAGACATAAAGAAGTCTGCAAAGTTGTGATCTGATTTGACATCTTTCCCTGGCTTCACCAAAGAGATGATGTCTATAATATTCCTATGATAAAATGACAAGGATTAGACACCGCTGTTTTGAGACTACCATCTTCTTCCAATGACAAGACTCTCCCAAGATTAATTTTCATTCTATCCACGTGGCAGGTGCGTAGGTGTGAAACAAATAATCTGGAAGAAATCTGCTGTATATATATAGACAGAATACAATCTGTAATTGTTATCTTGGAAAAAAGTGACAACTGCACAGTCCCTGCAACTGCTGAATAAACCCAGCTGCTGGAAGCTTTTTATCTCTCATTCTGTTTATGCTTTGATCAAAAGCTTTCATTGCATAATCAAAGATAGTATTTTATCTGCCAGTGATGCTGAATGTACAGCACTGTATGTTAAATCATTGGTACAGGTGTAGAGGTACCTTTAAGGATAGGCTGGGTGTATTAAAGCTTTGTTTAGCATCTGAAAGCAGCTCAGGATGAGGGTAGCTTGTTTTGAGTGGTAATGTCACTAACATACTGTCTGTTGGAACATATTCTTCAGCTCAAAACTGAACTACACCTTGTAGTGGAGTGGACCTGCATGGTTTGTATGCATACAAAGCTGTTGTCTTGATTATTGACGAAGGCGCTCTTCTGTGAAAGTTGCATATTCCAGAGGGAACAGTTGTGGTTGCAGGGTTTCTTTCACTGCAGAAATACTAAGGAGTTTTTTCACAGATTTATAAGGGAGAAACTGAGGCAGCACGTGTTTGGTATCATGTTGACGGTGTATCATGGACGGCCAGTGGGATCTACAGAAGCACCAGATGAGATAAGGCACCTAATCTTGTAAAAGCTAGAAAGAGCCAGACAGGATTTGAAGACCTTTCCTAAAGGTGTTAACAGGTAAGCCCTTGCTGAGCAACTGCAATTTTTGTAAGTGTGTCTGCTCTAGCTTGCACAAAACATGTTTCCAGCTCAGACTGAAAATACCAGCCAAGACATAGGCTTAGGTCCTCATCCCAGCCAGTGCTGGTAGCGAGAAAGCAACCAAACGCTGATGGTAGTGCTGAGGAGCAGAGTTCAGGCATATTCTCTGCCATAAAGGACTTCTCTACGTGTCCTTGCTGTGGGCAGAGCTGCAGGGCAGCTGACTGCTGCTGCCCTCAGCCTCTTCCTCAGTTCTGCATATGTTCCAGGCCCGCTTCACACAATGGCTGCTGGAGGCCGCTCTCACAGGCAGTTGCAGATACTCATCCTCCCTGAAAATGAGCAGCCTAATTTTACCATTGCTCTGTATTCCAAGTGATCCAGAGTGTTGGAAAAAAATGGAGTGGAAATATTTTCTTCCTGTTTCCTCTCTTATCCTTTCTCTGTGCTACTGGAAACAGGAATGTTCTGGAAACAAATGTTTTTAATTTTCTGGGTGTCAGAATTCCTTTTAAAAATAATTGCAAAGAGTATTTTGTGTGCATCCGTTTGGTAAATCATGCCAAATCATAGAATCAACCACATTGGAAAAGACCTGTAAGATCATCCAGTCCAACCATTCCCCAGCACTTGGCAAGTCCACCACTAACCTATGTCACTAAAGGCCTCATGTACACGGGTTTTGAACACTTCCAGGGGCAGAGACTCCACCACTTCCCTGTTCCAATGCCTGACCACCCTTTCAGGGAAAAAATTGTTCCTAATATCAAGTCCAAACCTCCTCTGGTGCAGCTCAAGGCCTGTCTTGATTGTTAATAGCAGTTAAACCAGGTCAAAATCAGCAAGCACTCAGAAATGCAAGGTGACAGCTAGCATACCACGTACCGAGCTCGCGGTTCGTACACGATGAAGACGAAGCACTTGTATAACCTGAGCGCATGAGTCCCTGGTTCTTCCCCTGTGCAGTGAACTTCCTGGCCACCACACGTAGCTCCCCACATGTTGTTTATCCTTCCCCTTTGCCCATGGATGGGATTGTCTCGTAATCAGTGACAGACACAGAGATGGTTTTCTGTCCCTTGATCTCAGGAGGGAACCACGATGGAAGGAGAGGAGAGTGCATAATTTCTGGCTTTAGACAGATGATGGTTAAGCTGGATGGCTAAAATAAAATCCAGCCCAGGCACACTGTTGACAGCATGCAGAAAAATTCCCAGGGATAGATTCCAGCTAACTCTAATGCAGCCTACCCACCATAACTACAAATCTAGCTGTTAGCAGCTCAAGATGTGTGCAAAGCACCGAGCTTTCCCGTCTCCTGCATTTTTTACCAGATGTTCACTGTGAATAGCCTTTTCCTCTTCTACATGTCTGGTTCCACATGTTCCCGTGTTAAAGTCAACATAAGGTTCCAAATAAATCCCTGATGCAACTACGGCAGCTTTGTTGAACTTAGTGACAACCGTGCGGAGCTACGATGGGTGGTGACTGCACTGGTAACTACAGCAGGAGGGGGAGAAGCTGTAATGGAAAAAGAAGGTCTAGTTTTAAATTCCTCTCTGTGCTTAGGGCGTGTGGATGCAGACATATCTTCTAATGTGAATTACTTTAAATGCAGGAACCTAAACTTTGGAAGTGACGTTTCCTAAAATTGATGTGATACTGCAGCTGTTTGGGGTTTTTTAAATGTTTAGACCGTGTTTAGTGTAGTTTGACTGAGCACCCATATCATTGTCTATCATGGCCTCTCAAGTTAGTATAAGACCTTAGAAATAATCAGGTATGTGTTTACTTAAGCATTATACATGATGTTACTGTCACTGGGGACCAAGCGTATAAACTTGTGTTCTTGTTTTGTTGAGGCATGATTTTTATCTATAGGATGCGTGGAATTTTTTCCAGGTGTTGGTCCTCCCTGAGTTTACAGTTGTTGAGTTTCAAATATTGGCACAATAACAGAGCCTTTAATTTCTTTTCAAGGTCAGTCTGTGCTCTTTCTCTTGGGAAATCCTTGCAAACAGCTTTAGGGCTATAATCTCCAGTGATGAAAGTCCATTGGTTTTAATGGAGTTAGTTCAGCAGGGAACTTGCCTCTTGGATTTGACAGAGCAATGAGGTGTCCTGATGGCAGTAGCTTCTGTAGTTTTCCCTGGAGAAGAGAATGCGGACATGGATAATCCTCTTCACAAAGGATTGGGATTCGCTCTGGATTCTCCGCACAGTGTCTCAGAATGAGTTTCATACTGCTACTGTATTTCTCTGCAGCAAAAGGAACAAAAAGTAGCTGAAGTCTAGATAAATCAGATTAAAAACCTATTTGGGAGCTGAACATGAGGATGAAATCAGGTATCAGCAGTAACAGGCTATAACATACAGCATGTGGGATAGAATGCTGTCTTGACTTTCCTGTTGGGTTTCTGTTTGAGGAGTCTAGCAGTAAACACTGTCCTGACTCTTGTGTGCTTTGGTGTTGAACTGTATGCTCTCACTTAAGATACATCTTCAGAGTGGACTGCTGTGTAGTACAGAGATACCAGATGCAGACTAATCACAGCAGCATTCTTCTTGATGAAGCAGGGGTCTACACTTCACCTAAGCTGACACTGTGCGTTCTGTTACTGCATCAAGGCTGCCTCTAGTTCCCGCTTACATTGTTTAAATTGCTCAGGTATATTTACACTGTACTGCAGTTTGCAGCACTGATACATCCTCACCCTTCTGGCCCTTATCAGCATGGGATTTTCACACTGGAATTATTCCTGTGTCACAGAATCATTCTCTCAATCCCATCTGTAGAAGCTCTGTAGATCAACCCCTTGGGAAATAGCATTCCAAATATCTGTTGTTCTGCTTAAATGCTGACAGGTTTCTATAGCCTTCTGAATACCTGTGTCTTTCTCTTGGTTAGATTTGTGCTTTATACCTCGAAATACAGTAGAATTGATTGTATCTCCTTATCAAATACTCCAACTTAATCCTATAGAATTTTTATGAAACTATCAACTAGACTAGTGTCCTATTTAATATACCTGTATACTTATATGTAAGTTCCTATTTGTAGGTGTCTAACTTAAACCCAAATACATGTTTTGCCTATAGCTTTTATATAGGCATATGTACATAAAATCATCCACGCACCTTGGACAGAGAGTATGTGGAGAAATTCACGCTGTGAATGTGTTTGCCTGTATAAAATAGTTTACAATATAAGATAGAATATAAAGAATATATTAAGTCCAGGTTGGACAGGGCTTGGAGCAAGCTGGTCTAGTGAAGGTGTCCCTGTCCATGGCAGGGGGGTGGAACTAGGTGTGCTTTAAGGTCCCTTCCAACCCAAGCCATCCTGTGATTCTCTGATTTTTCTGGTAGGTTCTAAGAAGGGTACACCCCTCCCAAATGGTCTCACAATGTTTAAAATTCCATCTTTCCTAGACATCTTAAATGTTCCACTGTATTTGCAGTAAAGCTCGATGAAGTGGTGACCTCACACCACCACCAATGATGCAGAAAGCATGACATGTAAGTTATAGTCTCCACATGCTTCCAGTTAATACAGGCACAATCACACATGCTTCCCGTGTGCACATGTGCTTAGCTAAGCTTTATTCTAAAAGCCTAGCCGTGGCTGCATTAAACTTCTCCATCTCCAGTTTCCATTTTCCTCTGAATACTGAGGGGATCTAAATGAATATCTATTTACATTAATAGAAAGAAATGATGTTTTTCCTCAGGTTCTAGATGGCTTTAGACCACAAGCTGACATCCCTTCCAGTATGAGGGATAGTGCAAGAGGGCAAACTGTGCTTGCATCATTTTCTTGTGGAACAACCTCTGCTGACGTACAATCCCATGAAACCTCTCTAGACAGTTAACCCCTACCCCTATTAATCTTTCACACAACCAGCAACAGAAAGATGCAGCAAAAAATCAACTACAACTTGAGGGCATAGCGGGTAGATTTATGTGAGTGAAAGGAGCTAGATTCAGTAATGTTTGTGCCAAATATATTTTCATTTATGTTTAATAAGAACAAAAAAATTCTGGAAAAGGTAAGATTTGGAGCCTTTCAAAAGCCGCCTTTACTTCTCTTTATTCCAACTAAGAAATTCTGACTTGGTCCAGTGAGAGGCTGGGGGCTGTGTATGGTTTTTGCTGCATTTTCTGATAAGTAACACTGGCAGAAAATTAAAGCCTAATTCTGCAGGAAGTACAAACTCTACATAGCCACTGACTATATTAGCGAACACTGAATGATAATGATCTTAAGGTCCTTTCCAACCCAAACCATTATATGATTCTATAATGGGCTCCAGTGTTAAAGCATCGATGAAGCTTGCTGTAATGAGTCTTTATTGCAAATTAGGACTGTGGTCTTGTTATGGTAAAGTACGTAAGGATGTTTTTAATGAATAGAATAATATAGTTAAGACTTAAATGAAAATATGTATTTGCATATGTTTACTTTTGCAGGAAAAACTGTGCAAAATGAGTGTGTTTAAAAGGAAAGGAGACTTTTGTATGAATTGTCAAACAAAATTTGTCTGTAAACTTCTTGTTTGTTGAGTTCTGAATGACTATTAAAGAGCAGAGTCTGGTAAGCACTTAGCTGAAACCTTCCCATAAGGAGGAAGGAGGAGAAAACAGATGCCCATTTGACTAGAAGTGTGAAAAGCATATACGGAGGGTCAAAGCCTGTCAGGACAGAGAAGATGAGATGCATGGTTTACCAAAAAAGACCACCTGTCTGAAGTGGCAGAACAGATGGTAAAGCACTGGGAGGAGAAAAAAAGTGCTAATACTTATTACTTTAAACAAAGAGTATGGTGTAAGGAAGCAGAGTAGCTGGGGAGACAAGTGGAGTATTTGAAGGGTATCTTGTTCACAGAGGGAGACAGTGAACTGAGAGCTCTACAGGGAGAGTGCCACTGTGCTTGGAGTGTCCATACTGGGAAGGTAAATGAGTGACTGTGTGTGAACGTGGTTACTCGAGGGCACCAGTCGATGAATGTGCCATCTTACAAAATACTGTAGTTTGGAATCTGGCTTCAGGCTTTGGCTCAGACCATCATAGCAGGTGACTCTAGGTGTTTGGACGTCTCTCTGGCTGGGTACAGTGGCTACCTCAGGCTGGCCTGTACTCATTTTACTTTAGGAGTGTAGCTCCAAAGCAGGAGATTTACCTTTTAGTTCATGTGCTGAGAATTAAAGAGTACCTGGTCGGCCTTGCTGAGCCCACGTGGAGACCTGCTTCCAACATGAGCTGTGCTGGGTGGGAGGAAGTGCAAGCTCCAGCCAGGTCTCTGCTGCCAAGGAGGCATTGATCATCTGCTGCACTAACATCTCTGACAGCACAGGATTTTAGGGATATTGCATCTCCTTTTCTGATCTTTTAAATGTATTGACTAGTCTTGTAAATTCAATTGATCTTGGATTCTGGGTGACTGCTAGCTCTTGAAAGGTTCTTCCCCCTGAAACTCTTGGTACTTTCTCTTTACTCTGACTCCAGTTTAACTGCCTTGCCTGAATAACTAACTAATAGCCAGGATGAACTTTCCGTCTGTTTAAATGCTTGTGGTTTTAGTGTATAATGTAATACGATGCTGTCCTCTGGGACAACGTGGGAAAATGTAAAAACCAATTCCATGTGTGTGTTTGCAATATTAGAAAGGCAGCTTGGTCAGGTTGAGCAGGCTTGGATTCTTTTTATAGTAGGACAAGTAAAACAAGCCTATGTTTCTCAAACTCCTTGGCTTAAGAATTTTTTCTCATGAGTAAATATTTACAGGGGTTATATGGAATGGTTACATCCCTGTAGAAGGGTAGCTTATGTTGTTTTGTAATGGTAGACCAAACTTTTCTCCTTGTTTAACCATGTGCATCAAGGTAAACAAAAGAGTTCCTGAATCACTTAAGTTCTGGTATCTCAATTGCCTAATTAAAGGTGTAAATGGATACTTAGGTAGATATTTATTTAGTTACACGCCTGACTTTTGCTGCGTGAAGTACAACTGCATGCTTCCTATGTGCAACAGAATACTTCCCCAGAATTCCCCCAGACAAGGCCAACTTCTGTTTTACTGATCTTACAAGAAAGAAAGTTACTCAAGTGCTTCTTTTGCCAGGTAATTAGTGATTTGTAGTGGAAAATAGACTTCAGGCACTTGAGTTATCGAAGGTCAGCTATGGTGCCAGGGGGCATGTGGCACCCTTTGTACCTGCAAAGGCACCAGCACTGGGTCTGGTCCCAGAGCCCTTATTGTGGCTCTGAGAGTCTCCCCCACAGCAGGACATCAGTCACAGCCTCAAATTATCTCTCTGTGTGTGAAGTTTGCTAAGCAGTATGATCTTGATCCTGCAAGATGTCTGAAGCTACAAGAAAAGAATACGCACATGGACCCTGTCCCATACAAAGAAAAGTGACGAAAAGTGACACGTGGAGGAAATACAGCCAAGCCTGAGCTATGCTCTTTCAGAGTGAACAGAAATAAGTCACAGGATCTCTTGCACGCTTATTTCCCTGGTCATAAATAGTGAAATTAGATGTTTGTCTGGAGACAAGAATGCAAAAGCAATCCTCTGTGCCCAGGGCATGGAATGATTTTGGTCCTGAAAAGCTTTGAAAGATTCCTCTTCATTCAGTCCCAGTTAGTTCTGCCTATCTGAGCACAAACTTCTGCGGCCTCTTCCCAGGCTTCTTGTTTCTGAAACAAAGCCATTTCCATTTAGAGCCCTCCAAGCCCATCCACCATAAGCTTTCCTTTGACCTGCTGGGTGTGGACAGTTTCCCCAGAGCACCCTGTCCTGCCCACTCTCCCCTCACCAGACATGGGCAACAATTAAGCTAATTAAGCTATATGCAGGATTAAGTCTATAGGGCCAGATTCACAAAGGGACTTAGGTGTTTGCAATGGGAATTAAGCTGATTATCAGCATATCGTTCTCATTATACAGTCTTTGAAACTCACATAGCCTTGTGCTTGTGCACATTTCCCCTCAGAGAGTTCCTGTGCCCACCGGGAGGGAACAGAATTCCCTTTATGCCGTTCCCTCAGTGAGAACTGCCCCAGGGTGAGTCCTGGGCTGGCGGTAGCCCCCACCTCACCATCCAGTGCTCAGAATCTGTGAGAAGCTATATACCCCATATCCCTGCCACAGGCTTTGCTTGCTCCATGTAGTAGGGAAGCCTGTTTGAACCGTCTTGTTTCACACCTTTGTGTACAGAGTTGTCAGGGAACAAAAGACATTTTTGTTAGCAAAGGCTCGCAGAGCTTTTCTTTCATGTGTGACAGATGCTTTCAGAATCCATTTGAGGGAATCTGCATAATTGATACACAACACCAGTGACCCAGCCTGAATGACTTAAAGTCTTTATTTTCATCCCGGGTGGCTCAGAAGCAGCCAATGGAATTTGTAAGGCTCCATTAAAATGTTCAGGTCTTTGGGCTCTCTAGCAATGGGGACCATGTGAATACCTGAGGACAAATAGCCTAGGTTTCATTAGCAAGATAGAATCTGCAGGGTGAAACATGGGAAATCAAATGCGATAAGGAAATGATTGTGAGCTGGTTATGCAGAGTGTCAGCTGCAGCAGGTTGAAGAATAATAAAAGGATGGAAAATGACGAGCTCTAAACTGCAACAATTGCCCTACAAGCCTTGAAACTGCTGCAAGACATTTCCTCTCTGGTGTTCCTAGCAAGGGTTAGCCAGCTTTTAATAAAAAGCCAACATGGAAAATCCTTTTGACAAAGTACACCGTTCAAAGTGGTGTTGCTGTCAGCAGGGTATTGTACTACCACTCCCTTTTCAGATTTTCATCTTCATCTAGGCATAAAGGCTCATCCCAAATTGAGGAGAACTCGGGTGGATTAGTTTCTTCTCACTGAATAGAATGCAGTTGAATAGCTCCGGCAGTGAGCTTGGGGGTTCTCTGGTGGAGGCTTTTGGAGGGTCTCTATGTTTCCCAAGGGTAAGTTACAGGAAAATGCTACAGGTTTAATTTTAAAGACCTATTTCAGATGATTACTCTGCTCATTAATGGTCCTCTCTTTCATTCTCTGATCTTTCTCATTCCCTTAACCCAATGGATCACTACAGCATCCATGCCTTGGTTTCCAGGGGATGCGGGGTTGCAGCCCACATGGTCTGATGGAGTTCTGTTCAGGATCTGCAGCAGGGTCTGGCTTTCCAGAGGTTCCCTGTGGTAAAGGCTTCAGCAATATTGAGAAGGGACTGAGTGCTCTGAAAATAATACATCCCAAGTCACACCATGCTCATTTCCAGTAAAGTGCTGAGAGTCATATTACCACATTTATCCCCATTCAGCTCCCTGAGTCACCACAAAGATCTCTGGATGAGTTGCTTATTCTCTCTGCATCACCATGATCCATTTAAATTGGGGATAAAGTGTAGCATTTCTTCACCTGCGAGGAACACCAGCTTTGCACTGATGACTTTATGTTCTAAAATAGTGATCAATAGAAGGAGTTATTGAACTTTCTCCCACCTTGGTGCGCAGTCTCTGGTGTCTCTGCATGAATGTCTCATGCTGGGCACACTTGAGAGATGGGTTGCAAGGTCACTGGGTTGGATCCAGTATGGCAGGTCTCAAGTTCCTGAATGCTTTGCAGCAGCACAGTGATCATACCTATTCCCTATCAAGTCTTAGCATGGAAAGCAGTGGCAGTCTGGAAGATGGTATTTGTTCCCTTTCCCACTCTAGTTTCAATAAGGTGTCTAAATAGTCATATATATTCTTCTATTCCAGCTTTCTGTGTAATCACAGAGCAAAGGAGTGTGACTTGCAGAGAGACTGCACTTTAGGGACTAAAAAAAGGTTTTGTGAAGCCTGGAAATCACATTAAGAATTATCAGTAACCATGAATAAACTGTCAGCACCAGTCAGCCTAGCAATATAATCACTATAAATTACTTTACAACATGTTTCTGTTTACTGGCTTGTAAGAGAGTGAAGCTTATAACTTAGCTCTCGTAGGTGCCCTGGTAAATGCCTCTTTAGTAAGTAGCCAGACTCTGCAGGGCTCCACATTACTTGCAGACCCATTGCCTAAGAAAGCACTAACATATATGGTGTATAGCTGCTTCAACAAGCCAGATAGGCTTGATACAAGTGAATCCAATGTGAAACAGTTACAAATCAGGTACCAGAAACAAACCAACAAGGGAAATGTGAAGCCTGAGCTCTGAGTTTCAGTTCCTCGCGTTATTCTTCCCATTGGTGAAGACACTTCAGCTTCTCTTCTCCTCAAATGGGCAAGGTGTGTTAAACTACAAACAAACTTGTGCAGCTTTGGGACAGGCTGCTTCAGACATTCAGAAACTTTCCATCCCCATAGCCAGTGGGATAATGCTGTCCAGGAATTTGCCGGTGCCCCCTTGAGTAATGAGTTTGCATTAGCCAGAAGGAGCAGAGTGATGCTATGCTATCTATAGATTACTAGAGAATCAGCTTTATCCCTTGCTAAGGAAACATAGATTTGCAATAATGGGGCTAAGAGAGTAAAAAACAGACAAAGCATGTTATCAAAGATAATACTGAGTAAGAGAGATCCTCCTTAGCTTCTGCAGCCTTTCAGTTGCTCAAGAGGAAGCTAAGTAGCTATTTGAACTAAGTCAAGGGTCAACATGTCCTGGAGAATTCTTCAAGTCTTTCCTTCTCTTGTTTGAAGTTGGGTCTGTGCTACCCGGACCACAAGATTATTTGCTCTTTTGTATAAACTAAATGGAAATATCCAGCTTTGTTTTCTTGCCTATTCACAATTCTTGTGTTTAGAAAGTTAGGACATCATGTAGCCATGAACATGTTTGGGTCCTTTTGTCTCCTCCCTAACATTCTGATTAATATACCTGTTTCTCTTACTATATTATATATTAACTTCATCTTTTTGCTTTTTCCTGTTCATTACTGGACCCTTCAGGCATGGTAGGAAGATTTTATAAATCTTATATCATGATGGTTTATAATTCTACCCGCGTGTTACCAGGGCAAATAAAATTTACTACGAGCAATCCATAGAGTTCAAAAGCACTACTGAAAGATAAAGGAATTAGAAATGGAGATGACAGCTCTTATAATTGTCACTGGATCACATTTAGAGTCACCATTGCATGTAGTAGACGAGAAAATGTGTTACTTTGGCTGGGAAACACTGAACCTGTATGTGAATTTTGTTCAAATCTACTGTAATGTTAGCCTGAGTCCTGTGATTAAATAGAGTTAGTGGATGGTACAGTACTTAATGCAGAGGTAATCATCTGACTTCCCTCATTAGTGCAGTACTGCTATAGCTTCTTAATTGATTTTAATCGGCATTTAATTAGAAAATGGGAATCCCCTGTGGCTAATTCATACTTTACACTATTCCAGAGTAGATTATTATTCCTTTTGTACACGCTTCATCCCAGTTTCAGGTGAGGAAAAATATGAAAACTTGTCTTTGAGTCATGACCTTTGAGGGTCTTGCATATAGAGATTGTGTGTCTTAGACTTGGGCTGTGGCTCAGCTCTAAGCCTCTAAAGATCACTATCACCTGCCTCAGGAAAGAATCCCTTTTTCTATCACAGCTTTTTCTCTGGAGTAGAGTTTCCTAGTGCCAAAGTACCTCACAGACCATTGTAGTTATGCAGCAGGTGTCGAAGTACTTATTGGGAAAATGATCCAAGGTCTCTGTGTTTAGTGTTTGCTAAGATGCAGACAAAAGTTTTATCCCTTATGAAGGACTGAGAATAGCTGTGAGTCCATATATTGTAAGCATGGTAAAAGGTACTCGGTGAAACACCATGTTGTTCTGTCTCCGGAAAGAATGACTTGAAATAGAGAGGGAAAATATCCTACTCTTTGAATGAATAATACAAAGAAGTCCCTGTGCTAGCACATAATGAAAGTTTTATTGCATTCTGGATTTTCAGTTTTGCTGTATTAAACCATATTAATATTTGGTTTGTCTAGGGCGGTAAGAAATCATTGGTAATGATGAATTTTTCATGTGCACTAGTGCCAAATGATCGGCCTTAGCGCTCCAAGGTCAGTCAATCATTCCACTCTGGTGGAACATTTCTGCCTTTAAGGCAAATGAAACTTTTTTTTCCTCTCTATCTCAAGTGCAGATAACTTATGGGACAAACTTGCTTATAGCTCATCCTGTGTGCCACGGCTGTTGCCCTGTGATCCATCAACATACCTGAAATGAAAAGTGATTTCCCTGGAGACAAGGGGTAGATCTGCTCACAGCTTTTGTTATGTACCTGACTGTAGATTCTCTCATAAGCAGCCACATCAAGTGAAGTCTCTCTATCCAGGCACGCTGTTGTTTGCTAAGAAGGAAAAAAACCTGGGAGTCTGAACCAAGCCTGGTATAGTTTTTCACAGAGATCTTGATTCCAGTGGGCATTGAGAATAGTCCTCATTTCTACGCTGGAACCACATGAGCGCACACTGAAGCAAAATAAGCTTTAAACAAAATGACCTCCAAAAGCATTAATCCTCATAGTCCATTTTGTAATGGAAAACCTACAGGATTATTGCCTGAACTGTGATTTTGCTGCAAGCTTAATGTATGGTGTGGATTTCTTACAATCCTTTACCTCAGTACAGCAAAGGAAAAGGCAGGTGTGGCTGGCCTTAAACTCTGCTTACAACATCACTTCCAAACAAATGCATCTGACCCTTGGGTTTTCAGCTTTGTTTGGCACAGAAATGAACCTGCAGCGACTTTTCAGTGACATTCACTCATTTTATCTTTCTTTCAATACTGCTGTTCTGAGTTTGGTCATATATTGAAACTTGAATAATTATATCTGTCTGCATGGTGTATTTAGCCTTACAACACAATATTCCTTTCTTTACTGTCTGTCACTTTTTATTGCTTGTGTTCTGAAGCCTTTGAATTTAGTTCAGACATTAAAGCTGAAAGTTGTTGATTTCTGAAAGGTAAAAATGAACGAACTCCTCCAAAGCTTACTAAGTCAACATATTTGCTTGCAAGCCAGTACTGACACAAAGGTTGCAGAAGAGACCTGCTTCTTCCTGCTTCATGACCTTCTTTGTGCTACATGCTGGTCCTGCTTTCCCCCTTTTAATTTCTTGTTATAATAGTACATGTGTTTTCTTTTCCACCTGCTGTTGCGCTTTTCATCTGCCTTCTATATTTGCCTGTTTGCTGAACCTCCTTCAAGCTGCTTTTCCAAGGTATCTTCCATCCTGAAGATAATATTTTTGAGAGAATATGTCCCAGTAAAATATCAACAGACCAGGTTCCTATATGCCTCAAAAAGGTGGAAATCAAACATCCTACACAGTGAGCAGGGTTTTCCAGAAGCTGTATTCTTTTTCAGCTAGCATTTTACTTTTACTAATCACAAAATCGTAAAATCAAATGTCTTGTAAAAGACCTTCAAGATCATCAAGTCCAACCATTCCCCAGCACTGCCAAAGCCACCATTAAACCATGTCAGTGAGGGCCTCATCTACACAGTTTGTGAACCCTTGCAGGGATGGTGACACCACCACTGCCCTGGGAAGCCTGTTCCAATGCCTCACCACCCTCTGGGGAAGAAATTGTTTCTAATGTCTACTCTAAACTTGGGTGGGTTTCCCTCTCCACTCGCCCATCTTCTGCTTGGACAGATTCTGAAATTGGTCTCCAGCAGTCCAGCGTCTGGGCTGCCTGATTCATCCATCCATGGTGCATTGCTAAGCACTTCCTCAAGCTCTGTCCTGCTGTAGCTGTATTTCCCAGGGGCTGGGGTGATTTGTGTGCTGCACAACATGAGATCTGCAGCTGAAGGCAGCCTTGAACAGCTGTGGATGAACTGGTAATACCAACAAACACCACTGGCACCACCAGAAGCACTCCCATTCAGAGGATCATTGGCTCATTCATTACAAGGACATGCTGATTGCAAGGTTAATATTTCACACTATTATTTTGGGTCCGCAATCATCATGCATTGCACAAAGCCAAAACTCAGAAGGACCATCCCAGCCTTTGATAAAATACGTGCAGCAATGGGGATCACCCACTGCAGGGATGAATCATCTCCCTCACATCCAGGTTCATGGTCCCCAAGGACCAGAACTCTTCATCTGTGTCCTGTCAGAGATTGGCAATACTTGGCATCGTAGAAACTTCTTCAAAGCTGAGGAATGTCTGGGTAAAAGGCTCTGGTCTGGTCTGTCTTTTTGTGTACATCATGAGGAAGCCTTGGGGAAGTAGGAAATCTCATTAGGAATTAACTTGGGATCAAATATGACCTCCCAAGTGATTCTGAAAGGCCAGGGTCAGTCTAAGGGGAGATGGTTTGATGAACAGAGCCACCTCAGGCTGCTTTGAAGAAAAGAACCACATCAGATTTTGCTATTACGAGGTGTTTAATAGATGTAACTTACAAAGCAGTGTTGCTTCCAATTCCCAGAGTGCTACAAATCCTGCAGCCTATTTCTTTACAAGAATGACTTGAATTCATTCATGGGTTTTAATGCAGCGAGCTGTTTAACAGCTGCAGAAAATATTTTAGGACAGGAAGCCTGAGCCCTAGAGAAGCGTACAGGCTCTTCTCTATCTTCAGCAAGCCTAGAGAGTTGGGTAGCTCTGATGTGACATGAGGTACCAGGGCTTTTTCACTCAGCCTGGAAGAAACATTACCACAGCCTGTGAAGTCATCATAGAGATCTTGGCTCACTGGAGAGCAACAAGCAACCTCTTCTCAGGGGAACTTAAAAGCCCAGAGAGTTCCCCAAAATTCCCCAAATCCCACATTTGCAAGCATCCCACCACCATGTGTGTGCAGCTGTATCATGTTACCAGGGTGCAGGTGTCCCTTTGGGTGATGGATGCATGTCAGGCCATGATAGAGGGAACTGGGATGTGTGCTGACAGTGGCTGTCACACTTTGGTGTGAGCTGGGCTACATCCATCCTGTGACCACAACACAACACATCTGATGAGACAAGTGTTCTCCAAGAGACCTGCAACTCCCATGCCTCAATGAGAGGACAGAGACACCTCCATTCAGGTGGTGGGAAGTCATGCGATAGAGATGGTCCTCAGATCCTTCCCCTTTTGCTTGTGTACGTCATCTCAACAGAGATGAAGGTACATTGCATTTTCACTGGTGCTGCACATGAGAGCTTGGTCCTTTGTGACCTGGAGTCCAGAATCCTGCCCAGTGTGACAATGGAATGTGACAACAGAGCGTCCCAAGCACAACCTGCACCAGCATCCTGCAGAACCAGGCGGGACAGTATCCAGCCTCTGGCAGCAGTGTTTTGAGGGCATTCATTGTCAGGCAGGACCAAACAAAAAAGTAGCCAGGATTTCGGTGAGTCTTCCAACAACATTGGGGTTTATAATAAACGTTGGAGTAGCTTTTCCACTCCTGCTGCGTCCAGGGAGGCCAGTGCTGAGTGCAGAGAAATCTCCATAGAACCAGATGGCCTCAGGAGTGAGAGCAGTGAGATAGCTGACTAATGCAAGTCAGCTATCATCCACTTAAGCTGGCAGGAATAATTCAAGTGTAAGGCATGATGTGAACTGTGGTTGGATCTCAGGCTGGTTTAGTGAGGGAAATACTGTAAATCCTCTCCAACAGGCAGGTTGTTTTTGACTTTCGCAGAGAGAGCATGACACTCCCTGTGTCCATCTCCTTGATGCATCGATGAACCAAGCTGCCCAAATCTGAATTAAATGTAATCTGCAGTTGGCAGTTTCTATGTCTGGATAGGCAGTCTTCACTTTGCATCCGTATTAATGGTTCTGTGTGGCCATCAGTAGGCATTTGAATGCTCTTTAGCACCAGTCTAATTATGCTCTTACTAGAGGCAGTGATAAAACTGCTGTTGACCTAACTGGAAAGAAGTTTGACAAATGCCAAGTGGCTTTGAAAATCCCACTTAAGTGTTCTACAGCTGTCCTGCTATTCCGGAGCCTTAATGAATAAGGATGCCAAGAGCACTAGTTCATGGCCATTCTCAGGCACCACCTGCAGCAATGGCTGCTGCTTTTGCCAAGCCAAGCCAAGAGTGAGCATTATACAGGAATTACGCTAAATGACCTATCCCTGTCCACACTCAGATTCTACTTCACATGAAACTTTGAAGATTTACTTTTGAAAGTGCTTCTAAATGTAGTTTTGCAGTATGCACGTCTGAGGCAAAGTTAGAACCACACATCAGTAGTGTGTTGTTCTGCATCAAACATGAGACAGGCATGAGAAGTGTATGGGAAGTTGAATAAAAATGCAGTGACTGAGTCTGCTCATGTGACAAATTGTAAAGTAGTGGCTCTCCATGTTTCCTAAAATATAAGAATCTCTTACTAGCCCAGAATGGACAAATGCATTATGTTTGTATGCAGTAAAATGTTTGTCTTTCAAAACTATTTATAGGCATTGTCAGTGGCAGCTGTTCAGCCCACTGTCAAACTGCTACCTGCCAATTTTCTCTTTATGCTTCTATTAACTGGAGCTTTGGGATTCACAGTTTATTCAAATTCATTCTTAATGATAGTAAGACAGTCTCTTGTGTCAGTACTTGAGTTACACTGAAGCACTGGAGTCAAACTTCTTACGGAGAAGGAATTTGGAGGCATTTCTCCCCCCCCCCCCCCCCCCCCTTTTATTTTTTATGCTTACAGCTGATTTTTGCAGTGATATGTTCTGAGTGTTAGGATCAAGACTGCTTTCAGAACAGAATGTGTCAGCAAAGATAGGAGAAAGTTCTGCAATCTACATTGTTTTCGAGCACTTTGACCCTGTCTGTCTAAATAATTTCTTTGTCTCAGGGATATTCTTTTAGTCTTTTCAGGTAGCGGCTAAATAAAGGTTACTGTCACTTCTACTGAGGCAAACCTCCGTGTATCTCTGAGATGGCTGTTAGAGATGCTAGGGACTGTAGCAATGGGACAATGGGTGATGGGTTCAAACTTAAACAAGGGGAATTTCAAGTTAGATATAAGGAAGACGCTCTTTACCGTGAGGGTGGTGAGGCACTGGCAGAAGTTGCCCAAAGAAGTGGTAAATTCTCCATCCCTGGCAGTGTTCAAGGCCAGGTTGGACAGAGCCTTGGACAACAGGGTCTAGTGTGAGGTGTCCCTGCCCATGACAGGGGTTTGGAACTGGGTGATCTTAAGGTCCTTTCCAACCCCAACCATTCTATGATTCTGTGTTGATTCAGTGTTGGAGAAACACTTGCTTCTGTAATGCATTTTTTTAAGCGGAGTTAGTTGTAGCTTCTCTGTTTGTTCCCTCTCAAGCTGTTTATGCCCACACTGACTTGCCAGTAGGCCCATCCCTGGGAAGACTGGGCAAGTTCACTACACTTATGGCAGGCACAAGAAGTTCAGGTGGGTCAGGAAAGACATTATTTGTGAAATACAATTTTCTGTCATGCCTCTCAGTAGCTGGTGCCGACGCCTGTTCTGTGTGCATGAGGACATAGAGGTGAGTGCATATTTGTTATATCGAGTTGATTCATTTCACCAAACTTGGCTGCATTTCCTTCACACAAGCAGCAAGTCAAAGGAAGGTGTATTTATTGGGGGGCATCCTACTTAAATGAAAATTAAAAGCTATGAAAAGAGCTAAAGCTTTGAGTAAGGCAGAAGAAGCAATCCTTTATTGTCTCAGTGAGGATGAAGAATGAAAGAAAGATAGGGAGGCTCAGTATGAATGACTTTCTAACAAGATCTAGTGCCTTGCCATATTCTTAGAGCTGTTTGAGAGTGTTGAAGGAGAGCGTGTAGTCTCGAGCCATATAATGATATTACTAGGTGCAATATGCATTAGTATCCAAGGGAATAGTGCTGTTTCTGCCAGGATTGAATTGAATCCTCCATGGGTTTTTTTTCATTGCTCGGATGTGCAGATAAATGCAATAAGAGAAGACTGTCAGAAAATGTACAGTAAAATTACCAGTGAGCATCAAGACTACAAAACTCCTGTTCTGATTGTTTTACCCTTAAGCAGCCAGGAAAGCTATAAAAGAAAACCAGTGTCTACTACAGCAAACTGACTGCTCTAGTTTCTACTTTCATCTGGTGATAGAGATTTGAAAATTATTATATATTACTAACCTGTAGAAAAACATCTCTTCAGCTAACCTTGAAACAAGAGGAAGAGCCATAGGTGAAAACACAATGGGTTCAGTGAAATTAAACTGGCATCCTGGAAAAGAAACACAGGTCAGGGAATCCTCTCACTGGTGGGTGCCCCAGAAAGCACAGATGCATGAAATGCTCAAGTATTCCTTTACTTCCTCCCCTATTTTTCACCTGAATTTAAAAAACTCTCTGTATGAGATTATTTTTCTTGTTTCTCTGTACTGAGGGTCTTTGTAACAGTAAAAATACAGAAAGGAAATGGAGAGTCTGCTGAGGACAGGTGACCTAATTTATGGCTTCATGTCCCAAGTCTCAACAGAATGTCCAAGGATAACATCAGCTACTTTGCTTACAATTGCTAATTAGGAGAAAACTTGGCAGGGAGATCTGAAATCTTTTAATTAGACCAAGTAATATAGCTATGGGGAAAAAGGAAAAGATCTGGAGTAAATACACCCTTCTGCAGGTTCATTAAACACGTGATTTGGACTGTTGGAAGAGGCATGTCTTGCTGAGAAGACCATGTTGATTACCACGTGAATTGGTAGTGCTGGGGTAAAAGTTAGATTTGATGATTTTAAAGGTCTTTTCCAAACTAATTGATTCAATGAACCTTTGTAATTACTTCAAGGACATGGAAGTGTTAGAACAAGTCCAGAGGAGGGCCACGAGGATGATCAGGGGACTGGAGCACCTCTCGTATGAAGATAGGCTGAGAAAATTGGGGCTGTTCAGCCTGGAGAAGAGAAGGCTGCGTGGAGACCTCAGAGCAGCCTTCCAATGCCTGAAGGGGGCCTATAGGGATGCTGGGGAGGGACTCTTCATTAGGGACTGTGGTGAGAGGACAAGGGGTAATGGGTTTAAACTTAAACAGGGGAGGTTTAGATTGGATCTGAGGAAGAAATTCTTTACTGTGAGGGTGGTGGGGCCCTGGAATGGGTTGCCCAGGGAAGTTGTGAATGCTTCATCCCTGGCGGCGTTCAAGGTGGGGTTGGACATAGCCTTGGATGGCATGGTTTAGTGGGAGGTGTCCCTGCCCATGGCGGGGGGGTTGGAACTCGATGATCTTGAGGTCCTTTCCAACCCTTACTAGTCTATGATTCTATGATTCTATGATTCATTCACAGCAGCTTTGGATGATTTATTCTTTCATGTGAGGTACAAGGCCTTGAATAGACCTGGCTTCTAGAAGGTGGGTACCTGGTAATTTTGGGGAGCATTTTTGTTAACTTTAGTTGAGACATTTCGCAGTGGGTTTATCAGAGTCTATGGGATTAGGTCAGCGTATGCTGGTTGAAGAGCTGGCCAACACACAGGTAGAGGGGAGAAATAAGGATACAAGTGTGAGTTAAGAAGCTGTAGTGAAAATGAGTGGTTACAAAATGTAAAGAAACAGTTGTCTGAGGGAAGGAGAGGAAAAGGCAATGTGTCCTTTTCAACAAAAACCTCCTCCAAATCAACACTGAAAAAACAAACGGCAAACTCATTAGGTTGACAATGACTAATGGACCAGCTAAGAAAGGCAATTGTGCGCTTCCATTCTTGAGAAAGCCATTTCTTCTGGCAACCAACCATCCCAACCAGGGAGTGGAGTGTTATTGTAGTAGGAAATGAGTTGTTCTGCTGCCTTCATGCACACAGTGAATTGGCAGCAGAACTTCTACAGCAAACTTCTTTTAAAACAAGTAGAAATCAGACATAAGATTTGTTAATATGCCTTTCAGCACTCAGCTGTGTTAATACTGGCAGAATGCACACAACATATGGAGTTTAGGTATAGATTGAAACGTGTTAAATTTTACTTTCAAATCAGATCCATCATGTTAGTGTTAGACAAATATTATCTGAAAGGACACAAATACAGTAGTTATCAAAATAAAGCACCAACCAGAGAGACTGATGTAGCATGCCCAGACTTAGCTGATTTATGTGTTGAACTTTATAAGGGTACCCCATGCTGGTGTATCACTTGTATGAAGTGATCATACTGTGTGATGGCATCAAAAGCCCCACAGATGTGATTGCAAAATTAGTAAAAGGCTCTGCATTATTAAGCTACTGCCATTCTTCCTTTGTTTTCCACAAAAGTGAAGGAAATGTATTTTTGAGACATAATAAGAAAGAACACTCAAAACTTCTGTTTTCCTATGGGAAGTTATAGGATATGCCATAACTCTCAGTGCATCAGGTGTATGAGAAGGAATCCAGCTAGTAACACAGGGCGCCTGCTGAGAAACCAACAATAGACCATTCACTCGAAAAGCCCAGTAATTAATACTGGAGTTACAGAGGGTTATAGGCTAGTTAGAGGCCTGGCATAAATGAGCGTAGCTCTAATAGTACCCTAATTTACACCCACATTATATGTCATTTAAAGCTATTTTACAGTATAAGCATTAGTTTTTATAAGTTGTCCTGTGAGAGGAGAGATTCTCTTTTATTTTGCAGTGTGCAAGTGCTGGTTTCAGCATTTGCTGAGAGAAGAACAATCAGATCAGCTCTTTTGGTCAGAAACTTTTGTTCTATTTAAAGTAATTGCAATTTTCATGACAAAATGTTGTATGTATTACATTAAATGTATTACTACTGTCTTGTATTGAGCAACGGTGTAGGCTATACCAGGGATTTCCACTGTAAACACCAGCCACTTATCCTTAAAACTTTAACATAGCTGTAAAAGCTGATTATACTTTGGAATGTGAGTGTAAAGGTCTTGGAGAAAGAGCTCTTTAGCACACATAGAAGATATCTCTCTATAATGGCTTATAAACATCCTTCCTTGAAACCTGGCAATATTGAAGAGAGATGATGAAGACCTACTCAAAAATCCATTTAACTGATAAGCTGAATGCTCCTAATAACCAAATTTCAGGCATCACAGTGAAATAAGTGAAAATAGTCTGAAGCAGGTCTTAGCCATAAGAAATCCCACCCTTTCAGGACAGTTTCTCCACAAAGTGCATTTTTTAGAGCTCATTTCGTACTGATAATGTCAGCCCTTTAGTTACCCACATTTTGGCACCTGCTGCCTGTCTCTCGGTGCCAGGTACCATAGGAGTAGGAGCTGTGTAGCAGATGCTCCTGGGCAGCAGATCCCATCAGTCACTGGGAGATTGCTTGTCAACATGGCTCAACTCAATTTCATTTCTGGGTAGGAGCTGCACCCGCTGCCTGTTGGGCAGACGTAATGGGCTGTGATGCTGAGGGTCTGTCTGTGCCACAGAGAGATGAGATCGACATTTGCTGTGCTAGTGGCTGGGTGCAAGCAAGCTCATGCCTGGACATGGCTGTTGATTAAGCACTGTTGTAGAGGTAGTGAGATCTGCTGGGAGAATGAGGCGAGTCATTCCCATACAGCCCAAGGGCAATGCAGTTAAACCAAGGCTGAGAACTTCACCCTCAGTATCATTCCCTCCTCGAGCTTTCAGTAACTCGGGGATCTCTGTGTTGCCTCCACCTCCTGCATGAAAGATGTGCTAAGTCTATAGAACTGCAGATTATACACAAGGGTTGCTCTCATGTTATCATCTCTTTGTAGTCATCTCTGACTTTCTTGTAATACATCCACTGGCCATTAGGCATGTGAGCTTCTGTGACTTGGAGGGCATGAGCAAAACGTAGTGCAAAATGTTTATGGAAAGATGGCTATAGGAAATGCAACTCAAATGTTGGTATTTGGGTTGTAAGCAGCCTGCAGGGACATATGCAGAAGAGATATTGCTTAAACTATACCACAATTGATGGTTTTTTCTCATACAAGCAGCACCGCACAGGACAGTGCTGTCTGGACCTTGTTATGAAAGAAAAACTTTAAGCTCTGGAATGGGGGCTACTACTTAGACGTGAGGGCTCATGAGCAAATCCGTGCCAGTTCACATCTGAAGTGATGGTTCAGAGGAGCTATCTTTCTTCCAAATAAAGACAATTAAGAGGACAGCACTCATATGGAGGAAAAAAACCCCAAAACTAAATAGAAAGTGCAAGTTGTTTAAGAAGAGCCGTTTAGAAAGCTACAGGGAAGGAAGATTACAATCTTAGACTCAAGGTTTTCCTGGTTCTGCAGTGAAGGCAGCAATTAGAGATAAGTGTGTATATATGAGAATTCGGTGTGTTTTGCTTATCAAAGAGAGGAGAGGGAGCAGTTCTTTAATGGATAGTGTCTTCATGGAGGGGGGAAAACCATCTAGTAATGATTTCTTGAAACAGCAAAGAAGGACCTATTGAAAACTTACTGCTGGAAGCTAATGGTGGACAAATTTAAATTAGCATTTAAGAAGCATGCACCACTGAGAAACATTGCTGAGGATGTTGGTGCTTGTGTCTTCAGGTCAAGAGTTTCTTAAAGATGGGCAGCATTCGATGCCAAAATTTGGGATGTAAATCAGACCTAATTGATAGTTAGACCAAATACAAGGCAGGAGCTACAGGCAAGTGAAAGGACTGGAAGCCATTAAGTGTAAACTGAAATGAATTGCACCCTTAGAATGGGCAGAAGGGATGTGGGGGTGCTATGTGACCCCATGAGCCATGGGTTACAGCTTCTCCAGGGAGCTGTGAAGGGCTTTACTTCTAACCACACCAGTAGGAAACTGTCTGGGTCTCTCTGGACTGGAAGTTGCTCTTTGCCCATCGCACGGCGTTCTCATCGCTCTTCAGTGTATCCTTTAGAGACTTCTGGCAGTAGTTTATTCAGTAACTAAACTTTTCTGCCTACCAATTCAGTTTCAGGACATGAACAGAAAACCAACCAGAGGCTGCAGGTGGGAACAGCAGCTGGATGGGGCAGGGTGAGCCTCGAGTGAGTGACAGTTCGGAAGCAAAATGCTTCTATTTCTTTAACTCTTGGATTTCTGCTCTTCTGGCA
This sequence comes from Amazona ochrocephala, assembly GCA_039720435.1. Lineage (NCBI taxonomy): Eukaryota > Metazoa > Chordata > Aves > Psittaciformes > Psittacidae > Amazona > Amazona ochrocephala. The sequence goes on along the minus strand of CM077884.1, from coordinate 16,646,104 downwards.
CAGCCTGTCTAGAGATAACACAGTCTGGGATGAGCTCTCCTTGTAGCAGTTGATTGTTGCAGAGAAGGAGCCCCTTTTCAGTAAAGATCAATGTGAACACTCGGTTTGCACAGTGCAGTGCAGCCTGGTCACCTGTAGCCCTTTCAAAACCAGCTGATAGTGTGTGAGCCCAGGGAGTCCCTGGAACCTGCAAGATCAGAGCCCAGGTTTAAATGTGCTATAACCAGGCTTTGTTTTCAAAATAAGGGGCTCTGCGTGGCCCTGAGGCTGAGCTCTGTCCTCACCCGAGTTTGAAACTGCTGTTACTCTCAAGTGCTACATCAGCTGTTTCTTGCTTCTGATTCTCGAAGGGCTGGCCCTCAGGACTTGATTTGCATATACGGTTGAAATAATTATGCATGTAAATTAGACATGCTCTTTTACCTTCATCTCATATCTTCCTACTCCATTAAAGAGATTTAGGGGCACCTCCAGTCAGTGAGGGGTACTTAAAACTAACTTGTTTCACATCATACGAGCATACTTTGTCTGTTTTGGCTGGTACCTGACCAGGAGAAACATCTTAAGCCACTCAAGATTTCTTCTCAGATCATGTCTGATGGTTCCCTTAGGGCCTTTATATTTCTATCCATATCTGTGTATAAACTCATTTTTAATCTAGCTCACTTAGATAAAATAAAACATCTCAAATATTTAGTAGAGAAGGGAATGGACAAGTTTCTTGAGGAGAACTTTGATTTCTTTCTGCAGTAGCTATCTTCAACACCAGATTTTGGCAGAACATGATGGAATTAAAGCCTGGGGGTACAAATTCCAGTTCAGGAGTGTGTTAGAAAAAGGAGTCTGCCAGCACAAAGGCAGAGATGGTACCTGCAGGATAAAAACTTCGGAACAGAAGGGGTAAGGTTGGAAGAAGGGGGGCATCATGGTGTTCACGACTGGAGATAAGGGAGCAGCCAATAGAAAGCCTTGGAAAAAGTCCCCTTTGAGACCAAGGCGGCCTCAGTATAGGTGAGGGAGGCTGCAGGCAGTGATGCACTTACCTCTCCTGGTGGGAAAGCACACATTGTTCAGTCTACGGGTGGGATGGATTTTTCTGACCACAGCCCAGTATTTCATCAGTCCTTTCCTGTCCTCATACATTTCTTTAAATACAACTTTATCCTAGCTATGGATTTTGAACCTTGACAGTAAGTGCCAAATGAGCATTGTCCTCCATGCAGCTGAAGATCACGCAATCAAAAGCACCACCAGAGAAGCTGGTGTTATGTATGTGCTTAACTTAACCCACCACTAAACTTCAGCTACTTGCATTGTGTCTTTGTTTTGTTTTTAATCACTGTGTTACTTCCTACTTGAAGCTGACAGTGTTTTATTTAAAGAGAGCATTCACTTAATTCACTCTTGAGTTTCTACAGTGCATATCTCTGACCGTATCATTGATAGCGAGTGGCTCATACCCAGAGCGCCAAAGTTACAGCTTATGAAAAACCTGGAGCAAACTTGCTGACAGGTAAATACCTTGGTTGGAATTGGCTATAAATCCCAGGGGTGATGGCATCTTGCAGCACAGCACGATTCTCCAGAACAAACCTTAATCACAAGCCATTAGAAAGGGAAGAAGGGGCAGAACAACTTTTTTAAGTAATTAGAGGACTTTTTGAAAAAGAAGTTTTCAAAGTAAATGAAGTGTGAACCTTGCTCTGTTGATATAAAGGTGGTAAGAAAATAAGATACTGGTTTACACTGATTTCTCTTTAAACAAGTGTAAGCATCTTGCTTTAAGGACATGCATCATGGGCAACTGCAAATTCAGGTCTTAGCTGCGCAGCCCAGTTCTTCAGGCCCTGTCAGCTCAAGTAAGCCTGCAGGTTGGGACTGCAGGAATTGGATGTCTGCTGAGCAAAATGTTGCAGGAGAATGAACAAGTATTAACCTTTTTCTCAGGGGTCAGAGAGAAATCAAAATGTCCTTCCACAGAAAGGAACAGAATGAGATTAATTTTACATGCCAGAGCTATGATTGTCCAAGTGTTATGGGGGAGGCAGGAAAAATTCAGGCAGACAAGGTTTCATTAATTGAGGGAATTTCCAGGCTAATTTCCAGGCTAATTTCCAGGTGTTCAGGGACCTGACCTATTTCAATTTGAATAACACCTGATGACAGAGTTCGATATGCACCAACCTTTCTATTTAAACAGAGAGGAGAGAATTGTTTTGGGTTGGAGCTTCTTAATTAGTATTCCACAAACACAGCATCATTTGGTAAGCCCAGCTAGCACTGATTTTTCTAGTGAGATTTAAACTTAAAATCAGTGCGTTTAACTTTGCTCCATGTGAAAGATAAACCCAAAAAGAAAACAACAAAGTCCAACAAGACAAAACCAAACCCAAGTCTTGCGATGTATCTGGCTGTTGATTTAAGTTTTAATCTGAATTAAAGGGAAAGAAGACCCTGAGAACTGTCAGATACAATTCAGACTGACAATTAGACTGTCATTTCCAGTTTAATTTGTTTAATGGACAGCTACCTTGGCCATTAACTTTATCTAAAGCGATGCTAATTAATGCTAAATTATAGTTCCTAAGGTGCTACATATTATACTCACTTGACTATCAACAGTCACTCCCCATTCATAGTATTAGTAAAAGGGAAACACTTTTCATCAGGGACTGTAGCGATAGGACACGTGGTAGTGGTTTTAAACTTAAATGGGGGACACTTAAGTTAGATATGAGGAAGAAGTGCTTTACTGTGAGGTGGTGAGGCACCGGAACAGGTTCACTAAAGAAGTGGTAAATGCGCCATCCCTGGCAGTGTTCAAGGCCAGGTTGGACAGAGCCTTGGGCAGCATGGTCTAATGTGAGGCATCCCTGCCCATGGCGGGGGGGGTGGAACTGAATGAAGGTTCTTTCTGACCCAATACATTCTGTGATTTCATGACAAGGAGCCAGGGAAGATTGCCCATAACCTCTGGTCTTCTAGTTATTCACTGTAACTTAAGTTACTTGCTGAGTTTTAACATTTCAGCTATAATTCTTAACTGTAGGGTTTTTTGCCTATTTAGAAAGAAACAATTTCCAGCCCTCTGGGGAAGGAGTTAATATTTAATACTTTTGTACTCCAGCATCAAAATTTCATGAGTAGGTGAGCAAGGAATGTGTTTAGCTCACTAATTCCTTGAAGTACAGTGTGGTGTTGAAGGCACAGCTCTAATTGTGGATGAATTCAGCTGTTTTCAGTGTCGCTTTTCAGTTATTATAAAACACTGTGCTTGCCTGAGGTAACAGTGGCACTGAGCAGTTTCCTCCTGGTAACTGGTGCTTGTATTTCATTATAGTCCTGAGTTCCCAACAAAGATAATTCTGGTCCTGCATGCTGTGCAAATAGAAGAGGAAAGACCTCATCTTTGGGATGTTTGCAGTCTCCTAAGCTTCAATCGAAAGGCAGTCCACTGACGTTGTAGTTCTCAGTGGTGAGCTTTAAGTAGAAAGAGGTGCTTTAAATGTGTACTCTCCCATTTAAAACCAGGCTTAACCTTTGGCATTGTAGAGCCCGGCAGAGCCATCTATCCATTAATCATTTAGGTTCTCTGCTGACTGTTTTCCATCCATTTCCATCTCTGCCTTCTCCCAGCTGTAGGGGGAACACAGTATTTCTCACTGCCTGGCCTAAAATCTTGGCATAAATCTTCCTCAGAGCATAGGATTCAGTGTATACCGACCTTTAGAAGTTTACTTGTGCTAATGACAATCTTACTCCTAACAATCAGAGTAGCGGTAAAATAGACAGCCCCTAACTAGATCCCTAAGATACATAATCTTGGCATTTGTGAAATAGTAAGTTTACCAAGAAGAATGACTTATTTTTGTCTAAGAAATAGTGAATTTCTCTCCCATGTCTTTTTTACCATGGTGTTCATTCTCATGAAGGCTGATAATCTTATTTAGCCACTTGTCTCCACTCCGAGGTACACTTGCAGCTTCTTTAATCTTCCTCAGGATAAGCAAGTGAGCCAGAGGCTAAATAATTACTGACAGTCGTCAGGTACTCTCTGTCCTATGAGATGTGTTAATCATATTTGGCAACTGTTTAGAAACCTTGCCATTCACAGAACAAGGTAGCTCTGTCTCCTATTTTTTTCCCACCAGATGTATCCAGAACTGCACACTGTTTTTCTGCTTAGTTTCCCAAACCCAAAAATCTTCATTCTTCTCTCTCTCACACTATCGCAGAGAAAACTAGGTTGGAAAGGACCTCACCTGCTTAACCTCCTGTGGGGAGTAGGGCCTAGGTAGGAACACTAGCTATCAGCCTCTCTTCTGATGTTGCGGGTATGGAAGGAGAATGCAAAGGGAATGATCTCCATGCAAAAGAAGGGTGGACTGCACAGTTAGATGAGTTCAGTACACCATTTGGGGGTGTTTAATACTGACAACAGCAACAAATGCATCCACAGTATTTATGCATACTTGGTGAGTCCCACTGCAGCACGCTGCCATTCATGCCAGCAAGCAGAGGTGCTGATAGCTTTACAAGCTGACAGAAAACCTCTTTTCTCTGTAGCAGTTAATGCTAAATTAACATCCAGATGGAAGAGTTTCATAAACTGGATGTTCATTTTGGGAGCTTGTGCTTAAACTTTTAGCCGTAATGCAAGCACAGCTTGCAGTATTATCTCTTTGTGTATGTCTCCACATCCGTGTATGGTGTTTATGAAAGTGAATGCAGGCATGGCTAAGAAGAGGCTTCTGAACATATACATGTATATGTATGTGTGCAATTTGGTGTGGTAACAGTCAAACTTCTTACAGCTGATCTTCATTACTGTAGCCTTCTAGGTGGCACCCGCATTCATCTTCCTCCCCCTAAATCTGCTGTTGCTGCCTTCTGGCTGATTGTGGAAAGGCTGTGGACATTCTGTATTTGGACTTTAGCAAAGCATTTGACACTGCATCCCACAGCATCCTCCTGGAGAAACTGGCTGCTCATGGCCTGGCTATGTGGATTTTTCACTGGGTTGGAAACTGGCTGGATGGGCGAGCCTGAAGAGTGGTGGTAAATGGTATCACATCTGGTTGGTGACCAGTCACTAGCAGTGTCCCTTAGGGCTCAGAGTTAGGGCCAGTGTTGTTTGGAATCTTTACGGATGATCTGGATGAGGGGGTTGAGTGCCCCCTCAGTAAATTTGCAGACAACACCAAGTTGGGTGAGAGTGTTGATCTGAAGTCTGATGAGGACTGGTTGAAGGCACTGAGGGGGGGTTTAGTCTGGAGAAGAGAAGGCTCAGGGGGCACCTTATTGCTCTTTACAATTACCTGAAAGGAGGATGGAGGCAGCAGGTGGCTGGTCTCTTCTCCCAAGTAATAAGGAATAGGACAAAAGGAAATGGCCTTGAGCTGTTCCAGGGGAGGTTTAGGTATGATATTAATAACAATTCTTTCCCCAAAAGGGCAGTCAGGCTGCCCAGAGCAGTGGCGGAGTCACCGTCCCTGGAAGTGTTCACAAATGGTGTGGACATGGGCCTTAATAACATGGCTTAGTGTTGGACTTGGTGGTGCTGGGGTAAAGGTTGGACTTGATCTGAAAGGTCTTTTACAATGTAGCTGATTCCATGAGTCTCTTCTGTGTTCTTTCTCTCTCAATGCCCATCCATCCTCACCTCCACCAGTGCTGTTGGGTTTCTGCTGTCCCCTCAGTCCCCACAACATCCCCAAACTTGCCTGTGGGTCCTGCAGCATTGTAGTGGAACTCAGAGTGGCTCCATTTGAAAAAGGAGGAAGAATGACATGTCCCTTTGTTCATGCAACATATCCCAGAACAGGAGATGTAAAATCAGATTTTGGATTTAGGACACAGCTGAGATTGTAATATTATGAGTTCTGGTCAGAAAAATGTACTCTAGGCAGATGTGATGCTCTAATGCTTTTAGTAGAAGCATGCTGTGCGTATGTAGGTACATCACCAGGCCAAGTCCCTTGTGCTGTAACTGCTGCTTTCAAAAGCTAATGAGACAAAAATGCTAATTTCATGACCCATCTCCTGGTGTCTTCACAGAGCTCTCTCTCCCTTGGGATTTGGGAGTGAATTGGGATTTAAGGCCAGACTGCTGTGGAAGTGTGGTGTGCTGGCCTGGTGTAGGGAAGAACAAAAGCAGTGCTTACAGCGGGTGGCTACTATTTATGTAGAGTGACAAAGTTAGGTCCTCTGTGTTTTGTCTAGGTGTCCTCAGGCAGATAGGGCACAAGAGGCTTGGGTCCTGAGCTGCCTCTATGGTTATTCCTCTGCACTAAGGGAGCTGCCCAAAAGAGTCCTCCCAGCCCTGTCACTGACAGCCCAGTGTGCCAACGGGGCAGGTGCTGGGGGCCCGGTGCCAAAGCCTCAGACTGTTCCAGGCATACTAATGAGCTTCCAACAGGTTGAAATATCTGCTTATTCCGACATCATTTCAAGGAACATTAAATGTGAAATCAGATCTGGGGGTCAAAACCTGGTCACTGCCACTTGTTCTGCTGTCACTTGTCAGGTTTTAGCCATTCCTGCAGGATTTCTGTGCCTCACCGTGTCAGTTTTGCTGTGCTCCTTGTCAGCTTCACAATAAGGACCAAGGGGAAAAATTGACAACCAGCACACAAGGATCAGAGGTGGAATAAATTGAGAAGGAGTGGTTGGAGAAACATGAAGGGTTTGGAGCTCGAGAGCACTGAAAATCCAAGGAATTAAAGATACATTTTAGACATACAGTTAGAAACTGCACAAGCTCTGAGGCATCAGGAATGGTTCTAAGTCATAGCAAAAGGTGAAGAATCTGTGAATAATGCCAAAGGTAGAAGATCACAGATGGTCCCAAACTCTGGCAAAAGGAAGCTGGAAGAGACAGAAGAGGTGATAATAGAACTGAAAACCAGATTATGAGTTCTCAGTCAGCTGCGCTGGTTAGTACTAGCACAGGAGCTGCGGGAAGCCACGAGGTTTTGCAGAATAGCTGCTGTGTGTCTGTCTGTGATTCCAGAGACACAGACAAAATTTGGGGAAGCAGGGGATGAGTTTTGAGTACGTAGTTTCTGCACATACTAAGCTTATACTCAGTACAACTGTTGTGAAACTTCTGTAGGCGATCTGCTGCTGCACCCACCTCTTGTGTGGATCAGCCATCATTATGGCATCACTCATAATAAAAGGAGAGGTTTGGTGTACGTATGGAAGGTGGAAAAAGATGAGCTCTGGCTACTTAAAAAGCAGTAGCCGTCTGTTTCAGAGAAAAAGTCTCATCTGCTTGACAGGATAGGGGTGGTTATTCAGTGGGTTCACTGTGGAAAGAGGAGCATTTGAGGGCAGAAGGGATTCCGTAGGCCACCAGCCTACACAGCTTTGGCCACTGCACTGGAAGTTTCTGGCATTGATCACCAAGCATCTGTTAGAACCAATGTATTTTTAGATGTATGTCTGCTAGGGGATTTTAAGGCTTCAAGAAATGGAAATTATAACACATCCCTGAATGGGCTGTTCTCATATCTATTTCTCTGGTGGTTAAAAAATAGAAGTATCTCATCTCATCTGAATTGTTCCCATTCAAAGGTTTTTGTTATGCCTTCATGTCCCAGATAATGAAGATCTTTGCTTTGAGAAATTCTCTCTTTCAATACACACTTAGCACTAAACTCCCTCTTTCACAGTTGTGGATATAATGGTTGTCTGATGCTTCTTACTGTAGGATTCTTTTCCTCCCAGTTGCTTATCATTTTGCCAAACTGGGACCAGCTAGGTTGATTTTCCAGTCAGCGTTATTTTCCAAGCTCTAGGGGTGCTTATGGCTTGGTTTTGGGGTTTTCTGGTAGGTTTCAGCCTAAATGATTCAATTATGTGCAAGAATAAGCAGAGGGAAACACATCTTTTGGCTGGATGGCTTGTTTGTAATGGTGAAAAAAAAGCAGCCTTAGCATTTGGGAAGGTATATCTTTGTTGTGGAAATATATTCTGTGATGTTTTGAAGTGCCCTGATACCATCTCGCCATTAAAAATATATAAATAATTAGTTGTTCTGCCTTCAAAGCTGGGCTTGGTTAAAGCACAGCAAACCAGGGAGTGTTTGGGGCCTAGCTGAACGCTGAATAACTATGCCTATGAACTGTCCATTTTGTGCCCCAGCTGAAGCAGATGTAGTGACAGGACAAGGGGGAATGGCTTTGAACTGACAGAGGGGAGATTGAGATTAGACATTAGGAAGAAGTTCTTCCCTGTGAGGATGCTGAGGCGCTGGCACAGGGTGCCCAGAGAAGCTGTGGCTGCCCCATCCCTGGCAGTGTTTAAAGCCAGGTTGGACACAGGGGCTTGGAGCAAGCTGCTCTAGTGGAAGGTGTCCCTGCCCATGGCAGGGAGCTGGAACTGGGTGAGCTTTAAGGTCCCTTCCAACCCAAACCATTCTGTGATTCTATGTTTAATACCCCCAAATATACATACCTAAAGGCAAAGGCAGAACCTATCACAGAGGTAATAGGTGTAACCATTCTGTCATTCTTACTTTCAAGTCTGTTTGACCCTTCACAGGGTGTTGTTTTCATGCTCTATTTTGCATGTAGTGAGCTAAACAGGTATGCTTTTTTAGCTTCTCAGTGTCAGGTAGGTTTGCAGTCTCTGAGCCGCAGCTGTAGCTCTTTTGCAAGCCTTCTCTGTCCTGCCAGCGTCCTTCCTCTGAACAAGGGGAAGCAGTTCCCGTAATGCTCGCACAAATAGTTGCTCTGTAATTGCCAGCGTACCCATCGTACGTTTCATTGGCAAACACTGAGTGTATCTGAGGCCTGTTCCTGATGCCAAGGGTTCTTTAGGATGTGCTGAGCACCTCTCTGTCTTGCTGAGTTCAGCTGGTGTTGGCAGCTCCAAATACCTTGCAAGAGTAAGCGCTTGGCATATAAGGCAGGTGAGACAATCAGCATTTTATGCATGTCAGGATGTGATCATGCTTGCTTTAATTCACTCCCCAATAAGCTTTCTTGCAGAAAACCAGCTCTTGCACTTAATAAAGTCCATGCCTTCAACCAAAAGGGAGCAAGTGTAATTATAGACTGTTTCTGAACAGGCTTTTGCATGAGAGAGTTATCTTTTGCTTTAGCTATGTTTGTAGCCTATTAAATTTTATATGATTCAAATAAGGTTTTCTTTCTTGTTCACATAAAGATGTGCACCATCATTTTCATGCAGGTAATTGCATTACCTAAAAATATGGGTATTTCACATGTTTTAGAACAGAGATGTGCTCTTGAAGCAAGGTTAGCATCCCAGCATGTGCATATGGTTGCATCTGTATGTATGTGTAACAGTGTTTGAATGACAGTGAACCACACTGACCACAGGTTGAGCATTACACTGTTATAGAAAGTGCCCCACCATAACGGAGGGAGGGCAGTGGGCACCAGGGTAAGTCCATTATGGGGCTTTCATGTGTTATCTGCTGATGAAGTGTGAACAATGCAATATTGACAGAGAAGGAGGAAAGGGATGACTCTCTGAAGTGAAAATGCAAGGAGACATAATTATTTTCCCCCAAATCACATAATCTGTCCCCAAGATAAGTGTGTTATGTTGGACAACATGAAAGTGTTACACCGACATCCCACACGCCATTTGTGGTGTCCCTCAGGGCTCACCATTGGGGCCAGTGTTGTTTAATAACTTCACTGATGATGTGGATAAGGGGATCAAGTGTACCCTCAGTAAATTTGCAGATAACACCAAGTTGGATGGGAATGTTGATCTGCTGGAGGTAAGGTGGCTCTGCAGAAGGATCTGGAGAGATTGGATCAATGGGCTGTGGCCAATGATATGAAGTTCAACAGGGCAAAGTGCTGTGTCCTCTACTTGGGCCACAGCAACCCCCTGCAATGCTCCAGGCTTGGGAAAAGTGGCTGGAAACTGCTCACAGAAAAGGAGCTGGGGGTGCTGATTGATGGAGCTGAACATGAGCAGCTCGTGGCCAAGAAGCCAACAGCATCCTGGGCTGTATCAGCACCAGTGTGGCCAGCAGGGCCAGGGCAGTGATCATCTCCCTGTACTGGGCACTGGTGAGGCCGCACCTCGAATCCTATGTTCAGTTCTGGGCCCCTCACTACAAGAGAGACATTGAGGTGCTGGAGCGAGGCCAGGGAAGGGCAACAGAGCTGGTGCAGGGCCTGGGGCACAGTGTGATGGGAATGGCCGAGGGACCTGGGGGGTTCAGTGTGGAGAAGAGAAGGCTCAGGGAGTACCTGATCGCTCCCTACAACTGCCTGAGAGGAGGATGGAGGCAGGAGGGGGCTGGGCTCTGCTCCCAAGTAACAAGGGATAGGACAAGAGGAAACAGCCTAAAGCTGCACCAGGGGAGGTTTAGACTGGATATTAGGAACAATTCCTTCCCTGAAAGGGTTGTCAAGCACTAGAACAGGCTGCCCAGGGCAGTCGTGGAGTCACTGTCCCTAGACAAGGCCCTTACTGACATAGTTTAATGGTGGGGTAAAGCTTGAACTTGATGATCTTAAAGGTCTTTTCCAACCTCTTTGATTCTGTGATACTGAATTATTTCTGTGGAAGCACAAAACGTGAGCAAAAGGCCCCTGTGATCAGTAGGGAAAAAGGAAAGTTTACTTTTCCTTAGCACTGCAGAATAATTTGTATTGTCCCACTATGGACGGTCTGTGCTAGCAACCCTCGCTATAAATAGAGAGCATCTTATTACTTATCTTTATGGGTGTTTTTCTCTAGGCATGTGCTGCTTTTAATGATAGGGTTTTGGTGATGTGAATATAAAATACATCACCGTTTCTGTTATCTTTTTGATTTTATGGATGGAACAGCTTAAAAACAGGAACATCAAATAAAATAACTACTGCTGAGAGTGAATGAAAGTTGGCAGGTATGGCAGTTTAAAATAGCCCTATTTTCACCCTAAATATAACCTGGTTTAATTGAAATCTAGTGGTAGCTATGAGACAGCTGCTATATCAAAGACCCGTGGCAGCGTGCTGACGTTAAAAGAATACAGGCTGCCTGTGTCTCTGCTGAGATAAAGTGGCATCAGAGAGAGCAGAGCAGCAGCCAGACTGATGAAAAGTTAAGTTTTTAAACACTGATTCATAAAGCCCTTATGCAGTTTTATTTCTAGTTTGTTTGTCTCTGTCCTCCTAATAAAATCGGTTCCTGCTTGAAACCAGAAGCGGAACGCAGATCCTCAGTTGCTGTCAGCTGCTTAAGCCCAGCTGGAAAGGAAGCCACAGATGCAGACAGTCAGCTCGGTGTTCCCACTGCAATTCTGCCAGCCTAGGAACAATGACAGAATTCTGACTTTTTCCATGACAGAGTTTCTTACAAACGGATAGCTCAGCTCCATGAGGTCAGCTTAACACCACCACATAGGTTAGAGGAGAACCCTCAGCACATTAAGGCACAATCTGGTGCTTGCATATGGTAAACTGAGTGACAATGATGTTAGTGCCCCTCTCTAACAGGACCATGTACTAGGACCGGAGATTTAATCCTAAGAAACAGTTGTCTCCATTGTTGCAGGTAAAAAGTGGACATCTCTCATTATTCTGCTGCTTTCAGTATTCTCTAATTAACAAGTACTGCTCTTAACTTCCATATTCTCTGGTTATTATTATTTTTTCAGCTTCATATAGCCTAAGCCCCAAACTCTCAGACTTCTCCTCCTTGGTAGTTACTGTCTTTCTTTTTCCCTTCTAGTACTTAATTAATATTTGCCATGTTCTTACTAAGGTAAGTCTGTACTTTCTCATTATATGAAATTAGAAGTAGACGAGCTTAGTTCCCAACTAAGAGAAGCCTTAGAAAGATACAGGGTACCGTCGTATCTGGATTTATTTTCTTTGGATTTTAAGTCTCAGGAGAGCCCTTAAGACCTTCTGCCACCCCTACCAGTCAAATGAATTGATGAAGCATTGACTCAGAGCTACGACTCCAAGCAGGCCTGCATAGCAAGTTCTGAGGTGAGCTCCTGACTTGCTTGATTATTGCACACAAACAAAAGCTCTTCATGGCTGTGGGTCACTGCTGAGTGAGTACAAAATAAGACAAGTAAAAGCTCATCCACCTTGGGTTTTGTGATTGCTCTTTGGAAGATATGAGTTCAGTTCCTCTTCTAAGCCACATGCTCCCTGGACTGTCGGGATCAGGAGGAGCACTAGAAAGGCAAAGCAATCTGCCTAAACAGGAGAAAGAGCATCCTAACAGCATCCTCTAGCTGAGTGAACAACAACCGATCAGGCAGGGAAAGCAGGGAGACAGATGGGGAATGGAAGAAGAGAAAGGTGGTGTTGGAGGGTTTGCACAGACATGCTAAAGGGTACCATCATGATGAATGAGTTAACTGTCCTTATGAACGTCCACGGATATCTGTGTTCTTTGCTGGCATCATTGTGTGTATGTCATAAAAACAAATACCAGTTTTGGGAAGGGGAACCATTCCAAAGCCATTAAGATACCTCAGAGGGTTTTTTGCATCCTGTTACTACCCCAAAGGCATTCCTAAGTATCACATCACATAAGCATACTTCTTTCCTCTGGACACAATATGAGAGCTGAGACTGCCCAGACATCTGTGGGAAGCTCCTTGCACACTGCAGGACAAAACAAAGGGGTAGGAGTCTGTCCTGAGCATCACCAACCCGTGCATCCCATCTCCCTGGAGCTAAGCTGCTTGATCCCAGGAAGCCGGCGTGCTGCTGCTGAGGCACCCTAGTGCATGCAGAGCCTCACTGGGAGTCACCTGAGTTCTTAATGCTGCTGTTTATGTAACTGTAACTTGAAAGGGCTTCAGATAACCAGATTAGTAAATGGAGACTGTAAAGTGTGCATGAGAACGGGTTAGACTAAAGGGCTGTCTCTGATAATGGTCACAAGTGGATATATAGGGAAGAATATATGGCAGTGCTTCCCATTGACACCCTCTGAGCTTCCAGCAGTCTGTACCTCAGGGTCTCACCGATGCTGTCCGTACTTAATAGCTATGTAAAATTTCCACTGATGTTAAGGGGAGTTTGCAAAAAGAGGTTCCAGCCATCCCTACTGAGATAACAAAGATAATTTGGCAGTTCTTCTCTGCATTTGGTTATCTCCAGTTTTGCTTTTCATATACAAAATCAACATTTAAGAGGATGCCATCAAAACTTCCAAATCCATTTGGACAGAAGGCTTAATCAAAACCCATAAAGGCAGAAAAAAAGGACTTTCTCTCGTGGGCTACGCTGCATCTCTTGAAGAGTGAAGGGTACATTTATTATGCTACTTTTTGGAGGGAAGGGTTTTCAGCTCCTTCTCAATAGATAGTTTTCAACAGTTCATTTCACAAAACATTAGGAAAGAAAGATTTGGAGGAAATTATATTTTTCTGCCTTAAAAATGAGTTATGGGCAGGGTGTTTGCCAGCTCATTTTTCTTGTTTGTGTGAAACAGACATTTGTGAGTTGAGGAAAATGAGCAATGGGAGGAGGGAGGAAATTGCCTAAGCCTGACATAAGAAGGTTAGGTACGACACTGGTATAATTTATAAGGATTTCAGTTACTGCTGTGCTTTGATACTTGGGAATGCCGTTGTGGACACATTGCATGGTGTTTTCAACTTGTGACCCATCAAGCCAATGGCAGCCATAGATGGGTCAACTTTTATCTGCCTTGAGAACATGAGAGCAACAGCGGCTGTTAAGTGAACAACTCTAGATTCTGATACTAGCTTTTGTATTTGAACTTGAGCTATCAGGCTGGTGCTTGTAACATAGATGTTAGAGACACAGCCTTGCTAGCAGAGCCCGTAGCATGTATGAGGACTTAGGGGCTCACTGCAGGGTCATCAGCACATTCTTTCACGTAGTGGAGGACCATAGGAGTGAAAATAGAAGTCTTTTAGAATTATATTCCTGTTGGATATTTCATAGTCTCCTGTTTTCACCAGGCTGGAGTTAGGAAGGAGAGGCAGCCTGAGATTGCAGATGGCTCTGACACTGACATCCTTCCAAGCATGGATACACTGGTATCTAGTACAAGCCCTCACTTGGTTAAGCAAATGCATGCAGTTTCTAATAGTGTTTTTGAATACGTCCCCAAAGTAAATCTTTCTCACTGATCAGTAAGCATAACAGGTTCCTTATACTTGGTTACTTTAGAGTTTATGAACCTTGTTAATGTTACAAAACCAGGGGCCAAGAAAGCACAGAGAGGAAGCATTTTCTTATGGAAATCTGGGAGTACAGCAAGGCTACAGTAGGGCTTCGCTGAAGGAGCTAATCTTTATTTTCTTAAATTCAGAAGACATGAGCTATGTCTTCAAAATTCATAAAGAATAATTTCTTTAGTCATATTTATGAAGAAAAAATTCTTCTCTTATCAATTGCATATTCCATTAGGAAACTCTGTGCCTAATTGCTTTGATTTAATAACAAATTCTCATACCAAAGATATACGGTTTATATGTATTGCATCAACAAATAGTATTTGTTAGCTGCTGCTGCACTGAAGGGAGGAAGGAACACAGCACATTAGGCATTGGTTTTGCAAATCCATTTCTAAATCCAACTTTGATGTTTTGAGGCTGCTTTATAGAGGAAAGGGTGCTCTGTTTCATTTGGAGTCAGAAAGATAGTCTCTGTCAGTCCATAATTAGTTTTATATACACCTAATATTAGGAAGAAACTCATACGGTCCTCTTCTTGGGGAAAATGAAGAATAATTTGTGGATTAGCTGTCATTGAAAGAACTCAAAGCCAGAAAATCTGGCTCTGATTTATTCTGAAACCCAAATCCGTTTTCAAATCATTTAAGGGTGCAAACATCAGGCTGTAGAACACCATGGAAGTAGATTTCTTATATTGTAAGCTTTGTTGTTCCCAATCTTTTTCCTTTAGGTCTGGCAGGGAAAAATCAGGAGACTGGGAAAAGACTAGTATGGATAGAGCAGAACACAACAGCCACAAATAATCCAACAGTTGATAATGTAATTTCACACTCACTGGACTTGCAGTGGACGCATTGGAGGCTGTGGGGAGAATAATCTGAGAAAAGTGTTGGCTTGGCAATGGTAACATCAGAGCTGGAAGAGGTCTGGCAGCTTTCTGACAGTACGTGTGTGTCCTTCCTTCTCCCTTTCTTTACTCAATATAGATTAAAGTGACCTCTGGAGAGACACTCTCCTGAACCCCCCCAAGTCGTTCTGCAGTGTAGTTTTTATTTGCACAGTATGTGAAAGGAGAGCTCATATTAAATTCAGGCGCTTCAGAAAAGTTTGCCTGTTCCTTAAAAAAAGAAACAGAAAGAAAAAAGGCTATTTTATTTTAAAGCTGGAGCCTCTTTCATGGGCCCATGATCTCATGAGCTCTTTGGCTGGCCTGTGACCTCTCAACCTTGCACTACATGTTTCTTTTCTAAATTAGCCCATGTTGAGACATCAATGGAGGAATATCAATGTTGTTATAAAAGGCATCATTCTCTCCCAAAAATGTCAGTGTGAGTGAGTCATTGCATCTAACTGCCTCGCTTTTGTAAGGCAGCAAGGAAGGTTTGAAAGTGTGATCCAGGGTTCCCCGGTCCACCAACTTCTATTTAAAATGCTTTAAAAAGCAATGTCCCTGGCATCTGCTACAATAGAGGCAAAGGAACTAAGCTTTGCTCCTTTAGCTGCAGAAGAAAAGTCCTGCCTAAGGCAAAACTATAGATGTGATGTAAAACCACAGTTATTGCAAACAATTTATTTTCAAGGTTGTGCTCAAAAGTAGCACTGTAAAAACCAACCAACAGAAAACCCTTTCAGAAAGAACTAAGTGTCCTGGTGAGTTCTGTCATTTCTAACACCCAGCGTCTCGGCATCTCCTTGTATTCGTGCTCTCCGGTTTGTAGCAGGTTGAGGAAATCCGATTAAGAGCTCTATTTTTAATCTTAAGAAGATGTGTTTGCATTGTCGGGTGTCTTGAAAAATCCAACACTGGATGTTTATGTGATCCTGACCAAAGACCCAGTAACCAGAGGGCCTGTAGTGGCACATGAGGATGTTGACTTATAAAGGTGTTTAATCCTCAGCCAGGATAAATGGGTGTCCCTTCACTGGCATCACACTGTCTTCTGAGAGCTTGCTCTTTGAGCACCCTTAAAGTTATGTAGCCACAGCAGATTGTGTTGTCTAATGCATAGATCTTAAAATGAATAATATTCTGGCCCAAATCCATTCCAGCTGTAACTCTACTTGCGTACAGTTACCTCAGAAGTGAAGCTGGCACACATTGAAAACTATGTGTCATCTGGTAATTACCTTACCAAGACTGCAGAGAAAAAGGCACAGGGAGGATAGGTTCCCAGACTCCAAGTCAGGTTTTGTTCGCTGCTCATGAAAGGCTGCTGACATCCACTGTTAGCTGTCCTGCCAGCAAGCTGGTCCAACCCTGCTTTGCCTGCACCTCTGCCTGACGCCGCTCAGCACTGGGTGTTTGTCACACCACAAAGCCTGGAGGGTGAGAGCCTCTCCTCACAACCAGAGGTGTCCAATGCTTTGCAGTACAGCCTTGTCAGTGTTTGCTTGAAGTCACTTTCTCTAGAAAACCAGGTTATGTTGTACCTAACCAGATGTGAGGGGAAAAATAAACACTTGAGCAGAACGCAAGATAATTGTATTAATTCACCTAAGTGCTTTAGTCTGTAGTGTTTAGTGTAGCAACAGCTTAGGATAAAGTGTCAGCTGAGAAGTTCCATTAGCATTGCCAGATGCCTGTATTGCCACTCCACACATTTCTTCCTTCATGGCTGTAACTTCTGTTTCCCACAGAAACCTGGGATGTCTATCCCACTTCCATGTGCCTCGAACCAATGCTCAGGAACGTACTGTTGAGCTAGTGTTCATAGGAACAGAGTGTGCTCCTACTGGCAGTTTTCTTACACCAGTGTCCAGAGACTGATGGTGAGAATGAGGGGAGATTTTTACTTGAAAGATCCCTTTCAAAACCAGTCAACTCTGGATATAACCTCTTGAATAATAAGAGAAAGTCATTGATTGCAATGTGGAAGTGGCAGAAATCTACGTATCTCTGCAGTGGCATGCTAGGATGACCCATTTCTAACCATTTGGGGGCCAATTTTAAGCCATTTCATGTTATTGAGCTAAGCTCTGCTTATCAAACATAGATCAGATTCAGTGCCATCTCCATGTTCTTTGTTCATTGTTGCCTATGTTTGGGGAGCTTGGAGTGGGAAAAACTTTGTTGAAAGCAGTGGACAGAGAGGATGAAATGTACTTCCTGGGGCAGACCCAATTAGCTCCCGTTTCTTTAATGAGTTTATGGCATTTATTTTTTTTGGCCTTTAAGACTTCTTTCTACTGGGAAATCTCTGACTCACATATACAATAATACAAGTTCAGTCCTGCAGGGTGGTGTCATTTGTAAGAGGTCATTAAAGCAATACATCCCTTTAAGTCGCTGCTGTAACATTGGGTTGTTCAATTCAAAACATAGCACAGAGTGGCAATTACCTGCATTAGCCAGATTCTCTGCCTGAAATTATTTAGCTGTTCATAATCTCCCTCTGCAGAGTACTAGCAACACACGGGGGGGAATTAAGCTTTTAAAGAGTCTGCATTTAAAGAGTCTGTTCCACCAAAGTATCAAGCATCAGACTAGCCGAGCCTTGGTATACACTGCTACACTTGGTCTCGGCTCAGCCTCCCTTCATCTTCTCCTCAGCAGCCAGAATTGTGTTCATCCTTGCTCTGGGACCTGAAACTGGCTCCCTCAAGACCTGGGAAGGATCATCAAATCATGGGTTGGAAGGGACCTTAAAGCTCATCCAGTTCCAACCCCCTGCCATGGGCAGGGACACCTTCCACTAGAGCAGCTTGCTCCAACCCCATCCAACCTGGCCTTGAACACTGCCAGGTATGGGGCAGCCACAGCTTTTCTGGGCAACCTGTCCAGGATCCCCAGCTCTGTGCATCTGTTGAGCAATACTCTTGGTTAATTAATCTGGACACACAAATCCCAACAAGTCTTGGCATTTCTGTAAGGCAAATGGCTTCTTACGAAGTCCACTGGGATTGCGCTGGGTTTGTTAGCTGTACATAGATGTCCCAGCAATTCAGAGGGACTCATCTGATGTTTTTGGTGACCAAAACAACCTGACAGGCACTTCCTGCACATGTCAGAAGAGAGTCATGGGGCAGTGTGTGCAGAGTGGTGGAGCAGGTGCTGGATTTCTAATGAAGAGCCAGTGAAGAAGTAAGCAGCTGTAGATAGCAAGGTGTAATTTAGTAAATCCTCTGAGTAACTTAATTAGATTTGATTCAGCAAAACACACATGTCCAGCTTCTCCTGAACATCGGCCAGTGCTGGGGGCAGGTCAGGGACCACTGGGAGAGTTTTCATGGGTCCTGTAGAAGACAAGTAAATCATAGATTAAAAGAAATGGGTGGAAAAAGTACTGAGATACTCCTACTTTGAGGAACATTTTTCATGTAAAGGTGCAGATTTTCCGATCTTTCCACAGAATCAGAAGCAGCATAAGACTGGCTAAGGGAAAGGTCCTGAGGGTTTCTTTACACAACATCGCTGAGAGGAAGTTGTAGCCCACATAGGCTTTGCCCATCTCTTTTTCCTCCCCACTTCTGTGTGAGCTGTGTACTTGACGCAATAGTGAAAAAGGTGGAAACACCAGTGAATCCAAATAGGAATGCTCTATACTTCAATGTGGCATCAAAGATATGATTCGATTTAATATGCTTATCTGATTTTGCTGTCAGAATCCAGGTTACTGCAACTCATTTGGGAACCAGCTGGAGTTCTGGTGGGTGTAATTGCATTGCTGCCTGTACAATTCTGGATTTGCATCCATATAGAAAAGAAAAAAGAGGTATGTCCACTGCCTTGTGAAACTTTTGGGAAGTGCTGAAGAAATGAAACAACAGTTGAGGTTGTACAAAGCCTCTCTTCACTTCTTTATTAAAGGGTAGCATTCCCCATTTGTGCCAGATTGTTTGGCTCCTCTTCATCATTCTTCTTCATAGTGCTTGGATCAGCTTTTCAGTGGGCAGCACTTTCTGTCAGATTGTCAAGAGGTGATCCCCACAACAGGATGGATTTCCTGTCTTCCTCTAACTATCTTGCTGGCTGGCTGTGTGCTTTTTTCCTCCTTTGCATTTTGTCTACTCATCTTTGTGTTTTACTGTGCTTTTCCTTATCTTCCCTAGTTCTAGCTCTTTCTGCCCATCGTTGGACAATCTTTCGTTCACTTTTTGCAATGCTCCATTCTTTTAACTAAGAATGTTCAGGAAGTGGATTTGGTACTCAAATACACACAGAACACAGATGCCAAAAATACATGTTCATCATGGTGCTTTAAAGATGTTTGTTTCAATTTGCTTAGAGTGTACCTATCTCAATCCTGCATGTCCATAGAAACAAATAGATATGCCTTTTAATTTAAGATTGGCTTGTTCAAGGTTGGATCCTGTCTAGACTTGCAGATAGCTTCTCTGTTGAAGAGCTTGTATCAGCTCAGGTTTATTTTTAATCTACCTACTTAAAAGCTTCTATTAGTGATAGTATGTGAGCATCTCACAGGCAGGTGTTCAGGTAAGAAGCACCTCTGATCCCTCTTTAGGAAGTGAGTGACCTAGTGATGGTCACTGTGTCACGGAGGTTTATGGCAGAGCCTGGACTTCAGTTCTAGCTCCTGCACTGGGCTTGGGAACTAGCAGTGTGCTGTGTTCTGGCAGTGGGTGCCTTGGTGTTTCACCATGGGAATAGCAGAGCACATGCTGCAGTCCCTCAGGATTTTATCAGGAGTGACATGACTTCAGTCCCTGCTGTAGGCGCTGTTGTCACCCAGCTTGGGGAAGTGAGATGTATAGGAAGAAGGCAAATACTTTGGTCTGTGAAATGATCTGTAGAGCTCAGGGGTTGGTTCCAAAGCCAAAGCCCAAGGGTTTCAGTTCCAGCTCTTTCCCTGCCAGCAGTTATTTCTGTATGACTGCAGAGGGCTTCATGCTGCAACCTTGAGGTGTAGCTGTAGCTCACAGAGAGCTTCTCCGAGGTCGCTTCAGGCAGAGCTGCAAGCAAGCTCTCGATACACAATGGCAGCAAGGATCCAACCTCAGGCTTGGACAAGGAAAGGGAAAAATTAGGTACCGCTTTGGTCCCCTGTGCCACCCCACGTCATTCTGTAGCAGCCAGACCAGATAAGAGGTTTATGACTCTGCCTTTCTTCTCTATCGAGTACTTTGTCTCTTTGGAGTTTGCATTCCTGCAGTTCATTCCCCTCAACAGGCCCAAGTGAGAGCGTTATTAATGGTGTGTCTGTGAGTATCTGATTTTCCCTCTTTGGTTTTCCAGCAGGAGGAACCAAGATCCTGATGTTCCTGTAGCCCTGGAAATATATGTATGGATTTCTCTGGTGCTTGTTTTCTGCTGTTGTTGTAGCTGGATTAATTAGATAAGATCTCTGACATGAGTCTCTGAGAGATGTGTTCGAAGCCTGGGATGGGCAAAATATACCACCATTTATATCTATGGCTATAAAATTAAGATAAATACCCAGAAGTAAGAGCTTAAATAACTTTGTGCCACATTAACGTACCCGGTGACCTGTTATGTGTATGGTACTCTTGCATTTACAAAGGAGATCCCATTTAAAATGGGGTAGGTCAGACTTTCCATCATCCATGGCAGATTTTTTCCTTACATATTTCCAGGAAAGAGACCTACATCCATGCTCCGCAAGGCCAACTCCAAGCTGAGGTGTACCAAGTTCTTGGGTCTCCGTAAGCTTTGGGTTTCTAAAATGGGCATGACTGAGAGATGCAGCAAGAGACCTGTTAAAGAATCAAGATTTGGGGTGTATAGGGTCTATCTGACTGGAGTGTTTAATTTTTGGTGGTAATGATGTGTTTGTCACCTTAGTAATGATTCTTATGACCAACTTCTCCCTGGCGTTGCAGTTAGATCTAAATCTGCTTTGCTGTATCTCATAGATGAATTTAATTAGGAAGATTTAATAGGAAATCATTAGGCGACATCACAGGAAAGCAACAACTTTTCTCTGCTGCCATCCTTCTCCTCCCTGGGGCTCTTACTTTGCATCACTTACTTCTCCATTACTCGTTCCTCAGGAGAACAAGGGGCTCTCAAGCAGCAAGATGAACAATCCAAATTTCCCATTTATTTCTGCATGTCTGAGTGACTAACCCAGAAGCTAAACTCTGATAGATTTTTGCTGGTTTTTTTCAGGGGGATGTGTTTCTGTGTGGGGTGGCTGCTGTCTGGTAAGGTGTAAACTCACGTAAGTGCTTCAGCTGAAGCACAGGCACGTTCCCTCTCCTCTTTCCACAGAAAACAACTGCTCCCTCTCAGCTGAAGACTCGGAGGGGTCATCTTTGTGTCCTCTGTCTGTCCTGAAACACATTAGATTAGTTTGATGTTCGTTGTCTAGAGAAGCTGTGGCCGCCCCATACCTGGCAGTGTTCAAGGCTAGGTTGGACGGAGCTTGGGGCACCTGATCCAGTGGAAGGTGTCCCTGCCCATGGCAGGGGGTTGGAACTGGATGAGCTTTAAAGTCTGTGCTTCTATGATTCTGGCCAAAAGCCTTGGTACTTATTTTGGGGGGGGGGGGACAGGACACATGGGCAATACCTCGACAGAGGTGATCACAGATGCCTCAGTTCTGTGGGAAGCCGTTTAAAACAGCTGGCAGAGCTGCAGAGCACCAGGTTCGGGTGCTGGCAGGCTCGTGTAGGACATAGATTCCAAAGCAGAGAATCTGTTGTTGAAAATTGCCTCTCTTCCTGGGTTTACTCCTGAAAGGGGAAGCTTTAACCCTTCCCCCTATTCGAACCTTGCTAGAATTCCCAGGCTCCCAGTTACGATGATTTCTACTCACCGTTTTGGCTAAGTGCTTTATAACTTAAGTCTTCCATGTGGTTGTTTCCCCACTAAATCTGGGGCCACTCGGGGTCTTCAAGTGCAGCACCTGGACCACGACGCAGACAAAGATGGCTTTAACGCCCCTTTTCCCCAAGGCCGGCGTGCGACCGCCCGAGTACTCGATCTCCCGGTGTTCCACGGCCGGTGTGAACCTCCCCGGGCGGGGTCTGCCTGCCGGCGGCCGGGACCAGAGCGTGAGCCGCGCTCCCCCGGGCCGTGCCGGCGCAGCCCCGCATGGGAGCGCGGCTCGGCGGCGGGGGCGCGGGGCGGGGCGGGGGGCTGCGCCCTGCGCGGGATTGGCGCGGGACGACGTGATGCCACGTCCGGCGGGGGAAGCCCGGCCTCGCTCCGGAGCTCCCCCGCCGCTCGTCTCGGCGCGCAGGTGGAGCGGTGCCGCCGCACGCACGGACCGACCCGCCGAGCCCAGCTCCGCGCCGTGCTGAGGGAGCGGCCCCGCGGCCCGCCCCGCGCCTCGCCCCACTCCGCCCGGCCCGGCCGCGCCGCAGCCGGCAGCATCGCGGCGGGACTGCCCGGGGATGCAGCCGCGCTAAGAACAAAAGCCCTTCTGCCACGGTCACGCTCCGGGGCTCTAAAGCGGCCCGACCAAACTTGGATCTCTGCCGTTCTCCGACGAAGCCGCGGCGGCGTCCTGATTGAACTCGCTGGAGCCTTCCCCGCGGCAGCGAACGAGAGCCGCGGCTCCCCAGCCCCGCTGCGCGCCGTCCTACCGGGGCTGCCCGGGGGGGGACGGACGGAGGGAGGGAAGGAGGGGGCCGCGCCCCGGCCCGGCACTGCCGCCGCAGAGGGACTCCGGCCGCCTCCCCGCTGCGGGACCTTGGCTTTGCCCTTCGCACGGCAGGTGGCGGGGCCAGCGGAGAAGGATGCGTTTCTTCCCGTGGGGATTTTGGCTGCTGTGTGTCATCTCCGCCCCGGCTCGCGGTGACAGCGGCGGCAAGGCTAGGAGCTGCACCGAGGTCCGGCAGCTGTATGGGGCCAAGGGCTTCAGCCTCAGCGGCGTGCCCCAGGCCGAGATCTCCGGTGAGTCCCGCGGAGCGCGGCGGCCGAGGGCCAGGGGTTTCCGGGCGGGGCCGATCGCTCCCGCCGCTGGAGTTTGTGTCGGGGCGCGGCGGCGAGGAGTCGGACCGGACGGGTTACCCTAAGGCCGGGCACCCCGTGTAGCCACTGCCCGGGTTAAAGCGGGCTCTCTGCAGCGGTGGCGGTGCGAAGGAAGCTGGGGAGGGGGGAGGCGTGTAGGGTGTGTGCCTGTCCAAGTGTTCAGCGGTCCTTTCTTTTATTGCATTGTCTCGTTTTTTCTGTTTTGGGTACAATTGAAATGGTTCCAGGGGTTGGTTCAGAAATCAGGATAATCAGTCTGCAGTGGGTTTTGGCGTTAGAACTGGAAAATGCCACAAGGTTATGAGAGAGAAAAATTGATTTCATCTTCTTTTGAATGGGAAACAAACCTATAAATGGCATTTGTCACTTGTTAAAACGAAGCAGGAGTAAAATGACCCTGTGTCGAGCACGTAGAGTAGTGTAGAGGAAACCTGAGCAACCTGCATCGGTGTGTCCGCTTGCATTCATTCTGGATTTGGATAAATCTTCGTTCATTTCCTCCTCTTTGCAGAAAACCACTGAAATACCAAAGAATATTTAAGGTCTGGCTTATGTTAGGTAGGTTGGGTTTTTTCCCTTTTTTTTTTTCCTGAAAGCTTGAGGGGAATATGCTGAGATATTGGGGGTTTTGGTTTGGATTATAGATTCTCATCTAAGTTTTGATACACCAACTTGTGACCCATATCTGAAAGCTTTTTCCTCACTTGTGAGAGCTTCCTCCTTCAGACAAAGCATAAAACGTGCAGGCGTACATGCCAGAGCCAACCTACAGGGACATCCCAGGAAAACTGCTGTTTGTAGTTCCCATCAAAGCTACAGAATGCCTTATGTTGAATATTTCATTGTGTAGTTTTCCAGGGAAACCAAGTCTTTATCTGCCCCATAGGCTGAACCATGTGCATGTCTCGTACATGTGGACAAATTAAGACTTTCTTTGTCAAGTTGCAACAAAGAGTATGTTTCCTAAATGAGCTGAGCAGTCTTGAGGCTTAACAGTGGGGAATTTTGAAATCGTTTGAGCATCACTATGAATAGAATAGTAATTCAGCTGAGCAAGAAAGTGGCTTTTTGTATGTTTGCATCTAATTATGACAAATGTGAATGCATTAGAGCCGTGTTTCAAGTGGAAAGTTCTTGGAGGACTAGATGTTTACAAATACTCATAGGGATGGCTACAGCATTGTATGCGGGGATAGTACTACAGGGGCAGACCTTGGGGATGGTGGGTACAAGTGTTACGTAGCCCAGGTTGGCAGTGAGTAAAACATCTTGTGCGTACAAAACACTCAGGCTCAAGAAGTGACAGAGGACACACAGGTTTCCGTGAAGCAGGAGTTTTGTTTCTTACTATTTGTTGCTACGAGTGTGTACGCTGACAAGTCTTGAGCAACAGTAGTTACAACTTTAGTATCAAACTGGGCATCTCTGGTTGTTACTTTAAACAAGGAAGCTATAGATAAACACTGTAAAACCTTGAGGAATACCGCATGGCAACGAATATGAAGGAGTGCTTGGGAGAAAAAGGTTCCACCCATAAACCTGCTGCTGCTGATACAATTAGCCTGGTATTTAAAACCCAGTATTTAAGCTAGCGGACTTAATGACTTTCATTGGTAATTATAATGCATACCTCCTGACTCAGAGATACTTAGGAATGTGCTTTTCTCCTGCTCTTGTACTTACTGTATGGTTAAAACATTGATGTACATTAATACTAACCTTAGACATGTCCATAATAGTGTTGTATATCCTGTATGCTTTTTGGCAGTTGTGCATGTTAGTGCAGAAGTCGATGCCAGTTTTGTTGTCTCTAAAAAGGAGGAGTCTTGAGTATCCCTACAGTATCCCTACATGTAAGAGGTGCGGTTTATAATTCCACATTATTCTAAGTGCTCAGTCATCATTTAAGGCTCAACAGCATTAGTTCAGCTTGCTTACCATGGGGGTCATAATCTGTATGCAGCCTTGTCAGACTCCCCCTGATTGACACTTGGGAATGCACACACATCAACATACAACAACTTTTGGCTAAGGTAAGAAACACTGATGAAGATGCCATGGCTCCAGAGGACCTGTGCTGCAGTTTCCTCATGGTGCCCTTAGCCAGAGCTACCACATGAGAACCACATTTTAGTCTAATTTCTGAGGCCTCCAGAGGCAAAAGCCCTTTACTTTGTCCCTCTTCAAGGGGATCTTACTGTTCCTTCTCTTTCCATTGCTTGCCCTGAAGCAAAAAGGAACACTCATTTCTCAGCCCACTGCCTTGTCCCTGTAGCAGTGCTGCCGTGCTGGGCTGACCTTGCTCCTCTCTCCTTTGAGCTGGCTGTAGGCACTGCTTGGTGTGTGTTGCTGTCACCGAAGCCCTGCACCGGGAGTGTAACCACACTTGCACCCTGAGAACATGACTTCAAAAGGAGTTCAGTAAGCTCCCATGATGCAGGCTCTGACTCAGGCTGAGATGGCTCGTGTTTATGTTGGTTTTAGAACACTTATTGCATGCTTTACACCTTCTAATCTGTATTCTTTGTTATGATTTAAGAGGATTATGAGTAATACAAAGCCTCCACAGCTCACCAGAAGGTAGTTCCTGCTTATGACTGTACAGATCAGTTTGAGGAGCAGTCACACAGTTATTAGCTGGCTAATAGATAAGCATCTGATTCAGGGATAGACTCTTGGCTTACCAGGTTTCTCATGAACCACCTAGACAGGGTTTCCTGGTTTTTTGCTTATGGTGTACAATGCCTTTAACATGTCTAAGCACTTTAAATGTGTCAGGTGCTGTTATTAAGGGTGTTAAGAGACTACACAAGGTGTTACATCTCACAACTTTGAAGTCAGTGGCAAAACTCCCAAACATGAAAGAAGCATCTGCTCTGTTAGTAATCCTAACGGGCAGACGTGCGCCTGGAGTCTCAGGTGGAGATCTGCCTGGAAGAAAATTTCTGACGGTGGGGGAAACGTTCCCTACTCCTTGGTTTTGGGAAAGTTATGATGCTTGCTTCTGTAAGACATACTTGAGCAGTTTTTCTCTGTGTTGGAGACTGTTCCTGCTCACTGCTGGAATGCCTGCAACCCCATTCTGCGATTGCTACGAAAGATAGGAAAGCAGTTCAAAAACTTCTAGTTCCATTTCTTCTCAAGTCTTCTGGATGCAGATACTTTCTCACTCTTGCTGCCCAGACACCGTCACCCCACCGTGGGTCCCCTAAACTGGTGGTTGAGGAAGGGAAGTGTTTTGATCTAAGTGTACTTAGTGCCTGTGCTAAGGGCTGGTCTTTTTGGGCTCACAGCGTGGTTTGTGGTGAAAGAGAGAGAGCCTATGGAAGAAAATAGTGTGTTTTGGGGATGATATCCAGCTTTCTTTGCTGACCTGATAGAATGATTTAGGATTACTGATGTTGGATGTGTGACTGCTCCCCAGTGTCTCAAGCAGAGATAGGTATCTCCAGTACTGGAGGAGACTTGTGATTTGATGTGGATGCGCTTGGCTCTTGCTCACTGTTTGGGCTAGGCTTTTGCTTTGGTTTGTTTATTCCCAAAATTGATCCTTCCTAGATTTGTCTCTCTGCGAGGTTGAGCTTGTTGACACGTGCAGTGGGTATATCCCAGTGAAAGAAGCCAGTGGTCTTTGCCAGGCCATGTTGCTGCCCATCCAGTCACAGACCTCCTGCATATGCTTCCCTTGTTCCTTAGCTGAAATAAGTCAGAACAATCTTTTTAATCTTGCGTTCCTTTTAGGCTGCATAATTGGGTTTTGTGATGAGAGCACTGTCAAGTGTATGTGTTAGAGACTTGCCCAACAGCTCCATGTCCTACTTATGTTGAGGGCACCAGAACTGCGCAGCAACGGGGGTTTCACAAGAGCAGAGCAGAGGGGCAGGATCTCCTCCTTTTGATGCAGCCCAGGACACTGTTGGTTTCTGGGCTGCATGCGCACACCGCAGCCAGCTCATTTTCAGTTTCTCATCGACCAGCACCCCCAAGTCCTTGTCTGCTGGGCTGCTCTGGGTCACTTCTCTGCACAACCTGTAGTTGTGCCGTGTGGCAAGTAGATTGGTGCGAAGGTTAGAGGAAACAGTGCCTGAACTGTGTATCTCCGTTTCTGTTTAACTCAAAATATGCAGGGAAATGTCGATATTGGGCACTTTGGAGTGGTTTTGCTGTGGGTGACTGCAGAATATGTGGATGCAAAACCATGCTCCATATGGGATTTAGGGAAAAAAAGTGGGCGCCCTCTAGCGGTTGGCCACGGCAGCGGCCGGAGCCGGGAGGGGCCAGAGCTGGGTCTGGAGTCTGCTTAGGTAGCGTTAGAGTTCGTGGCGTTGCCGTCGTTTTTCAGAGGATCTGCCTCTCTGTCCCTGTGATCTGCATGACTAAGCTCTCACTACATAATTATCCTTATCAGCTCTGTCTGACAGAACGATTTCAACAGCTTCTTTTGTTGGTGAAGCTAACTCGTGTATTTTCTTTGCCGAACAAACTTGCATGCACGTGTAGCTGGAGACACCCACCCCTACCACGGAGTGAAACTGCAGGGCTTACCTTCCTTCTGCTCTCTCTGCTCTTGCCCTGTAAGTGTCCTGCTTTGCTTAAGAGCACACGTCAGCCAGTCTCTGGATGGGTTTGGTAGGCGACATGTGGCTCTTGGCAGGGATTGGAAGGCAGTTGGTTTAATGTTCTGTTGCATTCAGTATGATTGTCTTGCACTGAGGGGACCGGATAGATATGTTCCTCTGTGTAATTTCAATATTAAGTGTGCTTTGACTTAACTAAAGGTGGGAGGGAGCTGCTAACTTGGTTATCAACAAATTTAGAGCCAGAGGTTTTCTTTTCCTCTGGCAGGTCACAACAACACTAACTGAAACCAGAGGCAATGGAGCATCACAACAACTGAGCACAAGCTCTGCACCCAACCCACCACTGTCCATCAGTAGGGAAGGGGGTTAAGTATCATCTGTTTTTATTGCTGCAGCAAATTGCATTAGGCACAGTGTGGAAGGGGAAGGCAGGATAAAGGATGGCCCCAGCCTCAGAGAGCTGCTGGTCTGAGCAGTAACAGCCCTGACCTTGCTGTCTGCAGTAGTCTCAGCACTGTGTGCCTGGGGCCAGTGCCCCAGTTCTGGTTTCCGAGCAGCAGCTTGGGTGTTCCTCTTGCTGGTGTGGTGGGACTGTGGAATTGAGGAGCAGGGAAGGTGGGAGGGTGACTCCAGGTGTCATGGGCATTGGGAAGCTTTTGTGTCTGCTTTCAGCTGGAAGTACTGGCTGGGAATTCCAGGGAAAGAGCAAGGAAATAGACATCCCAATTCTGTGGACATTTGCAGGCTTCCTGGGGGAAACAGCTTTAATTTGTCTGCTGCCCTGGCCCCTGCTGAAAGCAACATATTTCTAGACACTGTGTTTCTTTATTTGCCCTGTGAGGTGCTTTTGTGTACCTGTAGCAGGCAGGTAGCCTTTTGGAGGGGATAGTGTCAAGCCAGCAAGCTGCTCTGGCGTAGTGAGCCCTACCTCCCGTATCCCCTTGACTTGGGTACTGCAGCAGGTGTGTAGCAAGTGTGTGGAGACACCTTTTGGGATCATCCTGTGGAAGAACATCTTATCAGTTGAGGCCTAATTCAGAACGGAGTTGAACGTGCTGCTTCTGGTTGTGTGGCAGTAAAGCTGAGGAGAATGCTTGATGCTGACTTCTGTCTGCCCCTTCTGAACCTTCTGCATAGACTGAGTCTTTTTGAAACCTTTCCTTAAACAAGTCCTTCCTTATTTCCATCAGTGTAAGTTAGGTCAGAAGTGGGCCATGTTTTCCAGTGCTTCTCCAAATACTACCAAGCACAGCTGTGAGAAGGCGGGAGAGGTTCAGTGGGCAGCTTGGTGGCCCGGAGCAAGTTGGTAAAGAGTGACTTCATCATTAAATCTCCCTGGAAAAAGTCTTGTTCTTGCTTCCCTGTCTGTGGAAGGAGGATTGACAGTCTTTTCTTGACATCTGGGAGGATAACTCAGCCTCATAGTGATGGAGAGACCCAGGGAAAGGACACCCTGAAACATGCAGGAACCCTTGTAGCAGTTGCTCAAAGATCATTCCATCACGGTTTGTAGTTTGTTTGCACAAAGTTGCTGTTGCTGACCTTGCATTAGGGCATTTCCCCTCAAAGTCAGAAGAACAAATACAATTCAAAACTCAATAAAAGCAGAAAATTTGCCTGTTTTCCCTATTACCATGAAGGACGGACTGCCCTGTCCTGTGATGTCTGTACTCCCCCACAGACTATGTTACATCTGTGACAGGTAAAACCTGTCTTTAAGTAACATTTGATTCCCAGGGACTTGGGTTACCTCTGCTGCCAGATTGTTCTGCAAAGCATCGTAAAGCTTTAGACTGTAGACACTTCTGATGTAGCCTGTATGCCAGGCTGCATCCCCAGAGCGTGACCAGCAGGTTGAGGGAAGGGATTCAACTCCTCTATCCTGCTCTGGTGAGACCCTGGCTGTGGTCCTGCATCCAGCTCTGGTGCAGCAACGCAAGAGGGATGTGGAGCTGTTGGAGCGAGTCCAGAGGAGGCCATGGAGATACTGCGAGGGCTGGGGCAGCTCTGCTCTGGAGCCAGGCTGAGAATGCTGAGCTGGTTCAGCCTGGGGAAGAGAAGGCTTCTTAAGGGCAGACCTTAGAGCAGCTCCAGTGCCTAAAGAGGCTCCAGGAAAGCTGGAGAGGGGCTTTTGACAGGGGCCTGTAGTGACAGGACAAGGGGAATGGCTTTAACCTGACAGAGGGGAGACTGAGATGAGACATTAGAAAGAAGTTCTTCCCTGTGAGGGTGCTGAGGCACTGGCACAGGGTGCCCAGAGAAGCTGTGGCTGCCCCATCCCTGGCAGTGTTCAAGGCCAGGTTGGACACAGGGGCTTGGAGCACCCTGCTCTAGTGGAAGGTGTCCCTGCCTCTGTCAGATGGTTGGAACTGGATGACCTCTAAGGTCCCTTCCAACTCAATCCATCCTGTGATTCTATGAAAGTGCTTGTCTGCATGTGTCAGAGCTGGGTCAGTCACTTTTGCTCACTGGTGTGTTTTGAAATTCTTCAGACATGGACCACTCTTTTTGTTTCTTTCTTAGAGCTTGAATGAGCAGAGTGTGCTGTGACAGTTCCCACTCTGAGTTTTAGAAAACACATGAATCACTGTACAGAGATTATAACGCTAACTTAATTTCTCATGCCTTTTCCTATACAGTGCAGCATGAATCAAAAGCACAGAATTACCCAGCTGCTCCAACTCCTGTGCTAGCAGCAGGAGTAGAACAATCTTTTAAATTGCCATGCCTTCTCCTGAAGTATTAAAAGAAGAGGGAAAACAACAACACAGAAAGTTTTACTGTGGTTTCAGGGAGCAGCGTGATAGTACTTATGCAGACAGTCAATCTTTTATATGACTAGAATGCAAATAGTCTATGACAAATAGCTTTGGCTTGTAAAAAATTGGTATTTTATAGGATTGTAAAACTATACTGTATAATTTAGTTGGAGTGTTTCCATGAGCTTTACCCAAGTCTCTTGCCTTTTAGCTGGAGAGGATGGGCGTATTTCTAAAATATGAATAATTTAGAAATTCTTCTCGCTGTAAATTTTGTTCATAAATAGGAATAGAATAAAAGCACTGTCAGAAATATAGATTAATTGTACATTTCTTAAAAAATACAGTTGAAGCAGAGGCTACTTCAGCCTCTGCTGCTCTCAGTTCATGTTGTTGCGCTCAAGTTTGCAGTGATTTGGTGGCATAATTGATCCTGAAGTGAGGGCTGAGCATAGAGTAAAGTGAACTTTGTGTGATGGCGAAGCAGGGGGATGCTGTATCAGCATCTCGTCTGTTTCTGCTATCTGCCACCTAAGCTGGGTGGTGGAAATGGGGTGCTGTAATATACTGCATACATCTGGCAGGAGGAGGGTCTGCTTCTTGTCCCCATCTAGATGCAGATTTTTACCATGAGGCTGGAAAAGCCATTTTACTGTGCTCTTTTCAGCTGTTTCCTTTACCGTAAACACTCAATTGGAATGAGGGAGCTTGGATAATTCATGGGAAGTTTGGTTTATTAAACTATACTCCTTGAGAGCAGTGGTCTTCTGCCCTGGTGCAGTTGCTGGCTGTGCACAGCTGCATGAGTTTAAAACAGTTGGATAATAGTTTAGGTTTTACAAACATCTGTTTGGCTTTGTGACAGAATACCAAGCAAGCCCTGAAAAAAAACCCCAACCCTCTCACTCCCCTTTCATTTGTGGGAGGTCTCATGGAGGCTTCCATGTTGAAGGAAAAGGAGGCTGGTATTTGTATTCGAGAGGCTCTCTTAAGACCAGACCATAGCTGGAGACTCATCTGCTGTGAATTTGAGGAAGGGCTGCACAATAGTGGGAACCCGTGGGTAGAAGTCCCCAGGGCCTGTGCCCCATCGTGTCTGATGGGGGTAGGATGTAGGAGCAGCCCAACTGCTTGTGCTTGGGGGTGGTTGGTGTGGAGCAGACATTGAGAAGTGCCTGGAGAGGTCAGACAAGTGTTCCTGTTTGCCTTCTGCAGTGTGCCTGCCTGTCGTGGTTTAAGCCCAGCCGTAACTCAGAGCCATGCAGCCGCTCTCTCACTCCCCCTCTTCCTCCCCCCACCCTGCTCCCGGAGGGATGGGGAGGAGAATCAAAATAATATAACTCCCACAGGTTGAGATAAGAGCAGTTCAGTAACTGAGGTATAACACAAACCACTGCTGCTGCCACCAATAATAATAATGATAAGGGAAACAACAAGGGAAGAGAATACAACTGCTCACCACCTGCCGACCGAGCCGTGATCTAACCCTTCCAGGTAGCTGCCCCCGGTTTATATAGTGGGCATGATGTGCTGTGGTATGGAATGCCTCTTTGGTCAGTCTGGGTCAGGTGTCCTGTCTCTGCTTCCTCCCGGCTTCCCCTCCTCCTGGCAGAGCATGAGGCTCAGAAAGTCCTTGGTCAGACTGAACATTACTGAGCAGCAACTGAAAACATCGGTGTTATCAGTGCTGTTCCCAGGCTGAAAGTCAAAAACACAATGATGCACCAGCTACCAAGAAGGAGAAAAATGACTGCTGCTGCTGAACCCAGGACACTGCCACCAGCGTGTTCCCTATGTGAATTTAAGCCCAGATAAGCAAGAAGTGATATAATGTTGTATATGTATATGCATGAATCTCTCTAATGTGTTAGGTAGTGGAGTCCCTGCACAGAGTGCAAGAGTAGGGAAAGCCCTTGCTCCTCAGAGTTGCCATGGAGGTTCTGTCCTTGGGCCAGTGATCAGATACTCCCTTTTGTCTTCCCAGGTGAGTTTGGACATCTGTCCTCTCTCTAGGCTTTGCCTTAAGTTGATTTAGAACAGTGTCTATTGCACTCATTGTGTCTTGGAAAGCTGTGCTTGGTTTTATTTGATCAGTTGATAGTAACCAGTAACTTAATTATCTCTGCTACACATTGACATTAGGGGCAGAAAAAGTTTAGATGTAGAAAGTGCGGCTTAAATTGTTCTGTGATGGAGTTTATATGGGGTGATAATATGTGAGGCTACTTAATAGATACATTAAGGTGGTCAAAGCGATGTTAGTCCTGGAGTGTTGGAATTAGGTGTGGCAGAGCAGAGTGCTATAAATCCTGTAAATTGCTCTTTAGGTTTACTGGCAAGTGCTTTTACCTTACTGGTTGCAGAGTCAAATCATGCCAGAAAAGGACTTGTTTAGGTTACTGACATCCAGCTTCAGGCATGTGGTTCTCTGGTGGCCTGCTCTTTGCTTTCCTGTTCGTGAAGTCTCACAGCCACTCCTTGCCAGGTTAAATGTTGCTCTCTACATCTACCTGGTGTAGATGTGCTTCTACATCTGAAAGGAGATTGTAGCAACATGGGTGTCAGTCCCTTTTCCCAAGTAACAAGGGATAGGACAGGACAAGGGGTAATGGGTTTAAACTTAAACAGGGGAGGTTTAGATTGGATCTGAGGAAGAAGTTCTATACTGTGAGGGTGGTGGGGCCCTGGAATGGGTTGCCCAGGGAAGTTGTGAATGCTTCATCCCTGGCGGCGTTCAAGGTGGGGTTGGACATAGCCTTAGATGGCATGGTTTAGTGGGAGGTGTCCCTGCCCATGGCGGGGGGGTTGGAACTCGATGATCTTGAGGTCCTTTCCAGCCCTTACTATTCTGTGATTCTGTGATTCTGTGAAACAGCCTCAAGCTGTGCCAGGAGAGGTTTAGACTGGACACTAGGAAAAATTACTTCACCAAAAGGGTTGTCAAGCGCTGCAACAGGCTCCCCAGGGAAGTGGTGGAGTCATCATCCATGGAGGTATATAGAATATGTATAGATGCAGCGCTTATAACACCATAACAGAGGTTATGGTTTATTGCCATGAAACTGGAATCAACTCATGGGTTTTATATATTTATACATATGTGTTTGTGTCCAAACATGGAGTTGGTAGCTCTGGAAAGGGAATTTTGACCAGCTTGCTGGTGCCAGTGTCCGTGTGGGGTGAGATTTCACTGCCTGAGCTCTGATGTGCAGCTTCCTCCCAAGATGGAGGTGAGCAGTTACCTACAGAGCCGTGCTTGTTTCTGACACCGAACTGGTTCATGATGGAGGGCAGTTTGTTTTGCCATATCCACACGTACCAGACTGTGCAATTGTGGCATTACTTACAGTTCCAAATGCCTCCATGCCATGCTGATACCTTTAGTGTCAGGATGGCTGCCTGTTGCTGAGTGAGTTTGCTGCTCAGTAGGACAATACATTCATGGGAAACCTAAGCCAAATGTCGGTAGCACTTCTGCAGAACTAATTAAGATTAAATTCTCACTGGTAAGTCTTCACAGGTGCCAGCAAATAGAAATAAGCAAAGCTTAATCTCTGATTTGGCTCTCGTTAAAATAAACAGAGAGCAAATACCTTCTGACACAGGGCACGTTTCACTTGTAAACCAGGAAAGAAAGCCACTTTGTTTAAATGCAGTATCGTTTCTCCCACTATCCACTATCCAGCTGTCTGAGGGCTCCAGTTTTATCTTGTAAGTAACACTGCAGCTACTGTTTATGTTGCAGTGAAGCAATCTCCTGTCACAGTTGTAAAAGAAATATTTTTCACTGTTACTAATACACTCCGTGACAGAGTTTAGGACTTACGTTTCTAAATATATCTGCTGATGTATGTGTATCCAGTAAAGTGATGTCTTGTGTTGTCTGGCTATCACTGGTGTGTTTTGAGCATGCTGTCACTCAGGCTGATCAAACTATTCATTGTGTCAGCTAAAGACATCTGAAATGCCCCTTTCCAGAGTTCTTCATGGGAGCAGCTCTCAGAGCCTGGAGTGCCTCTATGTTCTGAGACCCCTACAGCAGCCTGGAGTAGAGCTGTACAAGGGGAAGCAGTGAAATGGGGGTTTGTTCAGCATTGGGAAGTAAAGTCCAGAAGAAAGAAGGGTAGGGGGGATCCTGCTGCTGTCAGCAAAAGCTTAATTGATGGGAATAGCGAAAATAGAGGTAGAATTGTGTGCGCTTGGGTGCAGCTGTGGGAGGCGGCAGACACAAGCTGGAACCAGGGAAATTCTCATTTCACACATGGAAAGACTTTTTCAACGTGAGTGATGGAGCAGGATCCCAGAGAGGTGGTGGGATTTCCATCCCTAGCCTTGAAGATACTCATAGTTTTTC
Organism: Amazona ochrocephala; assembly: GCA_039720435.1. NCBI lineage: Eukaryota > Metazoa > Chordata > Aves > Psittaciformes > Psittacidae > Amazona > Amazona ochrocephala. Next base: position 16,611,360 of record CM077884.1, on the reverse strand, counting down.
TGCTCTGGCGCATGTGTCTGCCGTGACCTTTGGCAAGTTGCTTAATCTGTTTTATCCCAAGTCCCCATCTGTGCATTAATGTCTTTAAATAGTCATGTTTTGTAGTTTGCCTACGTATTATAAAGTCTTGGAGTACCGAGTCTCACTATTTCTCTGTATTTCACTTTACAGTACTTAGCACAACGGGACTGTAAATCTTCATTAGTCCCACGATACATGAATAATAAACAGTAATGGCGTAATTTAGGGCCACATTCCACCTCTGTTCTCATGATGTATAAAGATAGGAGGAGTTTTGTTGATTAAAGTGCTCTGCTGTTCAGCCTAACAAAGACACATGGCCTTACTGAACAGGTTTTTATGAGCCTGCTGTTGGCTCTTTTGGTTTTTGGGGTTTTATTTTGTTTCATCATTACTCATTGATTGCAGGTATCCAAACAATTTGCTTGGCAGATCAGGGAATAATAAATTCTTTTAATCTCTATCTCTTTCAGTTTAATTATTGTTAACTCATTGCTTAGTGTTTAGTGCAGTGGATAATGAACTCTGTTCACTGTGCGCTGGAGTAGACTTGGACTACAGAGACAGGACTGGATTCTCTGGTTCTTTTGAGGATACAAACCAAAATTGCAGAGTCACTGAACATTTAACCCTAGGGTAGATTGAAGGTTACCAGTAGGCGTCCTGCTATTGCTTTTGCAGGCTTGAATATAGGTTATTATTGCAGTTGATTCCATGCCTTGCATTGCATTGCATTTGTTGCTTTATTTTAGGCAGCAAAGAAAATAGTCACTACTATGTAGGCAGCTCTTTTTGTCTTGGTTATAAGACAGTGTCTCATAAAATCATGTGTAGTACAATTCTCGTTCTTACAGGCAGACTTTACATTTGTGACTGTGGTAATACGTGTGTTAAATTACTTCCTGAGAGTTTAACAGACCTTCCTATTTCAGCTATAGCCAGGGGTGTAAATACTTCATCCACTCAGGGGAGCTGTGGTCTCTAGTGCCATGCTGCTGGGCATGTGGGTTGTGTGTGGAGGTTACCCATTTCTCTCATTTCTTGTCATCTTTTCATCATAGAAGACTCGGTGAACCCTGCATGGCAGGTTCTGGCCATCCAGTCACAGTCAGGGTCACCCTAATTGCTTCGCTGTCACATCAGCAACTCGGTTCAGCCCGTGAAGCCAGCATACACTGTGTCACATAGAACACAAACTAAACCACACCACTGTTTTTAAACACCTTGGTTATGTATGTTAAGCTTTCTTGCTGAGGCTGAAGAAAGCCGGACGCCAGAAGTTAGAGGACATTAATGTTCCAGGACACATGGAGTCACTCTAAAAAGGAACAGCGGATTGTTCAGCCATTGTTGCCTGCTCTTCACCCTGGCAGGCTGATTCCAAGCATGCCTCCCTCAGTTCTGCAGCTATTCACACAGGAGTTTGGAAGAATAAAAATACTACCAAGGCCGAGGCTCTGGAGCAGACCATGGGAGCCTGCAAACACAGTTGCCTTTGGTAGAAATATAAATTTCCTATTGGGATATTATCAGCTTTTTCATAGAATCACCTGGGTTGGAAAAAACCCTTCATGGTCACGTCCAGCTGTTCCCCGACACTGCCAAGTCCACCATTAAACCATGTCGTTAAGGGCCTCACCTGCACTGTTTGTGAGCACTTCCAGGGATGGTGACTCCACCACTGCCCTGGGCAGCCTGCTCCAATGCCAGAGCACCCATTTGGGGAAACATTGTTCCTCATATCCAGTCTAAACCTTCCCTGGCACAGCTTGAGGCCATTTCCTCTTGTCCTATCCCTCATTACTTGGAAAGCAGACCAGCTACCTCCTTGTTCCATCCTCCTTTCAGGTAGTTGTTGAGAGCTAGAAAGTAGTGAAGAGAACAGTGAGTAACCATGCCGAATGGCTTATGAGGGTTTGGCAGCACATCATGGAAAGGTTGAGTTTGGCTGTATGTCAAAGATCAGTCTCAAAATGTTTATTATGGGCTTGCTACTGTATTCTGCTCAGTCATCAGAAGTCTGTTCATAGCACTCTCATTGTCTGACCATTCTCAGCACGAATTTAATGCAGCGCGCCTTCTTGCAAAATGAATGAGGAGGGAGATCCTGGGTGCCCTAGAATACTAAGTTGGTGCTCTGGAAATGGTTTTCCAGGGCTGGGGAAGGAGTTGTTCTTTGTGCAGTGTCTGCCACAAAAGCCTTAATCTTTTTGTCTTTATTAATCTTCAGAATTCTTCATCTGAATGCCATTCCCCACAGTTGTAGAGAGAGAAAATGGTACTTGTCAAATTTGCAGGTCAGAGTTGTGTTTCTGTCAGCTTTGGCAGTTCCATGGCTTCTGGTAACACTAATGAAGGCAATCTGCTTTTAATTTAAAAGCCTCCCTGAAGGAAAAACCCTAGCTGGCAGTTGAGGGTTTCACCAGTGTCCTTGTGCAAAACATCTCTAACCTTGTTTTCTATGGTTTGCTGTAGCCAAGAGAAACTCTTAATTAAAAAATATTCCTAAAGTAGCCAAATATGCAGGAATGTACTTACGCAATGAGTACCTATACTGGTTCTGTGGTAAATCACTCCTTTGTTTTCGTTTGATGAGCCGCTCTAATTAACCAAAGAGAAAGACTGCTTATCCTGCACTTAGCTGCTTCTCAGGTGATCGTGGCACTGCGGGTGGCAGGGTTTTAGATGACTTGTTTGGATGCAGCAAGGCCAAGGTGGTCAAGCGGCACACGGGAGGAGTAATGCCCAAAGGAGGGCTCTGCCCATGGAGCAGTTCCTCCTGGCTGGGATGGGCAGGCCAGGACACTGAAGACTGCAGGCACTCCCAAAAAGGCTTGCCTGGGGTTGTGCCTCCCATGGGCATGGGGCAGGGAGACAGAGGAGTGGGGGAGACAGCATTGCTCAGACCACATCTGAATGCAGTTTCTTTGAAGGCTTCTTTCCTTAGTTCAGAAGGTACAGGACCAAGTCATGGGTTTAGTCAGCACAATTTTGTGCTCTGCACAATGGTAATTAGTCTGTGCTTATAGAATAGTGTAAGGCAAGTGTGTCTGTGTGTAAAACACACATGTATACAGTGCTGCTGCTGTGGTCCTGCAGCAGTCATCTCAAGATGATCAAAGTGCCTGTGTGGTGGTGTCAGTTGCTGCAGCCCTGAATGCTTCACACTAGTCCATAGGAGCTGCAGGCAGGAGCTGCACCATGGTATTATGCATTTTTCTGCTGTGCAGGGCTTAGGAGATCTTTGGAGCTGTAGAAATTTGGGGATTGGACAGGAGATGTCAGAAGACTTCTTCGTGAGTATAAAGCGTTCAGATTTGCTTGGTCGACAGCTGTGGTGATCCAAGTCCAGTATTGTCACAGGTCCTATTTGACAAAGCACCATCCACTGCAGCCTGTCAGCATCTGGAGCAATAGTAGTTTTATTTAGTTGAAGTACATCAAGATAGAGAATTGTCTCTAGCCTTAGGAGAACCAAAGTAAAATCTACTGTAGAGCTCTCTGGAGGTACTCCATAACTAGAGTAAGCATTTACAGTGCCAAACGATGAAAGCATTTTGCACGTTATTGGGTTGTAGTGGCTTCCTCAGCGCTGCATATCATGTGTGCGGGAGGGAGGGGTATGGTTTGTTTCACAAATATTTCACAATGATTTGGAGCATATTTGTTCCCTTTCTCATCACAACTGAAAAATGGCCAAAGCTGTTAGGCCTGTGCCTTATACTGCTTCACACTAGCTTGTTTTGAAAGGGATGGGGAGCTCATGAAAGCGCTGATTCAACCCGAGGCGCAGTAGTGCTAGCCATTGCTGTAATAGAGTGAGGGTTTATAAGCCAACAGCTGAAGGAGTTCTTAATACCCAAAGTTTGGATGTCCAGCGAGAGTCCTGACCGCTCTGGTGGTGCTGGAACCAAAGGCTGTAGTGACAGCAGACTTTGAACAGCTGAAAAGCTGCGGACAGCATTTCAGGGCTATATAAGCAGTGTGGTTAGCTCGGCAGCACTGATTCCGTGTTCCCATCTGCTTTAAGGCTGTAGCAAAGGGATGAATTTCTGGTCTCATTGTCTCCTATGGGAGGATTTATCTTGGAATTTTGAAACCTAACCTCCTTCTCCATCCCTAAATTTAAATCCATAACTTCTGACTGAAGGCAGAACCATATGTCAGTGAGTCACAGGGCACAGCCGTCCTCTGTGTATTTATGATCTGCTGTTGCATTGGGAGTTTGCTGTATGAACAGGAGGCAGAAGAAGAACCAGCATGGCAAGAGTCATAGAATCACTGAGGTTGGAAAAGACCTTTAAGACCATCAAGTCCAACCTTTACCCCAGGACTGCCAAGTCCATCTCTAAACATGTCACTAAAGGTACAAGATGTGTTGTATGGGATGTGCGCTTGGGCTGCCAGTATCCTGCCCTGCTAAGGAGCATGTGATTAGCCTCTCCTTTGCTTGGCAAATGGGCTCTGGGAGTGGTGGAAAGATGGTTGGTGTCTAATCCAAAGGTCATCTGAGGTGATCATAGAATCATGGAATGGTTTGGGTTGGAAAGGACCTTAATGCTCATCCAGTTCCAACCCCCTACCACAGGCAGGGACACCTTCCACTAGAGCAGGTTGCTCCAAGCCCCATCCAACCTGGCCTTGAACACTGCCAGGGGTGGGGCAGCCACAGCTTCTCTGGGCACCCTGTGCCAGGGCCTCAGCACCCTCACAGGGAAGAATTTCTTCCTAATGTCTAATCTAAATCTCCCTTCTGTCAGGTTAAAACCATTCCACCTTGTCTTGTTGCTACAGGCCCCATGTCCTTCTCCAGATTTCTTGTCAGCCCCATTTAGGTATTGGAAGACTGTTACAGGGTCTCCATGGAACATTCTCTTCTCCGTGCTGAACAAACCCAAATCCAAGAAGCACCAAAAGCTCTGTGTTGTTCTGTAGATGTATTACAGTCTGAAGCCTTGCTACACAGAGGAAGTTGCTTAAGTGGAAAGCTCCTCACCCCAGCAGATCCTTCTTGAGAAAGCAGGCCAGTCCCATCTTCCCTGGTGACCTTGGGGAGGGGGCAAATAGTCTGACAGATGGAGGAGATGGGGGTGCTGGGCTCCTCCTAAGCAGAGACGGTCTGTTCTTTTAATTAATTAGCTGTTTAATGTGTCTGTGCAGTGGCATGCCTACCTAAGTAACGTGCAGTTACTATGGACATGCGTACAAATGGTAGTAATGGGTGCAGATGGCTGTAATTACCCATGTTGATTTCTGCAGTAATCACACATGCAACATGTCAAGTTGTCATGAAAAGGGACATGTATTTGGTGGGCTGGTTTCCTCCCTTCGCTGTGTATGAATATGCTCTTGTGATCATTCTCTCTACCTGCAGGTTTCCTGGAGTAACTGCTGGGCTGTACCCACCAAGCTGAGACAAGGCTTTAGTTTTTACCACATACACAAACAACCCGGGCAAGGGGAAGATGGTTCTAATTTAGGTTTTCTCTGTGCTGTCTACACCCATTGTTTTGGACTACATTTTGCCTGATGATGGTGCAGAAGCAGGGCTCCAGGGCATCTGAAGCTTTCATGTATCTCTGGTGTCTGGTTGGCCTTCAGGGCAACTGTCTCAAACGGGGAAGCTGGTTCTTGCTGTCAGCCAGGCTTAAGAGTTGTGTGTCAGGGCCTTTGGTACCCTGCAGTTGCCTTGTAGAAACATAAGAAATCATAGAACTGTAGAACGGTTTGAGTTGGAAGGGACCTTAGAGCTCATCCAGTTCCAACCCCCTGCCACGGGCAGGGACACCTTCCACTAGAGCAGGTTGCTCCAAGCCCCATCCAACCTGGCCTTGAACACTGCCAGGGATGGGGCAGCCACAGCTTCTCTGGGCACCCTATGCCAGCGCCTCAGCACCCTCACAGGGAGGAACTTCTCCTAATGCCTCATCTCAATCTCCCCTCTGTTAGGTTAAAGCTATTCCCCCTTGTTTGTCACTAGAGGCCTCTGTCAAAAGCCCCTTTCCAGATTTTTTGTCAGCCCCTATAGGTACTGGAAGCTGCTCTGAGCTCTCCCCAGAGCCTTCTCTGCAGGCTGACTAGATCACCCCATGGTCGGTCTAGTCCGGCAAGCTGTGGCTGATAGTACCAGTAGAAGATGATCCTTAGGACAAAGTGTGACTGTGGCACCTTTCTTCAGCCTCTCACTTTGTGCCCCCAAACACCCACAGTTTCTGAAGGGGGGATATCAGGGGGACCTCATATAGGGACCTGTTGTCCATGAATCTGTCTAATCTCTTTTCAAACCTGCTGGATATGGTCTGTTGCCACAAGCTACCGTAGCAGCAAGCTCCCTAAGTGTACCTCCCACTCTGTAAAGAAGCACTTACTTTTGCCCGTTTTAAACTGGCAAAGCACTTGAGCTTCCCTGGCTCCTCTTTACTTGGATCAGCTGGCCAGATGAATCTGTAAAAGGGTTTTTATTCATGAAAGCCCAAATGCTAAGGAGGATTTGTATTCAAAAGACTTCAAGGTTTGGGGAAGAGGTCAGACCTTCTTTTCCCTAGGGGAAGGGGACAGTGTCAGATAGTTGTGATGCAGATTTAGAAAGGAAATTGAGCTGCTTGGAGTGACCTGAGGACTGGGAGATCTGGTTGACAACAGGGGCGGGTACTGCCAAAACCTCTTTTGACTTCCAGAGTGAATAGTGCTTGCCTGAACTGGGCGATGGGCTCCCTTCAGTCCTAGGGACTGAGGAGCTTCTTATCCATGAGCCTGAGTTCTAGTTGACCAAGCGGCAAAGGCAATTTAGGGGATGTATGCATCAGAAAGCATTTCTGGGATTGCTAAGCACTGCTCCAGGTATAAGCATTAAATGCCATCTGCTCTGGGATAGCTCAGCACAGAGGAGAGAAAGCTCTAGAAACCGCTGTTGTCCTGTGTGTTGCAGACCCAGAGGGAAGCAGACAAGGCAGAAGTGCTGGCTGCTGCCATTTGCCCTGGAGGCGGCGGTGGGGTGGGTGTACCTGCCCTGCAAACTGCTTTGGGCAAAAGGCTCTGTCAGAATGAAAGACCTGTGGATAATTCATGTGTCTGCACTTCTTTGTGGAGCGCCATTAATCTCTGCGTCAGGAGGCTGCTGCTTTGTCTCCAAGGGTTAAATCTTGAAGGTTCCTGATGGCAGTTAAAAAGCTGGGGGTACAAAGGGAGGTTGAAAGAAGGCTTGCAAGAAAAAATCATGTCAGGGAGTGAATAATCTGGAGACCTTGTGTGGAGAGCCCATCTTTGGCTGATGACTCTAATGTAGTCAGTAGTGCAGAAAAGAACTGTAAGTGCTTCCAAATCCGATGGCTGTCCTTTCTTTCTACAGCAAAAGCATCTTTTTATGACCATTTCTTTGCAGGCTCTTTTGTTTTTCCCTTAGTAGGTATGGGCCCTGCTAAATATTTACTTTTCAAGTAATATTTTCTCTATTTGGTTCATTTGTTTTGGGACTCTATTTCTTGGGGGGGTTTAAGCTTGTTTTGTTAGGCTGATGGGTAAAGCCTTCCTTTTTTGACAGCCTTTTTACTCATTCTTTAAAGCTTCTCTTTGATGTGAGCTCACAAACACAGATCTTATTCTTTTTATTTCTTTCCCCTGTCAATTTAAAACCAGTTACGAGTACCACAAACTATTAAACACAATCTAAGCTAAGCTCTCAAGTGACAGATATTCAGGGCCTATCTCTTATTTCCAGGACTGTATAGAGCAGACTTTAGTTTTGAGGAAACAGGAAAGGATGCTGCTTGGTAAAGAACCTTGATTGCAGCAGCTCCAACAACTGTTTCTGTAAAATGTGTCTGGAAAAAGGCAGAGCAGTGGGATGTCCTGGTGAGTTTAATATACCAAGAAACTATGCATGCAGTCATGCTTATCCTGAATTTCAGACCTTGGGGTGCTGATTGAAGCTGCTGAACATGAGCCAGCTTGTGCCCAGGCAGCCAAGAAGGCCAAGAGCATCCTGGCCTGTATCAGCAATAGTGTGACAGCAGGGGCAGGGCAGGCCAGGGATCTTGTAGGCACATGTTATCCCTTTCAGGTCAGGACAGGCCGTCTGCAGTGGATCCTTGGTGCTGTGGGAGTCAGGTGAGAGTAAGAGAATTAAAGGATGCGTGGTGAACCTTGGTAGAACACATGGCTGTTTCATTTCCAGACTTTTGTCCGTCAGCAGTAGCCATGTCTGCCCGGTCCTGAAGCTGGCTGACTAGGAATGAGAACTGGTAGAAATGTCTTGGACAAGAGAGCCAAGTAAGGAAACCAGCTTTGAAAACTGTTAATAGGAAACTTGCGTATCTCCTAAGCAGCAATTTTTCGCTCTTCTGCAGCCAGCTCTGACATGGTAGTGCAAGGTGGGAGACAAGGAACCCCACCTCCAAATGATTTTAAGATCCCCCATCTTCACCTTTATCAATGTTGTCATGCTTTAAACTGAAAAGAGGATTTTTTTCCCAATGTGGAATTATTTTTAAGTAAACGGTTTTGTGTTGTTTGGTTTTTAATCTGGTGGTGTACAATTACCTGGCATTGCTCAGAGGTCCCTGATGTGCAGGGAAAGTCATGTTTCTCTATGCTTTCGCTGCTCAGAGGGGCTGTTGTAGCTGTGAACAGCAGCAGCTGGGATGAACTTGGCTGGTTCAGGGCTCTGACAGGCCAAAATAGTGTCTTTCAACTCTACCGGATTGAGTTTCCCAGATTTTCAGTAAGTGGGGTTTGTAACTTTACCCTCGGAAGATCTGCCAAGCTGGTTTGCTCCTACCTTTCTGTTCTGAATTAACCGTTTTCTTATGGGCAATTTCCTCATACTTCTTTCCTACAGCTGCCTGACAGTCCTTTACAGACATCTGCAAAACCTGGAGTGTTTGTTTGCAGTAACATAAATGTTCAAGTTACCAAATCCCATTGGGATCCCTTATCCTTCCTACTGAAAGAAGGGATACCTTGTAAAGCCACTTCTCCATTTCTGACTCTGCATCCCTGATGGCCTGTAACGTTTTCTGATGGCTTGCCCATGCTGCCTTCTTCCCTCTTGGTTCCCGTGGCCAGATTTTGCAAGGTGCTTGGCACCCAGCACCTCACAGGAGGAACAGACTCTCCCAGTAGCTCCCAGCAGCATCCATGGATGAGCCCACAGAAATGGCAGTGGTGAGACTGAGTGACTCTGACCGAAGCACCATTGCCAGAGCTCTCCCCAGTGCCCACGTTTCTGTCTCAGCTGCTTGTGGACACAGCCAACTGCTACAGTCACAGGCTGGGCTTTGCTTTGTTTTGTTTTAATCCGTCCATTTATGTGCCTGAATTTGAGCTCTTTGAAGATCCAACCGCTTGTTTAGATCCTTATGGGAGTACTTTTGAAAGTCCGTTCCTCAGCCTCCAAACAACGTTGTTTATAAACTAGAGTGAAGAATGAGGTCTGTCTGCATGGTTTTTCTCCCTTCTTCCTTGCGTTTCGCTGAGTATCAGGATATCTGGCATTTGCTATATCAGAAGGTTATCTGTAATTCATAAAGGAGAGGTCTCTACCTTGTCCAGTCTGGGAGTTAACAGTACCTCTAAAAGGTGCTTCCGAGATGCAACCTGATCTTAGGTCCTAACCTCTGTTGCAGCTCTCAAGGCTGTATGTCAGCACTGTAGCCTCTGCTTTCACTTTATTTATGTAAACAGCAGCCTCCTACAAAGAAACCAGAAGTCTAAACAAATCAGAGCTGCTTCCTGCATGCCCAGATCGCAGGTTACAGGGCTTCCCAAACCAGCCATCTGCCCGAGTTCCTCTCCTTTCAGCAGTAGTTCTGCAGCATTCGGTAAGGCCCCATGAGGGCTGCCCATGGTACACAAGTATAGACTGTAAAGACCTTTCATCAGGCTTGACAAGTTGAAAGTCTGACTCGTTACACACACATAGGTCAGGGTTCTGAGTTCAATTGAATTCAATCATGAGGAAAGGATGTGCGCTAGTGGCTCTGGAGCCAGAAATCTCTCTGCAACAGAGATGCAGCCGTGGGTTTACAACTTCCCTGGTAACTCTGAGCAGAGCAGAACCTCAGTCTTCATGTTTCTGTTGCGCCCTTTTATATACACACCTCTCTCAGAAAGCAAAGCTCAGGCCAGGCAGCAGCTTTAGTGCTTGGAACAAATGGGGAAAGGCAACAGGACTGGAGCCTCAGTGTTTCTCCGTTGGCCAAGGAACAGCTGCTGGCACACAAAGGATTTGAAGAGTAGGATTTTCAAAATCACCTGTGTTGACAGAACTGTTTCCATTCAAGCTCTTGACTTTAGTAGAAACCATCAAGCTGGGAAAAAGTGCTTTTGTGATCCCCGTCTAACCTCTGTACATTCACTTGGACCTAACTGGCAGCCCACTGACTGATCTTGCCTCCTCCTGTCCTTTGAAAAGCTTCCTGTTCCTTAAAACTAAGGCTGTGGCTGGGCGTATTGGTCATTTCCTTCCTGTGCTGCTTGGCTTTGTTGCCTCACCTGCCCTGATGTAGGGACAGCAGGCTGAAAATTGGTCTGAAGTTGGGCTTGGTGCCACCTCTGTGGTCCATGCATGGAGCCAGCCATCAGCAACGGGAGGAGAGCCAAAGAGAAGTGATAACCCATCAGAGCAAACATCTACATGGCTTGGCAGTCCCTATTGTGGCAGACACCAAGTGCAGATGTGTGATTGAGAGTGAAGGACAAGGGTGAGAATATTGTGATCATTTGTCCGAGAATGCTCTCCTTGACTTGTGGCTTTGGGTATCTGAGGGGTTAACAGCCTCTTTGCACTTTCTCATTAGGACTGTGAAATGAAGAGTGCGTTGTGTATTAAAGGAGTTTCAAGCACTTTTTCTGTCCTGCATCAGGATGGAGAAACATAGCACATTATTTCCTGCACAAATGCTTTCATCCTGTCACAGAGTAACTAGATGAAGAGGTCTGCCCATCTAAAATATCACATCCCATTTTGTCAGATGGGGCGCAGGAAATAGCAGCGTCGTTCACGTGCTCTGCTTCAATTTCCAGTCTCCTTGAATTTCATTCCTTCTGAGATAAATTTGTTGCAGAAAAGCTCAGCTATTTCAGGGTGGCGAGCGCTGGGGGGCGGGTGCTGGTTCCCCACAGCCGAGGCAGTGCAATTATACCTGGCAGAAGCAATCCTCAGGCTAAGGAGAATGTGTTCATGGGTTTTAAGGGACCTCATCATGTGCCTTACAGCTTAAATGGAAAGCATTAAATGGCCTTCTGTAGCCTGAAGGGGGAAATAACGATGGTCTCCTCAGGGCGCCTTTGCCACATGCTGACTTTGTGGCTTCTTTACAATTCGCTTCTTTCATTGAGGAAATAGTCTGTCTGGTACGCTGTCATTTTGCTCCATTGCCTGCAATGATGATTTCTTCGTTCACTTTCTGCTATTGAGACTGCAGTTTCTTGGAATTATTCCTTGTCTAATGACTTCCATTGCTAATTTTGTTCTAAGTGATCCCTGGACAGCCACAACCATAAAGGCATGTAGGTGGCTGGGTGATTTGTCAGGGCTCTGCCTCTAGGAGATGCTTAGTTTCAGTACTTTTATGAAGTAGTTTAAATAGTTATCATCTATTTTATGTCTGCATTATAAAGCAATCCTGAAGTATTGCTTTTTTCATTTTTAAGTCTAAACTTGTTGGTTTCTAATAGCAGTTCCAATTTTCTGGCCTGCCTAAGACATAGGATCATGCCGGGCTCCAAGTGCAGGGCTGGTTGTGTGAGCCACCCGTGGGAGCACGCTCGCCTTTCAGCCATGGAGATGTGTCCATATGGACCTGAGTGAGAAGCATCCCTGTCATTTACTGTCCTGACTGGCACAGGCACCATGACAGGCTGGTTTTGCAGGCTTACCAGGTGATGAAAATCTCTGTCTTCTGCCTTAATAAGGTATTTATTTCCTCTTACTCCTCCAGTGTCTGAAACAGAGAAAGGGGTGCTGCTAGTGACCAGCAATAAAGATGAACTGGTCACAGCTGCTAAAATAAGATCCTTCCTCACTTCCCCAGGCATGTTGTGGGATGTAATTGCACCGGTGGAAGGAAGGAGCTCATGTTGTTGTTCTTTCAAACATATGTCATTATTCTGTCATTGCCATTGCTTCCTTGGCATATTGGAAGCTCAGCACATTGGTGGATTTGAATACTTTATGTATGCGTATGTGTATGTCCTCATCAGCTTTTCCATTTGTGAAGCACATCCTGCGAGACTTCAGAGTGGCCACTCAAATCAAGTAGCAACAAAGCATTTGCTATCCTGTTTTGTGGTTTGGGGAAATGGGTTTGCTATGAAGAGGAAGGACTTGTTCGAGGTTGCTTTGGTAGCTCAGTGTTCAGAATTGTGTTTCCTGATTTCCTTGATTTTCATTAATACTGTTTCACTCTTTACTGCTTTACTGTATTCTCAAGCTTTATGAGTTTCTACAGATTAAAACAAGCGACACAGGATGGTCAGAGATAAGTGATTGATTCAGCTAGGCTAAGAATAAAATGAGACTATTATCTGTTGTGTATGCATGACAAAAATGTGATTCCTCTCTCCTTATGGACCAGCACAGCCTTAGGTTTCATTTTATCATAGAATCTCAGACTGGTTTGGGTTGGAAGGGACCTTAGAGCTCATCCAGTTCCAAACCCTTGCCGCAGGCAGGGACACCTTCCACTAGAGCAGCTTGCTCCAAGCCCCATCCAACCTGACCTTGAGCACTGCCAGGGATGGGGCAGCCACAGCTCCTCTGGGCACCCTGTGCCAGCGCCTCAGCACCCTCACAGGGAAGAATTTCTTCCTAATGTCTAATCTACAGGTCAGCAGCATGGTTCTTGCTGCCTGTGTCACTCTACACCAAAGAGGAAAGGTTTGCCAACTGCATCCAGCTGTTCCCAGCTGGAGACCCAGAAGTGTCTGACTGGGCCAGTCAGGCCAAGATGTTCAGGGATGCTATAAGGAGCCTGGATGGATAACACTTATGATACAAATTAACATGCCGCAGTGTTAAATAACAGACATGGTGCAGTTACAGTGGTGCTAACTCGGTTCTTACTTAACATGATTTGTACTTCAGCATGAAATTTATGGTTTTAGTCCTTATCACAGAGCATGAATAGATACAATTATTTTTTGCTGGCAATACCATCAGAATCTATGCTGTGTTGCTGGCTGGAGTTAGGACACTGGCAGAGCCTGGGCAGTTGGTCAGTAAAGCCTTTTCTAGGGTGGACGTAGGGAAGATAGTGTGAGAGCCTGGGCCACCATGGCCTGGGCTCTCTGGAGCAGGTGGTTGTAGTGGCTTTGTGTGTGAGACACGTGTGATTGCTGTGGCTTAGCTAAACAGTAAGCATTTGTTGCTGTGATGAAACACCTTTGGGAGACACATGGTGCAGATGGCCTTTAGCAAGTCACAAAGCAGTGCAGGGGTTGAGGTGTGCTAAACTGTCATCTAAGCAAGCAGATGAGTTCCAATCATGCCATGTAGTGTTTCTGGTCACTTTGCATTGTTGATGTTCAGGATGGGGGAGGACTCATGCCAGTGGGTTGGAAGAGAAAGCTGTAGGTAAAGGGGTGTATTTCACATTGATACTCTACTGTGCATGGCACACATGAAGGCTCGAGTCTGAAGCTTGGCTGCCAGCCTCCTGGTGACCTGAGCTAAAGACAAGTTATGTCTCTGCTCCTCCTGGAAAGGTGGCTTTCTACAAGACTTGCTGCTCTCCATCTGCAGCAGAAAGGGGTGTTGGGAATGGTGCAAAATCTGCAGATGCAGCCCACAGAGAAGGGGGGGGGGAACAAAAAAGTTTGTGTGAACCTCACTTAATCCTCATTTCATTACCCTCAAATTGCAGACAAAGAGATAATATACCACATTTTCCTAGAGCGTGAGAAAAGCAGATCTTGTATCGACACAAATGCTCAATTTGTCATGTGTCTTAATGGGATATCCCCTTTGGTGTGGCTTAATCATTGAGCTGGTTCCAGCTGTTGAACCAGCGCTTTATGAAATACCCCAAACCCAAACACAGAACTGCATCCGTTCATATGTCCACTGCAGTGTCTTTTAAATGGACCTCCAAAGCTGCACCTTGGTGGGAAAACATCTGCTCTTACACGTGGACTTGGTGATAGCCATATAAAATATGTGGGGTAGAAGGTCCTTTTGTTAATGAGGGGAGCTCTAAAGCCCAGAGGAAACAAGCTGCTGGGTGTTGCAGGGGAATGGTGTGTCTGTGTAAATTGAAGCATCTGTAGAATAGCTCATGGATTTTAAGGCCAGGAAGATTGTCCCCGTTTCAAACTCTGTTCCCTTTGATTCAAAGTATCGTGGGCTGTGAATTATTATGAATAACCTTGTAAGGTGGTTTGTTTAAAAAAGCAAAACGAATAACCCCTTACCAATTATGCAAAGAAAACAGGATAAGAATCACAATCGATGAAGTTAAGTGGTTACATACATACTCTGTTTCTTACTTGAGTGCTGGTCGTGAAGTTTCGCCCATTGTTTCAGCTTTCTCTGGGTTTTATGGAGACAGATAAGCCATGAAGCAAATCAAGCTTTCAGGAAGTTTGATAAACTCTGCCTGTTTTAATCACCCTGCATAGCTCCGGGTGTAAAATTTGCACAGAAGAGTCTGCAGGTTCAGGGACTCGGTAATCGTTTGAGCTGCAGAGCGAGCCCAAGAGAGCTGTTAGACGCTCTAAAATAAATAAATACTGATCCCAGGGGAGAGATGAGTGTGTAATTACGTGAGGCCTGGCTTTTGTGCCCTCTGCAAAGTTAATTTAAACTTTGGATAGCTGAAAGCTCTCTGCGTGAGGCAGCACCAGAACCTTGCTGCTGCCGGGGAATTTGTTTGGTGTGATGTTCTTACCTGGCTGCTTGCTGACTCAAGTCCATGCACGTGAGGAAATCAGTGTTTGGAGGGGAGGTGTATGTGGGGTTTAACTAATAGTTGTGACTGTGAATGATAGAAAAGAGAAGGAGAGTGAAGGCCTGGTCCTGCATAGCCTTCAGTTGCTTGTTTCAGTTTGCACAGCAATGGTTGGTGGGTTTTCTGCTTGTTTTAGTTCGGCGCTGATTTGCTCATTATACTTAGGAAAGGATGAACACATGATAGTTGGGGACAATCAGACTTGAAATGTGTTCAGTTAAAGGCAAGTCAGTATCACAGTACAGGTATTGAGTCTAGAAACAAAAGATACTTGTTAGAGAGGAATTGTGTGGTCAGGCCTTGAGAGACTTGTGTGACTTCACACTGTCTCACATCATCATGAGCTAATGCTCTCTTCCCTTGGAAATCCCATTTGCTTTGATGGGGTTGCTCTCGTCTCAAATTCAGTAGTGCATAGGGGGGTCATAAAAGCCCACCATATGTTTATTTTCAGTCTCTTTAAAACCGGATGTATTTGGCAATGTACAGACATCTCACAATTCTTACTGAAGTCTAATGCTTGCAGAAGCCAGCCCAGAGTTAAAGATGTGAGTAGAGGATGGCAGCCATGGATTTTCTTTTTCTTGCTGTTTTCAGTCCCTCCCATGCACTGTACCCAGCGTTGGTACTGACATGCATAGGAGCCAGGCTGAGTTCTTTGCTCATTCCCTCTGCTTCTGTTCAGCCTTCTAGTCTTTTTGTATCTTCTCTCGTTGAGGCAAGTAGCAGCTGTAGCTGGAACAAGTGGCAATAGTCTAGTACCTCAGCAGTGATGCTCGGAGGAAGATATTGCCTTTTTGCTTTTGCAGAATTGCCTTGGTTTTTTGGAGGAGGTAGCTAAGTCATTGTAAGCAAGGAGCCCAGATCCAAACTGCACTTCTTGTAAATGTGTCATGTGCAGCCTTTGCACACTTTTGGGGTTATTACTCATGAGGTTTGTTGCTTTTAGTGTGTTTTGTTGCTAATATAACTGCATTAGCTGTAACAGCAGCGGTTTTCCTTGAACACATCCTACATCACAGAAAAGTATCAAGAAACAACTTGGTAAAACCCTTATATGTCAGCAGGACTGCCCAGCAAAACTGTGTGAGATTGCTTGGTTTGCATTTTTATAATGAAAGAGATCATCTGAAGCTGTTCTGACTTGAAGACAAAACCTGAAGAGATGATTGTGCTGTGGAAATTCTGCTGTTGCACATACTTGGTACAGCTGCTGACTGTTGCACTTGAAGGCCTACCTGTAAAACTTGGAGGAACAGCTCCACAAACGCAAGTGGTTCCACATTGTGTTGCCTTAGCGTCAGCCACGTAACTTGGAGCGGGATTTTGGCACGTAACTTCCAGAAGCACCTAAGAGAATAGATCATCAGCTGTTGAATTGGCCATTTTGCTGTGCTTCAGGGGTGAAGAAGCTGAAGTGCACATGTTTTCCTGCACAGATGCTTCTGGCCCTGGCTAGTATGTGGCTGTTAGAGTCTGGCCTGCTTTTTAAGGCATTACGTCCTGCAGCCTCTCCTGATGCTTTTGAACCTTTTAGTATACCTTCCTTGGTTTTAAGTAGGGAATTCGAAAGAGTTCTTAAATTGGATGTTAAGACTCTACTAGTGCCTCTTTCGCCTGAAAAACAACACCTAGTTAAATTTAGGTTGGCAATACCAAGTTGCATAAAGCCTTCCTCTTAAAATGCACTTTAAAATATTAAAATAATACAAGACACTGAACTTCAGAGAACTATATACATAGGTACAAAGTATGAGAGGTTATAAGTCTAGATATAGCCACTGGATATAACCGTGTAGAGCTAAGGGCAGCCCAGAATGTGTTCCTGCACTGTATGTACTGTTTATGACTGTTAAGTGTTGTTTCTACTTCAGTTAAAATGAAATCTCTCTAGGGAATGTGCAGGATCTTCTGCATTTCCACTGTATTTATAGACCACCATTGTGGTCTATAAATAGTAATTGTTTATATGTAGATATAATGCTCACTTTAACCTTTCCATTCCCCTTGCAAATAAATAACTGTTGCTGTCTGTGCAACCTTCTTTATTTTCTTTATATTATTAGAGAGAAATAGAATTATTTAGGGAAAAGTAAATTGCAGCATAAAGGTATGATATATTTACTGTGAAGACCACTAGTCATCCTGGTAACTGCTCCAGGATGCTGATAGAGATGCTTGGTGATGCGCTACGTGGACATCCCTTTTTGCACTAAAAACCAGGCGCCTGGCTGAAGGGAGTGAACTAGGTGATGCTACATGGTGGGAGATGTTTCTGTTCACTTTAACTGTAACTAACTAGTACTGATGACTGTGAGCTTTCAGAGCATGTCCTTATGCACAACATTCATTGCTACATTGTCCCTCATCCCATCTCCTTTTTATCTATAAGCTGGGGCTAACCTTGGTGACAGCAAATTATTTGTGTGGAAGGATCTGTGCCTGGCAGTTTAGGGCTCTGATTTCTTATTGCCCTCTATGCTGTAGACCTATACAGTAAACTTGATGCTGATTAAACAGAATCCACAAGTTTTTATTTCTTAAACTTTCAGGAGTTGTTGCCATTATCTTCATTACCACCAACTGAAGATGAGAGGCCCTGAATTTGCATGGGAATTTCCCCTGCCATTCAGTAAACTTTATGGGCTATTTATTGTTTATGTGGTAAATACCAAGTCTCCAAGGCCTTTCTGTCAAATATCCAGGCTGAATTTGAGAACAAATGGCTGAATGAAGAGCTTGTGTTTCCAGGCTTCTCCAGAGGGCTGGGGAGTTGATGAGGACTGGTAAGTGATACATCTGCCCTTTCTGCCTACACAAATTGAGCTCTGGAAAACTTTAGTGTGTAACCAAGTGATGATATACCCTGTATGGGGAATACTTGAAATACTGAGCAACTATTAGCTCATTTCCTTTTTCAGTGATGCTGGATGTGGGTGGTCAAAATGTGCATCTGCATGTGGGATTTCTGCCTTACTGGGGAAGGTGAAACAGAGGAGGATAGTGCTGGGAGTCAGAGTGGGACTTTGAAAAGCAGATCTGGAGCTCATGGGGCTTAATGCAGTTCCTGCAAAATGTCGTATGATACATTATAGGTATTCCCGAGGCAACTTCAGGTATTTCACACGGGCCAACCTGTGCTTGGATGTTCTTGGTCTCCAGGTTCTGCTCTGTCCCCATCACTCATATAAGGAAATTAGCCTCCTAAAAGAGCCTGAAGACTTGTCAGGGTAAAGTTTCATGTAAGTGATGGCGCTGTGTCTCCTTCCTGTACTTAATCTGTAGTGCCGTCACTTTGACATACTTTCCTACCTGTGAGAATGAGGAGATTACATGGAAATCTTTTTTTGTTAGGTTCCTGCATATGTTGTGTGTAGTGTGGCTTGCACAGTAATTTAAATACAAGTAGAAATTTGGTCTCCCAGGCATATTGGCTTTTGAACTCCTGAAACTGCTGCATCTCTACCCGCATAGAGCAATCTAAACCCCTTGGTTTGGAGAAGGTTCCTTGAGGTATTTATCCAGAGGCTTCATGTAGCAGCATATAAAAAGGTTTCTGTTATTCACCTCCAATCTGACCTCTAAAGACCCTCGTTCCGTGTCCCAGAAAGAAACTTATTCACTGTGGTAAAGAAGTACAGCTCTGGCATCTAGTCCCAAATTGCCTGAAACCGCACGGGGGGACTTCTGCTGAGTCCTCTGACTCAATTCCTTGAGCTACTAAACAGACTTAGAGACTGACTGTCTTGCTCTAAAACATCTGCCCAAATAAACTCTTTCTTTACAACCAGGAGCAATCTCTCCTCAGTGGTTGTATGTTATATCCACTAGCATAATGGCAGCTACAGAGAGCGGTAGGGAGTTGTTCTACTTTGAATTCTTGGAACAAATGTTGGGAATTAGTGCTTGCAGCTCATAAATAAGAGAGGTTTATTTTATATGCAACTCTACTCACCAGCTCAGATGTCTAAAGTACAGATGAAAAAGGTAACGGGTGGCACGTACTCAGTTTTCTTGGGGAAATTTCCATGAAGTTGAATGACCACATCAAAATCCCAGAGAAGGAAAGAAACCAAGAGAGCTAAGAAGTGACAAGAGAGAGTTTGGAAGCAGTTGGAGGATCGATGTGGCTGACAGGTAAGAGGGCTGTTCAGGCAGCAGAGGTAGGAGATGGGGGATGAGTTCTATGACTAATGTTAAAGTAATCTGAAGGGACAGCACAGAGTGGTGAGAGGTGAGCTGGGAGAATAAGAAACATGTTTTGCACTGGAGACGGTGACCCAACTTCCACTGAGCAAACAGGAGCTTCGTGCATATGTCCGGAGGCTGATTTGTCAGTGGATCAGTGGAGGAGAAAATAGGCAGCAAAACATGTAATTCTGCCCTCACTTTTACAACATTGTTCTGCATTGCTAGAGCTGCTTGGTGTGGATGGAGAAGAGTCAGTGGCCCTTCAAAGGGTGTCTCTAGTGATAAGCTCTGTTTAAGGCTAATTTCACTGCTGGTGATTAGCTGACACTCTGCAGCTGTGATAGTAGCGCATACAAAATACTATTAGAGATCAAGCTCAAGGTCTGGTGGGGAAGATAAAGGAAACAACTGTTCTTTCTCTTCCAGTACATGAGTTGGGCAGCAATGAGTGAAAAAACCCGATGTGTCAGGCACGAAACAAGTGGGTTGTGGGGTTTTTGTCCTTTATGCGTGGCTCACTCTCAGTTTCAAGTATCAAAATGCAGTTTCTGGTGCACAGGATGGTATCTTCTTACTGCTCTAGAGCTTGTAGTGAACTATTAAACTGAAGCAGCATTTTGTCCCTGGGCTTCCCCACACCTCTGTGTTGGATGAAGTGACCTGGAAAGCAATTGTGTATTTTATCTTCTTAAATACATGAAAGACTGAGATGGTTTTTGAGAGTCGAAGTGCTACATAAGTAAATGATCTGATTATTTTGAGAAAGATGCTGCCAAAGGTGGTCCTGATGTATATATTAGCTCACCTGAGGGCAATGTGGACTTCTTAGGGGAAAAGAGTGCATGCTGGAGAGCTTGGGGTTAGGTCAGTGGGCAGAGGTCATGCTGTAAAGCAGCTGAAACCCTTGAACTGATGATTGTGCTGAACGAGGAGCTAACTTGATGATGCTGGTGCACAGCTGCTCCAGGAAAACAGGTGTGCTGCCTTCACAAGACAGCAGTACTTCAGTTAGGGTTTTTCCCTTCTGAGGCTCTCTGCTCCATCTTACACTTAGAAGAACTGGAGTAAAGGACAGGTAAGCGTGCAGCGCATTCATTGGTTTTGTATAACTTTTCCTCTTCTTTCCTCTTGGTTTCTCGCAGTTGGCTGAAATATGTTAGTGAGCTCCTGCCTTCAGTTTACCAGCCTGCCTTCTGCAGGGTTTGTGTGGCTGGCTTTAACCCTATTCCTGCTGGTGGTAATCACTCCATGCTTGTGTGATCATGCAACAGGGTGGCAGTTCTTGTGTTTTGCCTGAAATCAGGTTTTAGACAGACTCTTTTTGTCCTCGATGGCCTCTTTAATCAAAAAAACCCCAAACCACCAGCACTGAAGCAAATAAGGCCTCTCTTTACACAGAAAAGAGTTTGATTTCAAAGCTGTCGCGTAACTGGCAGGAACAGAGGGGCACCACCAACTAGGAGAGCAGAAGGTAAAATAGTTTGGGCTCAATAAGTTGTACCCAGGAGCTTTTCAGAATATTGCAGCAATTTCCTTTTAACACCCCAGGCAGTGCACTTCATGCTGGCACATACCTTGAAACAGAGGTTAATAGTACCAGATGTTGGCTTGTAGTATTGTAAATTGTTTGTATTACAGCAGCACATGGTGGCCTGGCTCAAAGTGAGCAGTGCTGCATTGAGAAGGGCAGTCCAGGCCTTACCTGCTGGGTACGGATGATGGGACACAGAAGTGCCAAGATGTGACTTGCCCCGAGTCATAAAGCATTTCTTTCGGGGAACAGAAATCATTTCTCATGAAACTCAACAAGTAATATGTAGATGATGTCAGTTTTGGCACTTAACCCCGATGTAATGTGCTGCTCTATAGGTTTATATGGCACCCAGTTTGATCGTCTTTAATCTCAGTGTCTGTGACTTTATGGGGAAAGCTGGAAGTAGGATGGGAAGGTGTCAGTCTCTTGAATTTGCTCTAATCCCACAGGTTGCAGTAAATGGGTAGTAGCAGTGTATTGCGTATCATGGTGCTGCACATGACTGATCAGCTGTCCTTCAAATGCTGTTAACTTCAATCCAGTTAATCTATATTCCTGTATGTTGAAAACAAAGCAGTGCTGGTTGAGGGATTAGGGGAGGAATTAAGCATTTGTTCTCTAGTCCTGAGTGTTTATAAATCAGTATTAATTACTTTAGGTGCTTTTAGAGAGTTTACATGCCAGATTTTGTAATAATTTCATGATCCATCTGGGTAATAAAAATACTTCATTGCAGGAGAAGAAATAAAATCTATTGCTGTGAAGTGTAAGCATGCAAATCTCTTGCTTAATGGGGACTAACTGCTGTTATTATGGATTCTGAGAAGTTAAAAATAATAGTGGGGCTAGCCACATCCCACATCACTGCCTATAAACATGCTGCATAGTTTCAGCCCAGTCTATGGGAGAAGACAAGAAAGCTGAGCATAGGGCAGTGGAGCTCCCCTGTTCGAGGAGTAAATTTATGTGTTAGGTGCTTCTAAGGGTATAGGGGGTTTTGGGGATGCTATTTGAGGGTGAGGCTGTTTTTCAGGGCAGGGGGAAGTGATAAGGCATAGGGATACTACTGGGAAATAAAAGATTCTGTGGCGTTTGTCCCCTGGCTGGCAGTGGTGTTGCAGACACTATGCTGTAGTGCAGCAGTGCTGAGGAATGGTATGTGTGTGTGAAAACAAAGACATCAGTTATCTTCAAAGGATCATCTTTCCACTGATAAGGACAGTGCTCTCAAGGCAAAGAAAAGTGAGTTTGGCTGGAGCAGGAAATCTTGCACTAAGCATTTAGCGGGGCTATTGATTGCCCCAGATTCAGCATTTAATCCTTCATTTAATCACAAATCAATTCCACTAAGTGTTTGAGTTTCTTTAATTTCTCACCCAAATGCTTCAGACTTCTGAACAACGGAGTTCCCTGTGCAGGGCTTTGGGAGCTGCAGCCGAACAAAACCCCACATTCCTGCCACTTCGGTGCAACCAGACAGAAAGTGCTTGGAGCAAGCACATCTATCAGGGCTTGCTGTGTTTCTGTCTTTATACTGGAAGGATGGAGTCCTTTCCAAGCACAAACACAGGCTGGGTGGAGCATGGATGGAGAGCAGCCTTGAGGAGAAGGACTTGGGGGTGTTGGGTGATGAGAAGCTTAACATAACCCAAAAATACACGCTTGCATCCCAGAAACCACCTGTGTGCTTGGTCTGCATCCTGGGTCCTAGGTGTCCCTGCCCATGGCAGGGGTTGGAACTAGATGAGCTTTCAGGTCTCTTCCAACCCAAACTGTTCTGTTATTCTGTGATTCTTTCTAATACTTTGTCTCCTTAAAGTCCTTAATCAGCTTGGGGTTTTGCTAGAAAGAGTTTTTGGTTTTCTTTCCTTTGATCTGCATTTAGCTCACGGAATAGATAGGAGGACGTGGGTTATGCTCCTGCCTGTGTAACACTCAATCTTCAGTATTAACTTCTTGCAGTTAGTGCCAGAGCTTGGCTTTTGGGCCTGTTGAGAAACAGGAGGACTGGCAAACACCACAAATACGTGTAAATTTGTATGGCATGCCACTGTGTTCCCATCATCTCCGTGTTTGCTGCTGCCACAGCTTTTCCTGGCCTTAAGATGCGTCTGTTGTAATTTGCGGGCAGTGATATCTGCTGCCAGTAGAATAGCTACAGGTTTTTTAGGGTGCAATGTTTCAGTCTGCTCATAACTGGCTTTTAGGATCCTGGTTCTAATGTATTACTTAACTAATATTCGTTACTCTTTTATACCGGTTAAAATGGAAGGGACTCAATTGTTGTGCATTTATGTCACGGAAGTGCTTTATGATGACTAAATAATGATCTCCACAGGAGGAAGGAAACAAAATGGTCTGAGAGGGAACAAGTTTGAAAGCTTTGGTGCAGTTTCTTTTTCCTAATTAAATGTATTTTGTCATAATATTTTGGGTATAAACCTGGCTGGAGTAGCATTCTAGAAAGAAAGAACCAAAGCTCAAGGCTTCTGAATTGGTTGATTTGCTTTAAATATAGCTAGGTTTTAATCTTGAACTCTTGGAGTTGTTCAGTGCCTTGGTGACACATCCACCTCCCTGACATCTACATGCTGCCGTGGAAGGGAGGGTGCCTTGCCCTGCTTGCACTGGCCCTTAGCATGGGTAAGTAGTGCAGCACACTGGAGGTCACCATCTTGCTTTTGGGGTGATTGAGCTCTGCGCTATCCCAAGCTCCAGATCTACAGCACCACCTTAAACCTTAGCACAACACTTGGGTGTCTACCTGCCTTTCAGCGCTCTGCAGCACGAATGCTTTGTGTGATTGCTTATACTGTCAGTCTTGTTTGATATATCTTTCAGTACCGCTTTCATTTATTAGTTTCTCATGAGTTTTTAACCATTGTTTTCTATAATGGTAAAACATATCTGTGTATATGCAGAAAAAGGCAAGGGAGAAATATGATGACTGTGGGTGTTAAGAAGTGCTGGGTTTGGGTTTTTTATTGCCATGGTTTTGACAATAGCACGTTACTCATGAGCAGGACAGCCACTGCTGAGTTAAAGTTCCCCCACTGTAGTAAAAATCCCTCAGCTTTACAGTGCCTCATGCCATCATTTCTGTATTTATGCCATGTCTATTTGGTGACATAATTTGTTACCCACTTTTAATACATTCCTCTACTCTCTTACATTGCAGTAGTAGACATGTTATTTACTGGGCAAATGCTGGTGTTTCTATTAAAGTTACATTGGAGCATAACACATCCGTGGAAGGAGTTATAAATGGATGGGGGGACACTTTCCCAGATGACTAATTTAGCTGGTGACAGAGCTGAAATTTGGACTGCTGCTCCTTGGTTATAAAGCAAGAGCCTGGCTGATGATCCACATTCTATGAGAATTCAAGGTCTTGTTGGGACTGCAATATTACTGTTGGTTTACATCTTCTCTGGCTTAGTTATAGAGAAGATTAACGTCTCTGCCTTGTACCAGGCTATGGAACAGCCTTTAAAAGTCAGTATTGCCATTAGTGGGCACGTCCCAGCCCTTTCCGATTTTCTGCATTGATACCAATTGCATCTGCCCATGCCATATCACCATGGCTGGCCTAGGGGACTCCTAAACAGGGTACATCTAAGTTGGAGAGGGAGTTTGGTTGGGCCCAGGGAGGATGTTTTGTGGTTGGTGTGGGATGTTTTTTATGTTTTTTTGGGTTTTTTTAAATATCCTATATATATATATATATATATATATATATTCTGGAGTAGTGTATATATATCCATGTCTGTCCGTATTCATATAATATGGAGATATATATATATACGCACATATATATTTTATAACCTAATGCACCTTTTAGCCATTGCTTACTCAAACCCTGAACCTGTGAGAAGGTGATACTTTCGGTATCTAACCCCAAGTCAAGGCCAGCAGGGCTCTTGATTTTGTCTGTAATGACTTTGATACTGTCAAATCCTGAATGTTCCTGCCTGCACAGCTCTCCTAAACAGGGTATTTATTGGATATATGTATTTTATTGGTAAATATTTATTGACCCTAAATATTATCTTGTAAGTCAAGGTTTTCCGTTCAGTAACGATTTGTCCTCTTCCTCCTGAGCTTCCTCCAGTACTGCTTCGATATTGGGAAGCTCACTGGAGGAAAAGGTGGGCTCTGAGGGCAGGATATCCCTGACATAAAAATAAACACACACAAGATGGAATAAGAAACCATCTTTAGCAGTTAACAGAAGAAAGAATGCAAAAGGTGATGAATGGCAGAAGATATAAAAGGCTGATTTTCAGCTACTGAATTACTCTGCTAGCATGTGGTGCTGTGAGGAAAGCAATGTGATCTATGAAAATCAAAACATTGACTATCTGAGCTGGAGACTTCACTTCTGAAGGGTGCCAAATCCTGTTAAATTTTAATGAGAGTTTAGATAGAGCTCCTTGTGTGTCGCTGCTTGAAAAACAACACTTGAGACTGATAACAGCAGAGGGCCTGTGAGTTAACACCTGCAACACAGCATGTGGCTTTCAGAGCTGAAATATTGGCTGCTCTGAAAGGCGCTGTGGTCAGGGGTGGTGGGAAGCAATTCCTTCAGCCAAGCTATCAAAACTGCTGTGCAGTTGCTTTTGCTGCCTCCAAGCTACATGAGCTTACACGGCACGTGGGGCCTGTCACCATGGGAAGGGGAGAGTTGATGGAGTTTCCTAGATGGCCTGGAGTATCCAACCCTAGAAGTATGAGAAGAGAGGAGTGCCGCTTTGGGGTTTTACTGCTGTAATCATAGCTCAGCCAGTAGGTAATATCTCAGGCTTTGTTCGTGTTTATAGGTGGTGGCGAAGTGTGATCATACCTTCATCTCCTTTTGGGACGTGTTTTCTTAAAACAGGGCGCTGGTTTCACACCAGGCCCGCCTCTTCTACTGCTGGTTGCAAGAGCTGAAGTGGTCCTCCAGTGTTCAGGTGTGACAAGTAGCTTAATGAGAACAGCGTCATTCAAGTGGATAAGATTTGTGAAAACACCTCTATTTTTAAGAAGTTTTGCAAGCAAGCTTTCATGAGAGCTGAGAGGAAGGGGAAGGAGGATAAGAAAGCTAAGCTATTTCAAACCATCACTTTAAAGGCTTCAAAGTACCAATACTCATTAATTCCTTTGGCAGGTATTAGAATAATATTAATCCTGGTGCACTGAATTGGTGTTAGTGCAGGAGTCATAAGGACTTGTGCAGGCATTCAGCTGTAATTTAGCATCAATTAGCTAGGCCATTATTTAAAAGTGTTATTTTAATACATTGAATTCTCCAGTGTGTCCTCAGGCAGTTGCTGGAGCTGCCGTTAGATTCTCTTATCCTTCTCCATTTTTCTTTCTAGTTGTCATTGCTGTTCTCCTTTACTTGATAGTGTGTGCTTCACACAGGGCTCCTCAAGGGTGGCTGGCACTAGGGGCTCACATGCTGCTTAATCTAGTTCGGCTATAGGAAGCTGCTGCAAGGGGTGGTCCTGTCTGTCTCCAGACCTCTTCCCTCTGTTCTTTTTCCTCCCTTGTAGGACATCTAACATTTCCAAAGGCAGGATTTTAAACCCTTGAACACGTCCTCTGGGCCACATAACGGCTGCTCAGTGCAGCACTGTGCTGCAGGTCATGGAATCATAGAATCAGCTAGGCTGAAAAAGACCTTTGAGATCATCAAGTCCAACCATTAACAGAGCACTGCCAAAGCCACCACTAAACCATGTCACTGAGGGCTTCATCTACACTGTTTGTGAACACTTCCAGTGACAGTGACTCCACCACTGCCTTGAGCAGCCTGTTCCCATGCCTGGCTGCCCTTTCGGGGAAGAAACTACTCCTAATATCCAGTGTAAACCTCCTCTGGTGCAGCTTGAGGCCATTTCCTCTTGCCCTATCCCTTGTTCCCTGTCTGTAGAGCCCAGCTACTCCCTGCCTCCATCCTCCTTTCAGGCAGTTGTAGGGAGCGACAAGGTCCCCCCTGAGCCTTCTCTTCTCCACACTGACCCCCAGGTCCCTCAGCCGTTCCCATCACACTGTGCTCCAGGCCCTGCACCAGCTCCGTTGCCCTTCTTTGGCCCCGCTCCAGCACCTCAATGTCTCTCTTGTAGTGAGGGGCCCAGAACTGAACACAGGATTCAAGGTGCGATCTCACCAGTGCCCAGTACAGGGAGATGATCACTGCCCTGGCCCTGCTGGCCACACTGGTGCTGATACAGCCCAGGATGCTCTTGCCCTTCTTGGCTGCCTGCGCACAAGCTGCTCACGTTCAGCAGCTGTCAGTCAGCACCCCCAAGTCCTTTTCCATCAGGTAGCTTTCCAGCCACTTTTCCCAAAGCCTGGAGCATTGCAGGGGGTGTTGTGGCCCAAGTGCACATTATGTAGCCAGCACCCAGGAATGTGGCATTTGTTCCTGACCCTGCTTAGAGCTGCACAGAGATACTCAAGGTCTGGAGGCTCTGTAGCTGTGCTAGTGCCCTACTGTAAGAGGCTGCATGGCCTTACCTGTTACAATGGTACTTGTTCAGGGGAATACTTGTGCCTTCTACTGCAAAAAAGGTAATGGTTGCTCATTTTATCTCCCTGTTCTTGGGGAATGCCCTAAAACCAGCTTCTGCCTTCTGAGACTGACCCTTAGGATGTAGGTGTAAAATGCCTAGTACAGCAAAATGCTCACTCAGATTGCTCAGGGTTTCTATGTATTTCTATAGTGCAAATTAATAAGAGGAACCTTGTACTTGAGTGTGGAACAACCTTTTTCGCCATATAAGGTGTAAGAGCTCATCTGCCGTCAATCACTGCTGTGGAGTAGTTCACTGTTTTGCATGGAAGAGTTTGGGATATTTAGGCATTTCTATCTCAAGAAAAAGAACAGCCTCTGCCTTGCTGTTTCCCCACAGCATGATGATGGATGTCTTAGAAGGGATGTGCTGCAGAGACCCCTGCAGTCACTGTGACTGGCGCTTGGATTTATTGTCGTGGTGCTCCTGACTTCTGCTGAGGAGCCTGATGAACACTGCATTTTGTATCCTTAGGTATAAAGTGGGAGGTTCCCCTACACTTCAGTCAATGTCCTCAGTATTACTACAGGTACTACTGTGAGCAATGTTTTTGCAGACCAACAGTTGGTCAAGTGTTAGCAGACCATGCCAAATCAGCAAATTCAAAATTGGCAAAACCTATGGCAGTCACTACCAAAAGCTCCTGGTTTCAGTAGAACCATCCAAATCACTGAATTCAGGCACCTCCTGTACTGCAGTATATTTTGTTTGATGTACCAGATGCCTTTGTGAGAGTGGTGTGGGTGCACGCTCATAACTGAGGACCGCTGAAGTTTCTTGTAGAGGATGGTAATACCCATTTACTAATAGGGGAACATCTTTCACCAGGCATCCCCACCATCTTGCTCCTCTCAGTAATAAACATCACAAGAGAGCAGTGAAACAGCTCTCTAAGTGGGAATTTACAACTCCACTGCATCTCTGATATTTAGTTGCTGTAAAAATGATGGGGTTTATGTCACAGTAGGGTTTTCCTCCCACACTCCCTGGTTTCTTCACGCATCCCAGATCCATGGGCAGTAGTTCTAGGTTTCTCTCCTTCTCCTGTTCCACAAGTACTTTCTCTTAAGCTTAATCAGAGTGAGTAATGTCCTTTATCATACTTAGCTTAATTTATAGCTCCAGTTTTAGACTTTAAGGAAGACCTGACCATGAAGTTTGTAGTTTTCCATCAATCTGCTAATGATATCTCTCCCCATAGTATATCCCTGCATTTAGTTATATTTCACTTAGTGCCGATGTTACGATTTTTAGATGCTGTATTTTTTTCCTTCTAAGCAATCAGAATCCTTTAAAATGCTTTACAAGTCTTTTTTTGCAAATAAGAGACAATTGCTGTTTCTTGATATTTTGTTCTCTCCCCTCTCATCCTCTGCCCTTTATAAGAACATCAGTTCTGTTGAACCTGGCTTAACCTCAGTGCCGTTCATCAGGCTGGGACTTTGATCTGTCATCTAGCCTATGCATTTGACTGTGTTTTCTGCACAGTGATGCGGACCGAGATGCTGTAAAAGAGATGGCCTTTTCTGTTGTTTTGCATGGATGTTTAATCAGTCATTTAGCACTTAAACCCCTGTGGGCAATGCAGTGGCCTTTCGTTATGTTCTTGGCTTTCATGCAAACTTCTGTGATGTGTTTGCTGAAGTATTTTAGATTTGTTGTGGTAGACCAGCAGTGTCCCCTGTTAGTCATGTCATCCCTCCACCTCCCTTCCTCTGAGGTTCCTCCTTTTGGACTTCTGCAGCCAACCTGGGCTGACATCCCATCTAGTGAAGACTTCATGGCAGTGAGTGAGAACAGAGTCCTTACTTTCCATCTTTTGTCTTTGTGAACATCAAAGAGTTGCAGGTCCCAGCAAGTGAGGTGCCAGAAAGTGAGGTTTGGTTCGAGGTTCCCATAAAGCAGAATTGGCAAGTCCACTTGGTTTTCCTCTGCAAATTATATCAGGACTCATAACTGAGCAGCAGCTGCTGTTTGGCCCTCTCCTTTTGATCCAGCTGCTTCTGTGCTTCTTGCTAGTGCCTGTGGGTGCTAAAGTAGTAGCTGTCAGTATAACTTATCCTTCCTGTGAATGGCAGAGTTGTAGAGTGAAATGCTGGGAGCTGACGTGTTAGTGCGCACATCCCAAGTGACAGCCACTTCCCTGACTGTAACCGCTGATTATGGCTTTCAGAAATCCTGAAGTAGTCAAGGGATCAAGAGGTCAAACCCTGGCATTCATCAGGGCAGTGTGTGCAGTAAATCAGTGTATTGTAGAAATGTGTCCCTGCCTAAGGCACAGGTTGCAGAACTGAGAGATTTCCTAGTTTCATTGTTTGAAAGGAGAATTGATCTTATGTTCAATTCCTGCTGCATGTCATCAGTTGAGCTATTATTTATTTATTTTTACGTTGGGCATAGGCTATGCTTTAATGCTCACTGGAGATGTTCAGTTCAGTTCTCTCTTGTTCTGTTCAGGTTTTGAGATAGCTGTCACTGTGGTTTCTGAGTACCTTCCACTGAGCAAGTAGCGACAAGACAGGGGGGAATGGCTTAAAACTGACAGAGAGGAGATAGAGATTACACATCAGGAAGAAATTCTTCCTTGTGAGGGTGCTGAGGCGCTGGCACAGGGTGCCCAGAGAACTGTGGCTGCCCCATCCCTGGCAGTGTTGAAGGCCAGGTTGGATGGGGCTTGGAGCAAGATGCTCTAGTGGAAGGTGTCCCTGCCCCTGGCAGGGGTTGGAACTGGGTGTGCTTTAAGGTCTCTTCCAACACAAACCATTCTATGGTTCTATGACTAGCATATGTCTTGCTTAGTTTCTTGTCTGGTCCTTGGGGATAAAACTGATTTGGATTTATTTTGCTAGTTAAGCAATTTATTTATTTTTAATGAAGTACAGATGTGGCCATCTAAGCCAGTAGAATTTGACCAATTGCCTTCAACAGTGTCAATCTTTGCTGTGCATTTGAAGAGTTGCTGTTCATAAGGGTTAATCCTGAGGCATGCTGAATGGCCACAACTCCTCTTAAAGTAGAGGACAGGTAATGGGTGCTTGATATCTCCCAAGATACCTGGGAAGAGAAGCTACGTTGTGCTCCTGTGCATGTTTCTAGATTGAAATATACTCTCATGTAGTCTTAATTACAGCAGTCCAACAGCTTTCAAAGTTCAGTTGTTAAGAGCTTTTAAAAACAGAAATATGTGTATATTCTGCCCAGCCCAGTGAACAATGTTTTCCTTCAACCTTTTGTAGCAGAGATTGTAGAGTTTGCAGTAACATTTTAAGTGCTTACATTATAGTGTCAGGATAGATGTCAGGGGAAAATAATCTCTTCCTGATAAAATTTGCTGCCTCATTGATACTCAGCTTGAAATAGAAGATTACAGGGAACTGCGCAGGTCTCGACTTTGTGTTTGAACACACTTGTAATCAGATGTCTGTGTTGAGGGAGAGATCTTGAGTAGGTGTAGGTCGCTCCGCTGCTGTTGTTTTCTATTGTGTTATGGTAGCTTGCAGCTTGTTAACTCAAAGATCACTCAGCTGTTGGCTCTCTGTGGTTGCTCTTGCACCAGTTGAGTGCAATCCGTGATGCAGAGTCACACCACTGCCACTTCTTCTCTCATAGTACCTCTGGAGTCATTTGTGCATCTGTTACTGAGGAAGTACAGGGTGGTTGCCCCCAGCTTCAGTCAGTCTCTGTGAATCGGCTGCAGGCAGGATGTGCAGCCTTGAGGAAGGCTCTGGGGATGGAGAGGTGCAGGGGTGAGCAGCATGGGTGTGCAGGGTGCTGGGGACAAAACCCTTTAGGCAAGGATCTCAAGGGTTTGGTTGGTGTCACTGGAGGAAGGAGGAGGATTTAATGTGAAACTGGATGTATGAGTAGGAAGAGACAACACTAACAATGATGACCAGATGCAGTGCAGGGATGGGGAGCTGGTTTATGTCCTTGTTGTGATGCAGAGCCATGAATGTTTTCTCTGGACTGTGCGGCTATACAAACAGGCTGCAAGGTTCCTCTAGTGGCAGCTTGGTTCCAGTACGTGTTTGGTGCTTACTCATGGAGTGCTTCAGGAAGATGCTTACTTTCAGTCAGCCACAGTGATTTTCCTTCTTGTTTGTGAACTAGATCAGGGTCGTGATTTGAAGGCCTTGAAGATGACAGCTGATGCTTAGACATATAGGGGGGTCTGGATTTGCAGCAGCTCTTTGTGTTTGGCTGCTAGGTATATATCTTCTGGAGTACTTCTCTGAGCCCATCACTTATTGACACAGAATGTGACTGAAAACCTAACTCTGGGGTCGAGAGATGGTTTTCACTCACCTTACAGAAGTGAAGCACAGACAAGACTCTGTAGGGGAAGGTTTTATAATTAAATAGCTTTAGCTCCTGCTTTCTGTCTTTACACAGATTGTTATGTTTTGAAAATCTTAAATGACTTGCGGCTACTAGGTGGAAATCTGCCCCCCTGCAACACGACTTGTACCTTTTTGTCTTTAAGCTATCTTCTTAAATGGATCAATACAACAGATAAACAGACACTACCTGTAGGACTGTCCAACCACAGGGTGCTGCCTTTTGGTCTCTCCTGGGCTCTAGGAGAGCTTAAGGGTATAGGCGCCATAGTGGCTTCACATTTAAGACAGAAGTTCCTGTCTGCCCAGCCTAGGAATGCATTTGGAAACACTTTCTGGGAGAATGGAAGTAAATTCAGTTAGCAATGGTGTCTGTGGATCTGCTGAAGGAGACTGTCTTTTTATTTTGACAAAGGTTTTGATCAAGGGCATTTATTTCAGCTAGCTTAATGATTTATTATGTTTTCCATCCCTTTCTGTTCAGATTTCTGGTTTAGGTGATACTAAAAGGTACCACCTCAGATTCAATTGAAACTTATTTTGTTTTGCAGAGGTTGTAAGTTGTTATTTCCTAGTGTGGACGTACTGTTAGTAGGCAAAATTCATTTTATGGAGGAGGCCCTCCTTGTCAGAGTAAAGAGGAGTTGAGAAAAGCTGTTGGAGTTTACATAAAGCAGCAACATCCATAAGCCTGCAGGATGGAACCCTTTACAGGGCATGAAGAGCAGTCCAGATTTATCTGTGTGCTTAATTGTGTGGCTGATAGTCTTGTCATAGCCATGCTGTGGCTGGGGTCTGAATAGGAAATGTTTGTGCTCTGCTGCTGTACATAGATCCCAGCATTGAAATTCATGAGGTTTCACCAAGGCCAGGCTGGACAGGGCTTGGAGCAGCCTGCTCTAGTGGAAGGTGTCACTGTCCATGGCAGCGGTTTGGAACTGACTGAGCTTTAAGGTCCCTTCCAACCCAAACCATTCCGTGATTCATCGCAAGTCTGATGATAGGGAACGTTTGGTTGCCAGGAGTGGGACTTTGTGAGAAGTTTGACTCTAGTTAAAAAATGCCTCACAACCTCACACTAGAGAAAACATAACCTCTTCATGATAAAGAGCTGAAAGGTACAGCCCAAAGCATTAAACTCTGGAAGGCACATACAAAATTTATGAATAAACTCCACAATGTTTTAGTTGTTTGGGTTTCTTTTAGCAATGTCTTTAAATCCTGTGCTTGGGGTGCTTTAGTTGTCTTGAGGGGGAGCCTTGGTTTTTGAGGTTTTTGGGAATCAGCCTTTCAGAAGTACCTGTCAGTGTGAAAACATGTCCTGGTGGTTTCCGCTAGACTCATTCTCCTTCCAGAAGAACAATCAAGGAATGAACAGAGCTAAGCAGGAGGACAGGGTTCAACCTGATGGATTCAGATTTGGCTCAGATGTCCGCTGCCTCCCGGATCAGGGGTGGTTATGAAGCGCAGTGTCTTGGTTCTTGATGCTGTAGTGCCTGAGGCAGTGTGATGATGATGCTGTCCCTTCAAGCAGCAACATGTCATTGTGGCCTTTGAACTATGTAGGCATATGGCCATCATCTTGCCTTGGAGGAACCCCATCAGCAGGGTGGCAAGCAGGTGCTCTGTGCTGTTTGTAGTCATCTCCAGGAATCCTGCTTGATTTCTTTGCAAGACCAAGGCTGAAACAGCATGGTTTGGTGTCCTTTTGATGAAGAATCAGCTGAAAACACTCCCCTGCGGCATGTCTTGCTGATTGTCTATATTTACTGAATAAAGAAGTTCTTATGATATTCCTCTGATTTTGAGCACTGCAATCAAGAGAGGATAATTTTAAGAAAGGAAGCGCAATGTTACGCGCTGCTGAGCAGCTAATGAGGGATCGCTAGATGGGAATAATGGGTGGCAGGAGAGAGGCTTCTGAAAAACCTGGGTTCAGAAACTAAGTAGATGCAATGAAAGCTATCTTTCAGAACTCTCTGGCAGAGCTTTGAAGGAAAGTCTTCATCTGGCATATGAAATAAGCAAGAATTTCGTATAAAAGCCCATGCAGAAATCAGGTTGGATTATGTGCCTAGATGTGACATTCTCCCTGCATTCATTCCGACTTCCTTTTATTACTGTGTGATCTGACCATAACCACTGCCGAAGCCGGGTCTGCCCGCACAGAGCATACTGAGCTTCAGTGCCCAGGGCACCAAATCCATGCACTCTAATTCGTGAATTTGAAGGGCGGGGGAAATCTTTTCCGTTCCCAGAAGTGATCTCTGCCTGGCTCGTGCTGGAGTACAACACAAAGGAAAGGCAAGCACAGGTGATAAATAAGCTTGCAGACCTTAATCAAACTACCTTGAGCAACACTACCACAGACCTCTGCTCACCCGGTAACAAATTCCATGTCAGGTTTCTCTGTCTTCTTTCATGTTTTACACTCAATTGCAACACGTTTGAACAAAGTGCTTTGGTCAAGAGTAGCAAATGCTCCTGTCTTCCGCTGGAGAGTTCCTCTGGCTCTGAGCAGGGGTTGGCGATGTGTGTGCAGGACACACGTGGCTGAGGCCACTTTTGTTACTGATACAGAAGCTAAGAGGGGAGTGCAAACTTTGGGAAGTTGGTAGCACATTGTTGGGGGAGCGGCATAAGAGCCCAGAAGCTGGGAGGAGAGGAGCAAGGATTATTAGTGCTGAAGAGATGTAGTGGTGGCCTTCTCCAAGTGCTCTGCTTAAGGTTCACCATGGCACCTGGCATCCATAGGACACTACTGTGAGAGCAGTGTATTTTAAACCTCTGCTGGTTGCTGAGGAGCAAGTGCTCCTCTGCAGAGTAGGTCATACTGTAGGAAGGAGGACAGCCTCTGTCAATAAAGAGAGGGAGCACGCTGCGTGTCAGAGTAAAACATAGCATAGTTTGGGTTGGAAGGGACCTTCAAAGCTCCTCTCAGTCCAACCCCCTGCAATGAGCAGGGAAATCTTCAACTAGACCAGGTTGTGCAGAACCACATCCAGCCTGGCCTTGAATGTCTCCAGGGATGGATGGTGCATCCACCATCCCTGGGCAGCCTGTGCCAGGATTTTGCTACCCTCATTGTAAGAGTGTTTTTTTCTCACATCCAGCCTGAATCTCCCCTCTTTTAGTTTAAAACCATCACCCCTTGTCCTGTCACAACAGGCCCTGCTAAAAAGTCTCTCCCCACCTTTCTTATAGGCCCTTTTTAAGTACTGAAAGGCTGCAATAAGGTCTCCCAGAGCCTTCTCTTCTCTAGGCTGAACAACTCCAACTCTCTCAGCCTTTCCTCATAGCAGAGGTGTTCCATTGCTTTGATCATTTCTGTGGCCCTCCTCTGGCCTCTCTCCGACAGGTCCATGTCTTCGCTGTGCTGAGGGTGCCAGTAAATATCCCAAGTGCTGGCCACCTGCCATCTTCCCCTGCAGCCTGGGCCAGTTCCTCCCTCCTGCCATCAGTCCAGGGCAAGCTCTCCTCTCAGTAGCCAGCCTGTCCTAGAGCTCGCCCTCTGTGATGTCCTCCAGGAAGCACAGGGATGGTGGGAGCAGGTGGGCAGCAGGACAGAGGCGGCACCATCCTGAGACATGGCAGTGAGCAGAAACCTGTCTCAGCTCCGGCTGTGCCAGGGTCTTTGCCTAGTGCCATCCTGGTACCAGTGTGCCAGGCTGCCACAGCCCTCTCGTCATGGCATTGACTGTGAGCACCAGGCAGGCTGTTGAAAGGCCGCGAGTTGTAATGGGTGTTAGCCTATGATGTCTCTTTGCAGACTGGGAGCCACTGGCTTGCTTGGTAGTCTCAGCTATCCCGCAAAGACTGCTGGCTTTGGGAATGTGTGGAGATAGTGAGAGTAGTGGTGGCCCCACTGACACATGCAGCTCAGAGCTTCGTCAGAGCAGTGTGTTCATAATTGGTGCTGACCTCTTGTGAATTAAAGTGTTGCTGTCATGGCTAGCTCAGAACATTGTCCTACAGCCCCACAAGCTTAGTTTTGGTTTTGGCCATTCATAAATGTTTGCCACAACCTGTATCTGGAATACTGCATGCTCCTGATCATTGCTGCTGTGGTGGTTGTGAGGGGCAGGAGGGCTCCCCTGTGCTTCCCCCCAAAGCTAGCCACCATCGTGCCTTCATTGTGTGGCTTTGCCAGAATAAGGTTCCCTCCCCCAGAAGAGAAAACAGGGTTTGTGCTCCTTTGTTGGTCGGTTGAATGCAGCCTGATGAAAGGAGCTAAATCCTCGGCTGCCTGCAGTCAGGCTCCAGGAGCACTGCCCAGCACTGGGTGTGAGTGCTTGCAAGTCTCCCCCCACACTTGCCCTGGAACAAGCGCTGCCTTACTGGCACTTTAGGAGGCCTGTTAATGCTCCACCAGCTCTGCCATGATTTATAAGCTGCTCTGTGGGTACAAAATTGCAGATGGCTGAATATTAAAACTGCACCAGAAACAGCAGAGCGTTTTCTGGATGAGCCTTTGGCTGCAGTATTGAGTGGGAAGCCCACATAGCACTGTGGGTTTGTTCAGAGGCACAAGGGCAAGCAGGCATCCTTCCCAAGCAGGCTGCTCATAGGGACCTCACTGACCCAGGCAGGCTCACATCACCCTTCCCAAAGGGCAGGCTGCATCTTGGAAGACGAACTGCCTGCCCTGCAGAATCAAAAGGGAAAGGCAGAATTTGTACCTGCAGGGTTTGGGGGTTGGGTTAGACTTTTCCCCCCCCCGCCTTGTAATAGATTGTGCCCTGAAGTGGTGAGGTTCTGTGTCTGCTGGGCTAAAATTACCTTGTGATCTTAATGACTTGAAGTTTTAAAAGTTAAACTCTAGCAGCAATTGATGTGGCAGATATAGTTTCTTCAAATAAGAGGGAGATGATGAGCAGTCAAGAAGGATGAATAGATTATTGTTTTTATTGAAGGTATTACGGAGGGAGAAATTCGTCTCATGAGCAGGCTTTCTTTTCTTACTCCCGTCCTCTCAATAAATCACTGCCACTGAGTCAGTTAATACTGTTTGGGGATCTTGCTCAGGAATGTTTTAGATTGGAAGAAAGAAATTCATACAACAAAACAGACTGTCTGTGATCACTGTAAGGGTTACCAGAGTTTAGAAAAGGTAAAATATTTACCATCTGATTCACATTATAGGTAAGATAAAGATTGAATGCTAAGGTGGGGAGAACAGCCTGAAGGTACAAGCCACTCCTACCAATGCCAGCAGGGATTAACGCTCTTGCTCTTATTTGTTTGCTTTGTACTTGAAAGTCTTTGCTGCAGTAACTTCAGACTATAATTAGATTGACTGGAAAACCAAATTATCTGCGAAGAACTACTCAGATCACGAATGAGGAGCGTGAGCTTTATTTGTCCACCCTAAGTGTGTGTCACCTTCAACAAGCAGCAAAATAATTTCAGCATTTAATAAAATAAAAGGCAGACGTGCCTTAGGAAGTTGGATAGAAAGACTAATACAGCAGTATTAGTCTATAGAAACACAGAGTGTCGTGGCTTCTTCA
The DNA here is from genome assembly GCA_039720435.1 of Amazona ochrocephala. NCBI lineage: Eukaryota > Metazoa > Chordata > Aves > Psittaciformes > Psittacidae > Amazona > Amazona ochrocephala. Next base: position 16,574,262 of record CM077884.1, on the reverse strand, counting down.
GCATGACAGACTTAAATGGCTTTGATAAGAGTTTATGACTGGCAGCCTGATTCAAAGCATAGCATTTACCTGCAGTTGCAGCACTTTGTGTTTGGATGAATAGATTTCACTGAACATTGTTCTTTGAACTTAATTGAGCAACAGAAAACCCACTTTCTAGGCTTACACTAGCAGCAGTTTTGAAGGTCATCTGGGTTTCTTTTTAACGTGTATTTTCTCATCTCACTGTTACATCTGATGGAATGCTCACACAGTTTTAGTGAAGTGTGTGATAAATGTGTGGGGTTGGAGCATCCCTGTCTCTGGCACTGTCATTGAAGGTGTCTGATGTTGCTCAGCAGCTGAGGAACTCTGACCAGTAACACAAGTGCTCTGGAAAGTTTGCGGATGCCTCTAGATGCTGGACCACAGTGCTGACTTCCCACGGGCTCTGGGGATGAGAATTGAGTTTGAGGTAACTGGAATGAATGTCCAGAGCAGTCTGTCTTGCAAAACCTTGCTCCCTAGGGAAGGTTTGCCCAGAAGTAATCCAGTTTTTGCTTGAAATGAGTTTGAGTTGGCTGCAGAGCTTTAGTCTGCTTTTCTCTGACAGCAGACAGGAGGGGGACCACCAACACTGTGTGTTGCCCTTCCCCTCTGCCAGCACTGCCGATGGTAGGAAGGCGTGAGAATGAATTTACTGGGGGGAAAAAAACAAACCTTTTTTTGTGTGGGGGGGGTAAGTTGTCAAAGGGGAAGCGGAAAATGAGGTTTGATCAATCCTTCTTCTGTAAGAACTGAAGCTGGAGCTAAGTCCTGGTGCTGATCTTCACCAGTGTCCGTTTGTCCACAGCGCTGCTGCAGGCTTGGGCTAAGGCTCTGGCAAGTAAGGGCAGGGATCTTACAACTGAATAAAGTGTGAAGTCTATAAATTTAACAGGGCTTGCATTGTCATAGGATCATGTCATAGAATCCCAGACTCGTTTGTGTTGGAAGGGACCTTAAAGCCCATCCAGTTCCCACCCCCTGCCATGGGCAGGGACACCTTCCACTAGAGCAGGGTGCTCCAAGTGCCATCCAACCTGACCTGGAACACTGCCAGGGATGGGGCAGCCACAGCTTCTCTGGGCACCCTGTGCCAGCGCCTCAGCATCCTCACAGGGAAGAATTTCTGCCTAATGTCTGATGTCAGTCTCTCCTCTGTCAGGTTAAAGCCATTCCCCTTGTCCTGTCCCTACAGGCCCTTGTCAAAAGCCCTTGTAGAAATTGTCTCACTTCTGACTTTCCCCAGTGTTTCACATGGTTAAGAAGGAAACTTCTGAGCATCTTTTGGCACAGGCCAGATTCTTTGGTCTGTATTCAGAAGATCTTTTTTATTTTCCCTGTGCAGTTAAATCTTCTGGAGGCATCTCCCCTGGCTGCCTTTCTTGTGTTAAGCAAGCACATAGGAAGCTGGCAGCATCCTTAAAACTTCATATGCATTTCTTGGGACATATGAATGTGATGAGATGTGAAACAGTTTGACTGACTTCTCTTGGGATCCACTTACTTTCAGGAAGACATGTTGTCCTCCAAAGAATCCTTTGAAGAGTTTCTCTTGCATGCTCAGATGAGATACCTGCAGGAGTAAGAAGTAGTTTGGTGGTTGGAAGCCAAAGGATGGCATTCGTGTCATGCATCACCTATTAGTTTAGTTAGTTTTAATTTTTACTTTATTTTGTGATGAGGATGGAATGCAGGATCAAACTGCTCTCGTGTGCTTCAACTTTGAAATTAATGCTTTTGTTTTTGGCTGCCATCACATTTGCCCTTTTAATGAACTAACCAGTGGCAATGTTGGCACCCACATGCTACCCTACCAGAGGCAGCACTAGCACTGTGTTGAAACTGAGCTTCCTGCAACCTGAATTATGGCTCCCTAACACAAATGTGCAACCTGGCCTTTGGGGAAAAGAAGAGAATAACATTGCCTGTAGGCATTGTGGTTGGCTGTATTGAGGAAGGTGACAATGACAGTGTGTTTTGTAGCCACTCCTGTGCTCTGAGGAGGAGTGGGGTATTGACCGCAGCAGAAGTGCATGGTGTAGGGGGCTGCCGCTCCATAGTATGCAGTTATGAAGAGCCCCACTCCTGGCCTCTCATGGACTCCCATTTCCTATTCTCCTTCAGACTGAGTTCAAATATCAAAGGTCAGCGTAAGTTCATGTTACTGTTTTACCATAGGAGTGTATGGTTATTGGAAAATCATAAGAAGTACAGGGGAATCAGGTTCTGTTTAATACCTGGTTTCCTTCAAGGAGTCATCAGTTCTCAGAATGTCTCTGGTGATGGTGCTGCAATAGTCTTGGTCAGCATGCTCTCTTTATAAATCTTGTAGTTGCTGTGCTTGCTAAGCTTTCCCACAATGTTAGTTTTTGGTGTTTGCTTGATTTAGGTGTATTTTCTCCACCTTGTTGGTACAGTCCCTCCTCTCTGTGGTGAAGCAGGAACAGTGGAACTCTCATGCAACTCTGCTAATAAATTCTTAGTCTCTTATGAACTGCAGCAAAGGGGAAGGAATTAAATATGGAGAGCAAGCACCTGTTTTCTCAGGAGGCAGGACTAACGTGCTGCTCCCTCCTGCAAGGCTTTGGGTGCCTATGGAAGTACTGGACTATTACGCCTATTTAATGTGCTTAGCATTAGAGGTCGAAAGAGAGGGCTGACCTCAATATCCATAGGTTTCTGGCTTGCCTTCAGCTACAAAATCTGCTTCACTTAAAAACACCTCATTCCCCACCCAGCTGTGATAGGAAACCTCCTCAGTCACCTGCTCAAACATGAGTGTCATTGTGTGGCTTCTTCTGAGAGCACACTCCAAGCAGGAGTAATTGTGCAGAGGTGGGGAAGTGCTAAGCTCAAGTTGTAAAGTCCTTGTTGAGGAATGAGCTGAATGCTTCACCTTAGTACCCCAGCTAGCACTATGGACCTGACCTGTAAGTTAGTCACTTTAAAACCTTTCTCATAAACAACTGAAATAGTGTTGGAGTGTTAATGAAAATGGAAAGGAATAAAAGGCAATGGGGAATAAAGGCAAAGACCTGAAAGGGAGTCTGTGCCCTAGGGGAGTGCAGGGGAGAACAGGAAAAGGAATGAGACGAAGAAGAGAGAAAGAGAATAGAATTAAGATTCATAAAGAGGTAGGAAAGAAATAAAAAATGCAAGCAGGAAAGTGCTAGAGTTAAGGCTGTCGAAAGAAAAGCAGAGAGATGGGCAGAGACCTTCCTTTCCCGTGTGCTGTGTGCCCTCTGTGTGGTGCTGTACAGTAGTGTATAGAATAAGGTCCTTCAGACGTGGTTTCTTGCTGCTGTGCACTGGGTGACCATAATGCCCATGGGCAAACCCTTGAGGCTGCCTCAGCAGATGATGTGGTGTGTTGGAGCAGAACAGCACACAAACCGACTGTCCATGTCGTGCCTTTTGGGCGCTCTTGCCGCAGGCTATTTCTTACCTGTAGACAGAATGCCTGCCAGCGATGGGTGTGTGCTCCTGTGCACGTCCCTCTGTTTAGTTTCTGCTGAAAGGAACCCCCTTCCTGTGCTGTGTGACTACCACAGCCTTGTGAGCTAAAGCACGGTGGGTGGCGTTGATGGGGAGATGGTCTCTGAGGCATGCTTGCTTACAGTCTGCAGCTTTAGTGTACACACACACTGAAACACCCATGAGAGAGCTGCCGTTTTCCTTAGCTCAGCTGGCCTAAGCTACAGGAATTGAGTCTGCAGGTGTTGGATTTATCTTCATTTACATACCTCAATGCATGTGAGACAGAGGCTTGAGGACCCGGAGCGTGCTGAGCTGTCATAACTTAATCTCAGTATTGTACTTAAATCACTGCATTAATGCAGGATAGGGGTGTTTTTCCTTTGCAGGATCAAGGACCTGCTTTAGGAAGAGATAAGTTTAGGGTCAGTGCTGAATACTGAGCACCAGATACGGCTGAGTAATGTGCAGTCTAAATGGTCTCTGCGCTTGCTCACAGCCCGGTGATTTAGCATACAGATACAGACTTGGAAGGTTCAAGCGTGGATTAGAACCTCTCATATTAAGTCTGAAATAACAAGTCCAAAATAGATCAGGTTCACTGGAATGGGTTGCCCAAAGAAGTGGTAAATGCTCCATCCCTGGCAGTGTTCAGGGTTAGGTTGAGCAGAGCCTTGGGTGTCCCTGCCCGTGGCAGGGGGGTTGGAACTGGATGATGCTAAGGTCCTTTCCAACCCAAACCACTCTGTGATTCTATGAGAAGTTATCTCTCTTGAAGCTGGTGGATGTTTGGCAGTTCTTTATGTGCATGCACTATTGCAGGCTCCTCTCCAAAGGTCAGTCTGTCGCTCAAACCCAACAAAACTGAAAGTGAAGAAAGAATTCACACTTGAGCTAATCCCAGTTCAGTCAGGTGAGAGAAGCTGGCCTAAAAGTAGCCTCCAGGTCTCTGAAAAATTACTTTCTCAATATTTGTAACATTGCAGCATATAAAGGTCCCAGCCACTTATGCCTTATAAGTGTTATTTTTTCTTCCCCTTAGTGAAGGATGTTTGGGGTACATAATTCTAGAGCTTCTAGACCAGTAGTTTGGGAATGTGTACAGCCATCCTCAAACATCTCCAGGCTTGCTGCCCACTCCGCCACTCTTCAGTTTGACCTACTCTTATCTCGGGAACCAAGTGTTTGAAAACAAACCAGCAAATAACACCACTGTGTAAAAATTCTCTGGAATGAAGGTTTGGTTTTATTTATGTGGGTGTGGAGCCAGGGATCAGAGGCAATAATATTCCTTATTACTTAAGAGTCTTCGTTTTGAGAATTGCCCCAGTTCAGCTTGGTTTCTAGTCCTGAAAGGTCACTGCTATTGCTTTTATATGGGTTTTTTTGGATAATTTGGGGTTAGAACTAGATGATCTCAAGGTCCTTTCCAACCCTAACTATTCTGTGATTCTAATATGAACAAGAAGCTAAGGGCCAGTATTGTGTGTTGGGTTTGTCCCGGACTCTGCCAAGTTCATTTCCCGTCCTGGGCATGACTTTCTTTCTTTGAAGCATATTGCAAGTCAGGTCACACAGTCTTGTCTCATTTCTTTCTGATGGGCCTCAATAAATCTGTGCCAGAGTGAGAGGTGTAATGACTGCAGCCAGCACACGTCTCACCTCTGCATGACTAGCTCTGTAATCATGAGGAGCAGCAGATCTCCAGTGAATATTGGATATTTGCTTCCTGGGTTTCCAGTGTATTGATGGTAAGAGTCAGGGTTTAAAACTGCCCTCTTGAGATTCATGTCCCGTTTCCTCATAAAGTGCCCTTCTCTCAAGTCTGTTAGTCTCTGCTGGGGATGAGGTGGTTACCTATCCAGTGGTTTGGATCAGATTTGGCTGTTTATGCCAACTACAGGGCATGCGTGTGTGTGTGTGTTTAGGAGAAGCACCTCCAAACTGTTGATGTGAACCTCTGTGAGCCTTGCTCTTCTCTTGCGAATGCTCTCCTTCCTTTGTGGAATGGCATGGAGAGCCAGAGTCATCTCCAAGTGAGGAGATGTAAAGTAGTGGAAACACCACCTCACCTTGCACTAATTGGCCTTCGCAGTGACTAGCTTTATGGAGGGGTCAGGGAGCAAGCGAGCAAGGTGGTTATGTATTTCACAGGCTTCAGAGATAGGGAAGACATCACAGGACCTGCAGGCCTTACTGGTTTTTGAGCAAGACTGTTATCTTCTTAGCTCTTCTCTAGCCCAGTTCTGACTAGCTCTCTATTAGTAGTACTTCGGGGACACTGTTGTGTTTCCTAACACATCTTGGCACCACATTGCCCTGATACTCAGTCTAAATTTGCTTCTGCTGGTTGTTTTCATATTTTACTTATAAGACCTGCTATTCCTTCTCAGCCCCTCCTGTGAGACAGCTCCATTTCCATCTGGGGTGTGCTATAAGACAGCAGCTCATGGGGTCTCACACCAGACTGTTGCCTGCATTTTATCCATTGCCATTCCTGCACCACTTGGGTGGGTTGTGAGGTTGTGGCTGGAAACCTAACAAGAGGCTGCTGTGCTTAGGTGGCATTATGGGCACAAACTGCCACACTGAGCAGGGATGAGCTAGTGAAGATACGTGCTACCACTCTTGCTGCATTTCCTCCTTTAATACATGGCGGGGGGGGAAGCTCACTGGCAGCTATTTCGTATTGTGCTGTGTGATTAACTGCAAAACACTGTGCTGGCCTCTGCCCCCATTTATATAGAGCCAAGCAAAGTGCTGTGAGCTCTCTTTGATTATAATAGTTCTGAGAATGAGTGTGTGAGGGAGTGCTACATCCCCTAACTGCTGGCTTTTGGGTAGCACCATGTTTTTCTCATCAGACTCACTGGCAGGCACAGCTTTAGTCAGAGCTTTCCTGCCTTAACAGCTCTTGGCTCCACCCCTGGGAGAGAGAATATTCTTCAGCCATCAGCATGCTTGTGCTGTCGTGCTGAGGAGCAGCAAGCTCACAGCACAGCTGAAACTCCAGGAACTGCACTTAGTTCCTGGCAAAATATATCAAAAGGGAGGGAGTTGTTTATTCTGCTCTTTTCTATGGGTATATAAATATATACATGCTCAAAATACCAATGTATGGTAGTCTCTTCCCTAGCTAAAATCTACCCAATTATGATCTGGTATAAAAGAAGTTGTTCATTCCATCACCTGAATATAAAAGTGCTGCTTGCCTTCAAGACCTACAGCCTCTGGTTTAAATCAGAACCAGGCTGCTGGTGACCAAAAGTTTAACGGTGTATTCATCTGCATCCAGCGTGTGCTCTGATTTATTGACCCACTCCAGCTTCTAGGGAGCAGCCTTCCACATCACAGAGGTACCCAGCTGGTGGTGTTACTGATAGCTTCAGATGGGAAGTCAGGGATTGGATGAACCTGGAGACTTGTAGGCTTCCAAGCATCGGAAGCGGTCCCTTTGGATCAAGGTTAAAGCAGAGCTGTGTGGAGTTCTGATTTGATGCTGCCTGTGATTTGTGTGTCTTCAGTATCAGTATCTTTGCTACTAATATGCTGCCAGCACAGATTTAAGGAGAAGGTATTTTTAAAGGCAGTGACTAACATGTTGAATTTCACTACTTAAAACCTTTATTGTATTCCTAATATCATTCATCTTTCCTGCACCTTTCTGTAGCAGGGCTCACTCCAGCCATTGGTAACTCGAGTCAGGTCCTCATCTGGAGGTCCTTCCTGCACCCCCGCCCCTGTTAGGGGAGATAGTGTTTGATGTCCCCCCTTTGGCTGGACGTTAGTAGCAGGCTTGTGAATGCCAGCTCTTTCCAGGAGAGAGGCTGCTGAAGCTCTATTTATTTTATCAGTCTCTCAGTGGTGGAGTATTTCGCAGTCGAAAATGTGTTCTTTTGACTCTCCCTCTGTAAATTCCTCCATGGTTATCTTTGCCACCTTGGGCAGCCAGCCTTATTTTCCAAGCATGCCTATCACAAATGGCTCTGCTCTGTGTAGTTACAGTGCTGCAGGGTCTCCTGAGCAGTTGGGGCTTGATGCTCCCAGGCGAGGAGTTGGGGGCACAGGGACAGTATTTTTGGGAGCTTAGCATAGAAAGTATCTGTGATGCCACAGAGCGGAGGAAAAGTAGCCGCTTCCGCTCCATTTTTATATCGTAAGTGAAACTAATTCCAGATCTCTGATAGGGAAAGTCTCAACCCTTTGTTCATCCTTCCCTTTCATTACTTTCTTTCAGCAAATCTTAAGAAAGATGCAGGCACCCACACTCATGCGCAGAGTTGGATTTCAAGTCCTAACAGGAAATGTGTAATCTGCTTGAAGATTAAAGTGCCAAGTGCTCCTCTTAAGATTGGGAACCTGACATGGATGTGATTATGAATTAGAGATTGCTTTGTGGTATCAGTGGGGAAGAAAAATGAATGTGGAACTAGAAGGGTGCGGACTTGTTGAGTTCTGCAACCATTTTCAAACAGATACGGGGAGCCTGGAGGTTTTAGATCTTAGAGGATATGTGGAAGTGAAGCCAGAGGGTTATAGGAACACATTTTTCACTTTTGCTAAGCTTTTGTGATAGGAGTAAAATACCAATTTTGGATAAAATGCTGCAGAGCAGATGCCTGAACACATGTCCTCAGCGGTGAAGGTTAAAAGTGTGCTGAGTGAGCTTTCAAAGAGAAATTCCTTACTGCTGCAGCTTGGTGGGATAACCGAACCGTCCCTACTCCCAAAGAGGGGTAGCAAGAGAAGCTGCTCTCTGCATCCCGTTACAGGCAGATCTGCTGCTCTTTGCGAAACAGAGTGCGGTGCCTGCCTGATGTCCCAAGTACACTGCTACTGCCAGGAGAAGTTAAAAATAACCCTTGTCAAAAAGCTCTCCAGCAGCAGAGTAAAAGGTCTGTACCTGGCTTACAGAACTGGATGCGAAGTGCAGAGACAGCAGGTTAAGGAGCTCTCCCTGAGGGAAAGGAAAGGCTTTCCTGAGACCGAAGCTGACTTTGGCCTGCAGAGTGATTTCTGTGCTTTTCCTTTCGTAGCTCTGCCCTGAGAGCTGGTTTCCTTGCTGTGTAAATGGACCGTCAGGGCTCATCTGGAAAGCATCGCCTTTTCCAGGCTGTTGTTAAGCCTGTGATGTATATTGATAATTTCACAGAAGCACAGAATTGTTGGGGTTGGAAGGAATCTCTGAGGGTCGTCTTGTTCAACCTCACTGCTCAAGGAGGATCACTTAAATCCAGCACCACCTCCAGAAGGCTTTTGAGTATCCCCAAGGATGGCGACTCCTCAACCTCTCTGGGCAGCCTCTTCCAGTATTTGGTCACCCTCGCAGTGAAAAATTGTCTCCTGACGCTCAGACACCACCTCCTGTGTTCCTGTTTGTGCCCATTGCCTCTTGCCCTGTCCCTGGGTGCCACTGAAAAGAGCCTGGCTCCATCTTCTTTGCACTCTCCCCTCAGGTCTTTGTACGCATTGATGAGACCCCCCAAAGCTTCTCTCCACTAGCAGTGATTGCTATGAAGTTGCCTGCATCCTCCTTCCTGGCATGTAATATGCTTCATCTTCTTACTGATGTGCTGATGTACTGGACCAAAAGAAGCCCTTTTCTGCTGATCAGGGGGTTGGAACTGGATGAGCTTTAAGGTCCCTTCCAACCCAAACAAATAAGCAAAGGAAAGGTTAAAAAAGTATCTGTTTCTGAAAGAGTTAGGTATGATGAAAAACTGTGAGGCAGTTTCTCTTGGTTTCCTAGATGAATTAAGCTTGGCTGTAGATCTGCAAGGAAGGAGTTATAGAAGTAACACTTAAATAAAGCTTTTGCTTCTCAGCCAGGGAAGAGCACTCAGGTTTTGGCAATGGTGCTTCTCATTTAGCACCGACAGGCAGCGTATTGTGCCATAGCTGTTGACAGCAGTAGGAAGCTAACCCAAGCATGAGCTGGAGCTGGGTGAGGGGAGGAGGGAAGTAGACCTGCAGGTACCAGTTTGGCTGTGGGGAATTGGCCTTCATGGTGGCCACGGGCTCAGTGCACAGCAGTTTGCCTTCTTCTAATGACAAGGAGAGCCCCTGGGTAAGTGCATATCCCTGACTTGCTCTTCTAGAGCAGTTTGCCTATCATGAACTTCACTTAGGAGCTTTCCTTCTCTTGGGACGCCCATTCTGGCTTGCTTTATCTTGCGCTTTTGGTTTTTGCCTTCCTTCTCAGCCCCATTTCTTTCTTGCCCGCTTTTACCCAGCTGCTTCTGTAATCCAAAGCAATCCTGAGCAATACCAGGCAGACGTCAGCTCTGGACCATATCTGGGAAGGGCATGATCCATCTCAGGTGTGGTCATTGGGGCCATTCCTGGCCAAGTTTATGCCAGGAGGCCTCCTTGCCTGCTTGATCGCCCAGAGATGGGCTGGGTGATGAGCAGTGGTTCCTGACCAGAGCGGGCTAGCTGTTGCTCTCGGGCATCTTCCCAAGCAATGCTGCACTGCTTGGCTCATGGACAGTGAAGCACCATCCCCATAACCACACTAGATACCCAAGCTGCTGAATCTGTTCTTTCCTCCCTCTTCCCTTTGGAATCACATCTGGGAAAAGCCAACTTTTTGCTTGCTGAAGAGGGGCTTTAAATGGATGACTGATGTGTCCATTATTGCAGCAGCTCCCTTCCCCCCTTCCATTCCACTCTTTATTCTCATAAGCGCAGGATGAACCCAGTCAGCCCCAATAATAGAAGTGTCAGAGGCTGCCGAGGATTTGCTGAAACAAATGCTTATTGGAATTTTAGCATGGCAGGGAGCATCAATTTTGATAGTAATTTCCTTTGTGGAAGAGCTTGCTTGATTTCTTCCTTTTCAGGTACAGTTTTGTACCATCTAAGGCTCCTTTATAGAAAGATTTTAAATGTGGCATCTTAAATATATATTAAAACCACTTACCGATATTGCAGCATGCCAGTGTTAGTTTGTTGAAGCTGAGCTCCGAGCAAGTGCTGGTGCTGCTGTCATGACTGGTTTTGCCTGTTAGTTTGGGGGGGTTTTGTAGCTAGTGAGAGCATTTATTTGAAGAACCAAGAGCTTAAATCGTAATTGGGATTTTCAGATGATATTTAAGGTAAACAAGGAACATGTCACACTTCTTTAGGCCTTTCTACCTTGCTTATATATGTGAGAAAACTGTTGTGTTCAAGTAGCTTCCCTTGTTGTAAGCTTGCAGCATTGGATGCCCATTGCAAGAGCACTCAGTGGCAAGGGAGGTTTTTAGGGATTGACTTTTTCTTCTTCCTTGTGGGTTTTGGGTTTGTTTCTTTTTAAGAGACAGATACTGTTTAGAAATCTAAATCCTAATGTCGCAGCACACTTGTTGCAAAGCAAAGCTAACCCGGCAGTTGTTATTTTATCAGCTTACATGTTTGGAAAGCGAGTATGCAGTTTTGATGGCAATTTGTGATGTTGGAGCAACTGGAGCGGCAGACCGGGAGACAGAGGATCTGCCAGGGCAGAAAGAAGCTGATAAAGACGAAAGCAAGCTGATCTCCCTATGCTGGCATGCGTTAGTAAGCTCGGCTTCAGGCCAAAGGCGATATCAAAGTGTCACACTTCAGGACTAAGCCCATGAGAAGAGATGCTTAAGATATAACTGTCGGTTTTCACTGGGTTATTTTTAGGGTCTTTCTAACTCCTGCACAGAGAGGCTCAGGGGTTCCTTGTGCAGGTAAATACGCCAGGCGAGGCTGATGGAGCTCTTCATCCTCTTTTCGAAGGACCACTTTGGGTTTTTTCCCTTGGTCAGGGTGCTCTGTGGGTAACTTTAGTGAGCAGCAGCAGCCTCACCCCTTGGTAGAAGATTTCCAGGGAAATCTTGGAATTCTTTTTCTTTTCTCTGTAATTTTAGAGCTGGATTTTTCTGAAGTGTTTGGACACAGCTGTGGACATGATCATGTTGAACAGCTGGGGCACAGGCCCGCTGCATATGCTGTGTAATGCAGTGTGTGCAGCCAGTTGTGGAAACTTCTCGATCCCTGCGAGCACTAAGGGAAAACAGGATCAGTTTTGAATCTCCCTGGTACATGCTACATCTCCTGCTGCTGCTCTGCTTCTATTGCATGGTTTCATTTGGGGCCGGTGGTGTCCCTGATGTATGGGTAGCTGATCCTCATATTCCCTTGCTTGACTTTGCAATGAATCCCGGGGAGCTGAGCAGCCATCCGTATCCAGCGATCACAAGCATTTCAGTGTCATCCTTTTTCCATCAGGATAACAGCCTCGTTCTGCCCTTCCGGGATGATTCTTTGCTGATGTGCCAGTAGTGGCTTTTCAGCTGCCAAGGGACATAGATCCTGCCCAAGCTTATGCTGGGCTGATGCATCCTGTCAGCCGATGGCAGGGCTCTGAAGCTGCTGCCCCATTTGCAGAGGTCACTGTCTGCTTTGGCCTTGTCCATGGAAGGAGAGAGAATCCTCAGGAGCTCCCCTGCTGCAAACCTCTGGCCTGCTGTGCTGTCATTGGCACACTCGAGGTCCCCGTGGACGTAGGCATGAACCTCGTCCCCATGAGCTTTTTCCTGCTTAAGCGCAGTGTGGCCACTGAGGGCATCTTGGTGTTTGCACCACAGCCCTGTGTGCTCAGTGAGGATTATTTGTTCAGCGCTTTGCTGCCTAGCTCAAGTGCTCACTCAGGTGGGAAGGTGAAGTTGCCTTGCCAAAGGACTCGTTTTTCGTAGGCTTACTGGGGAGATGCACTAACCACGTGGTCGAGGATTTTTCTGTACATCTCTCCACCCAAGCACACCTTAATCAAGTACTCACTTGAGTGTAAGAAGTGCCTTCATTAAGAGGGCTGGCATTTCAGAGATGCCCTTCGCTTAATTCCTGTTGTCTGCTTAATTAGACATTTGAGAGCGCTGCTAAATGATTGATGAACAATTAATACAGCTCCAGACTAAGATGCATTCAGCAGCTAACCCTTCTTGTGTTCCCCTCTGGGAATGAGCTCTGCAGTTGGTTAGCTGTTACCTTGCCTGTTTTAGTCTGTAGCTCCAGAAACACACAACACAAACGCATTAGCAGCCTCTAAATAAGCACACATTAATGTTCTGGGCTTGTTCTGCACTGGGAGCCACAGTTACGCCCTGGGAAAAGAAAGCTGGAATGGGAAAAAGCCAAAGCTGCAGAAGCCGGGGTTTTTCTTCACTTGGATCTTGCATTTGCAGCTCCACATTATATTTTATAATGAGACTGAAGGGTCGTGGGGCGTTGTGAGTCATGCCAGCTATAAATTGCCCTTTATCAAAACAGGGAAAAGAGAGAGACCTGGGCGAGCATGTATGGATTAACTCCTGTTCAGGCTCTCTGTGACCGTCAGCCTCGCCCCCGTTGCTGTTCCTGGGTGTGTTGTAATAACCCTTCTCATTTAATATTTAGAATGCCCGAGGGATTTGGCGATTTGGAGGGTTTTGGTGATTGGGAGGTGTTTAACCAATGAAGAGCTGGCATTGAAGGGGAGCTCACACAGAGCGTGTGTCCTGCCCCGGTGGCCGTGGCAGAGCCCAGCGTGTGTGGGCAGGTTATGGCTGGCTGCTGCGGGATGGGCACGCATGGGGGGACCGAGGTAAGGCGAGGAGAGGAGAAACCCCAGTTAAAACAGATTAGATAACAGGGGGAGCAGCCGCTCTGAAGTGTGCTCTTTACAGCAGCCCTGGGGGCATTTGTTCCTTCCTTCTCCCACACAGCTTTGTAAGGGAGCCCTTTGCTGTGAAACAAACCCAGCTGGAAGGCTTTTGGTGTGTTTCCTGGAGAAAGCACTGGGCTCCTTGCCAAGCTCTGAGGAGTCTCTCTACTTGTTAGGGTCCTTTCTGCCCGTGCTTGTAACTGTGACCTGCAGCCGCCATGTCCCAGCCTGCAGGGGAGTGAACTGGACATGACTGATATCGGGAGCAGGATGCTGATGGGACTCTCACCTGAGCAACAGGAGACACTGTCTCCTGTAGGAGCACGCAGGGCACCCGGCTGTGAGTGATCATGAGGAATGATGTTACTCTTTTGTGCTTTGTTTCTCCCCACCACACCTTTGTGGTGCATCTTATTTACAAGGCAAAACATGCTTTTATCTAGTGGGCAGGAGACGTGTATGTAGGGCCACAAAGATGCTCTAAGGGTTGGAGCGGCTCTGCTCTGGAGCCAGGCTGAGAGAGCTGGGCTGGCTCAGCCTGGGGAAGAGAAGGGTCCTTAAGGGCAGACCTTAGAGCAGCTCCAGTGCCTCAACGGGGCTGATAAGAAATCTGGAGAAGGGCTTTTGACAAGGGCCTGTAGGAACAGGACAAGGGAAATGGCTTTAACCTGACAGAGGGGAGATTGAGATCAGACGTTAGGAAGTTCTTCCCTGTGAGGGTGCTGAAGTGCTGGCACGGGGTGCCCAGAAAACTGTGGCTGCCCCATCCCTGGCAGTGTTCAAGGCCAGGCTGGATGGGGCTTGGAGCAACCTGCTCTAGTGGAAGGTGTCCCTGCCCATGACAGGGGTTGGAACTGGATGAGCTTTAAGGTCTCTTCCAACCCAAGCCAGTCTGAGATTCTGTGTACTCCTTTGTTGTCCTTACTGTGCACTTTCTTCATGTTTGCATAAGATTTTGCTGTGCAGATTTAAGGCCCAGGAAGATGTCGTGTATGATCATTGCTGTGCCATGATATGGAGGGGGAGCAGTGATGCGAGTGCAGATGGCTTATAAGAAGTCTTGGGCCAAATATGTGATAAATTCCTTGGAGAGAAAATCAGGGCGCACAGGGCTGGCAGAAACGTGCATGAAGGGTGTGAAGGAGCAGCTCTGCTGCAGTGAGCAAATCACAGTAGTGGTTTAGGTGTGAAACTGTGGGACTGGTGCAGTCCTGTCCTGCCCACCAGTGCATCCGCAGGAACAGTCTGCTGCCATGGAGAGCAAGAAACACAAGTCCCTTGGTGCCAGAGGGGCAAAGTCTGTGGCTGTGGGTCTCGGAGGCAGCGTGGGCAGACTTGCCTGTCCTGCCTGCTGCCTGTGTGAGGACTTGTGATGGGGTTTTAGGTGGTGGCTGGAAACATTGGATCAACCTGACCCCATTCCTGCCTGACTGCCTCCCCATAGGGCTGCCCAGTGTGCTCTCCCTCCTTGTTCCGCAGGTCTCTAGGTTTCCAGTTTTCTTTACAGATAGGCCATAAGGGTCTCTTTCTAGAAATAAAAGGTTTTAAGAGGCAGGGACATGCTGGCAAACAGACAAGGGATAGGCTCATGTCGGTTCCACTTCAGTAGCTTGGTAGCCAAAGAGCAGCAGACAGAGTGAAGGGTCGGGCTGGTGCTGGGAGGAAGGGGCAGGCTTCTCCTCCTTAGCCCTATGGATTTTCATCACTGTGTTTCATATGAAAACAGTATTTGAAGAGTTTCCCTCCAGCCCTTTCTCTGTAGCATTCAGACTGCCCCAGCACACCTCTGGCTCCATTCCTTACGAGATTAGAAGTCCTTCCATCTTCAACAGTAGCGTCAGACTAAGTGAAGCTATTTGTTCTCTCTTTTTTTCCAGCAGTGAAAGCACAGCCAGCCACTGTTTATGTTACTGCTTTTATCTGCCTTTTTTGTGCAGGCACACTGTGCTTTCCGACTTCAAGCCATGTTACATGAAGCGGTTGTCAGTTTGGGAATAGCTGTTATGCTTGGATGGAGCTTGTGAGAGGTTAGAAAACCATCACTTCTGTCTTCTGCAATGACCCTATGGCTGCAGAGGGATGTCCCTGTTACCTAGAACCTGTTGTTTTAATGGCTTTGTTTTCTACAGGATGCTCATCAGTGATTCTTAGCTATTTATTAAAGCTGTCTACGTGATACTGAAATGCAGACTTGGTTAAAACATGAAACAAGATTAGAATATGTTTTAGTGAATTGTCTTGTTCTGCTGGGTGTGACTTAAGTCTCTTTTAATTGGAAAATAAATACATCTGCCGTGCTGGGGAAAAAATCTCTCAAATACCACAATGTTCTTGCTAAAGAGAGAGAAGAAGCTCGCGATGGTCATAGGTTGTAATGTTGCAGTCTGAGCTTGGTTCTGGCTAAGATAAGAAGAACCATCGCATTTAGAGGCGTTAATTGCAAAGCACAAGAGGAAATAAGGAAGCTTCTGTCTGTCCACCTTTTCTGGCGCTGGAGCTGGCAGGCACAGGCCCTGCTCACATGCTGTCTGATGGTGCTAAATCAGTCATGTTTCAGTGAAGTTTCCCACCAAGTCCAAAACTTGGAACCTGTGTTTACTGAGCCATAGTTTCCTCTTCTTCCTGCCGCATAAATCCACCGCAGACAGTGTTAGCACTGTTACCTGAGTTTCTTCCCTGTTCCTCATTTTGTCAGACCATCTTCCAGGCTGAGGGTGTAATGGTTTGTGGGAAGTTTGAGGCACTGAGGGTGGAAGTGATGCTGACTGTGGCTGGCATAGTGCTGAGACTGAGAAATACTCCCTAAAAGGATTGATGGATATTTTTATCATCCAGAATATCTTATCAGAATTCCCTTCTCGTAGCTCTGATATTGTCATAAGATAGTGAAAGCAGATTTCAGCCCCATATGAAGTCTTGAAGATCTTGATTTTTCAGGTGCTGCGTTTCTGATATCTTCAGTATTGTTTTCCTGGAGGGTGGATTACGAGTGTCACCATTGCTTCTGGCACACGTGGAGTGAGGCCAGGTTTTGAGTTTGGGAAGTAAGTGAAGTCAGCCGTTGAAAATCCTGTTCCTATGTCACTTGTGTCCTTTCTTAGCACTGAACCAGAAGAGCTTGCAGTTTTGATATACTGAGATGCATGTAGAGGTCCTCAAGCAGAAGGACCTAAACATGGCTAATTCAACCCAAATGAAGTATTTTGTCAATTTCAGGAGGGCAGACTACTCAGCAGCTTCCTGAAGTCTGTATACCCCTTGGTATGGCTCCTGTTCTAGACTTTGGCACTCCAAAATCTTCATTGTTGGTTTCTGATGCTCAGAGGACTCTAGAGAGGATGGCATTTGGGCAATAACTTGATGTTAACCACTGTGTATCTTTTGTTTGCCCTTTCTATGTGTACAGTTACACATGCTGTCTCCGGAGCCGCATTTCAGTGCCTGACTTCTGCAGTGTCCTGAGATAACAGAGGACTTTTTATCGTGGCAAAGCTGCCATGGGAATGGCCCTTCCTGTGGCCCTTGAGTAGAGTCCCCTGGAACATGGTCAGAAATATGAACGGCATTAATGTTTAATTGATAGTGTTGAAGTGTATCTCCCTGTTCAAATGAAGAACACTAGAGCCAGGTGTGAAGGAACCGGAGTGCTTCCTTAGATGGGCAGTTTTCCCCCTAAGTTCTGTGGAGGTTTGCAGATCGGATGCTTGGTAACATTCAGAGTGAGCAAATGTGGTAGTAGGTAGTAGCTTATTTCCAGTGTGAGATTTTCCTTCTTTGCAAAAAGAATGGATATTGATCTGGTGCCACCTTTCTCTTCCAGCAGACCATGTTCAATGCCCTTCTAGGAAGATCACAAACATCACAGTTGATACAGTGTTGATTTAATTGTATGGTGCCACTTGGAAAGCTCAGGTGTTGGCTTAATACGAACTCGAGTTGCGGTGCTTACTGCAGCAGAGTCAACAAGAGCAACTATGGAACAGAGATTTATTTGGGTTTATGAAGTGGCTTCTGCTAAAGTTAGGAACAGTTTTAGAAAGCAGTTGTCGTAGACTAAATACCAGATTCCCCAAACATCTGTTCCAAAACCCTGTTACATTCTCTTTCCATTCCACAGGGAAAGCCTGAGAGGAAAAAAAACCCAACCAAAACCAAGCAGACCTTTCAGAATAAGCTAAAGGAAATTAATTGCGGACTAAGGAGGAAGAGAGTTTTGTTTCCCAGGAATGCATCCTCTCATTTTTGCTATGGTGAGCTGTTAGCTGGAAAACTCCAGCTGCCACAGATATAAATGGACAGAAAACTGGTCTATTAAGCACATGCATCTTCCAGAATGTAGAAGATTCTGTTCAGTTAACCAGTATGCAGAAGGGAAATGACTAATGTATGAAGGCAGACGCCCACCCTCACGTGTGTTCCAAGTGCAGCTGAGGTGCCCGGTCATGCTGCCTGTGGATGGGTGTTGGCGGAGAGGCTCCGAAGAGGTGTTTGTGAAGCTAAGGCCAGGGCTTAGCCCTGTGCACCACTCTGGTTTATGTGCCCTCTGCTTTCTATTTAGCTGCACCAGTCCTCATTCAGCCTTTTGGTGGTCGTATTTGTTCTTTCATTCCTTATTTTTCCCAGAATCTAACAGTAAAGCCAGCTATTATTTGAACTCAACTGGACATGCCCTATGTACAGTGCATTCCAAGTGCAGGTTGGGTGGTGCAACCTAGCCAACTGCCGTAGAGAAATGGTGCTTCTAAGTGTTTTAAATCTCTGCTCCTTTACCCCCGAAGTCCTAGAGTATTTTTGGAATTTAATTAACAGCATTAGTCTGGTAAACTGGCCCACATAGTTCCTTTCTCCAGCTTCCAGCTTTTAATCATAGTCTGTTTTCACGTTAATAAAAGAGCAAGTTATATAAGTAATTTCACTAATATTAGCCTCAGGCTCCTCACTGCTGAGAGTTTTGTGGTACAGAGCTATTCTCTGAATCCCAAAGCTATGTGCAATTGTACAGTGCACAATTCAGCTCACCATATGCACTTCATATAACTGACAAAGTTTACTCAATTTTACCTGCTATTAAACCCAGCTTTGACTGAGAAACAAAACTAATTAATGGGATGGATAATTCCTCCGGACTCTATTAAACTCTGTTTATGTTTTGTTGGTATCAAGCAGGGTTTATTTGATTATGGAACAGTAAATATGGCTGAGCACCCAGCCATTTGTCAGTGTAATAAAGGACAGATGTAATTAAAAGGTAGAGCCAACTGACCAAATGAAGTTGAAAAACAAAGACACGTTCATATCTTAGAGATCGCTGGTAGGTGTCAAGTCGTGCCCCACTTAGTTCAGTAGAACGGATAAAGTGGATACTTCCAAAGCAGCCTGTGTGTGGCAGGAAGGACCAGTGCCAGTAACCCCAGCACCAGCTCTTGCTTTGGTGTGGTGCTGAGCAGTGTGTGCTTGTTCATGAGCCTTTGTCGAGGTGGGGCTTAGTTCTGATTTACTCTGGCAGGAGAGGCTCCTGCTTTAGGCTGCTGAGGTTATGGGTTTGGCCTCAGAGATGAGCTGGTGCTTCTCAGGGAGGACAGGATCTGTGCTCGTGTCCAGTGCCTATCTCCATAAGCATTTATATCACTCATGACTTCCTGGAATTGTTGGGGGCTTTTTACACCCAATTATTCTTATGTTACAGGATCTCCTCCTAGGTGGTAGTCAAGCCAGAAGTAAGGATAGGAATGATCCTGGACTCATGGGTCAGCAGATAAAACCCCCTTTGATATATTACTGTGAGTCAGATAATGCTCTCCATTTCCCCTGCCAGTGACATAAGATGAGCAAAGTATTAGGTGTCCCTTAGCCTTTTGAGTGGCTTAGAGCTATGTCAGTGTTCCATCCAGTTCAGTCACCACTAGAATCTTAAAGCACCTTTTGTATGGCAGGGAAATATAAATATTTCCCTGTCAAGAGGAAAATAAATCTAGTTCTTAAAATGCTCTCTCTGCTTTTGAAACACCTTTGGAAAGCAGTCAGCATGTAATGTTGTCGTGACCTGGTGGATCACATAGACACATCTCTGGTACTGTTGTACGATACCTTCTGTCTTGAATATCTGGTCAGATCAATAGCTGGCTTTGCCCCAGCAGTCTTTGCAGTTTGGTACAAGTGGAGTTTGTCACACAGGCTGTATTCAAGTCACAATCTATGTTGCCAGCAGCAAGCAGAGCAATTTCTTGTAATAACAGTGATGATGCATGCTGTGGAGATCTTCTATCTCTCTGTAGCTACCTGAAAGGAGGATGGAGAGGAGGTGGCTGGTCTCTCAAGTTATGAGGGATAGGACAACAAGAGGAAACAGCCTCAAGCTGCACCAGGGGAGGTTTAGACTGGATATTAGGAACAATTTCTTTGCCAAAAGGGTGGTCAGGCATTGGAACAGGCTGCCCAGGGCAGTGGGGGAGTCACCATCCCTGGAAGTGTTCAAAAGCTGTATAGACAAGGCCCTTGGTGACGTGGTTTAGTGGTGGCCTTGGCAGTGCTGGGGAGTGGTTGGGCTTGAAGATCTTACAGGTCTTTTCCACCCTCATTAATTCTGTGCCTCAAACCTGACCTGCTGCTCCTGTTGCTGGGGACCATAATGAACTACTGGTTTCTCTGCATCTCTCCCCACGTGTGGGTAAGGTTGGTGGCTGGGGTGTGCCGAGCCTGGGCACTGCCAGGGTTTCTCTCCCTTTGTGGGGAGCTCAGTGCGGGATTGCAGATGTGGGAGGAGCTGTTCATGTTCCTTTAGATAGCACATACATAACTTCGGTTCGCTGGCCAGAGCGTGGGCTGTGCTGTGAGGACAGAGCTTCTCCTTTCCTCTGCCTTTCCTGTTCCCTTTCCCCTTCCACTGTGATTGCAGGCGATCGCCTGGGTCCTGGGCAGCAACACTGAGCTTAGTTCCAGTCAGCAGTAACTGGTTGTCAAGCTCTACATGAATCTCTTGTTTCCTAGCCTGGGACAATGCTTGCCCTCCTGACAAATCCTGCATCTGTGGGTGGGAGAATGGAAATAGTATCTTTAGCTGGACCATGTTCAAAACACATTCACCATTAAGAAAGCCCGCAAGTAATTCAGTGCTTGTTATTAAAGCACTAAGAAGCTTAACCAAGATTTCAAATCTATATTTGATCTTTAATTTACCCCAGCAAGGTAGATGGGAATTAGCAGCAGGCATCTAACCAGAGGTTTTGATTTTCAGAGTGATGTCTGAGCCTTGCTATCATTCCCCCGTTTCTCAAACTGTGTTCTAGAAATGAGAAACGCTGCTGCTTTTTTTCCCAGTCTGCCTGTTTGTGGAGTAAATGTTAATGGCACATTTCCCCCTCTTCCATGGGCTTTTACTTGTGAGTGCTAGATCTGATCCCTTGGTCTGTGGCTGCACTCACTTGGCATATGAATGAGGATTTATACCAGAGTTTAACTCTTCCAAATGATTGCGAGGTCAGAGGTGACTCCTGCTTTATGGAATGGGCTCAAGCACACAGGCCGTTGTGATGTTTCAGCCCTGCTAAGAGAGTTTATGGTAGAAGCTTCCTGTGGTAACACGGTTTTTAGGAGGAGAATAGTTCTGTGCCTCCTGGTGGCTCTGAGCAAGAAAAGGGGCTTTGCTGAGTAATATATACATGGCTGGCTTAACTCTTTGGTACCCCAACAGGGCTTTTAAAATACATGACATTTGGAGGGGGCTGGTTACAGTTATGATGCACACTGTGGAGTTTGCTCTTCAGAGGCATTGGGGCCATCTCAATGGCAGAGCAAATGGGATCTGCAGTAAGGTGAAGCATAACCTCTTTCTTCTTTATTCACCAAGGTAGCCTAGTATTCCAGGCATAAAGCTTACCTAAATAAATGGAGTGTTGCTCAGCCACAGCCCTCTGGTGCACAGATCCAGGAGGTCATATAGGGGGTTCCCTGCACTGCGCTTCCTCTAATGAACAAACAGTGGGTACTTGCTGCAGATCTAAAGTGCATGGGATGAGGCATTTCAGGTAGGTCTGAGGCTGTGGGATCCTTTTGTCTCCTGACATACTTGTACAAGCCAGCAGCTTGAGTGAAAACTCGTGTGGGTTTTCTTTTTCTCCAGCTTCTCTGTTTTCTGTTGTAAAGTGGGGCAGGAAGGGCTCTGTTATGTTTCTGGAGCCAACTTGCATCGCAAACATGTGCAAGGAAAACGTGCACTTTCTAACTTGTACAGATGTCATTGCTCTTGGTTAGCTTGCATGCAGTTTTTTTGGGTAGGGAGCCTCCAAGTAGGTTTCTTGACATAGCAGGAGGTTCCTTGCCCGAATAAGGGGAATGGGGAGTGCATTTACTCCAGTATATACTAGAAAAGTCATGCTACTGCAAAGGTAACGAATGAAGAGTCTTTCGGACATACCGAGCTGGGATCTCCAAAGCTGTTAAGGGCATGAGTTATGTGCCTCATGGTGCTGGTTAGCTGGACAGCTGACTCCTTTCAGTGCCTCTTAAAAGCCTAGCAATAATCTCCATGCAATCTACTATGAAGTATTTTGGGCATATTTCAGTCCCATCCTTCTGCTGCGGCCACCTTTCTGTTTCCTTGCAGTTCCTTGTCCCTCTGTCATCTGCTCATGTACCTCATCTGCTCTTATTGTGGTTTTGTTCAGTTTCATTTGTGGCCCTCTGAAGTCAGAGCAGTCGGAACAATTCCTGTCCCAGTGATAGGCTTCACGCCATGTCTCTGACAGAAACCCCAGGGCAGCTTTCAGAGTGAACTTTCAGGGCTGCAGTGCCCTCTTGTCATTGCTAGGAGGAGAATTGAAGCATCTGGCTCCGGGGGACCTTGTCACTCACTACAACTACCTGAAAGGAGGATGGAGCGAGATGGAGGTCAGTCTCTTCTCCCAAGTAACAAGGGATGGGACAAGAAGAAACGGCCTCAAGTTGTGTGTGTGTGAAAAATTTCTTTTCCAAAGGGTGCTCAGGCATTGGAACAGGCTGCCCAGGGCAATGGTGGTGTCACCATCCCTGGAAGTATCTACACACCATGTAGACAGGGCCCTTAATGACATGCGTTAGTGGTGGGGAATGGTTGGACTTGATGATCCCGTAGGTTTTTTCCGGCCTAGTTGGTTCTGTGATCTGAATCGGCTCTTTCGATGCTCAAGTAACAGTAGGCCAGTGCATGGCTTATGTTCCTAAATGAGAAGTTCTTGGCAATGGCTTACCTGAAAGGATGGTTTGAGGGCTTTTTCCAAAACTGAGTGGTACAGGCAAGAGTTTTGCAAATCAAGCTTTGCTTTTGAATCGTAGCTTATTCAGTGTTCATGAGAGGCAAATGTTTCAGTGGCTGGAACAGTGCCTGTGGTCACCCCTGCAGCAGGTCCCAGCACCCCAGGGCATGTGTGTGTGCCTGACCAGGGACAAAGCAGCTGACAGAAGGCAGCTAGGGTTGGGTCCCGCACAGGGTTTATCATCAGAATTTAAGTGCAGTGATGAGAGTCCTGCTGCTGTCCTCGTAACTGTTCAGGTTAATGCACCATCCTTGTGGTTTCTCTGAGCTTTTGTATCAGAACTAGGGAGGATGTGAATTGTTAATGGAGCCAAGCATAGAGAGGTTGTAAAAATGGCTTTGCCAAGAAAATCCCATAACTATCAGAAGCAGCAAACCCCACAAGGAAGATCAGTTTTTTATGATTACTGCAGCTTATTTGGGTCAATGAAGAATGTCTGCTTTTATTCAGGAAAACTGTGACTGGGACATAAGATAACGTTGCAGGGACTGTTAAGGGATTTTCCAGTTCCTTATGATACGTGAGGAGCACCCAGGAGGCTCTCAGAACTTTCTTTATTATTCTAAAGTTGTTTTATATCGTGCTTGGTCTTTATGGGGAACACCAGAACTGTCAATGCTTGCAGCTCTAATGAAGCCAAAGGCAGTCACTGGGCTCAGCAGAGGGAAATAGTACTTCACAGGTGGTCACATTAAATGATCCAGTGGCCCCCTTCTGGTCATAAAAAATGTAGGATTTTTTCCCCCATTATCCTCAAGTGTAAAATATGCACTGAGCTCTTTGTTAGCCTTTAAATCAATCCACAGAAGGTGCTGAAAGCAAATCCAGAGTTTTATACCAGATTGCGAGAAGAGAATGAAAACAGGAAACCAAGCGTGTCTAAAATAAGCCAATGTCCAGCGCAGGAGAGCTAAATCAGTTTAATACAGTGTCAAGCCTGAACATAATACAAAGCACAGCAAGCTGCTTTACATGTTGCAGCGCCTTCTGCTTGCTGTATTGCTCCAATGTCCTGTGTGATGCCCACAGGGAGGTCTGTATGAGGTGTCATGAGAGCTTGGTAAGCTCAGGTCAGCCAAGGCCAACTGCAAGGTCCTGCACATGGGTCAGGGCAATCCCAAGCACAAACACAGGCTGGGCAGACACTGGATGGGCAGCAGCCCTGAGGAGACGGACTTGAGGATGTTGGCTGATGAGAAGCTCCCCCTGAACCGGCGGCCCAGAAACCACCCTTGTGCTGGGCTGCGTCCCCAGCAGCATGCACAGCAGGTCAAGGGAGGGGATTCTCCCTATCTTTTTTCCCCCTTGCAAATCTTTTGGAAAGCTTGTTTCTTGTTCTGTGCGCCTTATAGGCTGGGTAAGAAAGTATAATCCTCTTTTCTTATTACATCATTATTTTCATGCAAGCTGTGTATGTAATGGGCCAGGCAGGCTGTTTTGTATAAACTGTGATTGAGCTGTTGAGTTGGCCACTTAGGCCAAGGGGCTTTAGTTCTTGGCGGCACAGGATGGTTTCCTTCCAGACTCACGTCTTATCACAAATGGCATGGCTGCTGTATCTGCTTGTTCTGAGAGGACAGAGAGTTGGCTACTTTGAAGTAGCCTCTGAAATCACGTCGACTGCTTGCCAGGGCGTGAGCAGACTGAGGCTCCAGCAGCAATATGGTCTGTGGGCAACGGGGACAGGTCGTAGATGTTCACATCTGGAGCATTGTCTAGCTGTGACAGGTCCCTGGTGGTCACAGATGGCAGAAGGTTGGTCTCTTGAAATGGCTGCGATAAGTAATAATTTTGTCTTCTCTTCCTCTTTCTCCATCCAGTAATAACCCCTGGAGAGGCTTAAAAAACTCAAAGGCATGTTTAATCTGCTGTTTAAACCCCTTAGCAAGCTTTCGGCCTGTCCCTGTGTTGGGGTGTTTTGGCAAAGACCTCACTTTAAATATAATGGCATTACCTTGAAGGCTCTGTGCTGCCCTGATGACAGACAGCACACACATATTTCAGGCAGCTTTTAGAAACAGGGAGGGGAGGCGGGAGGAGAAGATGCTGCACAATTGTTTGATGTGCTGATCAAAAGATAAACTAGAATCAAATTAAACCCCAAGGGTTTGTACAACCTTGCTTATGTTTTATGCAAACCCTTGTGTACCAAAGGAAATAAAACACCATTGCCTTTCAAGGCAGATGGAGTGCAAATGATGAGCAATTTTCCCCTTTTTGTTCCACTCCTTGCGTTGTTGTTTTACAGTTTCTCCTTACCTGTACCTCTTCATTCCTGATCATTAGCAATGCGGATATGGTATTGGCCATTAATTCTGTCACTGCGAGTCAGGACCACTGGCTCTTTGGGATAGTTTAAACTGAAATGCAGCTGTTTGTCTCTTGGCTTCTCATCAAAAGGCCAAAGGTGCACAGCGGGAGGCGAGGAGGCATTCACTGTATTCTCTGAAATGAAGGGGGACTCTGTCAAGAGGCAGAGACAAAACCTCAAAATATAGGCAAGTATTTTCTCAAATCAAACAGCTCTCAAATGTTTTAGGTCAGCTGCAAGCACATAGAAAAGCGTGTAAGGAACAGTTTGTCTCAGGTATGAACAAGTCCCAGAATATCTTAGCACAAAACCTGGCAATGCTGCTGGCAAACCGGAGGCCTCTGGAAGAGCAAGGAAAGATCTCACTTCCAGCCTAAGTGCAGCACAGCCCTCGCCTGTTCTCTGCTCTGTAGAAGCAATTCTGGGAGCAGGAGATAGTCCTGAACTGTGGGACTGATCCTGTCAGCAAAGGCTTTTTGTTTACTCTCCTGACCTTGCAGTTCCTGAGTAGGCACAGCTCCCTGAGAGGCTGGTAGGTGCTAGGTCTGTTGGCAGGATTGATTGTGTGAACAGAGATGCTCGTTTGGGCCTCAGCTGGACTAAAATCACCAGTGAAGTCTGCCCAGACCCTCAAACAGCTTTAAGTGGTGATGTCCACTGTCCTGCCCAGGCTCACATCAATGTCCTGAAAGCAAGAGACTTCATTTCCCACTCCCCCATCCCGTCTTTGGCCCAGCAGAGTGTTTTGCACCAGCAGAGACCGTTTCAGTGGGCATATTGGTGCTCGCTGCTCTTGTTTCCATCTTGTTTGCTCTTTTTTTCAGCTATGGAAGTGAAAGGAAGGAATCCCGTGGTTTGTGCCAGGAGAGCCATACTGAATTTACAGGATGGTTTCTGTCTCAAGCTAGACTTCCAGCCAGTTTGCTTGTCTTTCCAAATAGCAGGAGCCTGTGTTTTCCTTGGACAAAGAACAATATCAGTCAGTCACTGCTTTCAGATTTCTGGTTCTTTATCTTATCACGAAGTAGTGCAGGATGGTTTTATGAAGGTGGCTATTGCCATAACTACTATGATCATTTTACTTGCTTGGCCCTCTTCCTGGCCTTTTGTCTTTGGGAAGCTGGCTAATGAAATACTGAAAGAGCTGCTTGTGGTTGAATCCATAAAATGGGTATGCAGACAGGGTTCTGAAGCACTGGCTCATTTTTCACAGTACCATGTTTATCTCCTGTTTAGTGAAGCCAGAGTATCCTGTGTGTGAGAATACCTCTGCGCTTGCCCTGGTGTTGTACTCCTCCAGGACAAGCACACTGTCTGTGCCAGCAGAGTGTAGCCGATGCTCCGACACTTGGGAATTGCATTTGCTAAAGCTGCCGTGGCGGGGTGAGGGTGATGGATGCGAGAGGCTTAACACAGATTATGGTTTGTAGTGCAGTGTACCAAACACTGAATGCAGGAGACAACCCTCCGCCTGTGCTATTAGTACAATTTTTCTCCCTTGGGTTGTGGTGCTGTGGGGGACATGCAGAAGTGGTTCTTTGGTACAACACTTCCCTTCCAAGCATCTGAGTTTGCTGAGTGTATTTAAAAGAAAGCATGAGATGAATGAAAACTGATGAGAGATGCCAGGGACTGAAACTGCTCGAGACTGTCAACTTTAAACTGATTTTTATCTTTAAATTATGTGGTTTATCTTTTAGATTCTCCCTGCCTTGGCAATCTGTGTACAGACGGTGGTAATACGGAAACGCTGATATTCACAGAGCCTTCTTCTATCACAAAAACTGCTGCATGTAGTTGGAGTTTGGAAATTCTGGAGCTGGATAAACTGCACTTTCCTGGCCAATGCAGGTGGCCCTTCTTTCTATACGCCTGTCAGTCATAGCACAGGGACTCACACAGAGCAACAGCCTGGTGGGTAAAGGGCAAATATGAGATGCTGAAACTGCATATACAGATTCTGGCCCTGTTGGAGGCTTGCTTTGTAAGCTTGAGTAAGTCATTACCCCGTCTGCATGGAGCTTCCTTCCCCTGCCCTTTTCCTGTAGTGTCCAGCTAGGCTGTAAATTCTTTGGTGTGTGGAAAGGCCTTTTCCAGAGCCAGTAAAGCACTGCTGTACATCCATACTGACATTGCAGCCAGCGCCTGAATTAAGCTGATGGCTGCTGGCAGTAGTGAAGTAATTGCTAATGAGGACGGAGCACTTCCCAATCTATCTTCCCTCCCGGGGTCTGCCCACAGACACCCTTGGAGCAAGTCCTGTAAGGATCAGTCAGTAGCCTAGACCCTTCCAAACCACCTCTCATCTGTCCCTTATCTCTCAGATACATGCCCACATGCAAGGAGATCAAAAGCTCTTCCTTGGCAGTAGCTGGGATTACCCCTTGCATGGAAGTCTGTGACAGCAGGAAAGGAGGCACTGCAGTCTCTTTGTGTTTGAGCAGCCCCTAGACATACTCCTCTGCAATAAGGATAATTAATGGATGCTAGCTATTAGCAAATGAGAACCAGTTGGATTGCTCTGGGTTACACCAGCCAATTTATAGTATCAGAACTACATCCATTAATAGTAGGCTGTTGCTTTTGTTACGGTAATTGAAGGTTGGATTTGGACCTCACATCCAGCCCAACTCACCTGACTCTCCTTGACTGTCATGTTGCATAAAAAACCCCAAATAGAATCTTGTCAATCAATCCAGGTGTTCCTTGAAGCACATACAGGAATGAATTTTTAAAGCAACAGCAAACGCACACTGCTGATGGGGCCAGACCTCCTCTACCCAATGACTCTCTGCTGACTTCAGTTCTCAGCCGAGACACGCACATGGTGTCCACAAGGTCAGCCTGCTTATTCTCTGGAACAGGCAGGTTATTGATATGTACAAGAATTGTGCTCTTGCAGCCATCAATAATCTGTCAGCTCAGAGGACTGGAGCAGACAGGCGTAGGACAGGAAAGGGATGATGGGAACCAGGGCCAGGGTGTCTGCTCACCAGTAATGAATAGAAAGAACCCACAGGATGGCAGAGCTCAGGCTTCTGTTAGCAGTAAGTTGGGGTTTTGCCCTATTGTAAGTGGTGTGCCAGCTGCCATTCTGCTGCTTCGAAATGGAAAGTGCAAAGGAAAGAGCGCTTGACAGGGAGTCAAGTCTTGTTTGAAGAACTTTATGTGCTCCATGCAGGTCAGACAGGGCACAGAAGTTGCCAAAGGTAGGAAGACAGGGTAATCATTCCTTTGGACTGCAAACTTTGATGTTTCCCAACACAGTGTGTTGGTTTTCAATTTATGTTAACCAGTAATTTTGAAAAGTAAAAACAATCCATTTCTTAGATGCTGTTTTCCAGATGGTGAAGTATGCAGTGGTTCCAGTGAAGTATGTAGTGGTCACAGTTATCTATCAGCCGTTGTCGTCTTTTGGAGGGGTAAATACAGAACACAAGACCTGCAGTTTATCAGGGATGTGTCCTGTCCAAACAGAGATGCTAAGATGTTGGTAACTTGCAGTCCTTCAGAATGGCATTGGCTGCGTTGGAAGAGGAATGATAAATTCCTGAGGAAAAGCAGTGTAACAAGGATTTAACTTTGCCATCAGTGTTTGTGGACTATAGGATAGTCAGTGGTAGAATCACAGACTAGCTTGGGTTCAAAGGGACCTTAAAGCTCATCCAGTTCCAGCCCCCTGCCACGGGCAGGGACACCTCCCACTAGAGCAGGTTGCTCCAAGCCCCATCCAACCTGGCCTTGAACACTGCCAGGGATGGGGCAGCCACAGCTTCTCTGGTCACCCTGTGCCAGCGCCTCAGCACCCTCACAGGGAAGGATTTCTGCCTAATGTGTCACAGTCACTGATTTCAAGCTGGGCTCTCAGGATTGGTGCCTGCAAAAAGCAGCAGAATGTGGTCCTTGTTCCGCTGAATTTAGGTTAGAAACATTTAGGCTTCTATATCGAAGCCTGTGCTACTAGACTGCCTGCTGTGTGTTCTCTGGTGTTGGGTTTTAATGGTGTTTGACAAGGATTTTTCCCTCTGGAAAACTTGGAAGAAGTAGGCCTTTTTGCACATGCATGGAGATTATTTAGTGACACCAGTACTGGGACCTTGGCAGAGTTGAAACAGCAAATGAGTAACAGCCTTTCAGTGATGGCGTAGGTGCGCTGCTGTTTTGCAGAGAGCTCTGCTGTGATTTATTTTGAACAAAACCGATTTGCACGTTGTGGTTCATTGGAACAGTCGATCCTGAAGAGCAGTTCTGCTCTGAAGAATGACTGTGCACAATGGATGTGTAGGTAGGCTGCATTTAGAGTGTGGCTTACTGAAGTTACGGCCAAAATAAGCTGTTAATGCATGGCACGTGTTGAGTCCACTGCAGGGCTTTTTCTTGCATCTTCAACAAAAGGCTCATCCAGTTCCAGTCAGGAAATGGTGCAATCATTCAGCCTGCTGAATCTTGTGTTTTATAGTTAGTATGTATTTGAAGTACCCGGGAGAAGAACCCCTTCCCAGCCCCAAAAACTGTCTTCCTGGATTCTCAAGATCCAGGCTGAATTTGCAAGGTACAAGGTAGGGAAAGAATGTAACTGTCAGCTGTACGTATATATGTATATATACATGTCTTCTCCCCTAAGCCCATAAGGCTACAACAACTGGAATCAATGGGAAGGGCCTGGCCCATCACTGCTTTTCAGCGGCTGCGCATGAGAAACAGGAATCACTGGAACACAATAAGTATAAGGCTGCAAACAGCAGGACGTTTCAGGTAGAGCAGCTGGTAAGGAAGGCAATGATGGAGATGTATTCAGCACGACTGAACTCTGTTTAGCAACACCTGGGAATTGGGGAATGCGAATGACAGCCTTCACAGTGCCGGGGGAGCACTTGGGGACTGGGAATTCAGCAGGCAGGCTGTCTCGCTCCTTGCCGCTTGAGTGGTTTGAGGGAAGCATGAAGACACACAGGCTACATCCGTGGTGTGCCCTTTCAGCCTAATGGGGGCTGTGAGACTGCTCTTGCCTTGGTCAGCAGTGGGGATGAGGAGAGGCTGAAGGCAGGGGGGAGGAGTGTGAAGTTGGCTATTGAGCTTCTTCAGTTGTTATTGCCATGAATTGGAAAGGCATTTTGAGAAGGTTCCTGTTGGGTACTCAGAAGCATGGCTGCTGGAAGGGAACTGCCAGGCACATCCTCTGAGCAGAACTTAATCTCATCACTTACCCCGGTGGAAAGAGGCACTGGAAAGTGGTAGTGGGGAAGGCAGGGTCTTTGGAAACAAGTGGCGTGTTTGATCCACAGAATCTGTTCTGGGCTCAACACACAGGATTGTGTCTAATCTTGCAAGCAAAGCAGTTCTAGCTTTGTCCAGACCTTGGATGTGAGGTGGAAAAGAAATTCCAGATACTGTTGGCAGATGAGAAGGAGGTTGGGGAGGAGAATTAGACCTCAGAAATGAAGTGAGTCAAAAGATCGCATTTTGGATGCTGTGGCTTCTGCAGAGGGGAGGCAGGAAAGGAAGCATATTCTGTAGTCTGAAGTGCCTTAGGTGGTTTAGACAGACACTTCTTCACTCTTGCTTTTGGGTTGTTGAAGCTGCAAATCCCCTGTATTAAAAGTCCGTTTATTGACTTAAATGCTCTCTCTACATGTAAATTCCTTGCTTTATATAAAGCCAAAGCACTGATAAAAACGTGTAGATATGCAGTGCAGCACATCAGGTACAAGAACCCCTGTCCAGTGGATATGTGCTCTCAGCTGTTCCTCAAGTTAAACCTGAACAGCAAATAGCATCCCTTCTGCATCCTATTGTAGATTTTCTCAAAAGGTAATTTAGATGCAACCTTGAACACCATTTTACTGCTGGTGGTAGATGATGTATTGAAAACGACCTGGGCTCAGGAAACAGCCTGCTACACTCATGTCAAGAATACTGGTTTTATGACTGCTTAAACCATGCTTGCTGTAGCTGGGAGCCATTGTACTGCATGTGCACTGTCTTTGCAACATGTTGTAATAGCTGCTGTAATTTGTGATTGTCTATTCTATATAGAAGTACTAAACAATAGCATGAAATTAATACCCAACATGTCTGGGCTTCACACCTTTCCCTCCCATGCCATTCACTCTGAACTAAGACCTTATAAAACATCCTGGAGC
The DNA here is from genome assembly GCA_039720435.1 of Amazona ochrocephala. Lineage (NCBI taxonomy): Eukaryota > Metazoa > Chordata > Aves > Psittaciformes > Psittacidae > Amazona > Amazona ochrocephala. Next base: position 16,543,368 of record CM077884.1, on the reverse strand, counting down.
AGTATGTCTGAGAAATGCTCCTTAAATCAGAAACCCTATTTCAGCTGAATTAAGGGAGTCAGGTAGAAAATGTCCAAGTCAGGGATGCTTTACTGGAAAGGTGTTGCCCCCGATCCTCTTTGGTTATGTTCTCTTGCTTACTGCACTTGCTCGCCGTAAGAGGTGTGCTGTGGTCGCTGAAGCCAAGTCCACAGGTGATCCTCAGTTCTGCATGCAGCTAATGGAAACGTGGTCATCACAGACTGGTTTGGGTTGGAAGAGACCTTAAAGCTCATCCAGTTCCAGCCCCTTGCCACAGGCAGGGACACCTCCCACTAGAGCAGGTTGCTCCAAGCCCCATCCAACCTGGCCTTGAACACTGCCAGGGATGGGGCAGCCACAGCTCCTCTGGGCACCCTGTGCCAGCGCCTCAGCACCCTCACAGGGAAGAGCTTCTTAATGTCTCATCTCAATCTCCCCTCTGTCAGGTTAAAGCCATTCCCCCTTGTCCTGTCCCTACAGGCCCTTGTTAAAAGCTCCTCTCCAGATTTCTTGTTGGCCCATTTAAGCACTGGGAGCTGCTCCAAGGTGTCCCCGGAGCCTTCACTTCTCCAGGCTGAACAATACCTGTGAGCAGTTAGAATCCAAAACGCACTGATGGATTTTGGCCCAGACAGTTCAGGCCCAGAGTGCAGAGGTCTTTTTATGCCCCAAAGAAGAGGGAAAAATCTCATTTGGAGGTGAGCCATTGTATAAAACTGAAGCTGCCAGGGACCAGTGCTCTCTGTACCAGGGTAGCAGCAGCCAGGTTTGCACCAGAGGACACTTGCAGGTGACTCGGTGGCTTTGGTGCAGGGCAGGGGCTGGCTCTGGGGCTGAGTGGGGCAGCAGGCCTGGTGCCAGGCACTTGGGAAGGCAGCAGGGCTGTTCCTTCTGTGGCTGGGCTCTCCCTGCCCAGGCCAGCATTGATGCCACTGCTCTCTAGACGCTGCCTGCCGGCTCTGCTGGACCAGGCTGCTCTCTACCCCCATCTCGCAGTCCTTTTCCCCCTCACACCCCAGGGATAGCATGGCAAAGACATGAGCGTCAGCCGCTCCTTGTCAGGGGGAGATCAAGCACAGCCCCCTTCCAGAGAGGCAACGTGCCACGACTCACAGGGCGCCGGGTGCTCGCCCGTCTCACACATGCTGTCAGGAGCCGAGCAGATAAGAGGACAGGGAGATGCACTGCAGAGACTGGCAGTTGTTTGAGGGAAGTTTCAGGCTTGTCCAAGCGATGTAGAAGGGCTACCAGGGCTTGCAGTATCCATGCAGGGGGGGACGTGGCGCGGGAGGGAAGCATGCTTTTGGCTGCATGGATGTGGTTCCATGTGGTGGGTGATGGCTTCTTTCCATCCCTCAGCTTGGCGTTCCCTCCTCCTGAGCAACTGTAGCTACTCAGCTCATTGCCGTGCAGTTTGGGCACAGCAGCATCCCTATAAACCTACTGCTGTCCTTAAAGACACCACTTAGCTCCCTGGTGTTTTCAAAAAGGCTTCGTGTGGTGAGTTTGCTCCTGTCTCAGAGCAGTGTCTGCCATTCTGAATCAGTACACAGCCAAAGCCTTGCTCACTCCAGGGGCTGTGGCAGCCCTGCAAGGTGGAGGTGTGCAGCTCCTGGTGCCCACTGCTCCCTCTACACACGCCCCTCTGTAGGGCACAAGACTGCGCTGGTGTGTCGGGGCTTGGAAGCACAGTTTGAAGTGTATTGCAGCCCCATTCATGCTCAATGGAGGTACGTTTTCACCTCATCAGGGGGACCTAAGGTTGTGGGGGTACCAGATTTTCATCGTTACTTCCACTGCCTTAACTTGTTCAGTTTGCTGGAACCAGAGAGGCTCTGCATTTTGGAAGGTAAGTTTCAGTGTTTTTTGAAAACCAGGTCTCCTTTAGATGCCTGGAGTGAATCACTCAAAATAATGAAACATCCTTGCAAATATTCATCAGATTCTCTTAATAATTCAGCAACCTGGGCAGTAGTGGCCAGAATAGACAGGAAGATACTCAGACTGTGGCTTCCGTTATGAGTCGCCTGCGCTGACCTCAAGAGACCTGTTTAAGGACTGCCCCGTTTCAGGGCTGCTGGTTTGTAGCAGGATCTATGTAGTGTCCTACATCTGAACAGTACTGGTTTGCACAGCTCCAGCTTCAGGATCCCGAGCGTGCTTTGGAAACAAGGAGGCAGTAGCCACTGCTTCACAGTGGGGCACATCCGTCCCGTGGGAGATGCAAGTAACTTTGGGCAAGGCAAAGAGGAGATGAGGTGGGTCTGCCTGCGGCGTGCTTCCCCACACAGGGTTCTGTGGTTGTCTGGCTTCAGGGTGTGAATGTGAGCAAGGATTTGTCTGGGTCCAGCTCTCTGTTATCGATCCTGGTGTTGCTGACACAGAGCCACATTTGCAGTGACTGGAAAACACAAGGGGTAAGCACATGAGTTGGAAAGGCTGAGTGTTAGCCAAGCCCTGAGGGAAGAAATGTCGGTGACCAGTGGGAGATACAAACACCAGATACTGCTTAATTTACTGGCACGGAGGCTCATGGTCTTGGAGCTGAACCAAACGCAAAACAGTGGCTGTGCTGCTGGGAAAGACAAGGGTTATGAGATGTCGTGAGGGCCCCCCACAATCTTACTTTCATCAGTTAAGGTAAAGTACAGGCTAGCTGACAGAGACCCTTTACAGTGCAGGAAACAAATACTGAGTGCAAGCAGGAATGACAGGCAGCCCACAACTGTGCTTTCTAGGTCTGAATAGAGCTGTTGAGTAGTGTCTGAAGGGCTGGCGCAAAAGGTGATTAAATAAGATGCCATCTCCCAACGCTAGCAGGCTACAAAGGGTGTATTTTCAGTGGCTAAATCCTGAAACAGTTGTGAGCTAGAGTGTAGTCAGGTTATTTCTTACCTTTCTGATGACCCGTCAGTGAAATCTGTTTTGTTAAACAGGGTTTGTAATGTCTGATACTCTCAAGGAAAGATGGTATTGCTGCTCCTACGTGTGTGGCGCTGAGGATCAAAATAAACACAGCAGGCATTGCTAAAACTGTGTAGGCTCCTAGTTGATAACCTGTTCCTCGGGGAAGTGGTATTTTCACTTCGGTTATGGAAAGACTTGTTGCTTGTTGTGCGGGAGCACTGTGGGTTGTGCCGACTTCATGTTCCCCCACCCGGTGCTCTCTCTGTACAGGCACATTTAACATTTGCATCTGGATTGCTGGGCTTGCTCCTAGTGGGTTTTCCAGATGCTTCTCCAGTGGAGGGGGAGTCACTGCACGAGGCCATGACAACGTGCACTTGTGCATTGTGTGTGGCTGGGTGGGCATGCTGACAGCCAGCCCAATGCAGTGGCAGGTGGCTGTGAATAAGCTGTTTCAGGGCACATGGTGGGGTGTTTTTCTCATGCTGGTCCTTGGGTATGTTTGCTGGGCGTGTCCCAGATGGACACAGCACCAACGGCCTTTACCAGCATAATTCATCCTGCCCGAGAAGCTGGAGGTCTGTGGTTCAGGTGCCAGCAGGCAGCAGTTCACTTCAGGTGCTTCCCTGAGCCTGCCTGGGGCTGAGGACTCATAGGGGCTGTGCCTTAGGTCTCCAGCTCAAAGTGAGGGAAACAGTGCCTTTGCTTAGGCGGTCTTGTGAAGATAAACACAATTTACTATTACAAACCACTTCACTGTAAGCCTTAGTGCAGCACAAGCATTTAGTAAGGCCACTCTGCTAAACGCTTCTTTTGTGAGATACTGAGAGCTTTCCTATGAGAAGTTCCTTTTCTTCTAGAAAGAACCACCACAGGGGATGCTCATTCTGCCTTGCAGAGACACTGAATCCATGGCACTGCAGCTGATGGGGTTTATTTCTTCCTGCTAAGCAAGCAACCTCAGCATTGCATCCAGGTAGTTACAATTCCTGGTGTGCTTCTTTGAAGCTGCTTATCCGTGAGATGAAGGAAGAGGACAGATGATGGGGACAGAGTCTAAATGGATGAAGCTGGACTAAGAGATGTGAAAGAGCAGACTGCTGGGAAGAGTAAAGGCTGGACAAATGGCACAGGTCACTAACACAGAGGTTTCCCAGCTGCAGCAGGTCTTGGGAATTTAACTGGTAGGTGGTAAAGCAAGGATCTGTGATCCTCTGGAGTGCCCTCCTGCATAACCCATACCACAGGATCACTGTTCATCACTTCCTTTGCAGGGCGAAGCCTCCCCTTTGACAGCTGATCTCAGCCCCACACAGCTAAGTGGGGAGAGGGAGCCCTGACCCACTGCTGTGGGCAGGCAGAGGGAACTAAGAAAGCTTATGGAAAGGGGAGCTGGGGCTGGTTCCAGTGCTGGGTCACAGAGATCAAATAGGCACTTTGGACTTGGACTTTCCACTTGCCGTGCTCAGGAGCATCCTGTCCTAGTACTGATACATTGGGGTTTGGAGAAAATATATCTACGTTTCTTCCCCACTCTCCTTCTGGTCAGATAAGTATGTGAGCATAGTAGGAAATTTTCCAAAGACAACAGAGAGCCATCAGACTTGGAATAATGTTGTGGGTTTCCTGGGGTTTTGTGGGGTATTTTTTGGTTGAGCATCCAGGAAAGAGGGGAGGAGTAGGATATTCCAGAATGACAGCAGCCCTGAAAAGTACAGTCCTTCTGCTGCATTGCAGGCTGCTCCATTTGGCTTCTCTGAATACAAATGAGCAGTGGAAGCAGAATTTGCTAGGAGTTAAAGTAGATAATACGAATAAGGGGCGCATTGAAAAGTGCCCATGTTATGGTGTGATAAGGCTTTGAGATCATTTTCCTGTCTGAAAACTGTTCTACTGTTTTTGTTGGTAGCTTTGAGCTGCCCCAGGCTGCGTGCACTGACTAGTTCTTGTGACCATTGGATCTCTGTATGGAAATACCATGTTTCAGGCTGGAAAAAAACCCAAACCCCAAAATCGATCTAGAAGTTCCCATTTTCTGGCAAGCAAAGGCATGAAATTGGAATGCTTTCAGGACTTGTGAAGGAAGCTCATCTTCGCCAGTGCCCTTAGTTGTGGAGTCAAAGGGTCGTAGCTGGGAACTAGTTGGCCATTTGACATACAGTATATGAAGTCCACCTTGGAGGAACTGTTGTTTCAGAACAGTAGTGTCTATAAAGCATCTTATTTGAAGCATGCTTCACTTCTGAAAAGTGGCACTTTGTTCAAGCTCCTGACATCAGGGCAGTCACTGTATAGTGCTTGTGATTGAAGTAATTGAGCAAAAGAGTTTTGGACAAACCTCTCTCTGCTGCTCAGAAGAGGGCTGATGGGTATGAAAGCTCTTCCCAGTTTGGCAAACCTTTGTTAAACACACAGGGGGGTTACGAGAGTTGAAAGTGCTGGGAGTCCAGCCTCTTTGCCTTTGAAGTTAGCGGGAGTTTTGCCATTGAGTTCAGTGGGAGCAGCTTCAGGCCTCAGGTGGGCAACAACTTGAAGTTACTGCAAATGCTTTGTATCATGTTTGAAAAGGAGCTGGATTGCCAGCACCAGATGCTCTGCAAGGAGATCTGCTCCGTTCCCATTTGTTTCCTGTGTCAGTGCTGCTTCAGAAGTCAGTAGTTCAGTGTCTCTGCTGATTGAAGTGCAGGTTTTGTTATTTGTGCGCCCTAATACCTTATTAAAGCAGATGCAGAACTTTATAAGCAGAGGGGGGGAGCCAGTTGTCAGCAGCAGGTCATGCTGGGATAGAGGCAGGGGTGTTTGCTCTGTGCCCTGAGTAAGCCAGTTGATTGCAACATGCAGTGAGGGAAGTGGGGGCTTCTGAGGAAACGAGAGATTTTGGCTGACAGGAGCTCTGTGGAGTTTGGAGTGTAGCTGTGATGCTGCTCCTCCAGCGCTGCTCCCCTCCTCGGCATGGATGTGGGCAACAGCAGCATCAGAGTGAAAGGATTGAAGATGAAGCATCAAAGGAGTGGGTAATTGCATCAGTGAGAAGAACCTGTGAAGGGATGAAGAGGTGACAGATGAGCTGCTGGTCCACCAAGTGGTCTTCTCCTTCTCACAGTGATGCAGTGTGGTCCACACTGGTTATGAACCATATATGTGTGAGGACATGTAGGATCTTTGGTTACAGGAGACCAGTCACGTACCTTTTGTCCATGTAACAAAGAAGTCTCACAGTCAAATTTCAGAGGCAGGGGCTGAAAGACAGGTGGAAGATGGGGAGTTTGTTTAATTAAAGGGTTAGGTTCTATATGCCAAGGGAAGGAGGTTGATCCGGAGTGCTGAGGAAGCTGAGGGAGCCAGTTGTACAGAGAAGGGAGGGGAGGGGAGCATTTCATAGCAGCAGAGAGGTATCCACTGCTGTCTCCCTGCTCAAGTGATAGGCATCACAAATCCCACAGAGCCTTTCTGCAGGGATGGGACAAGCATACTCTGCTGCTGGTTGGAATTTGAACTAGATCAAAAATAGACAGTGTGAAGTGTATTACTTAGGGGTTTTCAGCTGTCACAGGGAACAAGGATGCAATTAAAGGTGCGGTTCTTCTTGCACCTCTTATTGCTAATGCTGGGTAAGTATAGTTGACTGTAACTCCCGCATGCTGATGGGTGTGTTGCCCTGATTCCCAGATGAGATGCAAGAACCTTGCCTGAGATTTATTGCCTGACCCCCAGACCAGGAGATGGACAGGTCATAACGTGTTGGGAAACAGAGGGTGAAAAAGTCCTCTGAGACCATGTAGTCTCAGCAAATAAGACTTGCTCAGTAAAGTATATTTAGAGCTGTTTGCCCAGCCTGTTTCTAAGCATCCCCGGTGACAACACCTGCTCCTGTGAGATTTCCACTTGGATTTTCTCCAGAGCAGGTTCACTGAGGCTCACCGTGACTGGCGTTCAAGCTGTATGAGCACATATGGTAGGAGAGGAGCAGGCCCCCAGCAGTACCCTGGGGAAGCCTGAAGGCTGGAACATGACTTGCTTGTAAACACCAAAACCAAGAGAACTGCTCAGTGTTTACTTCCATGGGTGCTCAGAGGAGAAAATCCTCTCCAGTTTCCTACCAAATTGGTCAGTGAAGGGAGGCAAACAACCTGTACACAAGTATGACCGCTCTGCGTAGCGCATTCTTCTGCTCTGGGAGCTTTTACTTCTTTGTGGCTACTTTATGTCAGTAGCTCAGGAAGAAGCCCGGAGTTGGGCAGGGCCAGGGGGAAGAGCGCCGCAAGACATTGCAGAAAAACATACTGAATGTGGTGGTTTACTTCCTGGTCAGACTGGTATGAATCTTTTCTTAAGAAAAAGAGAACAGGGCTTTTGAATTGCATTCACGCCTTACACTAATAGCAGCCAGACGGGTGAGTGTGTGGAGGTAGTATATCTCATCTTTGAGAGTGCCAAGAACATTTCCCACTGGCTTAACTGAATCTGGAAGTGGAGTTGACTTGCAGACTTGATAAAGCTGCTTTCTGGGCCCTGGGGATGGTCCCTCCTTTCTTGCTAAGACAAGAAAGAAAAATCTGGTGACAATATTGTTGTGCTGTGATACACAAAGAATGTGATTGTTCAAGAGCAAAAGCATCTTGGTGGGCTCAGAGAACAAGGGGATCAAAAGGAGAGCTTGCCACTATGACTGGGATCCTGGGTTTAGACCTAGTTCAGTACCTGGGAGCTGATGTATGAGATGCGCTTTGAAGCACTGCAGATTCCCCCAGATGCTTGGATTCACAGTACCAGGAGAACTAAATTCAGGGTTTGAAAGTTGTGCCTTTTACCAATTGGCCCATGGTGTCTTTTAAGGTGGCTGCTGAGGACTGAACGCTTACAGTCAGGGCAAAAGTGATGAAGAAAAAACCTGTGCCATTTGCATTTAAAGCCACTTCTTAACAGCACTCAAATGAAAAAGACTCAGTAACCAAAATATCAAGAAATTACGTTTTTCCAGGTTATAAGCTCCTTGAAATTGCAGAGCTTTACCTTCAGCCATCTTTATGCATTGAGGTGAGTGCTTAATGAATGACAGTTTCTCTAAGATATTCCCTAATCATAACCATATTCTGCAGAGACCAGTTACAGCATCATTATTATCTCTTACTCTATGAACATGTTATGTCAGGTTAATAATGGTTGCAGTGGGAAAGCGCGATCCAGCCCTCTGAAACCAAGATCTTGCTAACATTCCTGTAAATGAGTGCAGGTACATGAGTAATGTTACTGGATTCATTTGCCTCTTAATTTCTAACTACCACATTGAAAAGCAGATTCAAGAAGTCTATCTAGGAGTTCTGCTTTGTGCTGTTTGTAAGACATGGCAGGAGTTCAGATCCTCACTGCAACATAAATGACTGTGGTTGCTACAATGTGTAGCAGAGAGAAATACTTTCAGTCTAAAAGGAGACTGCTTCTTTTATGGTTTTCACAAATCATAGTGGTCAAGGTGGTGGTGGATATGCTTTACCTCCCAGTCAGAAATGATGGTGTTGCTGTTCTGGTCCTCTGAAGTACTGTGTGGTGGCATCTGTTTCAGTAGAAAATCCGATTACCTGCATACACCAGCCTGTTCTTTAAAAACCTGTACGCCAAAGGTATCGGTATGAACACTCAGACTATTCACAGTTCTAGACTGAGGCTCGTGAGTCTTCCAGCTCACAGTTTTGCACTGTTTTTTCAAGCAGGGTAGCTGTTTCACCACTCTGAGCTGGGACTGCACTTTGAAGCAGTTGCGTTCTTATGTGTGCTGCTTGTGGCTAGCAGTGAGAACCAGGCACAGTGCCCAGAGACTGCTGTATCTTGCTAGTGGTCCAATCTCATTCATATCCCAGGATGCTGAATCTCTAGGATGCTTCAGCCAGAGCTAGTTGGAAAAGAGCAAATGAAATCTGCTGCTGTTGTTATGAATGCAAATAGCAGTCTGCTTCTCTTGAGCAGTTGAAAATGTTGTGAAAGGCTCTAGTTCGTATTTGTCCCATCAAGATGTTTCTCTTGTCCCTTTCCCTTCCTCATGCTTCCTCTTGGTGGTCCCAAATGTGCCTGTGTAGGTGCTGAAATGTGAGCCCTAATGGCATAGCCAGGTCAGTGGGGAGGAAGCAGTAAGGATGAGGGGTGAGTCCATCGGAAAATAATCCCTTTTAATCTCTGGAAAACATTCTTTCAAAGGAAGAAAAATGTAAAGTAATTTACAGAAATCTAGTGGCTTCATCCCATGAGATGTAAACCCATCTTTGGCGCTAGGTGAGTTTAGTCTGAGCGTAAAGGCCCTTTAACATGTAGCAGTTAATGCCATAGATAGTAATGCTTATGAATACATCCAAAGGAAAGTGGAGTTATAATTGTGGGAATCACAACTTCAATTTTTAGGACTTCTATATTTGAAAATCCCTGTGAAATTGTTATTTTTGGTCCCATTAACCACACAGACTTACACAGAAACCAAACATCAAAGGGCACACAGAAGTGCGTTTTGTTTCCTTTATGCCTACTGCTACAGCCTCAGAAATAAGAGGGAACTGAAAGTGTGTGAGGGGGAAATCTTTAAATGGTTTAAAAAAATAATCCTTGCTCTAAGATTTCGGTTGCCAAATTTCATCACAGACTAATTCCTTGCAGCTGAGCTGCAAACCTCTATGAAAACAGGGGTTTACAGTGGAAACACTGACTAACTGTAGCTACGCAGACCCATGCATAATGACACTCTAATTATGCCTTACGATTTACCAAGCCCTGGTTTCTGTGTAGCTCATGAGTTTTTGCTGGTTTCTGGTTTGGGGAGCAAGGTCTTATTCTCAACTGTGGTTTGCTTCCTTTTGTTCACATTATGTTGGCATGTACTTTTCAGAAAGCTTCTCTCTGAAGGGAGCTGGGCAGACAGCTATGATTAAGTACGAAATGATTGGGTGAGCTGTTTGTCAAAGTTATAAATAGGACACCACACAAACCCAACACTAATCTCACTGAAAGACAGATACTGGCAACATTTCTTAGTCATCTGTTCCTGCCACACTCAGGGGAGAACAGCTCCACTTCCATTAAGTTTTCAAACAGAACTTGCCTAAAATACCTTTTGCTGGTGAAATTTTTGGCATATGCACTATGAGCCATGCTGAGATCTAGCAGGGCGTTGGAGTTTTAAATGTTCATCCCAATTTAATCCTGGTCCTCTGGGTCACCCCTCTGTGTGGGGGTGAGCAGTTTGGTTCTTGTGGAAACAAATCTGTTCATGAAGCAGTTGTGGCAGGACTAGACTGGTGCCCTCATCTCATCATACCGCTGAATTAATTTTGAGGGTAGAGAAGAGGAGCTCCTTATGGGCATCCATTGCATCTTTGGGTTTACAGGCAGCTTTCCATAATCTGCTTTTGGAAGGTCAGGTGGAGACATAAAAAGAAGAGCAATGCACGGATTTCACCTCTGTGCTTCTGCAACCAGAAGTGAAAGGCAGCATATTGAATTCCTTCCGCTGCAGATCTCTTGCACACAGTGGCCAGAGGCTTCTGCAGGCTGCAGCCTTGATGCTGGTGCTTCTTAGTCCAAGTTTTTAATCAGCTGCATCAGTTTTGTTGAACTGAAAGTCTGCAATTTCATGTTCCCACAAGATGACCCCATTCTTGCTGTTTCCTTTCATGGTGCCTCAAATTGCAGGAAAGGGCTCGCTCCACAGTGGTTCAGCACTTTTGCTGCTGGCCAAAACATTCATGAGACAAATAAAGCAAGGCAGTAGCTGAGGAAGAGCCAAAAGCTTCAGGTTGCAAAGTGAAAAAGCCCACAGCAACCTCGACTTGCTCCTTCAATCCAGCACCTTCCCACATCCCTGCCAACACATACAGCGACGAGTTTTAGAGGAGGTATAAGCACTCCTAATTTATGGCACAAAGCAACAGCTCTGCATAGGTAAAGTCTCTTGAAGTTTTAAAAACTACCTAAAAAAGGGTGATCCTGAATTCGTGGGGTTCAGACAATTCATGACAGGTATTCTGAAAAGTGTTCACACATTTATGGGGTTTCAGATTAACGAGTGCCGTTAAACCTAATTCCTTCAATCTTTAGTCATAGGCATTCTGGTTTTGCAAGCTCTTAGAATCGGATTCAGATCCAAGAACTTAGTTTGTTTAATAAGTATTCAAAGACAAGGTTTTTTGCATACTCAGGAGGCATTTTCATTGTTACCAGCAGAGTGGTTGAGGCTTCTTTTAGTTTGTTTACTTGCCCTTGGGAGATTTTTATTGCTGGAAGGCCAGATTCTCCTTGGACATACACATCTTCCTGCAGGAAGGGAATGAGCTGCCCCTGGTGCTACCAACAACGCCTGTAGCTGTGCTCAGGAGCTGGTGTGTGGTCCTCTCTTGGGTTGAGCTAGCAGCCAGGAGTGTAGCTCATTAAGGTAGGCAGCCTTGGCAACCCACTTCTGCATCGTGCCCATCCTCCTCTGGTGCGATAAATCCTGCTTATCACAGCATCCTGCAAGGGTGGCAGGGATAAGAGTGTCTTGCAGGAGCCGTGTGTTAAATATGTGTCTGAAACCCAGAAAGGCGGTATTCATGGTTTCCACACTGGCATGTACTGCTTGAGCAGCTTTGCTAGGGTTAGGAGGAAATGTTCTCAAAATGCTAGCTTCCCCAGGTTTGTTCTTTGCACTGAAATGATTGGGAGTGGCCACAAGCACCCCCCATTCTTGAGCAACAATCTTAGAAGGTGGCTGAAGCTCCTTAGTTTCTTTATTCCAAAATAGCTGAAAGCGTAATATCACCATTTTCCTTGCAGGGCTTTAGTAGGGTGTCTGGAAAAAAGACCTTTGGCTTTGATCAAAGTCTTCCTCAAGTTCCTATCATGGATTATACTGATTATTGCCCCCAAGGTTTTTTCTTCTAAATGGAGAATAAACCAAAAGCCTTCACCTCTTTAATGCCTTAGTGGGAACTGCATCTTTAACCCTCAGTTTACTGCTGAGATCCCTTTTCCAGTCTGATCCCTCTGGCAGCAAGCTGCCAGGCCATGGGGGAAGAGCTGGCAGTTTCTCCAGTAGCTATTTTTCTGGGAAGAAACTGGGAAAGATTCTGCTTAATGAATTGCTTCGCTTCTTATGTAATAACGTATTTATGTTGTTATGAGGCCTCCAGTGAAGCTGTGTCTGATAAGAGTGATAGGTTTCCAGTTTGATCTTATTTTAGATTGCGGCAAACTGAGGATAAAAAGACTCTTTGTTCCAGGAAGAAGGAAAAAAAAAGGATGAACCAAAACATCTGGTGAGAAGCTGATGTGCTCAGGACAACTCTCAAAGAGGTTGATAGTGATGGATTATGACACACAACTTCAATATGTCCCCACAAGTGTTATGTGAAGAGACAAGATAATTCTTCCCTTGTCTAAGATGCTTTTTAAGAGTTTTCTGGGTTTTAGGGAAGGGGAGGGGAGAGACAGTGAACAGTGAACTCCCTGTCTGTTTCTCCATGATCCTGGCGATGGGTTTAGTCTGAACTGAAGGCTTCTTTCAAGATTGATTTATTTGGAGTGTGCTAATTGTAGACCATGTTCTGCGTCCCCTTTGAAGCCTTTTGTAATGGATCGTCTCCTTTCCTGGAGCAGAGAACTGCTTGGGAGCTCCCCAGAAATGGGTCCAGTGCCCAGAGGAAGATCTGAGGAGCATTGGGTTTTGGTGTGTTCAGTCTCTTCTGCTAGATAGAGGTTCTTCACTGCTTGTGGTATTTGTGGATTTGGCTCCAATTCTTTCATTCCTCTCTCAAACTGCTGAAAAAGATCTTTTCTACTGCAAATTATAAAGCGTTTCCTGCATTGTCTTTAAACACAGGCTTGGATCGTTGCATCCTGTGCTGGTTCCTGCTGTGTGCATGTATCTTGGCATCAGAGGTAGAGCCAGGCTCTGATGAGAAACTGGGGGACCAGAGTGACGGGGAGGGGTGTTCTGTTCCATTCAGCAAGACACTCCCAAACCCCAAAGGAGCAATACATGGGGGAAGTGCTCTCATGCACATCTTTTCAGTAAGAATCAAGTCTCTTGTCAGTGTTTGTGATACTTTCTCTGTTCCCTTCCTTTGGGCAGTTTGCCGTTGTGCCATGCACAGATGACATTAGGATGTTCAGACTGTCATTGCTGAAGGCACTCTTATCTACTCTGTACTTAATATTTTTCCAGGACATGGAAGTGTCTCTTTCTCCTCTGTTAATTAACTTTCTTTTGCCCATGTTTGCCTCTCTTGTAAATTCCTCTGACATCACGGCCTAGGATTAAACAAATTGATACCACGTTTCCAGTGTGCGGGCGTGACACTGAGCTGACAGCCTTAGAGCCTCAAGTGTTTCAACACACAAGCAGAGCAAATACAGATGAAATTCACATTCAGCTTGTCCTGCACTCTCCTACCCAGCTCCCTGGGACTCAGGCTCTGGGCTTGAACAGGCTGTGTTGGTGGGAAACAGGGCAGTCCCAAAGCACTCCTACTTATCAGTGGGTTTCTGAGGATGGCACTTGTTAGTGAATCGATACAGGTATTTCTGTGTTAGGATAATGGAATTACAGAACACTACTAACCTGGTAGGAAGCCAACTCCACGCAGTAGCCAGATTAAGTTGTCTTGTTTGGTTAACAGTGTTTTGTTAGTTCATTAAATCCTGGTAGGAGTAGAAAGGTAAGGAGTGGAAAGAGCAAATCTTACAGGTTATCTGCTCTTGGTTGTTCACTTCTGTTTGTATAATCCTGGTCTGAATGATGAGCTGTGGGAACAAGCATTTCATGTTTTGCTATTGTTTCATCTTAAACACGTGCATTGCATTAACAGAGTAAGAATATTCTCTGGCTGTTTTTCTAGCTTGCTGGTTTTATCGCTCATGTGGAACGTAGAGCTTGTTTTCCTTATCTAGAATGAAAACATTAGTTCATCTCAGATAGCACAAGCTATTTGATCAACTGTCAAGATGGTAAGGCATTATAAAAGCTGCTGACACAGGGCAAATTCAGACCTGTGTTGTGCAGCTTGAAAAGACTTCATGCCCTTGTAATCAGTCACTTGAGATAGCCAGCTGTTCCCTCAGCAGTGGCAAAGGAAATGGGAGTTGGTTGTTCTGGAGCCTGATCCCTCTCACCTCACTGAGGCTGAGGGGCAACAACAGTGTGAAGATTCTTCTCCCAGGTGGCAAGTGATTGAAGAAACGACCTCAAGCTGCGCCCGGCGAGGTTTAGACTGGATATGAGGCACAGTGTTTTCCCCAAAAAGGTGGTCAGGCATTGGAACAGGCTGCCCAGGGCAGTGGTGGAGTCATTGTCCCTGCAAGTGTTCCAAAACCATGTAGACCTAGTGACATGGATAGTGGTGGCCTTGGCAGTGCTGGGGAATGGTTGGACTTGGTGATCTGAAAGGTCTTTTCCAACTTCATTCTCATCCCGAGAGTGCTTCTTGGTATGAAAGTGCAGAAAAATCATGACTTCACATGAGTGTGGCCCTTCCTCATGACCATATTCTGCCCTGACTTCTTGGCCAGCCCATAGCTCTGCCCCACCATGCATTTCCTTAGCCTGGGAGAGAAAATGGCTTATGCCTTTTGATTGAAGGGTGAAGATTTGCCATACAATACTTTATATTCAGGCCTGCTGTGACTTCCCTGACATTAGGTGCAAACGGAAGCCAAAAATGACGATGCTCTTAATACAGAATCAGAAAATAGAAGATAACATATTTTGCCGACAGCTGACTGCAAAACAGAGCAGGAGCTCAGCTAACACCTGCTTTTGCAATAGGGGAAGATTCCTCATCTGCAGTGTCCTTCATAGAGCAATCTGGTAGCTGGTTCAGTTTGATGTTAGCAGCTACTGTGAGAGACCAGCCATTCACCTGGTCACCTTACACAAATATTGTGGGGTATAGGTTTGGAAGCAGCTCGCCAGCTGATGCTTCTCGGTGCCTCCAGAATGAAAAGGATGTCAAGAACTCCATATAGGGTGGTCAGCTGGGTCTGTCTCCTAGTCCAAATGATTTTGGGGTATCCCCATTTCCTCAAGGAATTAGTTATGTCAAGACCAGGTTTCAAGGTACTAGTGCTAGAGGCTGTGCTGTCAGTTACTTATCAGCATGTGCTAAATCATGTTCTCTTTAAAGGTATGTATTTCAAGAGAGATGGGGACAGGAACACCTGAAGCAGGAAAAGCCGGGAGGCCTAAGGAAGGGGTTTCACTTTCATTGCACCATATTTTTGCAAGGTATTTTTAACATCTGAGCCACCTCCAGGCTCGTTTTGCTTCAGCTGCAGACACTGTGACATGGTGAAAGAAAAGAAAAAAGGAGGAAAAGGAAAGAAAAAAGGAGGAAAAAGGCCCCAAACCGTCATCTGAATTACACTGGTTTGTCCTGGCTGTGGTGCTCTTTAGCCTGGATGGGGTTTAGGTGGCTGGGGACTGTGTCCTGGCACACCTGGCAAGGGGGTCTCAGCAGGATGAGACTTCAGCAAGCCTGATTCCCTGTGCCATGTCCACCAAAAACCCCTGAGGAGGGGTTTTGGGCTGTAGGTGTCCTGGCATGGGGGTCTGGACTGAGGCAACTGGGCATCAGTTTTGGTCTGGGAGCATGAGGCGAGGTTTTGGAGCAGTTTGGAGAGGGAGTGGGAAGAGGGGAGAAGAATCATGACAGGTTTATCACAGCCTGAAATAGATTAACCTCTGGGAGGAATGATTTTGTAATAATTTGCATTTAGATATTCTGACACATCCAAATAACCCCAAACCTTCTGCAAACATTGTAATGAATTCAATCTCCAACATCCTGTGAGAGGGATAGAAATAGCACTAGTTACGTGGTTAAAGGAGCCAAGGACTCTTCTCTCAGTACTGCATTCTGGTGTTTTCTTGTCATCAGCCTCCTGCCTATTCCTTTCCACTTCAGGGCAGTTAATCGTAAATGAGATATTTGTTCGATGCTGTTCTCAAGTATTCTCTGCCCTGTCTCTGTTCCAAGAGACCGTGGAGTCTGTGGGTTACATCCCACCCTGACTTTGGCAGCCTTTGCAGAAGAGCTGGGTCTTCCCAGTTTGTGCCGCACATTTTGGGTGCCAAAGGCTTGGGCAAGCATGTTGTTTTCTGAAGGGAAGCAGAACATCCCAAAGTGTATGTCCTCCAAACGTATCCCAAGTCCAGAATGCTTCAGGCAGCAGGAGCTGGTATTAGCTGAGCTGTCAAATGCACCCTGGGCACCCCCGTGCTCTGCTGCAAGACCTGCTCAGCGGGGGGCTGCAGGACAAGGTCCTGCAGAGGTGGCTGCATTTCAGTGACAAACTCATATGGGATTGTGTAATTCTCTTTGGGTCTGACCCAGAGTTGGCCTGAATCACTGGGACTGTATCCGTTACCTCCAAGCCCTCCGCTTGCTGCCGGTTTGACCTCTGCTGTTCTCACTTGCTTTCCATAAAGCTCTTCCCAAGGCTGGGAGTATGGGCTCTGGAGCAAGCAGTTAGCAACGTGCCAGCTGTATGTAAGGGGAAAGTTGTCTGGTGCAGCAGCGGAGAGGAGAATGCACACTGCATCTTGCAGATTTACTCCTCATAAAACACCTCTAGCTCTCCACAGATATCTGCAGATAATCTGCCAAGTGAACCCAGGATATTTATAGTGCAGCTTCAGCAATGACATAACAGCAAGTCAGCAAACAAATGAACTTTGAAATGGAAGGAGGGCAAAAATACAGGCTGGAGTGTGTTTATTTTGGAGTCAATAGGAAAGGTGAAATCATAATGGTGAATGTTTCCAGGGTGGGTCAGGTTAGAAAGCAGAGCAAGCACAGGATTTTCACAGTACTGTGAGACTCACTGGTGTGTACTGAGTGTAAATTACAAAGACAAATGATAAAAACTTTGCTTCCCACCGAGGTTAAGTGCTGTATTGCTGAGTACCATACAAATGCCTGCAGAAAACTAAGACAAATGTTGCTTCAGAAGGGATTAAAATGGCTCTGAGCTCAAGCATTAGAAAAATTCTATATTCAAGTCGCAAGGTGTATAAATGTAGGCGGTTTTAGCTGTGGATGTGGCTTTTCCCTTGCTTTCTGTCTGTTTCCCCCTCTGTCTCTTTCCCTGCTCTGTTCGGCAGTGCCAGCTGGCGGGAGGTTACATGAAGCTCTGCTGGCACAGCGAGGTGTTGGACTGATGCCATCCTGCTGGAACACCCTCCTTGCTTTGCCTGGCATGGCAGCGGGGAGGTTTTGTCTGGTCATGTCACGCTGTAATTAGCGCGCCTCACACTTCTGCTGCTCCTCATTGTTCATCTGGGAGCTCAGGCGCAGGGCAGGGCCCTTCCTCCCCTCCACCTTCCTCCTGCCTTCCCCAGAGGCAATGGCCACGCTTTCCCCCTTCTTTTGTTTCTAGCAGGGATCCCCTGTGGCCGGCAGCTCAGTGGACATGTGGTGTCTCCTTGCTGTGGCCGCCGTGCTTGCTTGGCCTGCTTTGAGGCCCTGAGGAGGCCATTGCGCAGCCAGGCCCTGCTGATGGGCAGCAGGCAGGAGATGGGAGCTCCCCAAGGAGCCGGTTCCCAGTGCTTTACCTTGGTTTACCACAGCAGGGGATTTGTGAAGGGCTGTTCGGGGCTTGAACCTGCGAGCCCTGGTGGGTTGTGCTGAAGGGAGAAGTGGCGGGAGTGCTTTTGGGTGCTATCGGGTGCAAAGCTTATAGAAGCAGGGCCTCATCTGCACAACTTGTTAGCCAGCAGTGGTTAAGGCAGTCTTAGAGAACCACTGGGATCCTCTGGGATCCATCTCTCTGTTGATAGGCCTTCCAGAGAGGCCAGGTGCTGAAAAGGCCTCGCTTTGTCCTTAGGGTACCAAGGGCAGTGTGGAGGGGTGCACAGCACAGTAAAACAACTGTCAGCGCAGCATTGCTCCTCATCAGAAGCCCTTTGGCAGCAGAAATCAGGCAGAAGAGGCTGGGCGAGAAGAAGGTTTGCAGTTTGCCGTGACACAAAACAAAGCTGTGTCTTGTCAGAAGATTGCAGCTCCCTTTCCCTGCCTGCCCGTCACACGTCAGCAGTCCTCACGATGCCACATTACAGAAATGAGCTGTTGCAATAATCCAGTTTGTGAAGGAAGAAAAGGCTTAGGCAAGCACTGTAACTTAAATTGCATTTGATATGGCAAGCATTGAGCTCTGTATGGTGTTTGTTTGACTCTTAGTTTCTATACTGAAGCGAGTTGCTGCTTTTCCTGTTGCTTTGATGTACTCGTGGAGACTTTGGTGGGGGTCCTAATGGAAACAGGAGCCCACAGGACGCAGCATCCTGCTTGATCTCCTCTCCACCAGGAGCATGGCACAGGCCTGATGGTGGGAGTTACTCTCCTATGAAAGCTGATGAGCAACAATTCCCGTCACATAGGCAAGAGGCTTTTCCATCAGTGCAGGTGCCCGTGGTAACCTGTTTTCAAGGGTAACTCACCCCAGTGCCCTGCAGAGTCTGCTCCAGAGCGCTCTGTAAGCAGCGACCCAAGGGCCAGCAAAATGCAAACTCATCCTGAATGGCGTATGCCTGAAATATGTCAACTACAGAGCACTCCTGTCAAAATTGCTCTTGGTCAGGCTGCTCATGACATGGTGTTCACAAGGGTAGGACACGTGCCCTTTCAGTTTCAAAGACCCTTTACCATAAGGCACCCATTTGCTAAAGGGTCTACACTGGAAATATCTATGGACTTAAATGGGAAACTCTGGAGGACTGCGCAGGTTCAGGATGTGAAGCTGTTGAGGCACACACAAAACATGATTTTAAATGTATGTTTCAGCTCAGCTGTGATGCAAAGATAGCAGTCCTGTCTTACACCATTTGGTTGTAATCCCAACCGAAGTATGTTAAGCATGGCAACTTCTTCATAATTGGTTTATCTCAGTGCGCGCTTGGAACAAGGAGGGGTTTTAGTCTTTAAAAAGAAAAAGAAATCACCTTTATTTTATTTTATTTATTCAAATGAATTCTTGCTGCTGAGTAGGGAGAAACACGGGGCGTGTTTGCAGGTGGATGTGTCTTCCTTTGTAAGGATTCATATGAACTTAGGCAATTATTTTTGAACTGTTGCTGACTCTGCCTATGCAAGCACTTGCTTCTCCACAGTAAAGAGATTGCAGAGGGCAGGAAGAGCTCCCATACTGAGGAATTTTTCAATTGGACTGCCGGGTCCTCTTGCCTTTCCTGTCCTTCCCTATAGCAAAGCATATATGCAATCAGGGCTTGTCACAGCAACCCTTTTTGGGGTGAGTTTATCTCTCTCTGGGAGATAAGTTTTTCATGGAAAATTTCCAAGCATGGGGGGGAGTTAGTTACCCAAGTTCCACCGGCTTTGAGCACATCTGTCTTTTGAAAATGTCTCACTAGTCTCACCTCTCTGGTTGTGGGAATGCCTTCTCAGGGTAGGTTGGAGGGGGTAGTTTGATGGGGGGCCCGTTGGAGTTGGGGTAACTTCTTGACGAAGTAGTTTCAAACAGTTGTTCTGATATACCTGTTAAGTCTAATGAGGACAACCAATATGTCATTTAATCAGACCTTTGTGTCTTCTGGGATTCTAGGCAGAGCCGAATTCTAGGGCAGACTTGGAGCGGGAGACACTTGTATTTCCCTTCTTGCCCCACATATGAATTTTATCTCCTTCACTCATCCTTCCCTTCGCAGTCTGGAGTGAGAAAATTTGTACCTGCCTTCATATCAACCGCTATACTAATGCAATATAACTCAAATTAGGGGGTAAACACACAAAGCCTGATGTAGATCCAGGTTACTGGGGAGCTGTAATATTTTTATGCTAGGTTTTATGAGGTGAAATCCTTCCTTTTCTGGACCTGGCCATTCAACCACATTTTCTGTCATTTTAGGGGAGCACCTGCGAATCTGCCCACAAGGCTATACCTGCTGCACCAGTGAGATGGAGGAGAACTTTGCAAACAAAAGCCGAAGTGAATTTGAAGCCATGATGAAAGAGGCTGGTCGCACTGTGCAGATGACCCTGACAGCACAGCACAGAAGCTTTGACAGTAAGTAAAACCTACTCGGTTCCTCTCTGCTAAGGATCCTGACACTGCTTAACTTTCCAAGCGCTGTTTGAGCCAGGAATTTGTGTTCGACACTCCTTCCTCTGCATCTTGCTCAAAAGTTTGTGTCATGTGTTGACCTTCAATAGGAATTGTACCTCTGGCAGTGTTTTGCAAGACCAAGTCATTTTGAGAACTGTTTCAGTGAAGCCACTGAAGGAGGCTGGCAGGCTCTTGTACCAACAAATTGTGTATCTTGGCACTGACACAGCTTTTACAAGCAAGTTGTAATCAAGTCTTACCACAGCAGCGTAACATTTGAGGTAGTGATGTAAAATTTGGCACTATGCCTTGAGCTGTAAGTCGAACAATATGGTAGATGTGACTGGGTAGCCTACAGTAGATGGGGAGGGTTTAAGGAGGAATGGATTTTTCTTGTCCTTTCCATATAGATTGCAAATGAAAAGGTTAGTTCACATTAGAGTCTTACAACTTTCAGCTTCATGCATACATCAGAAATGTTGTACAGCAGTGAAGGTCTTAGAGACTGTGATGCTTAAGACGTTGGGGACATATTCTCCGAAGTACAGTATCCCTCCTAACGTGCTAAGCAAGGGCTAAGGGTGGCTCTCTTGCTTTTATTGTTCCCTAAAGAATCCAATCTGCAGTGCACAGTAAAGCCTCAAGGTCTGAAGGCCACTAGAAATAAATGGTTTATTGGCAAAATTCAGATGACCTATGATTCAGAAACTGTATCCATTATCAGATTTTGAAGAAGGTCAGACATTTAGAATCACAGTCCTAACTTTATCAACAGTCATCATATGGAGTTACTGTGAAAAGGAGTTGAAGAAAGAAGCTATAATAGGCATAAAGGTGGAACTGGAAATTTCAAGCAGTAGATAATAGATCTAAAGAAATTAGCCTGACCTTCAGGGGCCTGACAACCAAGATTAAGTGCTTTTATACTAAAGGAAAAGAAAAGGCAGTGCATCTCTGCAAAATGCATTGTAACTGTGTGGCCACGGTTGAGCACAGCAAAGGCATTCCTTTAAAAGCTCAAAATTAATTGATTTTCACCTGCCTTCAAAAGTGATAACCAGGATTTTCAAAAGAGCCTTACAATGCTGGTTGCTCAGACTGATGTCTGAATGGGACCTGGTATAGCTGTTGCTGAGCACGCTCACTGACCTCTGAAATCCAGCCCTTCACAGGGGTTAATGCAGAACCTCCA
Source organism: Amazona ochrocephala (assembly GCA_039720435.1). Taxonomy (NCBI): domain Eukaryota; kingdom Metazoa; phylum Chordata; class Aves; order Psittaciformes; family Psittacidae; genus Amazona; species Amazona ochrocephala. The sequence continues at coordinate 16,522,172 of CM077884.1, read as the reverse complement.
CCAGCCTTGGCACCCTCTCCCTCCACTGCCTATCGCAGCATTGGTTGGTATGTCTGCTCTTCAGTTTTGCCACTGAAAAGAACATAGTTGTACATTTATCAGTGTAAGAGTGTAAAAGTTATTGGCAGCTTTGAGGGTTATACGCATGAGCAGAAATTACCTAGTGAAGAACTGCCTTAACATTTGAGAAGAGTATAAGAACCAGTAAGACATTGCATCACTGAATTATGTTTTGGTGCATTAGTAATACTAACAGCAATAAGAATAGTAGTAAGCAAAACCAAGTGTATGGAAGGGGGATGCTTGTGCTGAGATGGCAGTTTAGAGCTGTAAGGGTTTTCCTTTGTTTTTGTTCCCCAGCATTTTGCAAGAATAGAACTTTATTTCTGTGCTGCATAGAATCATAGAATAGTTAGGGTTGGAAAGGACCTTAAGATTATTTAGTTCCAACCCCCCTGCCATGGGCAGGGACACCTCCCACTAAACCATGCCATCCAAGGCTATGTCCAGCCATGCCTTGAGTTTCTTTTAAGCATCAAAGAAAGTGTTCGATAAGCCAGGTTTTCCTTTACCAGACAATAATGCACAGATCATTGGTGTTTTGTTGTGGAAGTAACCTCACTTGAGCCCACAAGGCCAGGAAGTTGTCTCCTGCTCCCATTATACCTTTTTAGTTTGCTTAACTACCCTTACAATCAATGTAGAGTATATAATTCATACAAGACATGATTTAAAAAACAAAATCATACTGTGTGTGAGTTTCAAGCATGACTTTATGGGCAGCATTACTATTTTTTCCCTTAGCTGCTGCACAGATGGTTTAAAATTTGAGGGAAGGGACTTCTGGTGATGGGGCAATGGACTCACCTCAGCTCCTGAAACAATCCCATAGAAACTGCCCTATCTTCCAGTTGATGCAATGAGTCTGAGTTAGGCGAACTTTTTGCAGGTAATGCTGTTGAGAGCTGTTCAGTAAGAGTATTTTAACGTGGGATTGATGAGTTCTAGTCTTTCTGGCACTGGACACATGGTTTTGCTGGATTTCCTTAGCAGCAACTTAGAGTGAGAGGTTTGGAGTTGCAGAGGTATCAATGCACAGCTTGTCTCCATATAGAGATTTCATTTTTGGCCTCAGGAGTGGGGGGGGGAGGCTCTGCTGCATGGTAATGTCCAATGCTTTCTTGTAGCACTTTCATCCTGGAGATCAGATTATGCACATATTCTCTGGCAACAGGTGTGGCGCACTGAACTTTAGGCCTGGAGCTGTCTTGTTTAGATTCATCACGGCAAATCTTGCTTCTGTAATCTCACTGGTGATCACAGGCAACAGTCTCTACTTGTAAATTGCCCTGAAGCTGCAGCTAGAAAATAGCAAGACCACAGCAATCTGCCTCTGAAGTAATATTCTTCATGCCAGTGTTCAACATTTTGCTTTGGAGGACAATTCATCCTCACAGGTTGTGGTCTGTAGAGCCCTAAATTGTCAGAGTGCCTCTGCTCTGAGTTACAGCTTGGTCCCATTGCATGGAATTATCTGTTATTTCAGTCTCAGTGGTTGCATTTGGGGCAAACACTTTGTGGCCATGAGCAGAGTGTCCTGTATCTCATACGAAGTATTTTTAGAGAAAATGTGCAGATGAAATATGATAGGAGGAAGGACCAAGTGCAAGTGGTGCTTTGAGTGACAGTGAGGGGCTGCAAGCAGCAAGGAACAAGGCTGACTTTCTAGCCTTGATGAAAGCTCACTTGCTCAGAGCCTAATCCTTGTCTCTTTTCCCTCTTTTTCTCCACTTAAATCACTTGTTAATAATACTGCAGTGCTGTGCCAATCTTCTGAGTTGTTTTGGTACACTTAGCGATCGCTCCGTGTATGACCGCTGACCTTTAGCTGTGAGCCAGCAAATCTGTCCTTTCAGAATTGTTTCATGTTTTCAGGAAATATCGACAAGCCAAACCCAAAATCTTGGCTTTTGGTCCACCCTGCACAGTCTAAAAAGCAATTTGTAGCTCTCAGAAATTCTGGGATTTTTAAGCCGTGGCAATCAAAAGCGGATTAAAAATTATGTATTTTATAGGTGGCTGCTCATTGGAAAGCTGATGTCATGTAAAAGCTTTCATAATGTCCAGTGTTGGTAGCTGGAGATGGCATATGCTGAAGCACAGACCGTGCAGATAATTAACAGTATTTGAGAGTTAGGCAGTTACATATTTCTTGTGGAGATGAATCATACTTCTAAGTGTTACAAGGTGGGGAACATCCTAGAAACTGTTACACACTGATGGTTAAAGTTTAGAGGTTTATAAAGGCCCCTTGTTTAAAATTCAGCCAAGTATATCTCTGACAGAGGAACTGACTGATTCAGTACTGGGGGTTTCAGCCCCTAGAAGGACTGTTTGAGGAGAGAGGCATATATATTTACATATAGTAAATATATGTATATGTAGTACATATTTACATGTAGTGTGGATGCTTAAGGCAACTGATCCAGGAGGTTGCAGAGTAAGCCCAACAGGAAGAGCTGTGTCCTACCCCACTGACTTTAAACCCAGACTGCAAAATCCAGAAATGAATCTGAATTCCGCAGGTATTTTCTCAGTTGATGATAACACGAATCAGGCTCTGCCAGCCCCACATTTTAAGGTATCTGAATTTGGTGGCCCAAATTTGGCCAAAAGGTGCGTTCTGAAAGATGTGGGACTACTCTGTGCAGAAAGACTGTCACAAGACCAAAGTAGTGATTATCTGAGCCACAGGGACTGCAGTGCCTGTGTCCCAAACGTGTTGCCTCAACGCAACTGCTCCACACTTGCAGTATCCTGCTGCAGCTACTCAGATGTGAGTGCTCCATGGAGGCACCATGTGGTTTGGGTTTGGCGAGGTGCTGTCTAAAGGCTAGTGTTTATGTAGAAACAGGAAAGAAATCTTCTAGCATTGGTTGTAGCCCAGAATATGGAATTGCTGCTGTGTTTTGAAATCAATTCCTTTGTTTCAAAGGTTGTAGAACAGAGCAGCACTTTGGAGTCAGTGGTGTCCCTCTGACAGTGCCAGTGTACTTGGTAAGCTTGCTGCCTCCCACTGCCCCTGGCATGGGCACTGGCTGCTCCCTAGGGCCTAGCATTCAAGTTTGGACTTCAGATGTATTGCTTTTGATCCAGAAACCCATAATTAGCTGAGAACACTCTTTTCTTGTGGTAATGCCCCTCCCTGGGGCTCTGCCCCTGAAATTGTGGCGTGTGGCCTCAGTTGGTGGCCTTGGCCGCGGGCTCAGCTCTGTGGGAGAATGCTGACCTCTGGGGCATTCTCAGGCATGGTGGGGACATTGGGGTGACTTGATGGCTCACCTGATGCTTTCCTTTCCAAACATCAGTCTTGGGCTGACCTTATGCTGGTCTCATTATTGAGCATCTAATATCAAGCAATGCCTGTGCACAAAAAACTAGTAGAGTCAGGGAGACTGAGGAGGAAGGGGGAATTAAGGGGAGGAAGGTGTTTGAGGAAGGCAGGAAGCTTAACAATCTTTTTGCTGGTCAGATAACGAAGAAACGAGGAAATTAAACTTGGGAGTCAATCACTTTTGCTAAAGAAGTGTTCCTCACTTGCACTGCACTTCTGTAACGGGCCAGGGTACCCTGTTTGGCAAAATAGTGCTACTCAAAGCGCCATTAATTGTTTTTGCCCTTTCCTGCATTGCTCTTGGGCAGCGTAATTCAGAAGCAGCCCAGTTGTCCCTTAGCTTCGCCTTTGTGATGTGTTATTAAAAGTACTTGTAAGTAAGGGCTATCAAAGATGATTTCCATGGGTCCTCTCTACTTCCCTCCATTAGGGTTGGATTTGGGACAAGATAGAGAACATTGTTTAACAGGGAAATCCAAAAGCAGGCTCCCAGCAGGCACAGGGCAGAGAAACAAATAATGGGGTTCCCTTGGAGGCCTCCTTAGGAGGAAAGCAGCAAGCATCCATACTTACCTCCTTCCTTCCCCCCCCACCAAGGAACCACCTTAAGAAAAGCCCTGCACAAAGTAGGATTGATGCTTGTTGGGCTGTCACTCCCCCTGCAGAAAGAAGATGCTTTCATGTGTGGTGCTGAGCATCTCATTTGGTATTTATGGTTTCCTGGAATGGGGTGCGGCATCTACTGAGGCACATTCCTGGGCTAGGCAAGATTAATCCTGACAGGTAGCTGCCTCAGGGAAGCAAACGCTTAGGCTCACCTGTAACAGCTCCAGCACCTGGAGTTTTCTCTCCCCTCACAGCCTCTTTTCTTCACATTTAATCTGCAAGGCTCCATTGTATTCTGCAGGGTACATTGCAATGTACATGCAGCACTTCGCCTAACAGATGGCACAGGCACGATATTCTGTTCTATAGAAAGAAGAGAACAAAATAAGACAGTGGCTGGGGTGAGAAAGCTCCACTGGGGTGCCTCTTGCAAGGGCTTGCACACCGCAGGAGATGAACTGCTTCATCCTGCAGAAGTCAGATTAGGTAGAAAAGGTGTATCAGGCATCTCGGTTTCAGCAGCTGTCACCATGTTTTGTCCCACACTCAAACAGCTGCCTCTGAGGGCTCAGAGAACAGTGAAATGTGCATCTGCTTGAGGACAGGAAATAAAGCACCTGCTCTTCCAAGATACTGGATGACACAGGCATATTTTGCAAGAAATTAGTGATGTCCAGATAGTCCTTTCAGAAGAAAGTGTCTATTTTAGCATTCAGGAATCAATGCACAGATCTCTTTGAAAACCTCTGATTTCACAGAGCAATCAGCCAAATTTTATTACAAGCACCGGATGTTGCCTTCAGTGACTGAAGAAACATGACACCCAGATGGCTGCGTGGAGGTCAGAGCAGTGGAATAGGAGATGAACAGCTGAGGTTTTTCTGCAATGGCTCTGCAGAAGAGCTTGTGTCTTGAACCAGTTTACACTCAGCCATCTTCCAGCTGGTTTACTGGTTTCCACATGAAGCTCTTCAGCTTTCTGATGCTCAGTGTTTCTCATAAAATGCAAGGATTTCTGGGCTGCTCTTATTGCAAAGAAACATAGGTGCTGTGAATCAGCTCTTGAGTTGGTAATTCCCCCACAGCTTGGCATTTGCCAAGAATCACATCTCTGTTCCTAGCCAGGTGCTGTAGTAATTTGGGAGCATCAAGGGCTTTAGTGGTAAGGTGCTGTTCTCACTTACAGATCAGCATACACAATGCGCTACTGAAATATGTGGCATGTCCTGACATAGGAGGCTGTGTTATTTGGAGTACTTCAGGGTGTCTGCTTTCATTGGAGATGATAGAATTACTTTGTTCTTTCTCACCAGAAATGCTTGCAGCAGACTGTTGATTCTGCTTGATTAGTTATTGGCACTGAAGTAACACATCTGTAGGGCCAAGAAGTTTCTTGTTACTGTAGTTCACTGTGGGGCATCCTGCCTGTCTGGACTCCACCTGTGGTCCGAGGTCTTCATTTAACAACACAAAGCAAAACAAACAAACAAAATCCAAAACAAACAAACAAAACCCAGGTTTGGGTGAGTGCACTCTGGAGGGAAGAGGTGGGTGAAAGATTGTGTGATAGGTTTGTGCTAGAGGTGTGAATGGCTCAAGTACCTTGGCTTTGGGTGAAGTGCAGGAGTACCAGAAGCCCCTCTGGTTCATAAAACGCAGTGATCCTCTTCCAGTAAGAGAGCAAAAGACATTGTGTCATTCCATGTCAAAGCAGTTTATCAACCGAGACCTTTCCATACATTCATTCTCAGCACCCCCAGCCAAAGAGTAGGCACTGGCTCTAAACAGAATCAGAGAATCATAGAATAGTTAGGGTTGGAAAGGACCTTAAGATCATCCAGTTCCAACCCCCCTGCCATGGGCAGGAACACTTCCCACTAAACCTGCCATCCAAGGCTATGTCCCACCTGGCCTTAAACACTGCCAGCGATGGAGCATTCACAAGTTCCCTGGGCAACCCATTCCAGGGCCTCACCACCCTCACAGTAAAGAATTTCTTCCTCAGATCCAATCTAAACTTCCCCTGTTTAAGTTTGAACCCGTTACCCCTTGTCCTCTCACTACAGAAGAGTCCCCTCCTGAAGAGTCCCTCCCCAGCATCCCTATAGGTCCCCTTCAGATACTGGAAGGCTGCTGTGAGGTCTCCCCACAGCCTTCTCTTCTCCAGGCTGAACAGCCCCAATTTTCTCAGCCTATCTTCATACGGGAGGTGCTCCCCCTGATCATCCTCGTGGCCCTCCTCTGCACTTGTTCTAACAGTTCCATGTCCTTCTTATGTTGAGGACACCAGAACTGCACACAATACTCCAAGTGAGGTCTCACGAGAGCAGAGTAGAGGGGCAGGAGCACCTCCCTCAACCTGCTGGTCACACTCCTTTTGACGCAGCCCAGGATACGGTTGGTTTCTGGGCTGCAAGCGCACACTGAAGCCAGCTCATGTTCATGTTCTCATCGACCAACACCCCCAAGTCCTTCTCCTTGGGCTGCTCTGAATCTCTTTCCTGCCGAACCTGTAGCTGCACCTGGGATTGCTCCGACCCAGGTGGAGGACTTTGCATTTAGCATGGTTAAACTTCATCAGGTTGGCATCAGCCCACCTCACAAGCGTGTCAAGGTCCCTCTGGATGGCATTCCTTCCCTCCAATGTATCAACCGAACCACACAGCTTGGTGTCATTGGCAAACTTGCTGAGGGCGCACTCAATCCCACTGTCCATGTCACCCACAAAGATGTTGAACAAGACCGGTCCCAGCACCCATCCCTGAGGGACACCACTCATTACTGGTCTCCAGCTGGACATTGAGCCATTGAGCACAATTGCCACATAATTAAGGGTGTTATCAGCTTATTCAGAAAAAATACAAAGTCGGTGTTTTCAATCTTTTCCTTTTACTTACAAATCATGTCTGGGACAGCTGCTTCCTTTATGTCTCAGGTATTTTGGGTCATTGCTAGAAGTGGGGTTTTATGTAAGGCCCCTTCCAAATTGAAAGTAATGATCAAAATCACGAGGAAGGTCTGCAAACAGCTTGTATAAATGGGGGCTAGGGTATAACAGGGGTTTTTGGCATCTGGTAACCTGTGTGGCTAGGGGAGTTGGGCTGATTTGTAGAGTGTAGCATGAGTACCAGCAGTACAAATGGGAGCTTGGAGCTGCTCTGTGCTTATGAGAACTATGCTAAAATTGATCTGTCTGTGGGGAGAGCCAAAGATAATCCCTCTGTGGTAGAAAGAGGTGAATGCTTTTGCTGATGGACATTTCACCTGGTGTTTTTTTCTTGGCTGCGTAAGAGTGCTTCACTTCTTCCCCCCACTCCTGCTTTCCTATTCTCGTTTAATTTCCTTCCTTCAGACCACCACAGCTTCTTGCATTTAAAAGTGCAGTTAACATGGTGTAATATTTGCGGAGCTTTTTCCAGTGCCTCACTTCCCTTCCAGGCTATGTCGGAGTATTTTGATTCTATTTCTTGTATTTTCTGAAATTAGCCAGGCTAGAGGGAAAGAAAACCCTCATTTTACCCTGCAGTTCATAGGTACTTCAGAAGAAACAGTAGTATTAAATCATTCTCATTAAACCTGCAGATTTGGCCAAGACACCCTCTAAAGCACCCTTTTATTGGTTACCTAGCTTTATTTTTTGCATGCTTTTGACCCCATCTGAGCTTTTGTCTCCCTCTGAAACAAAATTAAACAAAATAGGAGAAATTACCATAAAGAGAGTAATGAAAATTGCTTGGATTTTCATTCTTACACACAGAATGAGGGCTATCATATTTTCTCAAAGAAGTACAGTCAAGAGCATGAAATTATTGAAACTCAGCAACTTGGAGATGCTAATTAAGGGAGAGGGTGAAATATATGACAATAAATATATATATGTATGCATACGTAGGCAGGTTGTGTTTATTTCAGTTGACATGGGGCAAGCCCCAGTTTCAGGAATTGCTGTATTCTCTGTAGGTGTTACTGGGAACTAATATTAGAGTATTATTTACATGTCAAGAGGTAACAAGCCTGTTAATTTGACTTTGGAATGCCACAAATATCTTAAATTCACAGTTAAATGTGAATGCTAAATTGCGGTCTCCAGCCGTTGTTAAAAAGAAATGAAGTTCCAAATGCAGGAGAAGTTGGATACACAAAGAGCAGCTTCACTGTAAATACCTGGGGCTTCGATCTTTTGTGTTTCGTTCCCAGCGGTGTTTTGCAAGTAATGCGCTGCTGAGCACCCCAGTGGTGCCTGCCTCTGCTCTGCAGGTTCAGAAGCTGTATGGCAGTGATAACAATAAATAAACCAACCCAAAGCCCCCAACCTCCCTCCCCCAAAACCCCCAGACAGCTGCGAGCTGGGGATCAGACTGTCAGTTAGAGGCTTGGGGAAGTCATGTTTGTTACAATTTAAGATGAATATCAAGTCTGGATTCGGGTTTTAACACACTGGAGATAATTGAGCAGCTTCCTACAGCCCCAGCAGTGTAGCGATTCACTTGTAAAATGCAACCTCTGTTTTAATGATGCTAAAAATGAATAAATTGGTCCTCAAGGACTAATGAATGCCAATAAAAGTATGGCGCGGCAGCCTGTAGTAAACTTGTCATGGAGGAAATGGCTGGAATTTACTTTCCTGAGAGCGGGATTTCGGCTTCTGGTGTGCCCATACATGCTCAGTCATTACAAAAAGCTGAAAATACCTAAGAATAATATATAGCAAATAATTTGCTTTTTGCTTTATTTGTGACATCCGAGGGCAGAAGTAGAGCATCCTGTTTGTCTTGGTTCACTGTAAATCAAGGGCTTGTCTGTATCTTTGTTCTCCAATTTTGGCTCCCAATTAATAGTGGTGGAGGGGAGGTGGTGTTGCTCCTCCTCTAATGTTGACTGCTTTGGCTGGCATTAAGAGCTCGGGAGCACCAACTAATCCTCCTCCTTCACAGTTTCGAGTGAGCAGTCAGGCTATACAGCTGGCTGTACCCATGGTGAAAACAGCCAGTATTTTAAATGTCGGGCATGCTTTTGCTGCAGCTCGGAAAAATCATAGCTATTTCAAACCTGAATTTTGTCCAGCTTGAGGAGCTCTTTGAAAGGAATATAATTGTTCTTAGAATAGAATCACAGACTGGGTTGGGTTGGAGGGAACCTTAGAGCTCATCCGGTTCCAGCCCCCTGCAGTGGGCAGGGACTCCTTCCGCTAGACCAGGTTTCTCCAAACGCCATCTAACCTGGCCAGATGGTTTGTCTTCCTGGTAGTGCCCAAGCTGTCACCATCAGGTCCCTGAGCTGGTACTCGGTTCAGCTTCTGTTTGACCACGTCTGCTAGACACTAAATACTTCCATGCTTGCGTAGTTCATCATGAAAAAGCAGTGAGGCAAAAGGCTAGAGATTTCTTATGCAGTCTTAATTTGTGCCTCCCTCTCTGGCACAAATAAACTATGGATATTCACTCTTTAATGACGTGATCCTAGACTATATTTTTTTTCTCACAGGCCGCTTGCCTCTTGCTGAGCATATGATACATGATTGCTGCTGAATCATCATTTGTTGAGTAGCATGGTGCATTATTTACTGTACAGCAGCCAAATCCTGCACTCTGTGCATAATTATTAATTTCCTCATGGGCTAATTAAAGATTGTATCATAATGCACATGCATCAAGGAGCTGAATTAAGGTTTCACCAGCAACTTGAGTTTTTTCTTTTCCCTAAGTATGGGGATCTTTGACTTTTGTAATTATAAGACAGATTTAGAATCACAGAGTGTTTGGGTTGGAAGGAACAGCTAATGAGGAAAAAGAGAAGTGAAGGCAGTTTGCTGGTCCTGTTGTAAAGCACCGCCTCCTGCCCTTAATTTCAGCCTTGGAAACTTAGTTAACGTTTGGCTGATCTCCTCAAAATTCATCTTAAAGCAGGTCCCCAGCAGGGAACATTTGTGTAAGGTACGTTTGCTGTGAGGTGAGTAATTACAGGAACGGAGTAGTCCAGGAGCTTCTCTGTCTGCTCATCAGCAATTTGCATCAGGTATGATTCGTTAAGTGAAAAAGAGCTTGAAAGAGCTCTTTACTTGATTACCCCTTTCTTCTTGTTGTCTGAAAGAGAGAAAATTGCAGATTTAGACGGGAAAAGCTTTAGAGAGGGGTGATCTTTTTATTACGTGTTTCTTCAGTGTTTGGCATGGTGTGCGTGAGAGCTTCCAGCACTATAATAACAGTTATAATAAATGTGCATTGCCAGTGAAATTGCATTTTTCTACTTCAGACATCACAGGTGAACTGATACAGCCTCAAACTATCACCTAAGGGGAAGAAAAAAATAACTGCTCTTTGTTGTTGCCTTTAAACTGTGATAAGCATTTCTGCTGGCAAACAAACAAGGGCTTTTGTGCATTTTAAAAGTTAATGCACAGAAAGTCTCCAGTCGATTAGCAGAGGTCCTGCGTAGGATGACTGTTTCGTTACCAAGAATTTAAGCGAGCTATAAATACATTTTATGTCCTTTTACAAGTCACAGTACCATGAAATGTAATTAATAGATTCTGGGCACTGCACGCGTAGGAGCAACATAGGAAATAAACATTTGACCTTTCTTACCTTTGGTCACCAGCAAGCAATTGCTCTCTATGCTTCCTGCCTACATCACTTACTGTTTTGGCTTAAATACAGGAGGAAAATGCCTACTGAGAATGCTGAATGAACATTCGCTATTGAATAGTTCTTCTGTCTGGATTTTTCTCTCCTCTAGAAGGTGCAGTGGAAAATGCCAAGCTATTAAGAAGCTGACAATTACCTTTAGTTATGTGGGCCAGCTTTGAGAAAGAGGTTTGGAGTCTATTGTAATTTCCTTTTCTTTCTGAAAACAAAACAAGAAATGCTAATCGAGACGTTAGCTGAAGCACAGTGTGTCTGAACCAGTTCTGTTTTATTCCTAGCCAAGGAAAACACCATACATGTATCATACAGCAGTAGGATCCACCCTGTGGATTGGCGTCCCTGAGGATTTACTGGGAAGCTGACTCACTGAAGAGCCTTTTCTGCAAAACTGAGCCAAGCTTTGACAGTACGTAAGTTGATGTAACTTAGTTAGGACGTGACCCAGTGATTCTCAGGTTTGCACTGGGGAATAAAGCTGTGACAGACTAGATCATTCTGAATGAAACCCAGAAAAGTAAATACACAGTACCGAATATACAATTTTATCTCTTGGAGCCAAAGAAAACAGAACAAGCCCTTGTCTGCTGTGTGTAAAACAGGGGACAAAACCGTTGGTCAGCCGAGCTAACGGAAATGAGTTTACAAAATCCAATTATCTGTTATTTCAATCTGTAGTTCCCAAGCTCAGAGCAAGCCTGTAGCGTGCAGCCCTCTCCTTGCCATAGCTGCGCACTGCTGTTTTCTCTGAGCTTTCAGGGGCCATTTCCTTGACTCGTTCTGAGAGCTAGGAGCTCTTTGGTCAGCTGTGCTGGGATCAGTAATGCTCCTGGAGGAGCTGGACGTGTTTGCAGCAGCAGTTTGGAACTCTTTTTCTGGAGGTGATTGTGGTAGAGGGTCAAGAGGCACCTCATGCATCTTCAAAGGGAAGGCAGGAGGTGGCCAGCATGAAAGGTGAAGTACTTGCTTGCTGTAAACCTGCACTTGCTGCCCAGATAACAGCTGCCTCAAGAGTGTGTCTGGGTAAACTGAGGGTGGAATATGAGTCAGTCTAAGAAATCATCTCATCAAACCCGACTGCTGGGTGCACAGCAACTGCAGAAATACAGCTGTGGGAATAAATGTCTTCTTTAGAACATGGGGCAATCAGCATTGTGGCAAGGGATATGTTGTAAAGCCATTAAGTGACTGCGGTGCTGGAGGACCGTGATCCTGGTAGCCACTGCTCTTGTTTTAGCATTGGAAATGGTGGGGCACAGAGGTGAAGACAAAGTGCATGCCTCATCCTGCACTGAAGGGCACAGCCAGGCATCCCTGTTGGGGGAATCTTTAATGTCTCCCTGCAAAAGGCCAAGATTAGTACCATCAGAAGCAGGCTATGGAAACAAATTGGCCCATCCTCACAACAGCTCTTTCTTTGCCATCTCTGCTTTTCATTCCTAAATGAAGACATACCCTTAGTTCCTTGGCCCTTTCTATGGAGTCTAAAGCCTCCCTTCTGTTTAAATAAACATGACTCATGGCAAGGATCTGATACAGAGGCTGTTGAAATTTCTGGGGCGCTTCCATGGCCACTGAAGTGCACTTTGTGTGGTTAAGGTGAAAAACCACCTTGAGAACTTTGATGTGAAGAAGCCGGAAAGGCTGAGTTTTAACAGGTTGTTCCTCTTGGGCATCAGGGCTGAGAGTTTTGCTGCTTTGCACACTTCACATTTGCAGAGCAGATGAGTTCTCTGAGGAAGGTGACTGCTTTGAAGATAGGGGTAGCTTATCACCGGGAGAATATATAAATAGCTTGTAACCAGTAACACACCCCCTTCATTCAGGCATATTCCTGATCACACGGAAGGGAGATGTTGATGGAGGGCGGTCAGGAGGAAACAGCCTGATCAGCAGCAGTCATGTTTGGACATCAAGGGGATAGACTGAGGCATACAGGCGAAGAGAGAAAAGGGATATTTCTTGCAAACCTGAAAAGCACATTTAAAGGAGCTAGGAGAGATACACAGAACTCAGCAGCAGCAAACAGCTTAGGTTTGGTCTTTTTCATTGAAAAAAAAACACTAAAAAGGTATGGTGATTAATTTTCATTAGAGAGGACTGAAAAGATGGGGTTCTGTTCTGTTTAAAACTTGCAGGTCTCTGTTGTGCAATATATTTTCAAAGGACAGCATGTGAGATAGCGGACGATACCTGTGCAGACCACAAACCGCACTATGGATAAAATACCTCCCTGTCAGACCGGAGCGATGGGTCACAGCGTGTTGGCTGAGCACTTTCATCACAGTAATTGGAGTGTTTGATGCCTGTTGTGTTCTGCACCAGAAGCTTCCCAAGCAACTCGGGAAGCAAGCAGCCACCAACAGCACATTTAAATCTCCTCAGGTCTCTTGTGCAGTCATAGCGCCACAGTAAATCTTGCTAATTATTTCACTAGAGTTTTGTCCTCTCTGTATATAAACCCAGACATTTATCTGTAGAGTTGCAGATTTCGGGTATCTTGTAGTAGTGTTAAACTTGGAAATAGAATGCATTTTCTCCATACTTCCAGAGATTCACAATGAGCTGAAACAATTTGGAACCTGAAATTGGATATTGGAAGTTCTTTTTCTTCCTATAATAGAAACTCCCTGTGTCAAGCTAAGCTGATAAAATAGTTCTATTTCAGATTGCTGCAAACAGGCAGTTTGGGCAAGAAAGCAGTCACACTTCGAACTCCTAATAGGAGTAAAATTATTTTTCAACACCGTCAAATTAGCAGAACTAATATCCAAGGGACAATTTGTAATTTCTCATTTACAAGAATCGTTGATCTGAATGAGACCTGTGTTCGTGCTCTGAGGGACTACCAGCGTGACCATGCGAGCACGTTAATGTCTTAGGCAAGGCGAACAGTGTAAGTCCAAAACCTTGATGTAATCCTTTATAGAAGGAATTCTCATCTTTATCTCTCCTCTTCCCAACGCACATGCAAATGTGGTGGTTGTGTTTGCAGGCCTGTTACAAACCCCATGTTTTTTACATCCTAGAGTACCTCAAGTGAAGTCCACCTGGGAGTCTTGAGACACTTGTCACATATGGGCTAAATAACAAAATAGTAATTTAAGTCTGGAAATAGATTTTCTTTTTTTGTTTTTTTTCCTCCTCAGCTTCCACTTTAGGGAATTTAAGTGGTCGATTTCCAGACAAAATTCTGTGGCTTTAAAGTAATGAACATCAAAGACTGTCTGTTATTAAGATGTTGAAAAATGTTGAAAATGTTCAGGTAGTTAGCTTTGGATGATTTAATACTTGACTTAATTTAAATCCTGGAAAGATTGAACTAATGCATATCTTAAGAGGTAATTGCTTTGAGGAAGTGGAAAATAGCATGTCTTCTTTATTTGAAGGAGTGTGCCTGTGGCAATTCAATGGAGCAGTATTTTGGGGTTACACTAGGCTCCTTAGTGACCATGGAGTTAAAAATCATGTCTTCCTGTGGTTGCAGTAAGAAATACTCCCTCCGTGTGTCCTGATGAATGTTTGGCCACTAAAGGCCATACTGCCACTGCATCAGGAGGCCAGGTGCTTGCGGTAACCCGCCCAAGAGGTTCAGAGTAGCTGCTTGTTTGACCACCTAAATGTGCTTGTGTAAAGCCCAGTTTTGAGACAGTGGGGTTTTGTTTCTATATATAAAGTGTATGCTGTTACCTTGTGTGAGACCTCTTTGCTTTTGTGAAGTTTGATGTTCAAAATAGCATATCCATATTTGTAAGTATGTTTAGACAAATTCCCAAGCGAGGACAGGAGCTCTGCTGCTGCTCCTGTTGTGCCTTCTGGGTAGGTGGCCTTTGTGTTGTGTACATCTGTTGCTCAGAATCAGGCAGGGAACTGGTGGAGCCTTCCAGGAAAGATGGAAATTCCTGTTCTAACTGGCCATGCTGGTAAGGGTACATGTGTGCAGGCACTCCACATCTGCCCAGCTCTCACCTGAGCACGCTCTGCTTTGCAGAATTCACTGCAGGAGAACCAGTGCTTCTGCGGAACAAAGCCAGGTGCAGAGGGCAAGTAAGGTCTATTTGCTGCTCTGTAGGGAAGCAGTCAGGAGCGTTGAGCTAACTCAGAGGTTTGGCAGTTATTTGTGGACTATTATGCAGAGCTTTTTGAGAGAAAACTGAGCAGGAGTAAAGCAGAGTACACCAGAGTGCTTGTAGCCAGTGTATGCCAACAGTAGAAAGATTTTAAGGTAGGCATAGAAAGCTTTTACGCTATGAGGAGACCGAAGAGAACAAGGACATGATTTTTATCTGATCTAATATCTTCATCCTCTAACAGCGTAAGACTAAGTCAAGAAAGAAAAGCTGGCTCAGAAATTAACCCTGCAGCCTAGGAAGTGAGAGTCTTAAGAGTGGTTCCCTGCCTCATTTAAGATGTCCTTTGTGATTTTAGGGACATAGCAGAGGCTCTGAGCCAGAAAAGCCATGGGGCAGGTACTCCCACTTATCTCAGTGGCAGGCCCCTAAATATCTCTGATGTTCTGGGCCTGAGACTGTAATAGGACTTTCTCAGCTCCCACAGGTATTATGAAGATAGATAGACTTGAGAGGTGCACACATCCTTCAATAACAACAGCCATTTAGGTACTTTAGATGCACTTTATTATGCATGGAAGGAGTAGGATAGAGGAAAGATAATGTTATGTGTTAAAAACAGAGATTGGCTCTGTTAAAGAGGAGCAGTTGTGAAATAAGCAATAGCCAGGAGAAATCCATGTTAAGAAGTATTCCTGTAGACATGTCTTTGCCTCATTCTTCTTTTCTCTCATTGCTCTTTATTCTCAAGTGAAGTGAGTGACTCTTCAGACTGCCCTGAACCCAGAAATTAGACTAAAAACTTGCCAGAACATAATGAGGAAGAAGCTGAAGTACATCATCATAACTCTAAGAGGTAATTTCCAGAGCTAGATGGTCCCACATTTTTAAATGTTCATCCTTCAAAGCCGTTCACTTACTGTACTTCCCATGATTATTGGAACCTTGCAGCACAGAAATCTTGGTTTTTCTATGTCTAATTTCAGATCAGCGTACCAAAGCTAATGTACTCACTGGTGTCATTGCTCAGTACTCTCCAGTCCCACCAAAATAAATGCGCATTTGAAGGAAGGCTCAGGATGGCCCAAGACAGGCAGAGTAATTACAATTAAAGGGCATTTCCTAGGCTTTGAAGTGCTTGCAGTGATGGTATTTGTAAATGGATTTCACTCCCCATAAGCATGCTGGGAAGATTAAACTGCAGATTGCTGGAAATACAGCTTTCTATATTAGCATTTTAAGGATATTTGGGGTTAAAAGGCTGACAAGCATTAAGAAGGAAACCATATGCACTAAAGCCTCTTTAGGCAGGAAACTTTTCAGTCTTGCTTCTCTGTACCCTGAGAAATAAAGGAACAAAGATGTTGAATTTAGCGTTAACTCTGGAAACAAAACCAGGGGGACATTAGTGCTTCTGTATACATTCACTTTTGGTAGCTGCTCAGCCTGATGTAAATTATATCTAATTCTATCACACTAGTGCCTTATAAAATGGAGCTGTATGCAAAGACTTGCAAAGCATGCTCAGCACAGGCTATATAGACTTCTTCTTAATAGATGAAGAAATCAAGCCACAGTGAAGGTGTCAAAAAACAGCCCTTGAAATATTTCATCTTCCAGCTTGGAAAGTAATAACATTACTGCTGCTAAGCCCAAGCCTGGCAAATATTTTGCTGTCATTAAAATAAGCATTTCCCAATGCTATTTCCTTCCTGTCACGCTGAGTATTGGGCTATAATTCTCCCCACTGCTGCTTTTCTTTGTGAGTGGGGAGCGTCTAGACGGGACGTGGTTTTGAAGGCACTCTCTCAGCCCTTGCTTCCTAGAGGCGTATTGGTTTGCTATAGGCAGTTTGGTGGTGGTGTCTCTTCTGCTGCTCATTTGAGGTGTATATATATCTTTGCTTTTAGAAATAGCCCCTTGGAGCCAATGGGACTACTTGTGGGTTTAACACAAACAAGATTTGACCTTAAAATAATATAATAGCAAATATGCAGGTTCAAATTGATGGCTTGGTGCAGGGAAGTACCATGAAGTGCCTATAACAATTAGTTGCTCATGGATTAGAAATTTTATGCCCTGCAACCCTCATTGTAGTCCCATTTATTGTTTCACATATTTCAGGAGAGGTACCATTTAGTTTACATTAGCATGAATGATGAGTGCTAATCTGAGATGACAGAGCAATTTAAAACTGGCAGTAAGTTGCTGAGGTAATATCTAAAATATGAAATGTCTCATTCGTTAGGAGAGGTGAAGATGACAAGCTTAACTGCACCCTCGCTCAAACTGGTTTCATGCCAAGGCGTGTCTGCTGGGTTTTGTAGAGCCAGTACTCTCTTGGTACTGGCTTCAGTTCAGGTTAGAGTTAAGGTCCAAACCTCACCTTGTTCACAGTAGCTCAGCAATGTGGGTGTGGAAACCAAGTGCTGTATATTTGTCAGCAAAAATCAAACTAAAAGCATTAACAGGGACTTCACCCTTCCTTTCCCCTGGTAACAGGTAAGATAATTTAGGGTGGTCCAAGAAAAGTCAGGTCCCTTAAGCGAAGCAGTTTGCTTCCTGTCTTCAGAGAAAGGGAATGGCAGCTGTCCTTCTCCTTGGGAACACAAGTGACACCGTGGCACAGCTGGCATAATTTGGATTTTTAGGAGGATGTGCAGATTTTTTCATTATAGGCTCCGCTAAATGATCTTGGCTGGAAATACACAACCAGATGGCATTAGAGCTGCTTTCCCTATAAGATTACAAAGTGCCACTGTTCACAATCTCAGCAGCTGAGAGATTATAAATTACTGGTGCAACCGGTCATTGCTTTTTCAAACTAATTTTCTCGATTTCTCTGGAGTCTTTAGGTTTCTCATGATAGTATCTTCAACTTAAATACATCAGGTTTTATTAGTTGGCTGGTTTAGCTCTCAAAGCCCACCTCTTCTTTGTTGTGAAATTAGTGTTGCATCCTTATCTTTTACTCTTTCCTGGGCTTATTGTCTCTCATCTGTGGCGCTTTCTTTACATCTCTGCCTTGTCTAATGACTGCAGTGTGTACTTCTGACCTGTGTGTTGACTGAAGTGAGTACGTTTAGACTTCTGGTAACCATGAAATATGCTGTTCTTCCGTGACAGATAGGCCACTGAAGAGGTAGCAGTGCTTTCCTTGACATTTGCATGTGCATGAGCAATGAAGGCACATGATTTACTCTGGTCTTTGTGCATCTCGGGTGCTAGGGTGCCCTGCCAGAGTACTGTCAGCCTGCTCTGGAGCCAGGAGGTGTGCAAGTGCGGCTGGGGATGTGCCTGAGCAGCCAGCAGTGAGAGAAAGAGATGCTTACTAATCCTGGGCCATTTCTGGGTAAGAGGGAGCAGCAGTGGAGAGTGAACCTTGCTGGATAGTGTCTTTCAGATCTCTTTTGAGTATCGGGTATTATTTTAGCAGGCAGTTCTATCGAATTAGCCCAGTCTATCCACATGACACTGCTTTGTAAGACCATGGAAGGCAAGGATGAAAAACTTTATTGTAGACTCCTGGCTCTGTCCCTTTTTTGAAAGTCAGCTCCAGAAGTGTTAGATGATCCCTGAGAATCAGATAAAGAAGCTCATGGAGTGGGTGAAAGAGGATTTATCGCTGTAGCCCTCCCTGTGCACTTCCAGTGGCATACCAGATGATGCTGAGACCTTCTGATGGTGATGCCATTAGTTTGTCTTACAGGTTTAATTGCAGCAGTATTTTGCAAACGCAGTGTTTGAAAATATCTGCCTCTGCTGGAATCCTTTGAAATAGAAATGAAAAATACTGAGTTTGCTGGCCCACTAACCCTTGTGAAGTACAGAGCTCCGTAAGACTTAAGCAAATGGTTTTGGAGAACCAGAAATAGGTTTCTCATTAAGCATTCCAAATAATGCTTTGCAGATACATATTAAAAGACATTCTCTATCTATGTACACGTTTATTTATTGCCTGTAATTTTCCCTGCACTGTAACTCTGCTTGCACAGTGCAGCTGAGCATAAATCTCACTTTTAGGAGCCCTGCTCATGTTATGTTTCTTGACTTTCTATAATAAGAAGGAACGGGATGCTCTGAGATAATCCAGACAAAGGTGTGTGCAGTGTAACAACATCTAGAGCAGTTACAAAGAGATCATTAATGCCAGTGAACCTGATGACTGAAGCCTGTTTGTCATTGCAGTGTGAAGGTCATCTGAATTGGCAATCAGTTGCAATTGTGCCGGCCAAAATGCCCATTTGAACTCCAGAGCAGACTACGAGCATCGTGATATCAATGAGTACCAGCTTGGCCAGCATTCAGGAGAGGGTGCTGTCCTGGCTGTCTGGCCAGGGCTTCTCGTCAAGGCATCTGGTAGCAAAGGAGGAATAGAGTGGATGGGGGAACAGTGTACCAGAAGAGTAGGGAGGTGAGGGAGAACAGACAGCAGACCTGGGCTAGACCGGATGCAGGATGGGCAGATAGGGGTTTAAGGGTCTGTTCAAAGACGGATCCAGGAAGCGGGCAGGAGTGGCTCCTGAGTCAGAGCCACTGCTGTGTAAGTAGGTGTTGCAGATTTTATCACCATAGCATTGTTGTTATTATTGCTATGGGTATTACTGTGCACTACAGGAATGGGGCCAGACTGGTGTGAGTCTGGGCCATGTCTTCACCCGTGCTAGCCCTGTGTGTGACCTTGGGCAAATCCTAAGCAGAGAGAAGAAAAACAACCGTTAAATTTGCAAACAGTGATTAATTCTAGCTGTGTTTGAACTGATTATTCAGGGAAAAAAGAATCAAAGCTGGGATTAGAGGTTTAGCAAGCACGAGTGCATCCTTGGGTAACTGCTGCTTACTTACAACTCTGTTGCACTTGAATGTCACTGTGCTGGTATTATGCCATTGTTCCAAGTAGCCTGCAGAAGTCCCAGTGGCATCGCTCAATGAAAAAAGCATCTTGGTGGTTCTTAGCTTCCTGGTGCTCTTCCATCATGGCCTGCTTCTCATAAACTTCTGGATTACATTTTGTTATCCTCACCACATTAGACTGGTTTTTCCCTGTTACTGAATGTGAGTGATTGCAGTTTTGTGCGCAGGTGAAAATTTCAAATGGCTAGAAAAGTTCCTAGGCAAGCTACATCGGCTGTGGCTGTAACTTACTGGCCTACTGTATCTTTGCTGTAATATTTATCGTGTTTTGAGTTGATCTCTCCAGTACTAGCCTGGAAGAGTTGCCTATTTCTCCAGGAGTCTCAGTGCCTTTTTCTATTCAACTAATGAACTTATAGCCATCTCCTCACCAGGACAGACAAGGTCTGTCTTTCAGGGCATGCCATGGAGCAGATCTTAGAGCAGCTCATGTCAGTGATACGCTGCAGCTGTGCTGCCTGTTTGGAGCCATGTGGCTCCTGTATCAGAAAGTGCAAAAGCCCCTTTTTAGGGAACCATTTCTGGTTTGCGCAGTGTAGGAGCATGGTTACGAATTGCTTCCCAAGCCAAGGTTTATTATGGTGTAGAGCTTCCCAGGCTTCATTTGCCTCCTACCCTCAAGTAGTTAATAATTGTCGCATTGGTGTTTGTTCTTTGCAAGTAGCTCTGTATCAGAAAAGTCTTAATAAAACTGATTGAAAGAAGGTTGCTTTAACAGGTACTTGCCAGTTGATGTTCTCTGTGTGTGTGTATTTGCATTTGAAGAGTATTAGCACTCAGTGTTTCACGAGCTGTATAACGGCTCTCTGAAGTTGGCCAGAACATTTTGAAACATTACTTACAGTGGGATGGAGAATCTTGAAAACAAGATTTGTTGTAAGCTTTGTATTGTTGCCTCTCACAGCCTTGCATGTCTGGTTTTCAAGCAGCATTTTTATAATCTCCAGTAAGCCCTGAAGGGTGCTTAGCTGTTACGGTTTGACTTAATACGATCTAAAAATGGCTAGCAGTGAATCCAAACATTTCCATGTAAAGGAAATGTAGAATTGGACTGGTGGAACTATTATTCCTCTCTCAGGGGAAAGAGCCAATAAATCCAATATATTTGTTCAACTGCGAAATACCCACCTTAATTTGGTGCAAGGGGGGAAATTAAAAGCACAAGCCTATAGTTAGAAGTACAGTAGTGGGAACACCATCTCAACATCGGAGAGGGGGAAAAGGGGAAGAGGAGTGGGGTTTGGCATGATTAATACTGTACGAGGGACAGGGAAAGTTGAGAGGAAACCAGAGCTGTCTCCCGAAGGCTGTTGATCTCTGCTCTGGGCGCCTGGCCAGTCTGCCTGTCCCTGAAATAACTGCAATTTCCTGAACTATACAGAGCCAAACTTCCATTTTTGAAAAGGACAAATTAGGCCATAGGAGAATCACTTGTCTTTGCAGCTCGTGACAAAGCACTCCCAACTTAGAGGTTGGCCTCACCTTCCCTTGATTTTATAGAGCTCTTATTGGCAAGTGCTAGTCTTGTTATGGTTTAATCAATATTAATCTCAGTTGGAAGGATACTTCTGGTTGCTAATTGAGATCAGGTTCAATTCCATCTCGTCATATTTGCTGTATAATTATTACATGCTTTACATCATGTCAGAAGAGTCTTGGCTAATAGCATCAGTATAACATTCCCATATGCCAGCACAACATAGAGCACAGAAAAACCTGTTGTGAACTTGTCATTGCCTATGCAGGGTATAATTCTCTGAAGTTCTCCTAACTGTGGAAAGGCTCACGAAACCTAGGAACATCTGTCCTGTTTCTGTTCAGCACATGCTGGTAACTCATTTATAGTTTAGTTCTTATAAATGTTTAAACATGGGGATATGGCTGGATATTTCTGGTATGTGACAAATATATTGCACCCTTTTCTGCTTGTTTCCATTGAAATAAGAAGCAGTTTACAGTGGGAGAGAAGATAATTGACCAGTGCCACCTTTGACATATCCGTGGTGGGAAAGATGTACATATGGGAAAGAATATCCACCTGAAATAATTTCTTCTTTCCTTTGAAAAAGGGAAGTCCCAGTGAGTATCGCGCTGCCCAGCTGTCTGCACACCGCATAGCATCATAGAATCACAGAATGGTTTTGATTGGAAGGGACCTTAAAGCTCATCCGGTTCCAGCCCCCTGCCATGGGCAGGGACACCTTCCACTAGAGCAGGTTGCTCCAAACCCTGTCCAACCTGGTCTTGGGCTCTGCCAGGGATGGGGCAGCCACAGCTTCTCTGGGCACCCTGTGCCAGCGCCTCAGCACCCTCACAGGGAGAAATTCTTCCTCATCTCTAATCTCAATCTCTCCTCTGTCAATTTAAGGCCATTCCCGCTTGTCCTATCTCTACATGCCCTTGTCAAAAGCTCCTCTCTAGCTTTGACAAGAGCAAGATTTATTTCCTCCCGTCTTTGGCACGGCTGCCAGCTGCCAAGCTGGCCTCAGACTTCCAGGCTGGCTCTATCCAAAATCCCTATGAATAACCAGAAAAGGGGAGTGAGATTTGTCATCTCTGCAAAGTTGGGTACAGAGGGAGCCTCTAATCCAACCCCAGGGGCTGCAGGCAGTGACGCCAGTGTCATGGTTGGGTTTGATGTTCAAAGAGCAGTCTGTGACTCCTGGGAGCCTCACTGCAGAACAGTCTGGCCACATTCTCAGAGGTGCTCGCGTGTATTTTTAGAGCTATATATTGCAACATGTGCAAATGTATTAGAGCTTGTTAATTAAAACTACTGTGATAAGTGCTTGTTACTATATCTGACCAGAAAGCTTCCGCAGATAATTAAAAGTAAAACCACCAAAACCCACATTAGAATGAATGCAGGTTAGTGACTAAAATGCAGTATCTAAAAATAGTTGCACTGCAAATAAATATAGATATTTATCTGGTGGAATGGCTGCTTTTTTCTGCCTTTCGTTTTGTGGGTTTCTTTAAAGATTTTATGGTTTCTTTTTTGTCATATATATTTTTTATTCATATGTCCAGAATCCATTTTTGTTTCCATGATATTGATCCTAATGTATAGCACGCAGCATTGATTTCTGCTTGTATGTAATACATCCATATTAGCAATGTCATCCACATCTGGGAATAGTGAGAACCTGGCTGACTGTGGTCTGCAGAAGGATAGGAGTGACTTTCTAGTATCAAATCTAGATGTAGGAAGGGATACAGGGTGTAGGGTAGTAAGTAGCTCATGAGAACACAGTGCTGTAAGTGGGAATATCACAACTTATTTCTAAATAGGCCCAAGTAGAAAACAAAAGGTAGTGGAAATTTTAAAATGAGAAGAATAAGGAAGAGAATGCAAATGGATAAGACTATGAGGACAAAGAAATGGCATTTCAGAAGCAGCTTAGGAAACTAAAGAAGGCATAAAGAGGCCAAAGGATCCTCCCTCCAGCATCCTCCCAGGCCACAGATGTTTCTGTGTTCTTAACTCTTCTCTGCAGCAGGGCATGTGGGTTTTTAAGACATGGTCCAGACCCCATTGCTTGGCCATGCCCCATGACCTGACTAAGAGGCAAGTTGTGCTTTCAACCACAAAATCCTGCTGGCATGGCTGGGCTGGGGTTATGCTTCCTGTGATAGGGCCTTCAGCTGTAGCTTGTGGAGCAGCTCAGGTAATTTGTAGCCTCACTGTTAATAAGGGTGGCTTAATCCCCTTTACCTTCTAGTCACTGGGTATTGTCACTGCTTCTTTTCTGTCAGAAGAGCTGTTTGTAGACACTTGCCTGTAATAAGTAGGTTTGACAGGCTGCAGACAAGTTATCTTCCTTACAAGTCAAACCCCACAGGCATCAGGCTGGCAGAGCTGTAGCTGCTCATTTACCTTCATGAGAATTTGTACAACACTCACAGTTTTCTTCTTCTGAAATTTGCCCCATGTTTTATGGGTTACTAAAAGTAACTATAAAGGCTACAGCAGTTTTAGCACTCATGGATACTGTGTAGCTGAAGGTTTGGGGGGGGTTTAATGTGCTATTTCAGTTGTTACTGTTTTACCTTTGCGGCTGGAATGAAAAATATTTGGCCATCACCCTGTCATAGCACTGCATTCATCTGCATTTTTTCTAAATAGTGAGCAAATATAATTACTCTCCCCGTGGTGTTATCCTTGGCACTTATGCTAATTCTTCATAGAAATAGCTCCATGTAATTGCAAAGGTTCTCTTCAGGATCCTGGAGTTTTTCCTTCTCCTTGTCCTTTTTGCTTCTGGTTATAGATTCTCCCCCTTACTTTCGTCTGTGCTGAGGCGGGGGCCTGTCAGGGCTATAAAGAGTGCAAAAAGTATTCTTCAGAGGGCCTGTAGAAAGACTGCTTTGGGACATATGTTTTATTCAGATCATGCTCTCCCTCTACAGAAAGTCCATAGTAATTATTAGTTTCAATAAGCAGCCACATAGAAGAGACAAGTAAGGAAATTTCTCACTACCAACCTCAAGGAGGACTGGAGAAGATGGTTTTCTGAGGTCTCTCCTACCCTGAGGTAGTGTTGCATTTTAATACTAGCTTCAAAATCTATTCTGTCAGAGGTTTTCAGTTCTGGAGCGCAGAAGTGTGATGCTGACAGGCTGCGTTGTTCATGGTGCACGATACTCCTTGAAAGCTTCTTCAAAAGGCAAAGTCCCCGAGCCAGCCCTCCTATGTGACAGGAGGGAAAGGCTGCCTGTGCCCTGTGGAAAGCCCCTGGTGCTTAAGCAGGAAGAAGGGAGGTGCCTGTTCACTTTTAAAGCATGCATTAAGTATTAAACAAGGGTTTACTGTTCTCATGGTGTCAGAAGTAAAGAGAAGCCCTTCACCAAAGCCTCCAGGACTGAATGACCGCAGAACTTGAGAGAAGTTTGGCTACAAATACCAATTCTGTGGAGAAGCTCAGCCCTGCTCAATGTGAGAAGGTGGGGGGGTTGGTGCTGGCAAGTACAGGTAGC
The DNA here is from genome assembly GCA_039720435.1 of Amazona ochrocephala. Taxonomy (NCBI): domain Eukaryota; kingdom Metazoa; phylum Chordata; class Aves; order Psittaciformes; family Psittacidae; genus Amazona; species Amazona ochrocephala. Next base: position 16,497,570 of record CM077884.1, on the reverse strand, counting down.
CCTGTGGTTCTTTCCAGGTGTTTATCTTGAAGCACTAGAACCTTTTTGATGAGCATATGAGAAGTGTTTGTGACTGTGTCTATGGAGTGGAGGCTTGTCTTGCAGCTGTGTAGTGCTTAGAAATCCTTATTTCTTACAGTACCCAGGCACGTGCCGGGCATTTTACAAGGTGCTGCCTTCCCTGGAATGATGTAGCACAACAGGAAGACAGGGTGGACACAAGAGGTACAATAGGAGAGTATCTGTCCAGTAACCTGGTATGCTCACTAGAGCCCTGCATAGACACGTACACAGCAGGGAGTATGTTTTTGAAGAAACAAAATAAATTGCAGAGCCATGGGAGAGGGAGAAGAGGGGGGAGGAAGAGAGGAGTGAAGGAAGAAAGCGCAAGACCCAACTGCAAGAGGAACAAACATCTCTTTGAGGATGGTGTGCCTTATGCCTTTTGTGGGGTTTTCTAAGTTGCCTTCAGGCAGTTCAGGATGTGCAAGAGAAATCAGGAGATCAGAAGTGGCTGGATAAAAGTCTGTGCTCAGCCTCCTTCCTCACTAAGCACAACTCTCCTTGTCTGAGATGAAAAACAAACACTGGGTGCACAACCTGCTGTTTACACGTCTGGTGGATCTGTTCGCATGGGGCTCCTCTTGCAGCCAAGGAAAAGGCTCTGTTTTCATGTTTTCTTGTTAAGGTTTCTTGTTATTTGCACAGAAAGGATAAAATGTACAATCTGAGTGGGGCTGAGCAACTTACTTGGGATCATGAGCCTCAAAAGGCTGGGTCGCAGATGGCAGATGTCTCTTACGGCAGCACAGGCTTTCTGAGACAAATGCAGGCCAGACCTGAACCAGGCAGGCACTGTGGGTGCGGTGAGCCATCGTGTGGCCCAGTGCTGGATGCCTCTGTGTGATATCCTGGTCCCACCCTGGGGACGTGTTGCATCTCGAAGCAAACAGATGTGGTGTTACAATACAACTGGAGGGGTTTAGAAGTCCAAATGATTTCTTACTGTAGTATTTAAAGCATGCACTTGACCCTTGTTTGGTGGTGTGTTTGTGAAAGCTCGCTGCGTGCCAGGCACATAGCCTGTATTTTCTCAGGTGTCCAAGTGCTCTGTCAGTGGGTAGAGCTCCTGGAGCTGTCTGTTGTAAATATACTCTCAAATTTAGAGCTGGTTATCAAAAAGAACTTGGAAAAAAGAAAGTTGCGATGTAGGGAGTGCTCACTTTGGCTGTATCAGCTTTGTTTCAAAACTGAAGTCCATGACCTGGGGAGCGTTTGCTGTCACTGAGGATTAGTGCTTCGTAGCAGCCTTTCGCTGTCAGATGGATTTTTAGTCTTTATTTGATGTTCTGATCATGTTCCCTGTTCATGCCATTCATCACGCTGTCTTTTGAAGAAGGAATCCCAATATTATGTGTATTTTTGGAGTTGAAAAAACTGAGTAATAGCTAGAAATGAGATGCTGATTTTGGTTTCTAATTCTGCTATGAAGCATCAGACAGCTAGGTCTGAGAAGCCTTTCCTGGCGCAAGCCCGGTGCAAGCAGCCTTGGCATTCAATGGGTACCCAGCAGGTACAGCACAGGGCTTGTTTGTCAGAAGTGTTTGCCATTAGCTGCCCACTTGGGAAGTCCACAGGTTGAAGCCTAATAAGGACTGCTTTTTGGTGTCCATTTGATGGCAGGCATAAATTTATGGACTATTACAGTGAACACAGGGGAAAAGCTGCCTCAGAGTTTTCCGTAAACATATTTATCTTTTCAGCTGCAAATTGAACATTATAAATTTAATTGCAAATTAAACATTTTTTTGTTGGCCAAAACCCAGAGTGGTGTTGTTTGGAAATCGTGCCAGGAGCTGTGGGTTGTTTCCATTCTGCTGGGGCTCGCTGTGTTGTGGGAGCAAGGAACATCCCTAGGCATGACCAAAACCGCACAGACAGGATGGTGGACGCAAGGGAGTCGAACTGTGGCACCCTCCCACAGGCTGTTCTGATTGAAGTATTTCAGGTTCAGTCCTGCCTTGGAAAACAAGACTTTTGGCAAAATGCTTTACTCAGAAGCCTTTTTCTAGCAATACAGGTTTGTGTAGAAAATGCTTACCACCCTTTCTGACTGCAAAACAATTTGCCAATTACAATAATCCATAGTTGTTATTTAATAGAAGAGAACGGTCACACCAGCCACAGGCATCATACCACGGACTGTCTTTAATAGCAATAGTTAGTTGTGTTCTCTTAGTTATAAACTAAATAATTCTCCTTCATTGTGATAATGATTAACAATAGGGCAGGTTTCAATTATGACAGCAAATCATTACAGAATATTAAGATGAAATCAAGCTAAAACGTGTTGTAAATAAGAATCCGTAACTTACCAGAATTGCATGGTTAATGTGTTATTGGATTTTTCCCTTAGTCCCACAGCAAGAAAAAGAGGAATTTTATTAAATGTCTTTTTGCCTTTGCAAACGTAAAGTTCACACTGCTTTCTTTTTCACTAATAAATTCAAGGTGTCCATGTTAGTTTAACTTGAAATGAATTTGGTTTATTGCTGAAACTGGAATTCCCCTGTGAACATCTCAGTGGATTAGATGTATGTTGGTTATATTCTTCTGTGATTGTTTTTATTGATTATTTTTTTCAAGTCAGTTTATGTAGGTTACTCCTCATTGCCCGACTGTATTGTGCCGTACTACCCTTGGCGTGTCAAGAAGGATGATAGGTGTTTAATTTACTTGGTTTCTCAAGAAGTTATTAATCATTTTTTAATACGGTATGCTAATCTGGCATCTAAAATAGGTGGTGTTTTATGCAGCTGCTGATCTGCAGAAGGCAGACACTGGAGCCCATTTTTCCCTGTCCCCTTTCTAAAGTGCAACAAGGAGTAGGTGTTCGTACACAGTTGCTGTTGCTTCTGTGGTAGTGCTGCGCCGCAAAAGGAAATGGGGCTGGCTATGTGATCACGGGTGGCTCTTGGGTTGTGTTCTCCAGTGAGGTTCAGCCCGTGCCAGCAGGGAATTTGGAAAACTGGCCAGCGTTTAACTCAGTAGAAAGAATTCCCGTTTTGGTAGATAATGATTAAAGTAAGTAATGGTAAAGCTTTCTGGAGGGGAAAAAACAACTGTTAACTGTTATAAACATATCTTGTTGCTGAGGTGCTGCAATCCAGACCCACAGAAGCTGGATCAAGTATAGAACATTCTGCAGGAGTGACCCATCATGGCATTGCTTAAACGCCAGAAATACTGGAAGGGAGTCAGCTGTTTCTCTGTGTTTGATTTATATAATCCCTGTTTGCCTCCACTGTCTGAAATTATTTTGTTCCCAGGCATGTGCAATAACTACATTATTTTTTTCCACCAGGTCATGACTCAGTAGCAAGAATTTTCTGAGGGTACTTTGTGTCATCCGCACCCAGCAAAAGTCCCTGCCTTGCTTCAGTACAGAAACAAACCAAATGGGTTTAATCACACTAGGGGCACACCTTGCATTCCGCAGAAGTCAAGCAGCTGCACATCTGGCACACAGCGTGAGTTCATCCTCTTCAAACACAGAGTCAGCTTTTGGTTCGGGCTGTGTGAGGATGTTGTCAGAAAAATTCATAGCTACTTGAGCAGCTCAGTGATCCTAAGCATCTCCATCACAATAAGTGACTGAGAGGGAGGGACGCTGGGAAGAGACCTGCCTGAAAGTACAGTCAAATCCATTTTGCTAGGGAGAACAACCATTGGAAATGCAGATATTGTTTTCCTCCAAGTTGAAGGTCATTTTCACGCTGCATGGAGATTTTCAAAGCTCATCCGTGTATAACCCGTTGCCTGTTAGCATTCTGCTCTCACAACTGTATAGCGATTGTCCTCTGCAAAGACTGCAACAGCAGTAACATAAACACACTTAATGTGAATAGAGGCTAATGAAGAACAAATGTGCTGGTTGTGTTGGGAAGTTATTTATCGCTAATTATGTATATCTGTGACTTGCCGTATGTACTGTTGTTCAAGCTGACTCTCTGTAAAAGCCAGTCCTACCTGCAGGTATGTGGATTGCCTTTCCTGCAAGGCAGTCAGGCCCTGCTGAGGTAGAGGAAGAGGGCAGGGGCTGTGGCTATGGCAGCCCAGCCCTTGGGTGGGAGCAGCAGTGTTTGCCAGAGGAATCCAGCTCTGCTTATACCAAGAAGCCCTTTCAGAAACTTTCACATACTTCAGCCCTGTAAAACCCCTGAGAAATGTGCGCAGATGTGCTTCAGCCCACCATGGATATCGCTAAGTGATATCCCGGAGTGGCTGTGTTTTGAAATCATGATACTTCAGTCATTTTCTCTCTGTGAGTCCTTTGCACAGCTGAAAAAGGGGGTTTGCTTGCAACAGGGTGATGCAGAAGAGAATTTTATATGTGCCCACTTAGAATCATAGAATCACAGAATGGTTTGGGTTGGAAGGGACCTTAAACCTCACCTAGTTCCAACTTCCTGCCATGGGCAGACACCTTCTACTAGACCAGGCTGCTTCAAGCCCCGTCCAACCTGGCCTTGAACACTGCCAGGGATGGGGCAGCCACAGCTTCTCTGGGCACCCTGTGCCAGTGCCTCAGCACCCTCACAGGGAAGAATTTCTTCCTAATCTCTAATCTGAATCTCCTCTCTGTCAGGTTAAAGCCATTCCCCCTTGTCCTATCCCTACAGGCCCTTGCAAAAAGCTTCTTTCCAGGTTTCTTGTAGACCCCCTTTTGTGTTAACAATTCTCTGTGCGCCGAAAGATACTCCTTGATGAAAATTGCTGAGGAGCTCTGACATTGAGCAGTTAAATGGTTGAGAGGAGCATCCAGTAATCCTGCCCATGCCATGCTGTGGCAACAAGGAAACACATCAGCAGTGGCATGTTTACATGGGATGGGACCCTGCTTCACTGTGGTTCCCCACCCTTTTGCAGCTCAGGCTGTGGGTATCCTGCAGAAGCCTGAAGTCCAAACCCAAGCGCTAGCTCGTCCCCTTTGGAAAGGTGCCTGTGCCAGCGTAGCTTGCTCTGAAAGTAGAGCAGTTACCTAGTGCTGCTGTTCCACTGCCTTTCACTGAGCTGTTGAGAAGTTCCAAAACTTTCTTAGACCCTCTCATCCAACTTGGGGAACTGAAACTCCTCCTGGGGTCAGAAAGACTGGTACTCCTTGGAGCTCGTAATATGAAACATCAGTTATTCTTTGCAAACGGTTCGTGATAAAGCTCATGAAATGAAAAGAGCCCCTGTACCCCTTAGGTACCATCAAATAACAGGATGGTACCTAGGAAGGATCATGAATTAAATAGTTGTCTAGTGTTTTCTTGCCTGTATCATGCATATCTATCCCATATCACAAATTACTATCTTAAACCAGGTTTTCTAAGGGAATCAAATCAATTGTTTAGCTTTTCTCATTAACATGCTTCTGTTCTTGGGAGGTGATGTATTATTACAACATGCCTTTTGCTCTCAATTTCTGTATATTTGTTTAGAGTGGAGAGATTGCATTTGCTATTGAAGATATGCTTTATCCTAAGCTCTGTCCTAAATTGTTCAAGGGTTTCCCATTGTAATGGGAAGGTATTGCATTTCGTGTTGAAGAAAGCTCCCTCAGCAGGCTCAGCAGCTGAAGGGAGCTGGCTCACCCAATGGATTCTTGAGACTTTCCCACCACAGCTGTATTGACAAGAAATTAAGTTCGGGTTTAAACAACGCTGTTCTGTTTTCAAGGGATGATATATAGTCACTGGTGCAATAACAGAGTGATATCATGTTGTCCAGTGAAATCCCTTAGCAACTGATTCAATATTTACAGAAAAACAGTCGGGATGGCGGAAGGCCTAAGTGCTGAATGATTGACAGTGCTCCAGGTCCAGCTTGAGAAGCTCTTCCCTGTGGGCTGTTTTGCACATCAGATCCTCAGAGCTTCTGGGAAGGTTTTCAGGAGTGATGATTCAATGGTACCTGCAGCTAACAGAATGATTCTTTCTTTGTTTCTGTAGCTAACATTTGTTCAGTGTTTGAAGCTTGGCTGGCAGCTGCTTCTAGCATTTGAAGCTCCCTGGAGCTCATGTTTCAGTGACAAAGTGAGCAAGGCTGTTCACTGGAGCCTGTTGTACATTGAAAAGCTCAGGTCTGAGGGAAATGCTCCGTGTCTGCCTCTGACATTTGCCTTAACAAAGAAGTGCTGTTCTACACTAAGAGCCCAGAAGACCATAATAATGCTTCTCTGATGTTCGACCCTACTGTTGTAAGGGGCTTCTCTTTATGCAGTCTTCATGTTGGGGATGGGAGGGGGGAATGGAGGTTAGAAGGGAAACCACATTTCCCATGAATCCCCTAGGACCTCAGCAACTGGTCAAGTTTTAGCAGGCTGTTAACATTCATTGCACAGACCACTGTGAAAACTATGAAGAGGTTTGCCAAGCGTTCCAGTGTTGGAGGAGCTGTGGGAAAAGAAAGGTTGGGGTTTAGCACTGACTCCCATAAAAAATTAACCAATTTCTCCACATAGAGGTGGTTGAAGCACTGGTTGAAGGTGTTCAGGGTGTTCATCATCTTGTGGTGTAACTGGGCAAGCCTGTTAATTCACGATGAGAGCACAGCTAGGGTCAAACAAACCAACAGGAGAGCTAAGCTGGGGAAGAGGAAGCTTTGGAGTCAGCAGCTGAGGCAGCTAGAGGGGCACGAGCCTTTTTGAAGATATCTTACATTAAATTTGGTTCTTTTTGGAGGTTGTGCCCTCAGAAATGTTCAGGAGTGGTGCCAGGAATGTGATACATAAATCCTACCTTTCACCACAAACTGTCTTCCTTGTCTTCCCTGTCATCTGCTTCTATATCAGTGCTGTCAGCACTTCTGCTTTCCTTACCCTCTAGTTTTCCTTCTGGCCTACTCTTCTTTATCTCTTCTTCTCTCCTAAGCTTTCTAAATGCTTGTCACTCTTCTTTTCCCTCCTCTGCTTTCATCCCAAGAAGCTGATATAATTCTGCTTTATCTGATTTCTCTTCGGTGATGTCTGACTGAGGCAGCTGTCAGTACCCCACTTCCATCGCAACCTTCAAACTGTTGAATTACAGCAGCCAGCCTTAAGTTTTGTATTTCTGAGCTTATATTCTGTCCAGTCACTTGGACTTTAAGCTCTTCCCTTACCTACTGCTTCTAAGAATGCATATTCCCTGGTGTTCGGGGCCAGGTTGAACAGAGCCTTAGGTGGCATGGTTTGGTGCAAGTTGTCCCTGCCCATGGTGGGGGGTTGGAACTAGATGATCTTAAGGTCCTTTCCAACCCTAACTGTTCTGTGATTCTATGATTAAAGGCTTACTTGCAGTGTTGCAATCTGGAATCCAGGAGGAAAAAAATAAATCAAACTTGAGTATTTAACACTAAAAGTGAGAACAGAAAAAAATATATGAAACTTTAAAGTTGTTTTCTAAATGCTTCGCTTTTGTGCTTATCTATTTCAGTTGTAAGAGGCAGTAATTTGGTTCAGATGTGCCTGTTTTGATATTGGCATTTGACTGGATTTTTAATAGTGTGACCCCATAGAGGCTTGAACTTCGACAAAAAGGAAAGTTGTGATCTTATCATGAGGCTGGCGTCATAAAGGAGATTAGTTCTCTTTCCAAACCACATCTTGCTAGATAGGGGAAGCGTTTGGGCACATTCAGCATTCAGGCTTTTTAATCAATTGTCCTTGATTGTAACCTCTTTAAAAAAGCACTGGAAGAGTGATCTAGAGGAATTATTGCTTCACTTTTAATGCACACAGAAGGAAAACCCAACCAACTTATAATGTTTTTATTAGATTTATTTGGTTTGGTGTATTTGCTTTTGATTTCATAGGATGTTATTGGACATTTACGGCCTGTGTTTCAACAGTCTGATATGTTTTCTGCCAAATCTTGAGCTGACGTAGTTTGGCAAAGGTACTGGGTTTGTGCATGCTTATGTACACCAGCCGAGGTCCTTCCTGTCTCTCTCTGTGCTCCAGAATTTGTATGGGCATGCTATGATCAACTGGATTATAAGCATTTGGTCTGGGACATACTTCACCCTTAACTATAGTTCCAGGACCCCAAGTTTATCAAGACATTTGTTCCTGTAACCTTTTCTGTTCATAGTCCTACTTTCATTTACACTTTCAGGATTTAAGTTTGCAAACCACCACCGGTATTATTGACTGCTTTTGCCAGGCATCATATGCTCTCGAAGTCTCCATTTCCGCTCACTTTGTGGCATCGTGTGATCCCCGGAGCTATTGTTCAGCCAATGGTGAATTGAATATTCACCATAGCCAGTGGTGAGCTCCTTGTTATTCCTACTGGAACCAGCTCCTTTCAGAAACCTCGTCACTGAAGTCACATTGCTCTTTGTGCAGGCAGCGGAGGCTCTTCAGGTTGCCAGTGCATCAATAATGTGTCTGAAGCTAAGGCAGGTGGAGCAGGAATGTCTGAAGAAATAAAAGCAGCATGTCCAGAAAACAATTTGCAGGAGCTTGCACTGTGTTCTGGTGAGTCTTACTTTGATGGCAGCTGAGTTACATTGCAGAGGTGTCTCTCCCATTAGAAAGGAGCACGGGGATTCCTACAGAATGCCTAAGCATAGTTCACCAGGTGGGTTCTCTATTCACACTGCTCCCTGTTGGAGCTTGCATGCTTGAGGTGGCATCACCAGATGAGTCTGTGATTCCTCTGTGCTTGATTGTTGAGGCAGGTAGAGATAGGCTGGGAGAAGAGGAAGGTCTGTCCAAACACATGAACAGTGTATGAAGATGAAAGGTTGAGCATCAGAAGTGAGAATTGTGGTCCCAAATTCCGACTACAGACAGCGTTGAATCTGCTGATTGATAGTATGTGCCTAGGTAAAATATGGAGAGAGGTTTGGCACAAATCAAAGTGCTTCACTAAGCTTGTTTCCATTGAAAGCTGGTTCTGTGGGAATAATGGCATAGATGTGCTCGAGTGATCAGGGAAGTGCTTGCCAGCCATGCAGCCTGTGACCATTATGGGAAGAGCTCCCAAGAACTTTGCTGTGCTGCCGTCTGTGCAGAGTAGTAATAATGGTTCAACATGCTGAGACCCTGTTTTAAAGTTGTATTTTTAAACTGTTAGAGGTTTTTAAACATGATATTTCTACATTAACTTCCAACTTAAAGCCAGTGTTCTTGCTCAAGTATCCTCTGAATTCAGAGAGAGAAAGCTGAAAGCTGTTGCTTGCAGAGTATGTCCTGTTAGTTTGAGCTGGCTACAAACCTCCTCATCTCTGCAGTGGTTAAAGCCTGTGCTGCACTGGGGACCAGATGTTCCCCTGAGGTATCTCAGTAATCCCAGGGTCTCTGCAGGGCTCTCATACGGCTCCCAGGGTGGTTGGCAAGAGTAAGCAGAGCACAGGGCTCCAGGCAGCTTCCATGAGGGATGCATGGAGAGGTTGCACACTTGCTGGGGTCCATGTAATATACCTAAGTATCCCTTTTCCCCTTCCATTCCTTAATGTGCTTTTCTCAGCACTTCAGTCGATTCCTCTTTAAATATACTGGGTTATTTTGGGGAAAATCCCAGTTTCAAGAGGAGCTCTAATGAAGGCAAATATTCTTGGCTGTTTGAGAAATAACGTTAGGTTTGATTATAAGCATTTTTCCCTGGAGCTTTTCCCTAAAAATAAAAACATTATCTTTTTGCTAAAGAAAACAGTGCACGTTTCCAGGAGAAATATAGGGCTGATGGGTTTGTTCATTTTCTTAGAGAGTGAGCTGTGTACTTAAAAGCCTGACAACCTCCCCAAAGGAGCCTCAACTTCAGTGAGTTAACTCTGGGTTTTAAAGAAGAGGGCGGTGCAGCCTCCTGAAACAAGAGTGGGTCTTGTCAGCTTTGTGGCTAAAGATATGGCTGTTTTGGATGAGTGATTGTCTCTTTTCATTGTGGGAGGGTGTTTTTGGATATTACTGCTCTGGACAAATCACTGCAGTTTGCCATAGGTGGCACAGTGTGGATGGGTCGGGCTTTCCATTGAGCTCAGGAAAAGGAGGCTGGGACATGTTGCCTGGGCTCACAGCCTGCAAGGGCTGGGACAGCCGTGGTCACAGGCCCAGCACAGCCATGCAGGATCTCACCACTCCTGGGGGGCCACACACGGGATGTGTGTGGTTAAAACAGAGAGAATGGCTTGTACCACCAGAAAGGTGGTCTGAGGGGCAAAATAATGCTCTTCGAGCAAAGGAAAGCTGTTTTAGTTGGGAAGGAAAGGGAAAGGAATGTAAAAACCATGCAGACATTCCTTTCCCTGCAGGGCTGTCGGTCACCAGCCTGTTCTTCAGGAGGGATAACTGCACCTTTGGAAAAGGGATTTGAATAATTAAATTACTAGTTAGCGAGACCCTATGGAATTTGGGCTGGTAACATTTCCTAGCATAAAAATTGCCTTGTTGAGAGATTTTTGGTTTTGCCCCACTGGAATTCTTTCCTTTGGCATGTCACATCCAGCTGCTCCTCCAGATGAATGCAAGGGAGCAGCCCCTGACCCCCTCTGGGACCAGGAGAGGGATGGGAATGATTATGCAGGAGCCACCGTTGCGCAGCTGTTTGGCTGCAGACATGCAAGACACTTGGGTTGGGCTTCCTGGAGCAGCCACGGCTCCCACCACTGTCACCAACAGCTTAGAGGCCTTGCTGGATGGCAGGGCTGGTTGCTCAACGGCTGGGTACATGGCTTATAGCCCTCCAGAAAGCATGCCTGTCTGCTGGGAGGGTATTTTTGGAGGTACAGGATTTTTGCTGGCTCTCCTGGGTTATTCTGTATTATGAATTGTATATTTATATATATTACATATTCTCCAGGGTTATTCTATATATTTTACATGCTGGGAGAATTGAGCTTGTTCAGTTCAGAGAGACCCTATAACAGTCTTCCAATACCTAAAAAGGGCCTACAGGAAATCTGGAGAGGGGCTTCTGACAAGGGCCTGTAGTGACAGGACAAGGGGAATGGCTTTAACCTGACAGAGGGGAGACTGAGATTGAGTATTAGGAAGAAATTCTTCCCTGTGAGGGTGCTGAGGCCCTGGCACAGGGTGCCCATGGAAGCTGCGGCTGCCCCATCCCTGGCAGTGTCAAGGCCAGTTTGGATGGGGCTTGGGGCAACCTGGTCTAGTGGAAAGTGTCCCTGACCGTGGCAGGGGGTTGGAACTGGGTGAGCTTTAAGGTCCTTTCCAACCCAAACCAATCTATGATTTAGTCTATGACTCCAGCTGCTCATGGAAAATAATAAGGGAAGTATGAAGTTCTAGAGAACTTTCCTGGATGCTGCTCATCTTTTTCATAGTGTGATTTTTGATGTGGGGAATTCAGTAACATTCAGTCTTTCTGGGGAGTAGGCAGGGACTTTATCTCAAAAGCTTTCTGTTGTTTTAACTTCCCATCAGGGACCAAGCATAGCATGCAGAGTCCAGCAAGCATCTGCAAGCTTTCCATGCTCATCTGAAATGATCTGGTCATGATCAGTTTGCTAGGATAGTGCAGTTCCTCTTCAACTTCACGCTGTTTCATCCTTATGTCTCCCAAAGGCCTAATTTCAAGGTGAAACTTTCCTTAGGGTTTGATACTGGTTTTTACTCCTCTAATCTTCACTTTTAAAGGCTTTCATTTCAAAGTATGATCGTACCCTTTCTATCATATAACATTGATACACACTTGTATCGCGCTGTATGTATCCAAGCTGGCTATCAGTCTGTTTCGGATCATTCTCTGCACCTTCTGGGAACAGGACCTCCATCCCTGAAAGGCTTTCAAGAGCAGAAAAGATACCACTCAGAATTCTGCCTTTGTGTCTGGGTACGTGAGGTCTGTACTGAAATCCAAGACACAGAGAAAGGGATGAGGGTAAGACAAAGCTTGCAGTGATCATCCAGACTTCAAAGTCAACCAGCCTTCTTTCTGCATTCCTGATGGGATGCTGGAGCACAGAGAGCTGCTGAGCAGCAGGGTTTTCTGGGTGTTGCTGGGGGGAGATCTCAGACATTAGGACTCAGTCTTGCAACCATTCACACATTAAATAGTTTTTATGCATTTATATCTCCCTGTTACATTCTGTAGACTGAAGATTACTTCAGCTGAAGACAAGCTTTAATTATAGAGGGGTACCTGAAGCCTTTTGGACTGTGATGGACTTACTCCCCATTCCCAGGTCTCTTTCATTGGCATTCCTTTCCCTTTGATTTTGATTCCATGTTCTGCACCACGTCAAATTTTGCTTATCCAGGCTTTACAGGTGCCTTTCTCCTTTGATTTAGCTCGACTGCAAATCAAACATGACCATGGCTTTTGCTTACAGTGTTTTCCTAAGACTTTAGGCCCAGCCTAGCCTGAATTCTCCCTTTCTGGCACTGCAGGCAGGAGGTTCAGGACATATGAAACCCATCCTTGCTCTACTCCAGATTGCCACATTTTTAGTGTTTCTTCTCCTCTATTGATGTGATAGTAGATTGTTTTCAGGTCACTGTGATTCTTCTTCCAGCATTGCACCATCTGAATACATTATAGAAATCATTCTTGGGGTAAAACATGAAGATTCTCACCTGATAGGAATCATCCAAGATCCACTGAGATCTGATGACCTGCACCCGGCTGAGGGACCTGGCTCCAAGGTTGGATCTGTGCGAACAGAGTCAAATGCTGTGAGTGTCTGGATATGGACACAGATGGTATAAGAAGCTTGAAACCTTCTTTAGCCAAAAGCACTTGACTGACACGACAGCTTTTTTCAGCCTCTGTGCTGTAGAATTGTGCGTTCATTCTACATAAATGAGATGTTCCAAACTTTGATCTCCAAAATAGCAGGAACAGAATAAATAGCTCTGCCAGCCAAAGGACAATTAAAGTAAATCCCCAAAGAAGTGATTTATAGGATGTAAATCACTTACAATAACAAACACAATCCCGTCAAACAAGTTCTTCATTAGAAGAACTTCACAGTCATCTGTTGATTTTTATATCGGATGATAAATGCAGTCTGCAGTTTTATAAAAGCATTTATCCACAACTGATGTTGAAAACTGTCTGATAACTCATAAACAAAGGGCAAAGCCCGGCCTCCTTTTTAAATCTGTAAGTAGCGAGAGCTTGTGAGGCTGCCCTTTCTGCCTGCCTGTGATGAGAACTGAACTGGCTCTGTAAGCAGCATCTTGCTGTGAGCTGTTGTCAGGGCACGTGTCATCAGATTGTACAACTTCATGTGCAACAGCTCGAGGAGCGCAGACCCGTCCTGCGCTTTCCAGCAAAGGGGTCTGTGTATGCATGTGGTGGGCAAGTAAGTAATTAGGATGCTGAGAGCTACAATTAGAAGTTAGGTTTCATTTTGCAGACTTCGCTGTGATGTGCTAATCCCTTTCTTAGCACAGAAGAATATTTATTTTCTACTTTACTTAGTGTTTAGCTTTGAAGTTGTTCAATAACATCTGCTGGTGACCACAGAAGATGTTACAGTCTTGCTACATCAATGGCAGCTTAGACTGCATTTGAGACTCTTATTAGAGGCCCTCGTTTTCTGTCAGTTCTCTGGTTCAGATCACATCTTTTCCCTCTGAAGACCGCAGCCCTTAAGGCACTAGATAAAAATCTCATCTTTTTGGTGCTACACTAATTAGTTACTTCAATGAGCATTAATTACCTGCTTGCCTAAAACACAGTTAACAATGTCAAGAGAAAACATCAAGTAAGAAGGAAAAACAATTTAAATAAAATAAGAATCCGTTCTCAGTTCCTAATTGAGCTAAACACAAGCCAGTTCTGAGTTAGAAGTGGGCTAGCACTCGTATGGCTGCTGTGTCAGCTTGTCCTGCCACACTTCATCTGGAAGCAGAAACACAGAGATCTCAGAAGAGATCAGTGATTTTTCTGCCTGTTTCTCTGAACTTCAAGTAGGTTTCTGTGCAAAGCAGGAAGCTGGTGGTTCAATTTTAGTGTCTGACAGTGTGGGAACCTGAAGCCACAGCTCAGGCTTTCTTCTGCCCCTGAGATGTGTTCCTCGCCACCAAATTACATTATCAGTCTTGAGAGCATTAATGATTTGTTTGTTTGCCCTTTTTCAGCCTTGATTTTTGCTTCAGCAGTTCCCTTTGCATAGCTCCTTTTTTTTTACTCTCTGCTACATTTGTCTATTTCTAAGGTTTGCAAAAGGTGACATTTTCTGAGTATTAATGGTGGTCTATATTCACATCCATCATGTGATAATGGACAGCATTCAGGATCTGATGGATGTGATCAAGAATCCTGCTGAAGTCAGTAGGACTGCTTCTTTTAGAGGACTTTCAATTAGATCCTTAGCTGCAAATATAGTCTGCCTTTTCACAAAATAGTGCGAAGTAGCTAATGGTGGCTTGTGTCATTCAATTTATATTCTTCTGTATCTGCTGCATTTCTTTCCATTCTTGACGTGCATAAAGGACCTTCATTGTGATTTGATTAACATTTCCTTCTGCTGCCTTTGTGTAAGACAGTGTGTGCAGTGCAAATACAATTGGAGTGTATTCAGCAGGGTACACGTGCGCAGCAGCATTTGGCTTTACATCTGGGTTTTATGCCTTTCTAAGGGCAGGTTGAATGTCTTTGGCTTTTCTCTTTTTTTGGTGCAACAAATCAGATTTTGCTGAAGAAAATAACCTTATCTCAAGGGTGTGCATCCTGCTGAGGGAAGTATCCATAATCCACTGTTCACTTAAATGGGCTCTGCTATGAATACAGAGTGCATTTGAGTAAGTTGATATATAACAAACTGATTCGTCTTGACAGACTGCCTTGTATAGCAGCTCATCATCCAAGTGGTTCCCACTGTGGCATCACTTGGGTTTAATTATGAAAAACCTTGTTTGAATAGTTGACAATGGAAAGAGTTGGCCTAAATAAAAGCTTGCATCCCAGGACGTCTCTGGAAAATGAAAGGATCTGAGTTGACATGGGAAGACTTGCATGCACAGAAGTGTTCCTGAGGTTTAGACGTCACTGATCATCTGTTACATTCACTTTTAGATGAGTTGTGTTCTCAGCTGGGTACAGGGGATGCATTCTAAAGAGCAGTCTGATGCACAAGCTGAATTATATTAAGTACTGTGAAAGGTAACTAAGTTTAATGAAAGAGACCTAGAAGTGTTATTCCCTGCTCTGCAGCCCTGCATGCCCTTGGCTTTCAGGGTGGACTGTGTTCATCTGGCGAGGGAGAAAAGTCCAGATTTCCTCCTGACAGAAGGAAAAATACTAAATGTTGCTGTAGGCAACTTGCCGTCACGCATTATTTCTTATGAAACATGTTTTTGTGGTTTGATTTTTGAGTCATGCCATTTTTAAGGAACGTGGAGGGTGCGTCAGGGAAGCAGAACTGGTACTGTGTGTGAGGCTTACCAGCGTACCGCCAGCCTTCACAGCAGCTTATTTTGTTCTGTTTCTTATCTGTCTGTCACTTGCCTGTGGCTTATGAATCACTTGCTTTAAGGGTGGTTTATAAATCCCCCACAACAGGTGTCTAATACTAGATTGAAGTGTAACAGGGGGTTGGGTTGGTTTTATTTTGGTTTTGCTCTAATTTGTTTTCCTCAGTAGCTTTAGGCTTAGCAAGCTCAATAGTTATGCATCATCACCTGGAGGCTCCTCTGAGGGTTACCTCAGTGCTTCAGTCATGGCTTTCTATATAACACATATATTATGTATGCAAGCAGCCCCAAATCGTGGCTCTTAAAGCCTGAGTACCTTGATTGCTATTCTTCTTGTATCTACATACATGTATATAGGCGAGTAAACTAAAGAACGTGATGTACATGAAGTTTAAAAAGGAAGAAACCACACTGAAACCACACATATATAACATGTATAACCTACACTTATAAGTACACCTAGCCCTATGTAAGGGATGTCTGGGTAGGTTCTCAGTAATTCTCTTTTTTACCCCTTCAGCAAGCGGCTTCTATTCCTGGTGCTTTTATTCTGACCTCACCAGTTCTGGCTTTGCATATAGTTAGAGTAGACCTGTCAAAAGCATCCATTTCTGTTATACAGCAACAAGTTCAAGGAGGAGATCTGGTGACAGTGCCATGTGCTGCTGACACTGCTGTAGCTGAGCACACGTTAGGCATGCACAGTCACAAACAGGCTGAGGATCTCAAGGAAGCTATGTCAGGTGCTGGATAAATTATTGCAGATACATGAAACAATATCTGAAATGAACATTTTGCTATTTTCAGAGGTCACTTTCAGTTGCTCTTTGTTTTTAACTTGGAGTACCTTGCTAGATTGTGAAATCCAGTGTTAGTAGCCAAGGTTTTGGAGTGGCCCCATTATAGGGTTATATTATGGATTGTATATTCAGTAACCTGCCCGAAGCGAGAAAATGGCCTTTAGCCACTGACATCTCTGCCTTTGTTTGCTGGGTCTTGAAGTCAGCCCTAAAAAAGTTTTTTGTACAGGTTAATCCACTACTTTCCTTCAAAAACAGTCATTCTGTAGTACTGACCTCGTAAGAAAAAGCCAAGCCTTTGTGATTGATGAGCTGATTGCTAGTAATGCCATAGCATACGGTGGTAATTTGGGTGATTTATCCAGTATTACATGGAAAAGTTGTGGCTGAGTATTAAAATTGAATAAAGGTACATTAAAAAAGTGGGGTAAAGGAATAAATAACTTCCAGCGCTGTTGCCTCTGAAGTTATTCTCATCCAGCTCTAAATTTACATCTCCCATGACAGAAACACTCACAGGTAACAGATGAAAATGGTTGATCTGCTCTTTTGGATACAGGAGCAATTAATTGCAGAGAATCCTACTATTTTGTTCAGACCTGCCTGCAGTGCAGGGAGACAAGGATGTTGTTCTAAGTTTGATTTGCTGCCATTTATGAGGTTTCAAAAGGGAATGGCCCTTCATTTTCTGTTTTCTGTTCAGGGTAACCACGGGCTGGTCCCCAAGCCACCAATACTGGAGTGTACAGATGTTATGTAGAAGTTAGATACCCCTGAATAGCAACTGGAAAACTAACCCAGCATTACTCCTTTATAAAACCTTTATCCTTTGGAATGGGCAAGCAGAGCTTCCAGACTTGCCTCTCTGCAGCTCGCACGCTCAGTAGTGTTGGGCACAGCCAGTTAAAATCCAAGTTAAGGTAGTAGGTCTTGTACCTGTTGACGATGAGCATTAGGTTCTCTCTATGCCTACTGACAAAATGGCATTGAAAATCCAGTAACGTCAGGGGAAAACACAGAGCCTGGCAGGGCAAGGGCAGCGTGCAGTCAGTGGCTGCAGAGAGTTTTGGGCTTATGGAAGAGGACAGAGATTGGAAGGGGTGGCCCCCATGGCATCAGCAAGGCTGGAATATGCATGTTGGCCTTTCCTAGCAAAACAGCCCCCGGCAGTTTTTCATGGTGCTACAAGCTGGTAAATGCTTGGTCCATAAACAAGTCACTTAATTTGTCGGAGGTTTTAGTTTGGCTTGGCAAATCTTTTGCTGTTGAATCTCATTTCAGAAAGAGTTGGGCAGTAATTTGGGTTGGTTTCAGCTGAAAGTCTGCTTTCTGCGGGCAAGCGCTCTGCATGTGGCCCAGGGATGAGTTTCTGAAGGACATGTGGCAGCCTCCCACCAACTATCCCTGTGGCCAAGGAGAGCCAGCAAAATACAGGTTTCTTTCATTGGGCTCCAGAGGAACTTGACAAAAAGCCCTACTTTTCAAGCGAAACATGGAGGATTACATCAGTTTGAAGGCATGCCACGCTGAAACCTCCAATACAAAACAGCTGACTGAAGCATGGCAACATATCCAGTTGCACCTAGATTATAGAGCTGTCATCGGCCAGGGCAGGCTGTGGTGCTGTGAATATTTCTGTAATGACCACGGGCACCAGTGCTCTCAGTTCTTACAGAGAAAGGGGGAGTGTTTGGGAGGGCAAAGAGCTGTTGAAGAAATGCATTTGTGCCATTCCATAGCATCATTTGCCAAGAGGTTTTTCTTACTATTGCTTGGCAGCGTTTGCCTCAGAAACTGCAAGAACATGGTTAAAAAGAAAAAGCAATTAAAAAGAAATACCCTTC
Organism: Amazona ochrocephala; assembly: GCA_039720435.1. NCBI lineage: Eukaryota > Metazoa > Chordata > Aves > Psittaciformes > Psittacidae > Amazona > Amazona ochrocephala. The sequence continues at coordinate 16,479,514 of CM077884.1, read as the reverse complement.
CAGAGAAAATATATATAATTGAGTAAACATTCATTTTGTTGCTGAGAGACTCTGTAATAACAGGACTGAAGAATTGCCTATACAAAATGATACAGATATAGTACAGATTGAAATTTCAATTAGTAGGTGCTGTATAAATGTGGGATGAAGAGACAGTCCTCTGCCCTAAAGACCCTAGTGACAAATGCTCACCTGGAAGACAGGGAGCACTCACAGCATCACTGGTGGTTTTGTAGGATTTGTATGGTTTTAAAAGAGCTCATTCCATGCAGGAGAGGAATTACGTGCCTGTGCAAAACATGCCTTCCATCAGTTCATCCTGGATGCCCAAGTGCTTCAAACAGGATTGCTTTCGAGTACGACCATGACCCTCACCTCCACCGCTGGTGTCTGAAACATTCCACTGTACCTTAAAGAGAAACTCTGTGCTTTCTGCTAAACTCCTGGCCAAGCACTTCTCCACTAGAGCTGCTCCTACCCAAAGTGTTTCAATGAGCCTAGTTGAGAGGTTCAGTTCTCTGAGGCTCCAACTTGTGCTACACTCACAGTTTGCTAGCAGGCAGGCTGAGTGCTGAAATCAGTTTGATGTAAACTAAGGCTCATATTCTAGCACCCGGGAAGATTAACTGTTGGAACATATTTGTGAGAGGAGCAATGAAGTCTGCTTTTTATAGACCCTTCTGGAAGGTATGCATTACCAAAATGCAAGTTATGGCACTTCTTGTGAAACAACTGATGCAATTTAACTCTGACGTGACAAAATCTCAGTCAGCCTAAATGACCCACAGGCACTTTTGGACTCGGTGTCTCTCCAGCTGTAGAAGCATCATGCAAGTGAGAACATGTACTTTGTTGTTAACAGCTTCTTCTTGAAGATTACTTACCTTCTAGAATTGGATTAGTCCATAAGACAGGCTGGGTCTAAGGGATTCATGTTGTAGGATGAGTGTAATGTAATGCTCTGAAATATCTTGCTATTACAGCTTTGGAGACAAAAAAATGTAGAAGCTCTAATGGTTTTGTTCCTGCACAGCCTTGAGCATTCAAACTCATGTTATCCATACGGTGGTGAGAACTGGCTGCAAGCCTATTCCAAGAGATCCTTGCTCTTTATGAAATATGCCACAGGATCTCCAACTTTTACCATGTCAGCTTCAGCATGAAGGACATACACAGAGGCAAACGTGCTTAGCAGGGAAATAGGTGCTTCTTTCCAACAGCTACTGAGCCGTGTGGGGTTTGGTTTATATGAGCTGGTGTTTGAGGCTTTTCTTCTCTGAGGAGCATTGCAGTGTTTCCGTGATGCGTTGATTTCATCTGTGGAAATGCAATTTATTACTGCCATCAGCTTTTGAAGGAAAAAAATAGGTTGTTCTGTGTGGTGCCCATTAGATTAGGTCACTTAAGGGATGCAGGAGTCTCCTGAGGTTTATTGAGAAAATTGAGTGGAGCTATTAAATTGATGAGCAATCTACTGTACCAAAGCTATGTAAATTCTTTATCAGCAGCTTGTGGTTAGCTCCTGTACAAGGCAGCAGCAGTAAATAGAATGAGTGCACTGAGGAAACCCCATCAAAACCGCTTAATGACCACTTAAGTTGTACTGCAGCATGAAGCACTGGAGTGCAGTAGGTGTTAGCAGGTACTGTGCTCTGGGTGTCACTGGTTTTTAGTAGGAGCTGGAAGCCGCGCAGGGTGGAGCTTGGTAAAGCAGAGCTGAAATCCCACAAGTCAGGCTGAGTCAGACCATGCTCTCTATGGGGCTTGCAGGTTTCTCTTCCAAGGAAGAGGAGCTCCCTGGTTTTGTTTGCAAGTGTGTGTCTTCACTGTCTTTGTAGGTGGGAGAGAGAGTCTCAACTGAAACTCTTTGTGCTTTTTGAATGTGGGGTGGGTCCGAAGCTGGTGTGTGATTAGTAATAAAACTGAGGAGTTTTCCGGCTTAGAGGACTGCACTGAAATGTTCTTGGGTATTTGCTTAGGAGCAGCTTGTTAAACACTGCTAACTGTGCTCTGCTGCTTCTGTGGCAGAGGAGGAAACCTCCCTGTGCAGCAAAAGGGCTGCTTTGTCAGGCTGTGACATAGGTTTGTGGGGTCCTCCCCAGGAACACTGGCTGCAGATTGAGTAGAGGATGAGGAACGTCAAGCATAGAGAAGACTTGTCAGTTTTGGCCTAGAAGTCAGATATTTTTAACTCAGTCTGGGGTGGAGGAACTGTTTGGGGTTTATGAAAGAGTAAATCTCATTTGAATTTCAGCTCTGGGCAAATTCATACTCCTTCACTGAACTGCATGCTGGCTTTTGGCATCGTGCCCTTGGGATCTCTGCGTATGTTTATTTGATTAATGATTGGAAGTTGACTCCAGCTATTGCTCAGTAGAAGCAGAGCAACACAGGGTATAACAACAATGAAGTTAATGTCAAGCCTCTTTAAAAATCATACGGCGGGTCTCGGGTGCAGAGTCATGTTTCTTAAGATAGAGGTGTATGCATGTAAATTCTCTCTTTGTATGTCTGTAAGCAAGTTTTCATGCAGTTTGGGCACAACCGTGGTGCAAAGGTATTTTACTCAATAAGGCTGGAGATTGTGTGGCAGCTGCACTGTTTCTAACATGTTCACACTGGTCAGACTGGAAGTTTCCAGCTCACTTCTTTAGGGTTTATGTTTCTTGAAGTGTCCTCGTCTTCCCCACAGTTTCCCAGGGCAAGGGATATTTTGCAGTACGTGGGAATTGAAGTAGTACATCTTTATCCAGTGTTGTGTTAGCTCCATTGTTTGTATGCATTGGATTGCCTAGGAAACCCTAATAATCTTGTTAAAATAAAGATTTCATCTTCCTGCAGTGTTGGGGCTAGTTCAGAAAGCCAGGCTAATGCTGGCTCCTCGTCACCCTTAGAGCATGTTAAGCTGGGGGAGTGGGCAAGCCCCTATGGTTGCTTTGGGATAGCAGAGGGTGGGCACCAGGCAGCCACTGCCAGTGTGCAAGCCTTGCTTGCTGTGCCATGAGCAGATGGAGGGAGCCTTGAGGAGAGCCTGGGTCAGCATCTCTCCTGCAGGGCTAGCACGGTAGTGGGGTGGCAGCGGCAGCAGTCACCAACTCATAGCCAGTTCATAAACCGCCTCTACTCCCAGCAGATGTGGAAGTGGAATAAGCTGCATTTCCCTGTTTCCTGGGTTATGGCCAGCTCATTTGATATCTGAGCAGGTAATGCACTGCCACTTTTAAAAGCTCTGTTCTGCTTAGCGTTCCCTCAGGTGCAGATGCCATTATGTATTTTAGCAAAAGAACAGGCTGGCCTCAACTCCTGATCACTCTAGCTCACTGCTACACCACTAGCTGGTGTAGGCTTTCCAGGAGGGAATCTCCTGTGGCCTCTGTCATCTCCTCCACAGAGCTGTTCCAGTGACTGGGGCTGATGTGGCCAGATCCATCATCCACTGCTCGGGATGCTGGAACACTGTAGTTTGCTGTTCCTCCTGACTTGGTCATAGCTTTTAGTTTTGGATTGAGTTAGGTCATTTGTACATATGTAGTTAAGAAATAAAAGCTGACCTCTGTTGACATCCAGCAGCTCCTTCAAAAAGCTCCATCCTTTCTTCTCTTCTCTGCTTCTTAATTTGCACTTTAAAGAGCAGACTGTTGCTTGGAAGGCAACTGAGTTGCTGATGGAATAAAACTTGTCACAGTCTGAAGAAAATCAACAAAGTTAGTCCATGAAACAATTTCTGAGATATAAACAAGATCAAAGCACTATCAGATGTGGACACCAACAGACTAGGCCTTGATAATTTAATCTACAAAATTACCAGTTTTAAGTCATTTGATTTGTTATTTCTGCAAATTAGGGACCGGACGCTGCTGTACTTTCTTAGCTTTTAATCTTTCAAAACTAGAAGAGATTACTGCCCGAGGACTGTGCTGCTCGGGCACAGTGATGCTGGTTAACCCTTTCTTTAAGTAGATTTAATTGCAGTTTGCTGTTTCTCCCTATGATAATAGAACCGTGTGTGTAGAGCAATTGCTTCAGATAGGTGAACCACACAGGAGCTGTGCCTGGTGCAGTAGAAAAGACCCGTCATAGTTTCGGCAATTTCTGCCTTTGGTTCATATTATTGTTTCATATTTTTCCCCTTACTGCTGTTCTCAGCCCAAGTGGGTACAGCCTGCATTTTCACATGCATTTCATTTCAGCCTAACTGTTGCCTTCAGTGCATCTCCTCATTCTCCTTTCTGCCTCTCCATTCTCATGCCAACCTCTTGCTCCTGCTTTTTCCACCTCCAAGAAAATCTATGTCCACTGCCCCATATTCTCCTGCACAAGAGGAACAAGGAAAGTTTGTGTCTGTGCTGAAGTGGGTGGAATGGGGAAGAAGAGCCTTGGGTAGAGGGGCTGTGAGAGGCAAGCAGTGCTGCAGGAGTCAGCTGAGATTTCAGTGGCCAGCTCAGCTCTGTAGGGCATCCTCCAGCCTGGTGGGAGGCACTAGGTGTACTGATGCCTCTCCAGTATCCACTGGAGAAAGGATAATGAGTCTGGCACTGATGAGAGCTGTTCACCTTCTGCCTCTGGGTGGAGGAGGCTGGATTATATGATGGGCAAGCCTCTGTGTATGTGTTTCTGATGGGATTAAAGAGCTGATGTTTGGCCTGGAAGCTTCCCATGCTTTGGGCTGTTTCAAAAACCTCTCCAGGGGAAGGGAGGCGTCTTCAAGTGGCAGAGAGTTTTCTTTTATATAAAATAATACCGAATCAACTCCCATGTTATAAGTCTGGTTTTTTGTCTATATTTGCTTAGCCCAAATTAATTCAGCAGGGTTTCAAGCCAAGAGAGGCCAGCTGAGCCCTGCCAGAAGTCAACAGCAAATCTGGTAGTAGATAGATTCTTTTCTTTCAGCAATGAAAACACATTAAAGAGCAGGAGGAGCAGCCTCCAGGGAGGAAATTTTATCTGGAAGGGAGACTTGGAAGAATTTCTAACCTCGGGGCAGAGAGCCTGGGAGAAACAATGGGATGACACATCTCCTGCTGTTGCTCTGCTCCCTTCCTGCTCTCCTGAAAGCTGGTATTGAAACCCTTTTTCTCTTCAGCTGACAAGTGCTTATTATGGACTGATTTTTGGTTAGAGGAAGTTTGGAAGTGAGCATTTTTCTTCCTCATTATCAGTGAAGGCCTTTTCCCAACTGCATACCACCCTCTGACCAATTAATCCAATTGGTATTTTCATCCCATGCAAACTGTTGGTGACAGGCCAATGTGTGTGTCACCACGCAGAAGGACAGGCACCACCACACTGACTTTTTGCACCACCTTACAAAGAAAAAGGGAATTACTGCATCCTGCAGTGTTGCAAAGAACACTGACCTTTGAGCAGTGCTGTTATAACAATGGATATGGCTTAACCTGCAGCCTCCTGCCAGGAAATGAAGGCAAGTGGTGTATTTCAAGGAAATAGAGCATTCCTGCCAGCAGGTACATCAGCAGGGATTATGTGACCTTCTTCACCTGCTCCTTTCACCAGCCTTCTGATGAATGGAGGGCAGAAGAACCAGGGAGGTATCACTGGGGAAATGTGGTTCACTTCCCTCTTAGCAGGAAGAGGACAAACCTGAAACAAAGTGCTTGTTCAGACAGCACCTCTGTCCTCACATCACTGACATGTGTGGCTGGGCACCATCCTGAGCTGGCACCTCTGTTCAGACCAGCCATTCAGTTTGCCCACCATCCCCATGAGCACAGTAGCACATGGGCTTTATTTAACCACATCTCCAGAGTTGACAGCAGGGGATTCTGTTGGGTTTTTTTACATTAAAAAGACAATAGTTCCACAGGCCTTTAGAGTCTTATCTCATCCATTTGGCCAACACACATAAACATAACCCTGCTGGGTTTTGAGATCCCAAGGGAGCTGCCTGAGGTAAAACCCAGCACAACAGGACACTGAAGGAATGCATGGAAGGTTTTCACAACATGAAGATGAAGTGATTAACCACCACAACTGATAGCTACTGGAATCCAGCCGCCTATGGCTACGTGCTGAGCTACTGAGCTTGATATCTGAGGAGCTGCAGATTGAGCATTGGCGGAATGATGGAGCTCTGCTGCAATGTCATCCCTTGGTGTGGTATGAAAACCTACTGCCCATTCCTTTGCGGCAATGAGAAAAAGGAATGCCCAGTCATACCAGCTCAGTTAACATTCAGTTTTCTGTAAATTCATAGCAGTAAATTAACCAGAGATAACAACCTGAACACATTCATTTTTGTATCAGGATCCTTTCCCGCATGCTGCAGTTTCACTTGATCTGGCAGTGTGTGCTTACTGCTCAGAAACCTGAGAAATCCATGCCTGGAGGAGCAGCTGCCGTTGGGGTGGATGGAGCAGTGGTGGGATTCCACACACCCATGGTTTTATGGATGAGGACAACATGGAATGCCACGTTCAGCTTCAGTGGCAGCATTAGTGTTTCAGGTAGAATGTAAATGACTAGAGTTAACTGGCACAGGGGTTGATCATGTGATTTATAGTCCCATTAATAATAACTGTTTATTTGTTATTGCAGTTTATCAACAGTGCTGCAATCCATCAGGTCTATACCAGACGTGAAATTATAGATTATGGGTGTGGAGAGAATTGGAAAAGGAGTGAGGAGGGCCACGAAGATGATCAGGGGACTGGAGCACCTCTCGTATGAAGATAGGCTGAGAAAATTGGGGCTGTTCAGCCTGGAGAAGAGAAGGCTGCGTGGAGACCTCATAGCAGCCTTCCAATACCTGAAGGGGGCCTATAGGGATGCTGGGGAGGGACTCTTCATTAGGGACTGTGGTGAGAGGACAAGGGGTAATGGGTTTAAACTTAAACAGGGGAGGTTTAGATTGGATCTGAGGAAGAAGTTCTATACTGTGAGGGTGGTGGGGCCCTGGAATGGGTTGCCCAGGGAAGTTGTGAATGCTTCATCCCTGGCGGCGTTCAAGGTGGGGTTGGACATAGCCTTGGATGGCATGGTTTAGTGGGAGGTGTCCCTGCCCATGGCGGGGGGGTTGGAACTCGATGATCTTGAGGTCCTTTCCAGCCCTTACTATTCTGTGTGATTCTGTGAATGATTTGTAACATCTCCTGATCTCACACGTGTAACATTTTTCCTGGGGACAGTTTACTGTCTATTATTTGCTGTAGGAAAGCAGCAAAATACCCTTTGAGCTTATCGTTCGTGCTTGCCACTGAAAAGCTTTTTCCCTTGTTGCTCAGGTTCAACATACAAAGCCACACCATGCATTAACTACTCTAAACCGCAGGTGAGTTCATGTTTGCCTCTGGGTGGAGGCATGCAGAGGTGCGGCACTGACGTGGGGCTCTGCAGGGTGAACCCTGGTGAGCGTAGCTGCAGTGATTCCATGTGTCCTTGCCCAGTTGGCAGGGAGTTCCAAATGCCAGGGGAGTTTCACTCTACCAGGTAGTTGCCAGGTGAGAGATGAGGTTAATGGCAAGGTTTGCAGACTAATCCAGGGCAGTAAAAGATGGGGGCAACATATGAAGGCAGAGCGTGGGGCTCCTAATGAATCTGGGGGCTGCTGGTGCTGTCTGTCAGCAATGGTGCCACTCAAGAGAGCATCCCTGATGGGCATGCCCTTCTTCCCTGGGCACAGCCTGCAGGTTTGACATGCTTTTTGCTAACATGAGGGTACAACACACAGTGCAGGCCCTTTGTGTCTCGAGCTTCTTTGGCGCACAGTGGCTGTAAGTTGGGTTGCAATCACAAGCAGAACTGCAAAGCCCTCAAACAGTGTTGCCTGTGACTGCGGAACCTGCTGCCTGCCTCGGTTAGGGAATGTGAAAGAGCATGGCCCAACCCCTGTTTTTCCACTTCTTATTACAGCAGCTTGGATACCCATGTGCAAGGGCCCTGTCAGCAGCATGGAGCAGTTAAGGTCAATGCTACTAAAAATTACCTTTTAAAAAACTACCTCTGAGGCTTCCCGAAATAATTTAGAGAATGTTCACAACTGCCTTTCATGTTAAACCAATAGCTGAATACAAAGGCAACCTGGTCTAGTGGAAGGTGTCCCTGACCATTGCAGGGGGTTGGAACTAGATGAGCTTAAGGTCCTTTCCAAGCCAAACCATTCTGTGAGTCTGTGATTTCCAGTATCCCCTAAATAACCCTGTAACCCCTCACACCCCATGAGAGTTGTGTCGCTGAAACCCACAGCAGGCAAAGACAGAACAAAAGCAAAATACAAATGAGAACCCACAAAGTTCTGTTCTCAACTAGTTAAACTGGTGTGACCTCTGCCATTGACTCCTGTGAGACAACCAGCATGCTGCAGATTAAGAGCTGGCACAGATGTTGTTTTTGAAGATGTCTATTTGTGGAACAGATTGTTTCTAATAGGGAATGGCATCTGTGTTAATTTAAGAAAAGCTATGTATGCACCAGACGAGGACAATGGGCGCTGTATAGTCTGAACAGGAGTGGGATTCAAGGTGAGCTCCTTGTGTGCAGAGCGGTGGCTCTGCAGCCTCTGAGAAGCACGGATGAGTTACGACCTTCCTACTTCTTGCCTTGAGGATGCTCAGTCTGTCAACCTATTGCCAAGGGTATCACTCTTGTAATTTTAGTGAGAGGGGTTTTTGCATGATCAACCCCCCAGCTTGCCTTTTGCAGTCGACAGGAATATTGTAAACATAAAAGTAGAAATCCTATGTGATAAGCCTGAAATTCTTTTGGGAATTAATAGTGCCCAGTGTAGCCTAGTAAGACTGTGGAACAGCAAAGAGGAACAAGTGAAACTCTGGCAATATAGAAAAAGAAATTTCTTATTTTAAGTTCTAAACATATTTAATGTCTTTGAATACAATGGGTTTAGTTGGAGCCCTCTGCGCGCCTTCCTAACCTCAGCTGAGGATCATGTGGACTCCTGAAGATGCAGACGTCCATGAGCCTTGGCATTAAATTGCAGCGCTTCTGACTGCAGACTGCTGAGAGCTGTTGTGTAGCCTGTGAGACAAAGGGCTTGAAAGCTTTTGCCATAGCCATAGATCATTATTTTTCCCTCCCTCACAGAAAATGTGACCATAAATGCACTGTTTGTCAGGGACTGTACCTGGGTGTCCACTTTGTTTGCCAGGGTGTGATCCTGGTCCACCACACGTGGACATACGTGCCTTCTGAGGCCCGTTGGATATGGTTCTTTCCTGTTGTGCTGTTGAATACTAAGATTTAATAGCTTACCAAAAGAGAAAGCTTTCGGAGAAGTATGATTTCTGGTTTGAAAAGTCATGGTTGTGAACACATTGTTTCAATCAGTAGCTTCTTTTTATTAATAGAAGCGCAATGAAGTAAGTGGAAAACTCAGTATTGTGATGAATTGATATTTTTCATATCAAAACAATTGGAAACCGCAGAGGATGGTTGGATTAAACTGAAGAAGCCAGTGGTATAGCATTTTTGTTTGCTTTCAGTGTGAAAATTCAGTGTATCTATTTTTTTGCTACTTTTTGTGCAATTTCATGTTTGTTGCAACTAACACTTTCCAATCTTCTTCTCCTTCCCCTGGGATAGTCCAGTTTGAAACCCTAAACCACACAATTTTTCAGTGAAAGTGGTAACTGGTTTTGCTTTGTTTATGGTCTGGACCTGCAGTACTTGATAACCTGCCTAAATTATCACAGATTTGATTTTTATGTAGTGTGAAATTATCAGTGAATCAAACTCTCCACCGTGACAAATTACCCAAAATTGCAATAAATACTCTGAATGAAGAATTCTACTATGTGTTCTTCATCCCTTCCTTTCATCTTCCGAATTCTGGGCACACTCTGGGGTCTAATGGGTCCCTGGTAGCAATTTTAGAGTGGTGAAAAGCAGGTTTGTGTTGGAATGAGACCTTTGAAGTGAGATGGTGTTCACTCTTATTTATGCAATAAATATACCGATGGTTTTTATATTCAGTGACGTGTGGTTACTTAAAGGCTACTGAATTGCCCAAGAAAACAAATTTAATTGAAGTCAAACATGAAAATACAGTGCAGAACCAGATACTACTTTAGAAAGCAACGCAATATATTCAGCTGATCTTATTCTAGCAGGGGTTTTATTTTTAGCTTTATGATTATGGATTTTTATAGTGGACATAAAGGGCTTTTCTTCACAGCGAGAGCAGAACAGAGGAAGTCGAAGTAAATGAGGTCCAATGTCCTTCAAAGAGGCAGTGGTAAACATGTTCTCAAAGATGGAAAAGTTCAAATATAAACTAACTATGCTTGCTGTGGGGAGAGAAGAGAATACATTGATTATGTTTGAAAAGGCAGCTGGTTGAAGACCAGAATCAGTATTGTTATCCCAAAGTCTGCCACAGTGATATTTCAGAAACTCATTCAAGCCTCCTGTGGCACAGAGAGATAAAAATACATCTGGTAGCGATAATTCAGTGTCCTTTTCTGTGGTATCTGTTTAATTCCAGACAGCAGAAGCTCTTCAGATTCATTCAGAGCCACAACAGGAAAAAAGGTGATGGGAAAAGAAAGGAGAGCTTGCCTGGGCTTGGGCTCTGTGCAGAATTCTCCCTGCTTGGCTGCCATAGGGAGCCAGGGGAGCTTCTCTCCCTCCTCCTTTAGCACTGGCTGTGGCTTGGTATCCTTAGGAGATTCAGATAAAGTTAGTACAGAGGCACGAGACCTGTGATTCAAGCTACACTTGTTTTTTAGCTAATTGTCATCCTGCTAATGAGCACCAAATAGCTTTGCTCCTAATAACAGTTCTTTAGCATCATGCTCCAAGTGTCAGCTTGAGTAAAGCTTTGAAACAGCCTATTTTAAGAGGATTAGGAAAAGGAGTGCTACTGGGTCAAACCAAGTGATAGAAATGCCAGGGGCTAAAAACATTAATTAGACTTACTTAAAGCTTTCAGTTACACAGCTGAAGTTAGTTACAAAGTGCACGCTCTGCTTTTGATAGCAGGTGTATTCTCCAAGTGGTCTCATCAAAATGTCTGTTGTGCAGCCCATATGTCTGGGAGCAGAGGAGCAGGGAGAAAGGGCATGGCTTTCTCTGGTTAAAACTGAACCCACATTTCGCTCTGAAGCACAGACTGTTGCTGCGGCTGAACAAAGTTGAAAGTCCAGTAGATATTCCTTCCTTTTGCATGGTCGGCAGGGAAGCCTAACATTAGTTATGGTTGTACTTTGGCAGAGAAGTGTTCAGACCTGGATTTGCGCTGTTGGTGTCAGTGGTCATGGACCCATCAGAAACCAATTGCTCCATACTCAGGTATAGAGCAGCTTCACTCTACACCTCTCCTATTGTATTTCCAGGCAAATGCAGGTGACTTGGTCCTAGGCACTTGCTTTCCCAGGCACTTTGCTGCATTAGAAATGGGTCAGTAAGAGTGTAACAGGTCCAACCTGTTACTACTGAATTTAGAAATAGCACTAATAACAATCACAAATAACGGTCTGCTGTAGCATTGCTACAGATTATTTCATTCCAAGGCAGTTCTTTAAGGAAACAGCTTTTGCTTTCTTATTCGGTCTGGATGAATCGGTACAGTAGTTTCCAGGGCCATTTATTCAATAGATCTCTAATAAGTAAGTTGCAACTATTTGGCTCTTCTTTCTTCTTCTGACTCATTGTAGCTCCTGGACATGCAGCTCCTTTCTGCTAGTATTTTATGACCAGTTTTGCTGTTATTATTTTTTACATATTGCGCACATGGTTCCATGAGCACCAGAATTAAGAAGTCTGTTTTTCTAGGGCTTTGTATTTCATGCACAATTGACTTTAATGTCAAAGAAGGTGTAGGATCCCACTGAAGGTTTTCCTGACCTCGGTATGTTTATATTGGCTGTATCCTGCATGCATTCTCTTGGAGTCAGTAAGCTGTAGGCTCATTAAGCCTTTCCCACACAGACAGCATGCTGAGGGTCCCCCTCCTCTTCCTCTTTTTAGTAGACTGGTAGGAACTGTCTCTCCTACCATCCTAGAGGACGGACCAGAAGAAATAGGAAGCCCTGCTTCCTCCCTTGCTACTTTTTTACTTTTTCAACCCACTTGCACTGATTTCTATGTACACATATGGCTCCTGTGACACTTTGCCTCATTTGAGAGATACTGCAGACACATTGCACGCTGTCAGCTATGGGAGACTGCACACAAAAAAACTTACCAAGGAGCATCAGAGCCTGTATCACAAATTGAACCGCTGCAAAGACCTTAAATGACTTTTTTCCTGTTGTCAGCACCACAAAGCAGCAGTGGTTTGTATCGCTGCAGGACACTGATTAAAGGAATTTAAGCAGAGGCAAGCTTGCAGGTGCTAGGGCTTTCCTTCCTCAAGCCTTCATAATGAAGGACAGAGAGGTGGTTCCAGAAGCATAGCATGTTAATTTAATTAATTGAATGGGAGACTGAAGACTGGAGGTGGTTTTCATCCCACCTAAGCTGAGGCCTCCAGGTGTCTAATCCAAACAATTGCCAATGAAAAGAGGTATCTCTGTATTACTGGTACTGCTATTAGGTGCTGAAGGAGGACTGGAGCAGGTGGAGACCATGCAAAGCAGTTCCTCTGTCAGTTAGATGAGAAAATGACATCAAAAGGTTAAGAAAGCAACGTCAAATGTGGTGAAAGCTGAAGGTTTGGTTCTCCATCATGTGAAATGGGGGAGGGTCTCTTGTCTTTGGTAGTGGCACACAGGTGCCACCCCTCGCTTTTTTGTGGTAAGAGAAAAAGGTGAATGCCAGCTGCTTGTCAACAGCTCTGCACATCCACATCCTCATGAATGCATTCTAAATGCATTAATTAGCTGTTTAGTGAGGACTGAAGTGTAAATCCATGGGAGTACCTTTTAAAGAGGTCAGTATTAACTCATGTCCAGTTCACTGGTACTACGTACTTGGGATAAATCTGACAGGAAAGAAAGAAGGAAGGTTCTAAGTTGGGTAGAGTGGAACGAGCACATGCTTTTAACAAGTACCCATTTCTCCCATCCTTCAAACCCGGGCCTGAGCCAGAGAAGCTTCTAAAGCAGCAGAAACCCCAACTCAAGCAGGAGGGGAGTGCCAGAGTCTCAGGGTAACCCAAGCCTTTTTTTAGTCATTTGAAGTATATTTTTACCTAAGGAGCACATACAGTTTCCTCTCTTTTTTCCCCAAGCATCGCTGCAGTCAGAGTGTGGTTAACGTTCCAGTTCTCAGCTAATATTTTCTTTAACACGCATTTTTGATCTTCGTTCTGTAAGCATGATGACAGCCCGTGGCGGATGCAGATGTTTTCAGTCATTGATGTATCCAGCTGATGGTCCTGAGAGGCACAAGGCGCCCAAGCAGGTTCTTGTTTAAGGGATTGTAACGCTTACAAGTTCTAAGATGATTTATGTTTAAGTGATACAAGTTATAAATACATGTATTATGTGTACAGCTTAAAATGGAATTGGGGAGGATGGCAGACGAGACATTCCTCAACTTCTTGCACTCTTTCCACAAGCCTTCAGAATTGGATTTCCTCCAGATGAGGTTTAAATGGCTACGCATAGTGTGGAGGTGACTGGTGGTCTGTAAGTTTGGCTGAGGGAAGTACGCTTGACTGGGAGGGGTGGGACATCCCGAGCACAAATTGGTTTCTGTTTTGCTTTAGTTTGGCTGCTAAATAAGGACTGTATTGTGTTCAGGGTGGTTCAGGTTTGCAGTGCATGCACAAAGTGAATGTTCACAAGTACCAGTGAAAATGCTAATGTCCTCTGTCTGTCCTGCTCATATAGAGTGAAGACGGAGGGTACAGAAGTGACACTAGCCATGTATATATAGATTGCAGCTGCACTGCACACCGCTGTCTGGTATAGCTGTGTGGGTATCCACAGGGATTTAGCCGAATTGTTGTTGGACTGGGAACGTTCACTCAGTTGCTTTGTCCTATCTGAAAGCGGTGTCGGTGAACGGCTGAGGAACAGGGGTTTTCCAAGACATAGTTAGGATGGAACAGCATCTTCTTCCGTCCCACAGTTTTCCAAAGCAAATAGATTTTGTGGCATTTCTAGGCTGGTTGCAGTCATGATGCGATTTTCCTTTGAAAACATACACAAGTAATAAACCAGGAATATGTGACATGTATACACAGCAAACAAAAATGTTTATCCCTCTTAAAAAGTATATTCCATTATAATTGAGGAAGGTCTAAATACTGGACAAGGTGTTTTGTGAATCTCGATGAAATGCAGTGAAATCAGACAGTAGTGATTCAGTGGCAGTATAGCTATAACTTAAGTATCCATAGATCATGGTGTCTCAGTATTTTGCCTCATTCTAGATTTAAGCTGGTCTTCTTCATAAAGCTTTCAATGCCAAATCAAAGCTTACGGCACCTGAGCTATTGCACCTCCTGGTCTGGTGCCATGTTGTCATCATCCATTCAGAAGAGATGGCAGGGCTGAATGAAGTGTCTCTACTTGTTTGGTTTTCTGTGATCTGACATTCACCAAGTGATCAACCGCATCTCCTTGGGCTCTAGCCAAGCAAGGCTCCTAGGCTCAGACAGGGAATCGTGTGGTTTTATCTGAGCATGGCTGTAGGTCAGTGTATGCTGAGCATATACTAGCCTATAGCCAGCAACCTTAAAAAGCAGTATTAAACCTTAAAAAGAAGAAAAGGTGGAGGCAAGAATAGGCAAGCTAAGCTTAAATCTCTCTTTAGTACTGATTTATAAGTGACTTTATGTTTTAGAATAAAGTAGTTGAATGATACTCAGGATGTTTGAAAATCAAGTTGTATCTAAGTTTAATCAGGGACTGTAGTGATAGAACAAGGGAGAGTGGGTTCAAACTTAAACAGGGGTGATTTAGGTTAAATACAGGAAGAAATTCTTTACTGTGAGGGTGCTGAGGCACTGGCACAGGTTGCCCAGAGAAGCTGTGGCTGGTCTATCCCTGGCAGTGTTCATGGCCAGGTTGGACGGGGCTTGGAACAACCTGGTCTAAGGGTGTTAGACCTGGATGAGCTTTAAGGCCGCTTCCAACCCAAACTGTTCTGTGATTCTATAACAAGGTGAAAAGTTAGTGGTGTTTAACAAAACAGGTGCCATGAGATTGGAGGAGAATAGCATTTGCTACTGGATTTATTATTGTTATAGCTGTCAGGGAAGATGAATTCCTTTTCCTTAACACTTGGAAAAGTGTGCTTCTTTTGAAGCAGGCACCTAAAATTTGGGAAGAGGACACACTTCTCTGTCCTCTGGGGAAACAAGTACAAGATAGTTATATCCAGTATAATCCCCATGCACTGAAGGCCAGAGGGAGTGCTGTGTTACCCACCATCCTTCTGACTTATGGTAATTTCTTCAAGTGCGTGGTAATGTCTAAATATTGGTTTAGGGTAGCTGCATATAGTATATCCATGCTTCAGCTATACGAAAATTGCAATCAACATTAATTTGTGTATTATTCAAGCAGCAGACATGCATATTATTGTGTATACATACGTTCTTTCTGCTTGCAGCTGTCAGATAGACACACATGGCATACTTTGGGCTGTCTGTCAAGAGCATCTGTCTTCTCTCATTTTTACCTATTTTCTCCTTTTCATACTGGTTTCATGGGTGGAAATATCATAGGCAAGTTATTTTTACAAAGAGACAAGTTCTTTTCTGATGCTATTGAAAGAGAGAAAACCACAAACTAAAAGCTTTATACAGACTTAGATAAACTCCTGAGTAATAAAAAGGAAACTTTGCCTGTCTAGAATGTCATCCACACAGCTGGTAATTTCTGTCCTCCTTGTTCCTTTGGGAAAGCCACATGTCAGACACTCAAGATATGTAGATATCTAAGGGCCATGTGTCTTGGATACTCTGTATTGCAAATATGCAGTGCCATGCATAGATTCAAATGGTCTAATTAACCCAACAATAAATAGTTTGTCTAGGGGTCATTTTGAGCAGAGGGCAATGCTAATGAAGAAGATAAAAAGCCAAAGTCAGTTCTGTCCCACTGCCACAATGTGAACCCTACAACTTCTGAAAACTTAAACCAGGAGGTTTGATCTTGAAAACGATGCAGTAAGGATGCTTGAGAGCTTCAGTCCCTCTTTGAACATGGAAAATGTCAAAGACGGACACAAACCGTGGGTTTTTTTCCTCTGTTTTTTTTGCAGAGACAATGACGTGTATTTAATTCTAAAGAGAGAATGATTTGCTGATGTTTTTCTCAATTTAAATACTACTGCATAGAGCCTTACTTACAAATTGGTAACAGTGTGTTTTATAAGTAAGGAAGAAGCTAGGCAATGTGTATTGAAAGCTACAATAATTATCTTCAATCTTCAGCAGTGTGTATTTGAGGCAAGGGAAGGAGGCTGAGGTATTGTGCTCTCACAGCGGCAGCAGTCTGGCACTTGCTGAAAGGGGTGGAAAGTCAAACAGTCTGAGTAAGGCTCATCAGGAAGGTGTTGCTGGAAGCATGACAGCTTGCATGGCCGTCTCCTGAGCTTCTCTCATTCATGCCATGTCTCTGTAGCTTGTCACCAGGCTGGTACATGGGCATGCAGTCGAGGTGTCAGGAGGTTACCTTGGCTGTCTCCCTTTCATCTGCAGCTGGGAGACTGCATTTCCGTGTGTTTATTTCAGCTGGAGGAAAGGAGTGCTTTTCTTTCTGGAGTGAAAAATTCCTCTGCTGTATAGGTATGTACGGTGCATTTATCCAGGGTGTTTATCACACCTCTTAAAGCTGCCAGCAACCCTCAATATCATAAGATACTTCTGAGTTTATGTTGCTGTTAGGGTAATCGAGTCCTTCAGTTCTTACTGAATAAACCTGAAAAGAAACAGGCATTACTGGCAATTACTTCTACCACCTCCCATGTTCCTGTCAGTGCTAGCTATGTTGCTTGTTGGTTTGCCTTTAAATGCAAGCTTGCTTAGAGGAAAAAAAAGTGGAATTCATCTCACAAAATTTCATGTGTCTAGAAGTTCATCCAACTAGCTTAGTTATCCCAGCTCCTGCTTCAGTCCACGGAGACCGATGAGCGGCTCTAAAAGAGCTCAGTTCATGCTAAAGAGGGAAGTGCCTTTTCTTCCTTAAGTGAGGACGGAGTTGCCAGATCAGCTTTGACTCCCGTTTGATGAATCCAACCCACATGTCTCCTCAGTCCTTATCCCTCTGAGAGATTGTGATGAAATCTGTTTGATAGGAGCCTGCTGGGCAATAGTTGCAGTTCAGCATTTGCTGCAAGCCCATAGCTGTAGCACAGATATATTTAGAAGGAGCCGTGATTAAAATCCCTTGCCAGCTCAAATCCCAGGAAAACACATGGGAAAAATAAGATTCACATCTCTTGTGTTTGCTTATCCCACCCTGGATGCAAACAGACTAAATTCCATCTGCAAAGGCTTTCAGCCTACGGCAGATTTTCTTGCAGCAGGAGCTAGTAGCACAGCTCTTTGTTCTCCACCAGGCAAGCTGCATGGAGCACGGGACCTCAGGCCACTAGAGTCTTCTGAGCTTGATACACTGCCAAAAGGAGCCTGTGCTGATAAGAAAACAGGTAGTGGCAAGGAAAATGGAGCTGTAGTGTAGAGGTTTAAAACCAGTGGAGGGAAGAACTTTTCCCCAGAAAATATAACTAAACAAGAGGCTCGCCACAAGAGCCCAGTAGTATACCTGTGCTCAAAAAGGGTCTGACGAGCCCATAGAAGCTGGTGACCAGCAGCGACTCTTGGGCATTGAGGGTTGGCCAGGAAACCTTTCATTTGGATGAGTTTTGAGGGGTAGGAGCATTCCTTGTCCCGCTGCTTGTGCCTTTCCAAAGTACGTAGTATCGCCTTGACTCTAGGGTTGCACACTTGCCTGAAACGCCAGACAGTATTGCTTTGGTGTTGACCCAGTATATCCTCATATGCAAGTATTCATGGTAACCAGAAAAGACACGTGTTTTAGTGGCTTGTTGCACCATGTTGGATGATAGAATCATACAATCACCTAGATTGGAAAAGACCTTCAAGATCATCAAGTCCAACCATTCCCCCAGCACTGCCAAGGCCACCACTAACCTGTGCCACTGAGGGCTTCATCTGCACAGTTTGTGAATACTTCCAAGGACAACCTATGGAGCATGGCCACACACACAGCATGCATGTGCTTCCACATGTGCAGCCCAGAGTGGCTGCCAGGTCACCCTCTCCAGAGCACCCCTCCTCCTGCCTTGAGTGCAGCACGCAGCAAGCTTCCTAACATGGAAGTTTTAAGCCTAAACAATAGAGGAGCTAACAGTCAAATGGCTTGGATGTCAGCTGCACTACATTTAATATCCCAGGGTCTGCAAGGGTGATGTGTGGCGCCTGGAATTACTTTCCCAGCAGGTGCGTGCCACTTGCTCCTGTTCCCTCCTTGCTATTTTATCACCAGGCGGAAGGGAATACTGCAGCAGGCTCAAGTGCTCCAGCATGGAGATGCTGACTCCTGTTAATGCTGCAGCATACACACAGGCTTTGCTTACGTGTCCTGCCACCCATGCAGACTATTTAGTCTTCTTTGCCCTTCAGCCCTACGTGTCTCTTGCCTTTGCAAAGTTGTTATATGAACTTGAATTCAGGGGTGTCTTAAGGTTTGCACAGATCTGTTCTTCCTGGGGTCTCTCACGAGCAGAGCCATGTTCCAAAACTTTCTTTGACAGGAGAAAGATTTTTGTTCTCTCAAAAAGCCCTTTTTTTCCCTGACAGAAGAAACGAGCTGCCTGCTCTACATCCCAATCTAAAACCAGTTTAAGGAAGGCCGTTTCTTACTCTTACCAAAGCCAGCTATTTTAAGGATTGGATTAAATCCTATATAGCTACCTGCTTTCACAGTTGCTGATGGTGTGTCTATTCTATCAACTAATCCCATCTCAGGAGGCTTCAAAGACATTTGCATCTGTTCCTTGAGTAGTTAATTAAGCTGAAGAAGATGGAAATTAGTAGAGAAATTATCAAGTGAACTAGCTAACAGGGAGGTAGCAATACACTGTTTTGAAGGATGAGTTCCTGGGCTGGAGGGAGGTCCCAGTTGTGGTTCTCAAAGGCAGGCCTAGACCCCAGCCTTGTTAACAGCCCCATTAAATACCAGCGCGTATGATAAGAAATGCATTCGTGAGATTAACTGATGACACATTGCTGGAAAAGTTGTCATTGTGGAAGAGGATAGTGGATAACCACAATGACCAAAGTAATAGAAATAGAGTGAAATTCAGTATTCCAGTGAGGCATACAGCTGGGGACTAATTGGTTGGAAATAGCAAAGGGGAGAGTTGAGGATGTACCAGTTGGTGGCAGAAAGTCTGAAATGCTGATGTGATGCATTCCTAGAAAAGGTAAGCACAGTCCTTGCAGTATTCACAGTATTATTTCCAGTGAAGAAAAGGAGATGTTCTTTGTGGTTCTGACAACCCACAGTAGTTAATCCCAACCAGAAGCGGTGAAGATACAAGTTAGTGGAAGGATCAAGAGGACTGGAAAGTCTGTCTGGTGTGAAGGGGAAAAAGAACCTTTACGTGTGTAGGAAGGCTGAGAAAATGTGGAATATTATGTGTAAATGTCTCGGAGAGTGAACACCAAAGAAAAACAACTATTGAAACTATAGGACCACACTGGCAAAGACCAAGTGGATAAAGAATGAACTTAGACCAGAAATTAAGGAAAGGAGTCTACCCATCCAGTAGGAGTGAGGGCAGAAATCTCTAACTTCTCTTGTGCTGGGCACTGAGCAGGTTAAGGGGAGTACAAAATTGATGACTGCTTGACAGAGCTGGCATTTGTCTCATTGACCCAAAGCATCCCTTCAGTCCTGTGTTCTCATGCGCAGGACACAGTGTGCAGATGAGAAATCAATGAAGTGGTTCTTTGGAGAGACTCCTAAAAGCTTTGAAGTTGTATCACCTATAGGTATCCTAATTCTTGCATCCTGGCACATTCATCTGTATCATTCATTCTTTGGCTTCTAGGTAGAAGCTAATTTTGTATCTCTTTCTTTGGGCTTTTTTTGCAATCTGAAGTTTGTCATAATGCCTCTTAGGTTGCAGCCACCAAAGAGGGGCAATGGGAGGGATGCTGCAGATCGAAGTAAATCAAAGTGCAGTGGGTAAGGACTGCATTCTGCAGGGTTGATTGGGACTGAGGAAACAGCTACACAAAAGTAGCTGTTTCACAGGTGTATGACACTGAGGAGAAAGGTAACCCCTAGGAAAATGCTACATGTAGGGCTCATTGCATGTGGAACCTGTCACTTGGTCTCGCCCTGGTTATTTCCTTTGGCAGCACCCAGCTAAGGTAAAACAAGAGCATATTGCTGCTGTTGTATCAATATGAGCTCTTCAGCACAGCCATGGGTAGTACTTGAATTAATAATGAGTAATAACAATTTTATAAATAAAATATCACTGTACTTACCGAAGTGAATAAAATAGACATGAATGCATTAGATTTGGATTTTAATGGCTTAAATCCGTTGCTGAATTATTCTCTTCTAATAGTAGCTTGACTGCAAGGACAGCATTAAAACCAACTGGAGAAGCAAATTTGTATTGGGATGTGCAGCAGTATGTTCAATGGGAACTCAGCCCAGGAAAATACCGTGCCTCAGACCAACAGGGCTAGCACTGAGAGGGAGCTCTGCTATCGCAGGCATCCACATCCAGTTTCTTTCCGTGCTTTTATTGGTGTTCAGGACAACACAGAGCCAGCTCTTTTTTCTCTTCTGTTCTTAGTCCAGTCTTCTTGAAACACAATAGCAGCGTTAATGGTGAACATGCTTCACTCAGCCTCCCTCCAGAGCTGCAGAGACTGGCGCATGGCTCTGGCCCTGCAGGAATTCCACCACATGCTCATGTGCTTGCTCCAACGTGAGAAATTACAACATGGAATTGGATTCTTCTTCCTCCTCAGATTTTGCCCCCACCTCCAGCTGTCCTAGCAGTTTATAGCAGAGCCCTTGGACTGCAGACCTAGCTCGCCACGCAAAGCAGGAGAGCCTTCATTTTGACCCCTTGCTGAAAAACTTAGGTAGCTTTTGCATGAGAGCAGCGTTTCTATAGCTGCTGAGCGCTGCTGCACCGCATGATTGCAGCATAAGTTATTAGCAGTTCCTGCAGGGACTACTCCAGGCTTCTCAGAAGCATAAGCAAAATTGAACCATGTTGTCTTGGGGTGGAGCAGTCTGCTCTTGTATTAAGAATGGAAGAAGCAGGGGAGAGCTTGGAGCTGGAATGTGGAGGTAGGGCAGAGCCCTCGGTGCTGCTTCTGTGCTCAAAGGGAAAGCAAACCATTTGAAATATTATCTGCCATAGGCTTCCTTCCTCCTGGAGCCCTGCACACTGATGCCTTTCCCTTCCTCCAAAGACTGTCTTCCAGATGTAGGTAGAGGTGGTTGCCGAGGGTATTCAGCAAATCCAATCATCCAATGTTAAACCTGCCTTTAGGAACAGACTTCTTCTTAAAGTCTGAGTTTGGAATTAATGGCATCATCTGATGTATTTTCCTTCTTCATTTCCTCTGAAATGGCACTACTCTTTCCAGTTGTGCTTTTTGTGACTTTTTGTGCTGCAGATTTCTGCTTAAGGCTTTAATAATAGATTGAAGGTAATTCAGTCACCTTTTTCCAATTCTCACATTCTTTTCCAATATGCTTCTAAAATGTAATGGGTTTTGAAGAAAGGCTCATCTGTCGCATGCCCAAAGAGCATTTGGATGTTCTTCCTTCAGTGACCTCTTCATTCCCTCCTACAGCCATTCTCATTCCATCATTGTATTAGTTGAAGAAACCTCGGTGTGTTCCAGATGTTGAGTGATCAAATGGTGTCAAAGAGCTTGGGTAAAGGACTTGGTGCTGGGGGGCAGCGAGGAAGTGGGAACCCAAAACTTTCCATCTTCAGAGAGAAACTGCCAGTGCCTACCTTGCTGTTCACAGCTTCCCAGTTTGAATCCAGAGCTGTGAAAATGTGGAAACTGTGAAAATATGAGCTGTGAACACTGGGAAGCTGTGAAGTGGGGAAATCGTGGGGATTTACTGTCTCTCTTGAGTGCAAAGGTTATAGATTCTGGTTGAAAACTTAAATCTCTGAGAAGAAAGCTTTGTCACTACAACAGCAAAAGAAACAATGCCCAGGTTGGAAAATTATCTTGGCTGTAAAAACATTTCATTTCTTTGCTCATAACTTTCAGCCATTTTTCTATTTGAGGCAGAAGTTTCTCAGACCTGGCTTCTGCCGAAAGCCAAATTTCGTTTGGGCAAAGCTGGGTGTCTTGTTTCAGAGCCTGGAAATGAAAGGCAATAATAGCGATGAAACCCAAAAAAGACTCGTGTATTTTCTTTATTCTTTCGCATACAGCAAGGTGAAAGGTGATGTTTCATGTAGGAATAGCCTTGACTTGAGGAGCTGTGCCTTTCATTGGCCCAGGGAAAATGGAGCTTGATTCATATGAGTTACTGGCTTTGGGAGCTCCCATGCTGAGCTCTGCAGTGTTGGGAGCCTTTTGGCAGCCACGGTGAGGAAAGAGTCGCCTGTTCATTGGCTCTCTGAGAAACCCTTTTGACAGAGGGGAAGCCCACCATGGATTTAGCAGGTGACTTGCAGGAAGGTATCTCTGGCTAGTGTGCCTCCATTATACAGTTTTGAGGCTGGTAGAAGCTGAGAACATCTGTGCGTTTTCAGCACGAATCTAAGAAAATACTTAACTGTTTCTTGTGGCTCGCGGTGGAAACAAATGTATCATTCCAGAGGGAAGCTGGCCCTCTGCAGAGTCACCTCAGCTGTGTACCTGCGCCCAGGGACAGGAGTGCAGCAGCTCTCCTGGAGCAACAAGAGCTGTATAGCTCCAGCGCTGGCTTGTCATAAGCCCTTTCCCTCCATTCCTACCATTCCCAAATCTAATGAAGCCACATGCTGTGGTGCATGAACCCAGACATGAGTTAAACCTCTTGCTGCTGGTCTGGAGAGCATGGTGTCAGCATTGCTCAGGGGCCTTGGGGTTGTGGCCAGGATGCAACCTGAATGAATCTGCCTCCATCTGCTCATGACCTGCTGGAGCTACTCTCTTTAATCATCCTTTGGGAGCCAGGGCAGACCCAGCGGTGCTGGACGAAGTCAGAGTTAATGAATCCAGATGGCCCTCCCTCTCATAGAAATAGTGGGACAGCTTTATTATTAAAGGTTTCCAACCACCCAGGTTTCCCACGGGTCCCCCATCCACCGTGGCTACAGGTAGTGGGATGCTTCTTCTGGAATAAATAACTGCTAATACTTAAAATCAAAAAGGAGAGATGCCTGAACTGTGCTTCAGCAAGTTGTTTTATCCCAAGGCCCTGCGTAGCCTTAATCTGTGTCAATGTCTAAAATCTTAATCTATGTCTAAATACGTTAAAAGGTTGGATATTAGTAGGCAGGGAGTGTTGAAAAGAAGCTGTGGGGTTAACTTCAGAAATCTGTGCTGAGTGTACGAGCAGCACTGGCTGAGATCATGGGTAGAACCAGTACAGTTAGCACAAGCTTCTGTGCATTCCACTTGACAAACCCCACTTCTTAGTGCTTTCTGGTGCTGCAAAATGGGCATTTAAACTCCCTGCCAGGTCAGCTGTTCATCACAAACACATTTAGACTTAATTGCTAATTAATTTTCCCTAGGTAATGTAGATTATTTCTCCCCCCCTTGGTGTGTGAAATCTAGACGAGTTTTCTCACAAACCAGCCTCAGACGGATTGACTGTAATTGGTGTTCTCTCATTTAGGTGAGAAGTAACAGTTCATCAACTCTTAATTAGCCTGGTCTTTTTCGAGAGCAGTTTCCAATTTTCTGACAGGGAGATATACATCTTGTTTCTCCTGTAGCAGTACAAAGAAAGTCATTTTACCTTGGATTGACAAACAGGGTTGTGTTTGTTGGTGTTTCCTTCTTCCTGTTGGTGAATGCCAAGCTGCATGTTGTACCTGAATTGCTGAGCAATTTTTCACTTAGCATCGCTTGTCGCAGAGAAAAGAACATTGATTATTCAAGAGAGGGAGTTTGAGCTCAGTTTAATTAAGTTGTGAATGGGTAACCAGCAGCACTTGGAGTGATGAGTTAAGATACAGAACAGCTTTTGGGTGTCTCAGCAACAGCAGAGAAACTTTGTATGTTGCGTCTGTTGTAGGTGAATGCCATTTCTGATCGCCATGCAGGTAGGAAGGCTGAGGCAACAGAACAGTGAGACCACCTCAAATTAATCAGACTGGAAACAGTGTCCTGCAGAACAAACCATCTGCCTGGCTTGTGAGCCCCTTCCGGAGATGCCACAGGGGAAGGTAACCATGCAACAAGAAGTGGTGAGCAGCTGGGGGCTGCTCAGCCCTGACATGGGCTTGGCCCACTGCGATCTCCTTAGCCCAGGCTCCCTTGTGATGCTAGGGCAGGAGAGAAATGCAGGATGAGAAGTTCCCAAATAGTAGATTGTCCTCTGGCAGCGTCTTACCTGTTGGTGGGGTACTCAGGAGATATTTGGACAGAAATATTTGGAGATCCAAACTGCCAACCAGGTCAGGTTGAATGAGAATAGCTTTATTCCAGAAGTACTCTTTGAAATCGCAGTTTTTATTCAAGCATTTTGGATAACATGTTTTTATTTCCTGCTAAGACCTGGTTTGCTCACAATCTTTTGAAAGCACTTACATTTTATACTCCTAAGCAATACATGACTGTGGCTGGAGGAGGCCAGGCTATTCATGCTCAACATCGGTTCGTTAAAATACTACAAGAAGTTTCGGTACTAGCAGCCTGTGGTGCAGATGCAGAGCGTGTTTTCAGTTGCTCCGTCCGATTCTGGGTTTAGGCTTCATTTGAATCTGAGAAGCCAACTAGAGATAACTAACGCAAGAAAGCTTTTATGGCCCTTGCAGTCTGTGAATATAAACATGACCCATGGAAATGAGCTTTTCTAGTTCTAGTGTTTTAGACTACAATTAAAGAAATTGTAGTCAGTGCTGTTCCCTTAAAAATACTTTGTTTTATAAAGCTTTGTACATGCAATGTGCATTTTTCAGAAGCTTTCTTTTTTAGCATAGTGAAGTTAATTTATATACTCAAATACATGCTGGTTTATTTTAATTGAATAACGGTTTCCCTCCAACTACAGCTTATCATACATCACCAGAGAAAAGTAATAGTAGTTGAGATTTAAAGAACAGTATAATCAGGTTTGCTTCAAAAAGGCCCTAAAAAGTACAAATGTAATTGAAATGAAAATGATTATTTAGCTCATTTTTCCTCTCACTGACTTAAATGATGGTTCAAGTTGCTTGTGTAAATCAATAAATTGAATCAGGCTGGTCCTGCTATGAGTTCCCCACTGTACAGTCTCAGAGAGCCTGAAGGTAGGTGGCAGTCAAGAGGATGGAAATACCCAAAGATGCTGGTAAGGGAGGAGATGAATCTGCCATCCTTACCCTATTGTATGGAGCGGGAGAGTTGCATTTCTGTCACATCTATGGCAACTGAACCTAAGGTGAAAACCATCTAGTCGTTCATACCTAAACAAAAGTAGGATGCAAATGTAAACAGGGAAGTGGGATAAGAACCTTTAACATGGCAATGTCAGCCTCAGTTCAAAACAGTTGAGTTGCAACCCTGTCTTTAAATATGCAATAAGATGTGCCTGTTCCCATCCGGCACAGGCTTTATGGGCTATGCCCTCCAAGCCAGGCTGTCTGTGATGACTAGGGTTGCTGGAGACATCTCTGTGAAGGGCTGGCACCATCCCTGGTGGCATCCCTGCTCCATCCATATCACCAGGGCTGTGGAAAATAAGCAGTGAGGCAGGAAAGAAAGGCAACTCATGCAAGGTGCAGCGATGTCTCTAAAGGCAGCTTCAAGTTGTGTGGTGGGTCACGGTGGGTTTGGGTCAGTGGGGACAACAGCTGGTCGAAGTAAAACTGTGTCTTCTGGAACCAAATGTGCTGCATGGACTCTGCCTGCAGGGACATTGTCTTACACCACTGCGCTGTGTGCTTCAGATGTGTATGTTGTATTGGAGGCCTGCTGGCTTCCCAAATTATCAGTGCCTCGGCCAGGAATAGCAACAAAATTTTGAGGCAGGGTAGAGAGGGAAGTTCTGTTTAAAAATTAAACAAGTTGCAGTCTTCTCCAGAAGAGCCCCCACTTTTGTGTCATGGTAAGAGCAGGAGACGCTGGAGGAATTCCAACCTTTTGCACATGAATGGAAGACCTCAGGTTATCTTCTAGCTGAAATCTTTATCTTACTTCGTTCTGGTGTGAGTGCCAATATTGATACACTAGTCTGACTCTAGCAGTCGTTACAGGACAGACGTCCATTGCCTGAGCAGCATCCAGGCGTCTTTGTGGGTTTAGAACATTTTTTAGTGATGTTTAATAAGTGTGAACTTCTGTGACTGAAGTAGCTGGTTCTTGATTCGGGGTTGAGTGTCTCATAATGTGCTGGCTGACAGTTGTGGCAAGTTATGGTGCAAATAAGCTGTGCCAGTTGATGCATTCTGTGAAGAAAACCTATTAGTAACACTATAGCGCCTTATGCATTCAGAGAAGAGCCTTAATTTTAGTTCTAGGTGAGGCCGCAAGAAGATGCAAGGGGCCCAGACCATGGTTCTCTGACGCTGGTGCTGTGGGGTTCCTCCTTCAATATTCTTAGCTAAGGCTCAAGGCCAAGAGTGTGGGTAAGGTTGGTTGGAGTAAAAGCTCTGTTAGAGCCCTTCTCTTTTCTCAGGGCACTTGGTCGTGCTGCCAAACAGCACAGCCCGTTGGATTCCTGCTTGTCCAATTGATGCATCACCATCTCCTTTTTCTTCTCTGCTCAGGTTATTTCCAGGATTTGCTGAACAAGTCAGAAAAGGCCCTTTATGATGCTTTTCCAAGCCTGTATGGAGAATTGTACACTCAAAACGTGAAGGTCTTCAAGGACTTGTACAGCGAGCTACGCCGCTATTACCGGGGCTCCAACATCAACTTGGAAGAGGCCCTCAATGAGTTCTGGACACGCTTGCTGGAGCGACTCTTCAAGCTGATGAATCCCCAGTACCATATCACGGATGAGTACCTAGACTGCATGGTGAAACACGCAGAGCAGCACAGACCCTTTGGGGAAGTTCCAAGGGACCTGAAGGTGAAGGCAACCCGAGCTTTCATTGCAGCACGCTCCTACGCACAGGGCTTTCTTGTGGGCAGTGATGTGGTCAAAAAGGTGTCTCAGGTATGTCGGGTTTCTTCCTCTTCCTTTGTCCTCAGATTGGCAGGAGCCAGTCAACTGTTGCTGTTGGGGAGATGGGGGTTTATTCCCCCTGATGTTTTCATTACAAAGCAAGCAGGTATTTTTTGGTTTTATAAAACAAACTCCTTGAAGGTCACCCATCAGTGGAAGGGAGCAGCAAGCTTGGACTTCCGCGGGCACTGATGGTGTGAAAGAAGAAAGGTATGACTTGCCACAAATCAGTCTTTACCTCACTTTAACCTGTGCAGCAAAGTGCCAAGGAGATGTCAGTCACCCGGGCTGTAAAGCTGTTCCATTGCCTGCCTAGATTCCTCACCCTTCCCTGGCAGGGAAATGGCATGGCTTTAAATCACACTGCCTAATTTTCCTCCGTGATGGTGGTATGATGTAGGGTGTGCAGCTCTGACTTGCCATGAGCGTGCTGGGAATACACACAGAGAGATGCATTTCAGCAGTCAGTGGTGGGACTGCTATGTCTGTTTATGTAGCTGCGTATATTTGTACAGCTTCTGTGTACAGAGAGGGTGAGTTTGTAGAGTGCATTGGGGTCTTCAGGGATGAAAGGTGCTATCTAAATGTAAATTAACATGACTGAATCCAGAATTCCAGGAGGAAGGAAGTTGTCTGTATTCTTTACTGCAGCCTTTCAGAGCTAGACGGTGGTGATAGTCCTCAAACAAAATATTGAGGCTTTTCACATAGGTAGAGAAAATCCATACTAACAAAAAGCTACTTGCATACTGCATTGGAGATGGCAATCAGCAGGTGTGAGAATCAATGTGATTACACTGTGAATGTAAAAATACAGAATCACGATTCACTTCCTCAAAAAGAAATGCGTGGTAATGCACGGCACAGGAGAGCACTGTTTCATGCAGCAAATGCAGACTTTGATCACAGGAATAAATGCGGTAACAGTGAGAAATGCTTTACTCTATCAACGTGGGACTGTAAAACTCTTCAGCTACTCAAAAGCCTTTGTACATCTCATTAACATCACGTTCTCCTGACATGACAGATTAAAGAGGAGAATGATGTCATTACAGGGGAACCAAAGTAAAATATTTTCTGTGAATGGCAGAGAGTTCCAGCTCCATGTGTGCAACTTTGCCTGTGGTAAAGTTTGGAGGGTAAAGCAGGCTGGCAGGGCAACTGCAGTCATGGTTTCAGTGGAAGGAAGGACCTGAGATACCAACATACAGCCTATTTTTCCCTCACCTTCATGTAGACTTCTGACCTATTGGATTTTGATTCCAGTCTCCCTTTTCAGAATACTCGTCCTTCTCTTGGCATTGCTTATCCAACAGGATGTGGGGTGTATGACCAGCCACAGATCCTCCTGTCCCCTCTGCCTCCCCACAGCCTGTTCCTCCAGGATGGACAGTTCTCCAGGAGGGTCCCAGCCACTCCTGTCTCTCACAAGAGCCCTCCCTGGGGTTGCAGTTAGCCCAATGTGTTGCTCTTGTAGCACGACGTGCATGAACTGAGTTGGGAAACGTTAGCAAAGCCTCCCTGAGAGCTGATTTTGTAACAGAGGCTGAAACTGGCCCATTTCCCCTGTCTTCAGGAGTGGGTTGGTACTTCGGGCAAGAGGACTTGAGAATGCTGAGATCAGAAATCCGTTTTATAGATGCCCTGGTAACCCTCAGTTGTGTCTACAGTGAAAGCCCTGGTTTAGTCACTCTCCTTTACCAGATGTGGATTTACGCTAGTGCCAAATGGATGTGAAGTGCTGAACTCAGTCCACAACTGGTGCCTTGGTTTTAGTCATTTTTCATGTTGCTTTATACTTACAACATTAGGAGAAGGTATATAAGACTTTTATTAAGATCAGAGACTGAGATTCAACTTTCATGTCTGCTGTTAGCAGTCTTTGAGGCCAAATTTCATCCAAAGCAGCAGTGAGTGTTTTGGTCAGGAAGTCTGAGAAAGCCTGTTTAAATGGGCACTTAGAGTCATAGAATAGTTAGGGTTAGAAAGGAGCTTAAGATCATCTAGTTCCAACCCCCTTGCCATGGGCAGGGACTTAGGAATAAACTACCTAGTTTGGGGCTCCTGAAAAATTCTATTACTTGGGATTCTTTTAATTTGCAAATCCCAGAAAAGCTGCTCATCTGTGTTACAGCCCTCCTGGTTCTGGCTTCTTGGACACTTCCAGTTCGGTGTTTGTCACCTGTATTCTGTCACTGTTTCAGGTCCCTGTGCAGAGCTGGCATTCCTGGGCATTCCCGAGAAAAACTGCCGCTGTTTGTCTGATTATTCTGGCTGTGTTAAAATGGGGAAGAGCCTGCCCCAGCTGTGCTACAGGTGGAGATTTTGTGAGATTCCTTTAATCCCTGCTGCTGCTCAGCTGTGCCCAAGGGGCGATTTTTCCCCAGCTTCTGGCTTTGGACAGCCCTTGGCCGGTGGGTGCACAGGGATGGGAACAGGAGCAGTATGCTGGGAGCAGGCACTCTGCATCCTGCTGGGGATAAATAGTTTGAGGGCAGCTGGGGAGAGAGAAAATGGCAAAACCATTTTTCATCTTTACTGCCATCCTGGCTTTTAAGGCAAAGTCACCCTGACAGACTGCAGGCTCTGACACTGAGATCTAAAGCTTTTCATGCTGCAGCTCCTGCCACCACCCTGGCCTCACGCTGATAGTGCTGGAAGCGCTGCCCATCTGCACAGCGGCTGTAGGATGGGACCCAGGGCACACATGTGGATTTGCAGCTGGGGTGGAGGAGCAGAGCTGGGGATGGAGGCGCAGGTTGGCATCCTGCCCTAGGACAGGTTTAGGGGTTACTGATGTGCCATGCATGGGAGGGGGTGTTGGGGCAGCATCTCGCTGTTCATGTTCACATTGTATGCTTCTGTAGCTGTTCTTTCAGCACAAATTACAGGTTTACATTTCAGTTGCACAATGGCAAGCGTGTTTTTGCATCGTCTGCACGAAGTAGCAGCTACTAAAACAGAGGCATGCGCAAAATCACTAGTGAGGATCCTTGGCTGGTTTTGTTATTTATTACTCATGTTACGATACTGCTCAGGCATCTAAGTCTTAGATCAGGACTATTGCACATAATGCTGTGGGAACAGGTAGCAGAGGTAATGCTGTCTGCACAAGAGCACACAGAAAGGCCAGTGAGGCTGTGCATGGGTCCCTTCTGGCCTCCTGCAGCTCAGTGCCATGCTCATGCTGCACCAACAGATCATATTGGCAACATCATGCCGGCAACCTGTGCCACCCTCAGAGGGAAGGATTTCTTCCTAATGTCTAATCTCAATCTGCCCTCTGTCAGTTTAAAGCCATTCCCCCTTGTCCTGTCACTCCATGCACTTGTAGGAAGTCCTCCAGATTTCTTGTAGGCCCCCTTTAGGCAGTGGAATTCTGGGGAGGTGATGGGGAGGAGACCTGTCCCATACATGTCAAAAGATGTCCAGAGTCCTCAAATTCCCATTGGAGACCTGACAACCTGTGAATCTCTAATGAGAGTGCAGAAAATCTAGAACCATAGAATAGTTAGCGTTGGAAAGGACCTGAAGATCATCTAGTTCCAACTCCCCTGCCATGGGCAGAGACACCTCCCACTAAATCATGTCACCCAAGGTTCTGTCCAACCTGGCCTTGAACACCACCAGGGATGGAGCATTCACAGCTTCCCTGGGCAACCCGTTCCAGGGCCTCACCACCCTTACAGGAAAGAATTTCTTCCTCATATCCAATCTAAACTTCCCCTGTTTAAGTTTGAACCCGTTACCCCTTGTCCTCTCACTACAGAAGAGTCCCCTCCTGAAGAGTCCCTCCCCAGCATCCCTATAGGCCCCCTTCAGGTATTGGAAGGCTGCTATGAGGTCTCCACGCAGCCTTCTCTTCTGCAGGCTGAACAGCCCCAACTTTCTCAGCCTATCTTCATATGGGAGGTAACATGTGAGGAAATAATGTTCCATTTCCAAAGGCAGGGAGAGGAGGTCTTTTCAAGTTAATCTTGGTTATCAATAGGAAAGTGAATTATTAGGATAATCTTCCCTTTGCCTGATCTTTGTTGCTTCTTGCTCCTGAATTTTTAGCTTCCCCATGGTAGTGGGATTGATGGGAAGCCACACCAGCTGTGTAAGCAAGAAGCACTTACTGAAATAATCAATTTTAATAGTTGTTTGCATTTCCTTTTCTGAGTAGATGTAGTTCACTTTACCAATGAAGGGCATCTGTCAGTGTATTCTTATTTAAGCAGTCCTATGGCTCACAATATCATTCAGCCTTTTCTTTTTAAAACTTTATGTTAGTATAAGGTAAATGTCAGTTTCCTGTTACATAAAAATGTGAGTGATTTTTAAGCATCTGGTGGGTCAAGCTGCATTTGGATGGGAGCTGAATTCCAATTAAAAAGGCCCAAAAATAGAATTTCTTTAGATATTTTTAATAGCGAATGTGCTGGACACATAGGGAGAATAACATTTATCTAAGCATGATCCACGTTTCCAACAAGTCAGTAATATAATGAAGACAGTATGGTCATTCCTGATCCTCACATCCTTGAAGATCACAGCCGTTTCTCATAACCCACTCTTGTCCATAGCTTGGAAGGACATAGTTGACTTCTGTCTTTCAGCTTCCAGTTGTTTTTGGGGTGAAGTAGGCATAAAATTGATCTGACTGAATAAAATGAGGTGAAGAGTATAATCTTTTTCACTCTCTCGTGACACCACTGTGCTAAAACAGCTCAAGTACAGTGAACTCCTGTCCCGTGTGCTCAGTGACACATCTCCATCCTTTCAGTGACTTATCTTTATTCAGAGCATCAGCAGCAAGTATATACAACCTTAAATAGCATTTTAAGTCATCTAAAGGATTTAGCTTTTGTAGTAAATTTAAGCATTTATCTAAATTGGCCTCATCTTGATCCTGAAAAGACAAGGGTTAGTGTTTATAAACAGATGTTATGAGAATGTTGTTCCATGGCATTGGTGAGTGGCAGTATCCTCATATTATGTTTATTTCCTTTTCACTGGCTGTTATCCTAGCTCTTGCCTTGGACCTGTTCAGTTTTCGCATGGCAGAAGTGAGTGTTCTTGTGTTATGCAGGTGACTCAATGGCAGGATGCCACTGTGCAAACTAGGTTTGCCCCAAGGAGCCATAAGGTGCCGTGGTAAATTATCTCTCCATGTGGGAGAAGCTCTCATCTAGGACCTGTTCCCACCAAGGGAGGTAGCATTTTGCTTCAAGGAGATTGTCTCTTTGCTTGCATGGGATTTAGTGAGCCTCCCACCTTCAGACAGCAGCTGCTTGTGCCTGTAGGCAGCTCTGCTCGGTGAGATACCAAGGGTTGGGACATGCCGTTCTTCAGGAGGTCAGTGCCCCCTCTGCTGAAGAGTCTCATGTTTTCTTGGCAAGCAGTTTGTATGTGAGATTGCATGGCTTAAAACATTTTATAGATCAAAGTCCCGTTCAGCTGGATTCTTTCTGCTAACCCCAAAGCTTAATATCGCTTTCCCCTAGCTTGCTATGCTCCCCAAACTTGCTGTGCTGCCTAGGGCACGTGCCTGCCATCAGCTGCCTTCCTGCTTTAAATAACTTGATACAGCAGGTCCTGCAGCCCCACACTTATCCTTGCAGCCCGCTGCTCTTTTCCAGCCCTGCTACCTGTAAAGCTAGGGAGAGGATTTTGCAATAACATTGGGATTTGTTTGGACAGATTCAAATCAACCTGGATGGGGAGAGTGGAGTCTCGAGCACAGCCTTATGTATTTCACATATTACTTGCCAGTGTTTCTATCTGTTACTATGTTTAAATCACAACTGTTCAGGGATAAAAACCTGTAGGTATTCTGAATAGACTAGAAATAATGCAGGGAAGCAGATATATGTCTCCTATATTTACGTGGTGGTTAAAAGTCAATTGAATCTAGTTTTCGAAGGATTGAAAATTGTACCAGCTGGAAATAACTATGTGAGCAGGGAGTGTGTTGAATAGGCAGGTGGTGGCTCGCAGAATTTTCCTCTGGAGGGAGAGGAGCATGACAGCAGTCTGTCTATGCACATTAATCTCCCTCGTTTTAATATCTGAAGGCTGTTAGGCACTAGGCAGGAACCTGAAGGTGCAGATCCTCCCAGTTAGCTGTGGGTCCTTGCCCTCGGGTCCGGTGTCCTTGGAGGCTGGACTGCCTTCTAGAGCCATCGTCACTTCCCTCTGGAAGCACCCTCAATTCTGGCTGTGGAGGGAGGTGGGACTGACTGCTAGCTGCTCTGCTCTCCCGTATTAGCTGGATTACCCTAGCCTGCACGTTTTTAATGTTGCTTGATTTTTCCTGAGTCTGCAGAGCAACCGTTTGGCTGCTAGGCTGGTGGGGATGGACCCAAGCAGTCTGCCTGGCCTCAGGCTTTACAGCAGCCCTGGTTTGTTGGAGCATGAAGGACATAGGTTTGGCATCAGCCTCCATCCTCTGTGTCCCTTGCCCTGTGCTGAGCTGAAGACAGGGGGGTGACAGCAAGAGGGTCATCAAATTGTGGGGTCATCTGTGCCCTACCCCTGCCACCAGACCCCAGCACAGCCACCACCATGCATGCTGTGCCTGCATCCCACTCGCTTTCTGATCCCTGACCCGGCTTTGGAAACATGTTTGATGTATCTTGATTGATGGGTTTGATAAGGCTTAAAACTTAGTGTGCTCCAAGGACTTGTGGCTGTGCATTTGTGGAAGGAAGATGCAAAATAATGACTGAAGTGATTATACAATTCATTAGACTTCGAAAGAATCTTATTTCTGTCAGCCCCACAGCTGTTTCTTTGAGAGTTTTATTCACAAAGATGGGAGAGCTTGGTTCGTTTAACGCACGTCAAGGTGCTAATTACATCAGGGCTGGCATAAACATGCACAAGGCAGCTGCTGACCATGTGGTGGAGAGAGTGGGGTCTGCTCCCCGTGCCAGCAGAGGGTTGGGACCACCTGCGCCTCCTGCTTCTTTCACTGGGGACACTGGGCGCAGGGCAGCCTTGGCACTGATTTCCAACTTGCAAACATGGAGATGCAAAGAACCCTGCTGGGTTTTGGTCATAGTGTTTGAGGGTCCTTCCATGGGGAGACTGTAAAAATGAAATGTTTCACCAGTGTGAAGTGTCACCTTGCAGACAGTCCTGACCACAAAGCCAGCCAGCTCCCTGAGGAAGCGCGAACCTGTCCTCCCAGAGCTGGGCTTGGTGTAAAAGAGAGGGCAAGGCTGGTTTTCTGAGTGTGTTCCCAGGCTGCTGATAGTCCTGCGGACAGCTCAGCAGGATCTGCTCCCTTGCTTGGCCTTCTTTTGTAGCTGCTGTTCTTCATACAGACAAGTTTATCCCAGCGGTACAATTTCAGCTGAGGAATTTGGGGTAATTGGAGTGACTCTGAGCACCCACTTGCATTTCCCAGTGCAGAAGGCCTGATGTGCGTTGAAGACCTGACCTGTTTTCTGTACCCCAGAATGGGGTTTTCACAGCTGGCAGTATAAACTTCCCTTACCTCTATCACTTACCTTTAAATCAGGTTTTGAAACCCATTCTCCGTGTTTAAAACAGGACAAGGGGGAATGGCTTAAAACTGACAGAGGGTAGATTTAGATGAGACATGGCAGAAGCTCTTCCCTGTGAGGGTGCTGAGGCGCTGGCACAGGGTGCCCAGAGAAGCTGTGGCTGCCCCATCCCTGGCAGTGTTCAAGGCCGGGTTGGATGGGGCTTGGAGCAACCTGTTGTAGTGGAAGGTGTCCCTGCCCGTGGCAGGGGTTGGAACTGGATGAGCTTTAAGGTCCCTTCCAACCCAAACCATTCTATGACTATGCTTGAGAAGGTAAGCAAGGGTGCCATGAATGTCTCAGCTGCAGCCTCCTGCATAGCCCCCAAACCTATGGAGGTCTCCAGCCATAGGTGCTTTCTGCCTCTAGCTGCCCAGCACACATGCCTGCCTCTAGAAAGCTGCCTGCTATCTGCTGGCTTTAAGGCATCATCAGTTGGTTTGGAAGCCTAAGTTGCGTGATGTTGCTGGGTTTAATTGGTGCTTCTGAAGGTTAGAATGGCCATTCAGATAGTAAGTCCTGGAGAAATATGCCTAAGAGTTACTGCAGGCACATTTTTACATATGTCTGACGTGTGGAGGTATTCTGTGTCCACCCAAACCATTCCCACATCTTGCCAAAACCACATCCAGGTGCTGCAGGTCTCCGTGCCCACCTTCGGTCTGCACTCTCCTCAGAGGCTTAAGCCAGGAAGGGACATGGTCCACCTTGGTGAACACCAACACCACACCACAGAGAGCTCTCTGAGGCCACCCTCACCCTGCCATGGGCAAAGTATTTAGAAGGGTCAGTGCCCACAGAATGGCACCTCCACTGGCAGCAGTAGGGACTAGGACAGCCTTCTCCCTCCGTCAGCCAACCTGCCCACATCCCCATGACAAACCAGGGGGGTTGACAGAGCTTCCATCAGCCTGTATTTTTAACCCAGGCCTCTTTCTCCATCCCCAGATCTCTCCCTGCTACCTAACTCTGCTTCCTATGGGAAGCAAGGCACAGATGGCTCACAGCAGCCTGGGGGTGAATGTACAAGGGGAGAGGGGGGAGTGTAGGAAAAATACCAGCAAGAGCTCAGCTTAGTTGATTGGTGTTAAATGCCTTTCAGATGTACTTAAAGGCCTCTGAAGGCCAAGGAGTCCCATCACATTGCAGCGAGGCTGCAGGTTCTCATTTGCCTTTAAGCCAGCCTTCAAAAGAAGGAAGGATTTGGGGGTGGGTTTTTTTCCTTTTCTTCTCTCTTGCTTGAAGCCACACTTCAAAAGCAGCATCTGCAGCTTGGCTGCAGGTTTTGGGCACCAAAGGAGCTGGTCACCTCCTGATGGGCACAGGAGGAGCCAGGCTCACCCGTCACAGTGCCCAAGAGCCACTGGCACTGCCTGACCACACTCTATGGGAACAGGTTGGTGCTGCCACCCTTAAAATGGTTTTCCAGATGCCTGTGATTTCCTACGTCTCAACCTTTCTCCCATGCTCAGGAAGCTGGGAGTGGGAAGGAGGATCATTGTACAATCAAAAAGAACCTGTAACTCCTGGGTGCGAAATACGGAGCTTGTGCCACCATTAGTGCCTCTTTGGTTGCTGTTCTCCAGGCCCTTCCTTTATGCATCCCACATCTTTGGTCTTTCCAGCCACCTTTTCAGGAAATAATTGGCTTGGATAAGGACATGCTTTTTTGGAGTTAGGAGGGTGTAGCAGCTTTTAGCTAAAGGAGACAAAGTGCTTGTGAAAGCTCAGAAACCACTTCCATGGCCCTTTCTGTTCCCTGATATTTCTCAGGGTGTTTTGAAGGCTCTTGAATATTTCACAAGCAGTAGGCATTAGGGTAACAGCAGAAAACTCGTGTCTCCTATGCACCTCCCTGTTCTTCTTTGTGACCTGCCAAAGGAGATCCTGGTTCAGAAGGGTAAAAAGCCTCCCGCTGTTGTAGAGTCAGAAAGGTCCAAGGGGAATTGCAGCGCTCTTTTCACTAAGCCTTATGCCGACAAGAGGTCTGCAAAGGAGTAGGTGCAGACTGGAAACTGGGAGAAACAACAGGTAATGGTGGGGCTGAGGGAAAAATGTCCCATGGCTCTGTAAAACCCGCTTTGGTTATCTGTGAGCACGTGTATCTATGCAAAGGTGGATGACTTGGGTTCAACATGCCAATCACAAGTTTGATTTGCTCTTTAAAGGGCCAGTGGAAGGATAAGAAGGCTTTTGCTTATGTTCTTATGTTCTGGAAAAATCTAGCCCATTTTGACCAGGGTGCTGCCCTGCTCCTGTGTGTCCTACAGAGACTAATGTCCTGGCCGTCCCAAGAGCTGTCTGCATTCAGGTGTCTGCAGTCCCCAAAGTCATGTGCAGGGTTGGTTTGCCTGTTTGAGCTGAGTGCTTTCCCCTTGTACAGGTAGTTTCACCTGTCTGTGTCTTTGCTTCAGAAAGTTTGTAGCTGTTCTGAAGCTAGGGTTTAGGTACTGTGAAGGATAACTTAGCTCTCCTCAAATGTGTTTCAATGCAGAGTGTGTGACTGCTTGTTATCCCTGAGCCTCCTATGTTTCTGTGATTCTCTGCTTGGAAAGCATATTAATAAAATACATGGCAGTAGATTATTATTTTTGTTAGAAGCCTTTCACACTGAATGTTTTCTAAATTGGCTGAGGGGTGGCAGGGAACCCAGCTAGCAACTAATCCCCCAGCCCATCCTCTCAGCAAATTGCTTGTGAAAGTCATTAGTTTTACTCTAATTGATTTAAGCGTTGCTCAGGAGGAGGAGGAAAAATTAGGGAAAGCAGTTCTACTCCAAATGCTGAGCATTACATGTTCTCAGTTGTCTGTTACGTTATCTCCACATGTGCCCATTCTCTGCTGGCTGATGGGCTAATGCTCATGCTGAGCAGTTGGACGGTGAGCCCCAGCTCAGTAGTGGGGCTGTGACATGAGATGTGTGAACCTGAGGGTAAGCCCCAGCCCGGTTCAAGGCATGATACAAGACAGTCTGCAGTGATCTGGCTGATGCCAACCTGATGAAGTTTAACCATCCAAGTGCAAGGTCCTACACCTGAGTCGGAGCAATCCCAGGCACAGCTCCAGGTTCGGCAGCAAAGAGATTCAGAGCAGCCCAAGGAGAAGGACTTGGGGGTGTTGGTCGATGAGAAAATGAACATGAGCCGCTTCAGTGTGTGCTTGCAGCCCAGAAAGCCAACTGTATCCTGGGTTGCATCAAAAGGAGTGTGACCAGCAGGTCGAGGGAGATGCTCCTGCCCCTCTACTCTGCTCTCGTGAGACCTCACTTGGAGTATTGTGTGCAGTTCTGGTGTCCTCAACATAAAAAGGACATGGAACTGTTAGAACAAGTGCAGAGGAGGCCACGAGGATGATCAGGGGACTGGAGCACCTCTCGTATGAAGATAGGCTGAGAAAATTGGGGCTGTTCAGCCTGGAGAAGAGAAGGCTGCGTGGAGACCTCATAGCAGCCTTCCAGTATCTGAAGGGGGCCTCTAGGGATGCTGGGGAGGGACTATTCATTAGGGACTGTGATGATAGGACAAGGGGTAATGGGTTTAAACTTAAACAGGGGAAGTTTAGATTGGATCTGAGGAAGAAATTCTTTACTGTGAGGGTGGTGGGGCCCTGGAATGGGTTGCCCAGGGAAGTTGTGAATGCTCCATCGCTGGTGGTGTTCAAGGCCAGCCAGGTTGGACAGGGCCTTGGATGGCATGGTTTAGTGGGAGGTGTCCCTGCCCATGGCAGGGGGGTTGGAACTCGATGATCTTGAGGTCCTTTCCAACCCTAACTATTCAATGATTCTATGATGTTTTGCTCTGGAGAAGCACTTGGCCTCCAGCAATACACATCTGGTCGGATGGCTCCATCAGCAAAGCACGGGCACATCAGGCTTTGGAAAGTGGCCATGGAAAAGCACAGAGCTGGGCTCTTGCTACAAGGCACAGTCACGGGATAGTACCTGATGACAACCTCCTCAAAATGTCAGTGCTTCTGGTGGAACAGGGCTTTTTATGAGGCAGCCACCTGTTCCTGCTGCATTACCTCATTGCTACTCAAATCAACTGCTCTATCCCCAGCTGGAAAGTAGTTCTAATTAAAATGATTCATTGCTCAATATCGATTTGTCCCCTATTTTGGGTGCATCTTAGATGATAGTATTTGTTCCTTATCACTTCATCAATGGGCTTACACTTTAAGGGACTGATACCCACTGATGTCACTGGAGTCGGAATAGAGTATGTGGGTTTTAACCTGATGGTGTAGGAACAGTGTATTTTAAGCTGGACTTAGCTTTGTGTGTTTATTTATACCTCTGACAGCTGAACAGGGAGTGCCCTGGCTCCAAGCCATATCTCTCAGTGATAATTTCTTTTTCACATCCTCGGAAATGGCTTCTCCAATGTATTGTGCATGTCCTCTTCACATCTTATAATGCAGCTTCTGGGTCACTGAGCTAAGAAAAGACTATAGGTGCCACTGAAGTTAAAGGAGAACTCTGTCTCCTTAAAGGAGAGCCAGCCAAAGGCTGGGCCAGGTTGATGATACCAAGAGAAATCAATTATTATCATGTACTGTCTTCATGCTGTGCCAGGTCATTTAAAGATGAAGGAATTGTGTTGGCTTTCAGTCCATCTGCAGAGGTTTGCATGCTCCTGCTTTCAGGCTACCCGTGATGAATAGAGGACATTGCTTATTGATCTATCAGTTATTGCAATCCTGTGCTGGGAAGCCAGAGGGGCTCTCCATCAGCTCTTAGCTGGCATCCATTAGCTGTTGTGCAGAGGGGGTAGGTCATAACTTTTCAGGTTCCTTTAAAAGCTGCTGTTTGAAGGGCTCTGTTCCTTAACATGCTGCTTGTCCCCCAAGGAGATGGTCCAGGATCAGGGTTGGGAGGGACTCTGGGAGCCCCAAGCCCTTCTCTCCTCTGCCCTGTGTGGAGCAGAAGTCCATGGGCTGGGTGGAACAACTGGGAGCTGAGCTCTGGCCAAGGGAAACATGCAGAAAATACTCCAAAATTCCTCTTCCTGCCCTCTCATCCCTCTGTTCTCAGTTCACCTCTGCAGCCTGCCTGTGAAAAAGGAGTGCTGCTGCCAGTAGGAGAGGTTTGAGTCATTCTTTGGGGAAAGGGAGTGGAGCCTGGCCTCTTCCACCTGCAAAACTTGATACTTATCCTTTCTGCCAAGAGATTAAGTTGAACGTTCGGCACCTGCCACATTCACTGGAGCAACAGCTGGTGGTGGATGTGTCACTTGCTCATCTTCAGAGGAGATGCTCTGGGGCAACTGAGCAGGGATGCAGAGTGCTGCCTTGCTGGGATGCTGCAGGCAGTGCCCCCAACGCCTGGGGCAGTGCAGCACTCCGCTGCCTGCTGGGAAACAAAGCCATCCTGTGAGCCTGACAGGTTGGTGTCACACACAGAGATCCTCTGTGACATCCACAAATGAGCCTTGCTGAAGTGCAAAAGCAGCTTTTCCACTCTCCCGACCCTCAGGAGCTGAGCCTGAGCCTTGGGTGCCGCTGCCACCCAGTGCCTGTCTGCATCCGCTGCTCCAAGGTGGGTGGCAGCAGCCCACAAGAGCGGCATGGGCAGGAGCTGTGGGTGCAGTGTGACTGGGGACAGGCTGTTTTGGCTGGCTGGCAGCTTTGGGGTGGTCAGAGGGAGGTAGGTTGCAGCTGTCTGCCTCACAGGGAGCCTTGGCAGCTGCGTGCCAGAGGCCAGATGGAGTATCTGGGCACCAAGGAGCAGCCTGCCGCTGCCATTCCTCTTCTGCAGCTTGGTGTGGTGGCAGGGCATGGGTGGCCCTGAACAATTGCTCTGCAGGGAGTGCTGTGCTCATGGTGTGAAGGTCCTTTCTGTTTTGTCAGAGACACACACACAAATTAATGCAGAGACCAGGCTAAATTCTGCAAGCAGAGACCCTTGTGAAAGGCCTGTGGGCCTGTCACATTTAAATACTGTGGTCACTTGGGTAGCTCTAATCATGCTTGCTGGGTTTACACCATACTTTAAGCATGTTGGAGATGCTTTTCTGAGCCAAGATCTGTCACCTGCCTCTATCTGTGTCCCCCACAGGCTCTGGCAGGGTACCAGATAGCTTTGTTTTCTAGCTGCTGGTTGCCGTCATCTCTGTCACTGGATGGCTGGCCCACACTGTCCAGGGGGGTTCTCTGCCTAGGTGACACAGAGTCGTAGAATGGTTTGGGTTGGAAGGGACCTTAAAGATCATCTGAACAACCCCAGCTCTCTCAGCCTCTCTGGGGAAGGAGAGGTCGCAGCTCCTTTCCTAGCTGCATCTCCTGTTCCTGTGTAAAGGCTCTGGTTTTGGAAGGTATTCAGCTACAGCCTGTGTTAGTGTTCAACATGCTCTTACCTGTTGTCTTCTCAGTCACTATTCAATCACAACTGTCTAAACGCTGAGATGAAAACTTAACTATTCTTTTGTTTGCCTGTCCCTTTGCTTTGTTGCACCCCTCTCATGTCTCCGAGGCAGAAGACAGCGGTGGTGTCTTTGCCTCATATCCCAGGCATGAAGCCTGCAGCATCCGTGTGATGCAGTGGGACAAAGCCTCCATCTCCTGGCAGCAGAGCCGCACAGCAGCCGGGTTCTGTCTGCAGAGTTGTCCCAGAACACAGGCAAAAAGCTCACCGGGGAAGCAGAGCAAAGCCTTGGCATGCATGGTGTTTCCTGCAGGGCTCAGTCCCTGCGGCCGCAGTGGGGCATGTTGTTCATCTGCTGGCATCTCGGGGCTTGGTCTACCTGCCGAGGCAGCGAGGCGGTTTCTCTCTGGGTTTTCTGGCTCTGAGACCTAGATATTTTTGTCCTGGTCCTGAAGAAGGTTCTCACAAGGTTATTTTAACACTTCCCTGTGTGACGAAGCACCAGCACTGTCCAACATGTTTTCCAAGGCTGACTGGAAGTGAGGTGCTGCTGTGCGGCCGGTTCCAGGACTGGGAAAGCCTTGGGGTTTTCTTTCTCAGTCTCTGATAGCAGGCTCAGTGTGTTCACACTGTCCTGAGGGTACCTCAGAACTGCATCTTTCTGGAGTCCCCTAGCAGAAACTTGAAAGGCCATCTTCAAAGTATTTTTCACAAGTAGTAAAGAGGTCAAGGCAGTTCTCAGCACGGCAGCTGCTGTTTGAGGATCAGAGACTTTTCCAGGTCGAGGTTTGCCCCTTCCAACACTTTTCCCCCTTTGGGCTCCTCGTGAGTGCCAAGTACCTCATATGGGGGGAGGCTTGCATACAGACACGTTTATTTATGTAAATGGTTCTAAAAGAATGACAAGGGAATTGCAAATGGATCTGTGCAAAGATGGGAAATGGCAACGAAGGAGAAAGCACTTTAGCAGCGCAGGAGGGATGTGGACTTGCTCGAGCGGGTCCAGAGGAGGGTCAGAAAGATGCTCCAGAGAAGACCTTAGAGCAGCTCCCAGTGCCTAAAGGGGGCCTGCAAGAAATCTGGGGAGGCACTTTCTACAAGGGCCTGTAGGGATGGGACAAGGGGAAATGGCTTTAAACTGGCAGAGGGCAGATTGAGATTAGACGTTAGGAAGAAGCTCTTCCCTGTGAGTGTGCTGAGGCGCTGGCACAGGGTGCCCAGAGAAGCTGTGGCTGCCCCATCCCTGGCAGTGTTCAAGGCCAGGTTGGACACAGGGGCTTGGAGCAACCTGCTGTAGTGGAAGGTGTCCCTGCCCATGGCAGGGGGTTAGAACTGGATGAGCTTTAAGGTCTCTTCCAACCCAAACCAGTCTGTGATCCTGTGATAAGATTGATAAGAGACAGGGGAGCACTGAGCTCTGCCAGCATCTCTGCAGGGTCTGCCAAGTTGTTATGCCCCAGCTTACACTGACAGCCCCTTAACTGTGGCATTCGGAGGGGCACTGTCCCAT
Source organism: Amazona ochrocephala (assembly GCA_039720435.1). Taxonomy (NCBI): domain Eukaryota; kingdom Metazoa; phylum Chordata; class Aves; order Psittaciformes; family Psittacidae; genus Amazona; species Amazona ochrocephala. The sequence continues at coordinate 16,436,902 of CM077884.1, read as the reverse complement.
GGCTGACAGTCTGGGTGAACTGTGGCTTGCTGCAGGGGCTGCTGCCCTGCTCTCTGTGTTCTGCACCTGCACTGGCTCTGTGCTTATGGGACCAGGGTGGTTTAATTAAAGGCACCAAAGCCACTTCCAGAGTCAGCTCTGCAAAGTATTGGCTGCACGTGCAGTGCCTGCAAGCCACCGGCATGGCATGTGTTGGGCCACTTCACCGGCTGCCTGCAGCTCCTGAAGTGCTTTCAGAGAGCAATCACTTCCAGTGTCGGGTGCTCTCAATTGCCCGTGTTTCTGGAATTGTTCAAGTCTTCCTCCAACACCATTCTCCTTTCCAGCTGAGAATTTTTCCATGTCCATGTCTCCCCAGGAAGCCAGAGATGCAGCTTGTGGTGGGACACCTGCATGTGCCAGGCAGTGACAACAAACCCTTCCTGCAGAATGGGCATGGTGGTGGCACTGGTTGCAGAGGCTTCAGGGACACATGTGTGTTGGGGTCACAGTTACAGGGTGGACCGCTGGGGCTGTCCTTGTTGCCACCAGATGTGGCTGGAAGGCGGGTGGAGCTCTGCGTTTGAACCAAGGGTTCAAACACAGTCCAAACACAACCAAGGAGCCCCAGGGAATGGGAAGTTTGCCCACATGCCCCCCTGACCAGCCTGTGTGCCTGACTGAGATCTGTCTCCCCTAGGTATCTCTCAGCCACGAGTGCACTCGTGCCATCATGAAGCTGACGTACTGCCCGCACTGCAGGGGCATGTCCAACGTGAAGCCATGCAACAACTACTGCCTGAACGTCGTGAAGGGCTGCCTGGCCAACCAAGCAGACCTGAACACCGAGTGGAAGTACCTGATGGGTAAGATGGGCTTTCTCTGCTGCAGCACAGCTTCCTCTCATAGCACCTTCTGAACTCTCTGAGGTAGTGTTTGGTGGGTTGAGAAGGGACTGTTGGAGGCTCTTTCACACTGTGGTTTCTCTGTGATCTGATGCCTAGAAGCTATTGCATGACATTTTGTTGGGCTTTAATAGTTAGAAAGAACACTGCTGGCATGGATAACAAGGGTTTGAAGAGTTTTCATCTTGCCTGTGCGTATTTGGGATTGTCCGTACTTTGCATTCAAGTAATTCTTCCTTTCCTCCCAAGTGTTGAATCTAGGGACAGATCCGGCCACTGTCAGAGCTGCCTCCTCATCCATAGCAGAGCATTTTCTGCCTCCTTGGGAGGCAGTCTAGAGATGTGAAGCCATAAACTGCTTCCATGGGTAGAGAGCAAGGGGATCAGAATGACATACTTTTAAATGGGAAGTGGCGTCTTAAACACATGGGGAGGAGGAAGATACAGGCGTCACCATGAATGGGAAAACTAGACTGGTATTTTAAATAAGACTTCATTTTAGTTTTGTTGTGTCATTCAGCTAAGATGATGGATGTTTTAAAGGGGGTTGTACGTGTATAGAGGTGACATTTTCATTGAGTTTAAAGCAGAAAAATCACTGTGATGGTGTGGTCTGATCTCCCGTGCAGCACTGGCTGGAGAGCTTCAACCCGGCCTTTCTGCATTGCTTGATCAGGCCCAGGCATCTCTTTTAAGAAGAGCTTGGGTGATTTTCCAGAGCCTGTGGCTCCTGGTTAAAATGTGAACTATGGCTGAGAGTAGCTTGTGGAGCTGACAGACCTGATTTGAGGCTGGTGAGGGTCTGTGTTCAGAAAACGGTGTGTTTGTGTTACAGCACGCCTCTGAAGTCCATCCGGGGAGGTTGTTTGCAATGGTAAACACTCCCTCCCCCTTGTGGCCACAGAGCATCATGCAGCAAGCTCCTCTTTTTCTCCCAGGCTGTGGGAGCCTGGACTGATGGACAGCAGGCGCCAGAGGAGATGAGCTTTGGGCTTAGCTTTTTCCCTTGCCTTGGCACTGGCTGCCTGGCCAGCAAGGCTGCCAGCTCACTGGCCAGCTGCAGCCCAGCAGGCTGGCTCAGGCTTGGTGTGTGGCAATGCTAACAATAAAAGCCCTGCTGAGGTTCAAGGAGTGTCATCTGCCCCTCAAGGGGTACTGCAAAGTAAATATGGAACCCAGAGGCCAGTGTACTTGCTCAGGGAGGTGCATTGGTGGCAGCTGCCCACCTCACTCTAATGAGGCTGGGGGCTAACGAACCGAGTGGCATCTTACTGCAGCTAATTGGGAGTGCTACCCATGCTACAAAAGAGGGGGAGGAATATTCCCTTCCCCAAGGGCTTACACCAGGACTTTGATGGGGTTTTGGCCTTTCTGACCAGGGCAAGCCAACTGTTACCTGTCACTGCTCCCCTGGCAGGATGACTGCCCATCTCCTGGAAGGTCAACGTACAGCTCTCCCTAATTGACAGGGAGGCAATTCCGGGTGCATTTTGCACTTACTCTGGCTTCCTCTTCCTCAAGGGACCCTGTCAAGGGGTGACAGCAAGGAGGAAATTGGATCTTCTTTCAAATTGCGGATGTACATTTGAGTGTCAAAGGTCACAATTTGATCAAGGACTGGAGCAAAATGTAGAGTCAAAGGTAGCAGTTCTCTGGCATTGTCCATTCTTCACCCTTGTCCAGGCCCTTCTGTGTAGCAGGAGTTACACAGTGCTGCTCTTTCAATTTGACAAATTAGGGCAGGTCAAAGTAACAGAGATTTTTTTAGTAAGTGCTGGTTCAAACATAATGTGTCACTAATTTGGGGGTGCAGCCTTTGATTTAAATGTCTGTATCAAAATTAGTGCCTCTGCAAGCTCAGATTGTCAGGAAAATACAGTCTCAGAGATGACACTGCAACTCCTGAGTGGCAGCAAAGTTAAACTGAGAGCTCTTTCATGCTGCAGGAGATGTTATTTCTATGTTACCCCCTTGTATGACATGCTTAGCTTTAGAAATCAGTGCTGCCAAAGGACTGTGTTGCAGGAAAAGAGAGCGCATTAACTCGGAAACTGTGTCCCTTGTTTCTGTTCTTGCTCAAGCTAAACAGCTTTTTTCTTCTCTTGTTTTTTAAGTGTGGAAAGTAAATACATAATGTTTGCAAGCTGTGACTTTTCATGTTGTTAAATCCTATATTATAGACCTGAGCAAAAGTGTTTTGCAATCTGCACTCCAGACTGGCAGAGGCTTGAGCCCTCCCAGTTGTTTGTCTATTGCCCTTGTTCCCCACAGACCAGACCTGCTTTCAGACTGTGAGGCCTGTGGCCCTGATCTGGAATCTGTTGTGGGTTTGTCCCTTATCTAGTCCTTACCGGGTTTAATCATTCTCTGGGAGCTGTCAGGGTCTGACCATCAGTCATGTAACAGCAGAGAACAGACTTGCAAGGGTTGAGCATGCTGTTAAATTGACAACAGTGGGCTCAGGATCAGGCCTTCATTATTAGCACACTACATCCACTGTGGACCTAGTGTTGCTGCACAAACCACATCTGCAGCTCAGGTAAGTCATTTGGGGTCTTTCTGCTGAGTCCTGCTGGCTTGCCCTGGCAAAGGACTGAGCACTTTCCTAACAGGTTTGAAACAGGGTGGTCCATGGTTGTGCCAAAGCAGGCTGGACTCCTGCTCAAAGGAAATCTGCTATGTGGCTCAAAGATAAGCATCAGTCTTTTAAAGCCATATCACATGTGACACACACCCGGTGTGGGTTGAAGGACTCGTTTTACTGTTACGCTGTTGAACTGCCAGGGGTAATTCACCCGGTGGTTTCATTGCTCATGAATAATGTCAGCAGTACCAGCTCATGCTGAATAAGCTTTTCTGCAACATCACACCATCTGCTCTGCCAGCCTTCTGCCAGGCTGATGGGTGAGGTATTGGGATTTAGGACAGAATAAATCACTCCTAATGAATAACTCCATTTACAAATGGAACAGATCTCCAACCTAGACCCTGGATTTGACCCTCTTCGTGCAGAGAAGAACCAACATGAAGCCATCACACTTGTTTTCTTCCGTGTGGCAAGGCCATAGGAACATGAAGCGTTTTCTTTTCCAGATAAGCATGGGCCACCCCAGCTCTCTGACACATCCCTTGTCCTGCCAGGAGGTTTCTGATGTGCCCTGGGGTGGTGCAGACGACACTGGAGCCATCTGAGGTCACACATAACTGAATGCCAAGTCCCTAAAAGCCAGTGAAGCGTATGCATGGCCTGGCCTCAGGGCTACTAAAGCACAACTTTAGGAAACTGAGGCAGCAGCAGCACAGCAGTGACTTTCGGAATTGCAGTTTTTGGCTGGCAAAGTCGCACGTGGTTAAGATGGCATTGTAGATGTTCAAATCCAGTTTTGGGTTTGAGATGCTTTTTAAATCTCACTGGACACTAAGGATGCCAGTTTTCCTCTGCATTCCCCAGTGCCCCGAGCCCTGCAGGTGTATTGGCTGTCCTGCTTCAGATCCATCTGGAGTGCTGAGAATTACTTCTGGAGGTAGCCAGAGGTTGGGAATTCTTTGTAAGCCAAGCATGGTCCCAAAGCAGCCATCTAGGCTAGCATCTAATATTCCAGGCCAGCAAATCAGAGCTTTCCAAGACAAGAGGAGCTGGAAGGAAGTGGCACCCCTCAGTCACCCCCGTCCTGTTTACTAGTTTAGTTGCGGGCATTTTGGCCTGCTTCTCCATCTTTATAGCCTGGTATTTCTCTGGCTGGTCACATGTTGTCCTTCCACAGATAATGGTGAGAATTGCTCCTTTTCTCATTCCTTCACTGCCACAGAAGTCATTGCCCTCATCCCGTACCTTTGGCACTTTATTGACCCCAATTCCCCCACTTTCTGCTGGCTACAGTGCTTTGTTGAAGACATGTAATGAGTTAGGAGAGTTAGGGCCAAGTATTGCAATGCATTACTTAATGTTTCTGCACCAGTTTTCCTGTCTGAAGCACCCCAGGAAATGCTGGTCACATTGAGTGAATACAGGTTCCATTTACCATTTGCAGCAGGGGACCTCTGTTTCCCTGCCACTGAGGGTGGCTTTACTTACATGCTGAGAAAAAAGACACTTGGGTAGCAGTGAAAATGGAGAAATGTCTCCCAGCAAGCCTGCCAAGGGGCCAACAGCTTATCCCAGCAGCATGAGCATGATCTTGAACTCGGTTTCTGCAGGGCCTGATGAGAGATGTCTGTCTTGTTTCACTAGATTCCCTGGTCGTAGTGGCTGATCGGATCGACGGACCATACAACGTGGACACTGTAATAGGGACCATTCACATGAGGATCTCTGAAGCTATTTCTAACTTGCAGGAAAACAAAGATTCAATCACAGCCAAGGTAAGAGCATGTGCCTGGGTCTGGGTGAGGATGCACCACGTGTAACTGCCAGGAGCGCACTTTTTTGTGCTCACTTTTCAGCTGAACTAAAGAAGATGAAGGATGAAAGAGGTCAAATGCCCACTCTTTTAATGATAGGAAACCACCCATCTTACACAGGCACAAACTTCCTCAGTATTTCCAAATATTATTCCCTCCTACAACCAGCCAGCCACCTTTAGATACAGACACACAAGGTGGGACTGTGTATGCAGTGGCTGTAAGAGGCATGGTGTCATTTGCTGTCAGGTGCCTCTGTGTTTGAAGAGTCTTGGAGTATTTTGGCTGAGCTGAAGCATTTACAGACAGTGCGCAGACCCTAGAGACAGAAGGCATCTGCCTTAACCTGCCTTGAGGTGATGTGCTGTGGTGGAAACACTGGGCTATCAGGTTGTGTCTGTGGGACAGAGCTGCAATATGGCAGTCCATCTGGAGAGTATAAAACAGGCTCTCCTGATGCTCAACTGTCTTCCAAGAAACACATCATGAAGCTCTGTTCTATTGGCCTTCTATTTTTAGTACATTTATCCACTTAACCACAATTGTCTCTGTAGCTGCAGGTAAGAGAAGCTTTGGGAACAAAACCACCCTTCAGGGCTTCTTGTTTTTGCCCAGACATTCCCCAAGTCCTGCAGCTATCCCACAGCTGGGGCGGAGGTGCAGATGAAAGGAGTGGGGCAGGTTCTAACTGCATCTTGGAGAAGGGAAGGGCCAGAAGTATTGCTTAGCCAAGCAGGAATTCACTGGCGCATGTCAACTCGCCATCAGCAGCATGCATCCAAGTACTGATTAAGGTCTTTCTTCTGACATGAAAGGCCATGTTCTTTCTTCCCTTGTTAGGTGAGGCTGAGGTTGTCCACATGAAAGCAAGCCCATGATGTGGGAAAAGATGTCATCATCCGCAAAGAAAGGTGTTTCCAAGGGTCATATACTAAATCTGGTAAAACAAAAGAGTAAATAGTCTAATTGGTGTTCAAGTGGAGCAACCTGACATGTTTGATAAGCTTCGCAGTGTGATCTGGTGACCAAATTGGCTTGGTGCTGAGCTGCCGTAAGTGTTGGGTCCATCTGGTCAGCAGAGAGCACCCCAGGAGAGGGCTTTCTGGGCTGAATGTCCCTCAGACACACCGGTGAGACTGGCAGAAGGTCTAGATTAGGACTTTGCCGATGGCTGTCAGAAGCTACTAGTAAAAGCGTTCAGCAGCTGGCACAAGCTGCTTTTGAGGTCTTGATCTCTCTGCTTTAAGGAAACACCTTGCACAGTCGAATTTATCAATAGCTTCTGGCAGCACCCTGGTAACTGCAAGAAGCTTCAGCCATCTTTTCAAATCAGATGGCTTTCTTTATGAAGGTTAGTGTTTCCCGAATCAAAGTGACAATGCAAAGGCCCTCCTGCCCTTTGACGCTTGATTCAGTCTGATTGTCTGAGGACTCCTTCCACCAGCCTCAGTGAGGCTCAGCTGCCTGAGCACTGGCTACCTGGTAGCAGGAGATATGTTGTCTGGACTGGTCATGCAGAGACTGGGAGAAACAAGCACCCTTCTTCTCTTCCTAGAGGCAAAGCATGAGGATTTGTACCTTCAAAGTGCTTCTGCTCTCCTTTGGCTACAAAACGCACCTGGGCAGGTAGTTAGAATGACAGGAGGTACCCAGATTTAGGAGGCAGATCAGTTTGGCTTCCTCCTTTGTCCTTGAAACATCCAACCTGACAGATTGGGACACTTCTACTGTCTTGCACTCCCCTGTTGGAAGGAGCACTTGTTTGCTGAGTGTGGGTGCCGATTGCCACCTCAGTTGTCCAAATCAGTGAAGCTCATGTGCCCTGCAGTCTTGAAGCCCACGCCACTGGTGTAATGAGTGTGAGCAACTCCCATCTTGTTCTTCCCAGAAGTTTATTTTTCCATCATAACTGAATAGAAGCAGATAAAATGGCAAGAAATAAATTAGCATCAACATTTCTGATTCGTCCAACAGCCTGTGCTAATTTTGTGTTAGTACGGAATGTTTTGCTTGATAGCAGCAACCAAAACCAGTCACAGTGTGCTGAAAACACACCCTGGCACAAGAGTAACCTGACCAGAAACTAAGCCAGAATCTCAGAGATCTTGCAGTTAGGAAAGATAAACATACTTAAGAAGGAAAAAACCATAACTGTGGCATGCTAATTAACTAAAGAAATGGTGTCAAAGCATGGAGCAGAAAGTTTGGGTTGTTTTTCAGGTTTTCCAGGGCTGTGGAAATCCCAAAATCAGCACGAAAGGCTCCAGCAGTGAGGACAAGAAAAGGTGGGGGAAAGTCGCATTGGAAGCAAAGTCCTCTGCACAAGCACTGGAGATGCTGGTGAGTTTGCCTCAGAAGCAGGTGTGCTGGTGCACTGGGAGCATGGGGAGCACTGGGTCCTGTGGGTCAGGTCAGATCACCCCTCAGGCTGCTGTGTCATCTTTGCTGGTGAGTCTGAAGGAGGTCAGATCAGTGAGTGCTGGTGTGACTGCAGCAGGTCTGATCTTGCCACTCAGCACAGGGTCGAGGTTTAGGTTGCTGATAACCAGTTCCTCAGGGATTTGGTGCCAAACTTAGCCGAAAAGACACCTTGCTATTGGTGTTACCGAGCCAGGTTATATATACTGGGGCCGGAGGTCCTCCTCTCTGGAGATTTGGATTCTGTGGACAATGAACTATGGGATCTGCCACAGTTCCACATTTCAAACACTCCTCACTCGCAGGCACCTGCCTGTCCCACCCTGGCAGAGCCCTGCTGGCTCCCACCAAGACTGCTTCTCATCATTGCCCTCATGGACCCACAAGATGATCTTCTGGCTAATCTTATGGTAGTCCTTAACATGTAACCCTATTAACAGTCCTTAGCATGTAACCCTTCAGCCTTCGGTGCTTGGGTTAAGGGGAAAGTTGGCAACACATCCCTGTTTGCATAGAAACAGACTTTGTGATAGTACAACAACAAAAACCAGTAAATAGGCAGAATGCTGTTCTGGGGCACCCCGGAGCTCTCCTGACCCTGAGCATCCTCTTTGTTTACAGGTTTTAGATGCCAAAGGGAATCTGACAGCTCTCAAGACTTACTGGATCACCCTGCCTGGCAGCCTGTGCAGCAAAAAAATAATGGCCAGCTCAGTGGCGGATGACAAGTGTTGGAATGGGATGACCAAGGGCAGGTATGGAGAGGATCAAGGTGCCAGGATAGTAATGTCCTGGGGTAAGAGAAGGAGGGTTTGATAAAAGGCACTTACACCTCATCTCAGCCAGCCCCACTTGTTCAGACTGAGCTGAAGGGTCTGTCCCTGTGGACAGGACAGAAATGCTGCACTTCCTGAAAAACTGGTACCTGGGAATGTCAAGCCTGTTGTCATTTTGCTGTGTGTTGGGGGGTTAAGCACTGAAATGCATTGGCCATGAAATAACTTGTGTAGTTCTGTACCAGTGAAGCAGTTCTGCAATTCCACGTGCACTCAGAAGGCAGAAGGGCTGGATTTACCTCACAAACTCCAGAGCTGTTGCTGAGAATTGGAGATGTGCCTTTCTATCCATACCTGCTCTGAAACGCTGCTTCCTCATGGGAGGAGGCGCCCGGGGTGACATCAAGCAGCTGCAGAAACACCTTTCCCCGTAGCTGATGGTTAAAGGATGGTGGTGAGGGGAGATACGGCAGACATGTGTGTATCTCTGCTCCATTGTGTGGACCTGCTGGGCTGGTCTCTGCCAGCCTGAAGCCGGCACCTTTGGTTCTTCCATATTTCATGTCCTTCCCTTGCCAGCAGTGCTGCACATCCACAGGAGCAGATGAGCTGGGGCACTGTGGAAGGGGGCAGCACAGCTCTGTTTGTTGATTGATTCCTAGTTAACAGAAGCTTTCCTGAGGGCCTGTTTGGTCATACCAGGCTGGGGGCACTCAGTCATCCCAAGGTGTCAGTCCCAACAGGCTTTAACTGGGGCTGAAGGTGTTCGTCATCCTCCCATACAGACAGAGCTTTTCCAGAAAAGAGTGTTACCATGGCTTCACAGGTACCAGCCTGAGAGCAACCCCTCAGCCCTGCACACACCCTCTCCCATAGGAACCTGCCCCATGCCGGGACACTGATGCTGCAAGGCCACCAGCCAGCTTCTGCAAGCTGAGGTGGCCTCAGAGCCAGTCCTAGGCTCTGATGGGGTCTGGCCATGTCAGCATGGCTTGGCCATCCATAGAGCAGGCAGCAAACACCAGCATATGGAGGCTGTTCAACAAGCCAATGCCACTGACTGCAGCCTCTCTGGGGGTCACTCTGAGATTATCACTGGTGTCTGTAATGGGAAGAGGTGACCTTAGCTGGGAAGAAGCATTTCAGCTGTCTCCTTCTTTCACAGTTACCTGCCTGAAGTGATGGGGGACGGCTTAGCTAATCAGATTAACAACCCGGAGGTAGAGGTGGACATCACCAAGCCAGATATGACCATTCGCCAGCAAATCATGCAGCTAAAGATCATGACAAACCGACTGGGCAACGCTAACATTGGGAATGATGTGGATTTCCAAGACGCAAGTGAGTTCAGCAGAACCAGAGAGGTCCATGGCAGGCTGAGGGGCTGAGCAGTCAGTCTTGGGGGGTTGTGGCAGCCTGGCTTATGACTCAGGGCTGCAGAGGCTCTGAGTGCAGACAACTTGCCATGGGGTGGCTGGAGGCTGTGCTGCTGAAACCTGGGGTTCTCTCTCCAGTCCCAGCCCAGCCCTGCTTGATGGGGCCATGATCCTGTCTGCTCTGGAGGTTTGTGGTGGTTAAAGTCAGTTGGAGATCAGGTATGGGCTTGCTTCTCATGGTGGGGATGCAGGAGGAAGGAGGTGGCAAGGGCAGGGCTGGTGGCCAGCACTCCCTGGGGCTGCAGCAAGGGGCGGGAAGGGACATTGCCCCCCACAAGGAAAGCAGTTGGGGCTCACACTATGCCTTCCTCATGCTCACCCATGTTTGTCTCTGCACAGGTGACGACATGAGCGGCTCTGGGAGTGGTGACAGTTGTCCCGACGATGTCTGTGGCAAAAGACTCTCTAAGAGCCCCAGCACCAGGCAGCCAGAAACGCACGCTATTCCTAAGCAGTCTGGACATGGCATCAATGGGGCCAGCAGCAGATCTTTGCCTTCTGCCTTCCTTCTCCTCCTTTCGGTGGCTTTCATTGCCGTGCAGCACTTGTGGCGGTAACTCACTAGCACAGCCAGGAAAGAGACTGCGGCCGAGGGCTTCACTTCGCCAAAACCAACCAACCAACAACCAAAGGACGTATTTAATTCACCTTGGCAAAAAAAAAAAAAAAAAAAAGAGAAAAAAAAGAAAAAAAAGTAAGAGGGAGGAGAAAAAGGTTTCAGTTTTTTGCTATTTCTGGCAGTGCTCGAGCTGTTTTCTTCTTTCTTGGTCTTCTCCCCAGTGCTGGGCCCTTCTTTCCGTACCTCATTGTTTTACTTTTGTTACTGCCACAACCTGGCTCTCAGGGCTGAAACAAGCCTTTGCAGAGAGGCCTCCGGGGCACCTCTTGTGGTGCTCTGCCTCCAGTGGAATATGCAATTCATGCAATTGTCCTGATCTTGTCACCAAGCCGCTGCCTGAGCGCCGCTTGGTGTAGAGCTGCCCAAGCCACAATGGTGCCGGGAGCAGCGCCACTTGGGAATGAATGCCGAGAGACTGAGCTCGTCAGCGCTGCTCAAGGGCTGCATTCAGGGGCTCTTCTGGGGTTTTCCCCTCTGTACTTCATAGGCAGACAGAGATGGCCCTTTGCTTCCAGCAGCGTACACAGGAGTGTGAGCAGGTTTGGTGGGTTGAGCTGAAACAGTTTGGCAGCAGACCCAGTAATACAGAACTCCCTTTTTACTTTAGGAAGGTCACAAGAGGGCTTTCTTGACTAGAGCTCGTAGCTGACAACAGTTTGAAATGTAGGTCTCCTACATCTAAGTGACTGGGAATGAGTGTTAGGGGTTGGGGTTTGGTGTATTTTTTCTTTGCATGCTAGTTGGAAAGCCATTTTTTTACCCAAGTAATAATGGTCCAATTTCTACCTGCAGTGCGGTACCGTCGTAGGTAACGGAGAGATGAAAATTAGCACGGTGGGATTCTCCACTTGACAGACAGTTGTGCTGCCACCTCAGCCATGGATGGGAATCCCTTTTATTTGTTGGTAGTAATTTAAAACATGGACTTATTACTAACCAGACCATTGCAACTAATTGTGAGAGCTGAGTGACACCCCACGCCCCCAGCCCAGGTCTCATTGCTACCAGCCCCAATCTGCCCTTTAGGGCAATTAGTAGCCCTTTAGTAGCAGTTAGCTTGGGGCAGTGTCCCTATGCAGGTTGAGGTAGCACCTACTGGGGGCAGGGAGGGAGATGTGAGGATGGGACACGTTTTGTTTGGGTCATTCTTTTTCTTTTGGTGTTTGTTGCATTGTAGGGTTTTGAATGAATTCCTGTTTTCCCCATCCTCCGATGCACCTTCCCTAGCAGCTGCAGGGATGGGGTGGGACAGTGGGTCACACACCCGCTGACAGCTCCGTTTTGGCTCAGGGAAGGGCCAGGCTCACCCTCTGCCACCCCATCCTGCCACACACTAGCCTTTGGGACATGCAGATGGCTGCCCTAACCCTGAAATGCTTGTTGGGGTGAGCTCAGTGGTGGGTTTTTTGGCTGGGCCTGGTCGGTGAACGTTATAAATATCCCCACGTAGCTGTAGGAGTGTCAGTGCTTATAGGGCTGTGTGCTTTGGGACTTCCAGAAGGCTTCTGTACCTGACAAGTACAGCAAGCACTGACTGGAGGTGTAGGTTTAGCTGATGTTATAGATACCACACAGTCGCTGTGACTGGTTTGGCCAAGGGGTTGGGCTTCATTCATAAGGGGTTGGGTTTGAGTTTCAGATGTGTTTGTACCACGGGTGAGAGGGAGACAGAGGCCTGTCTAGTACTTTACTGGTGTGCACAGCAAAGGTTTGGGCATTTCTCCTCTGTTCTACCAGAGATGTGTCTTTGGGCTGAGCAAATGTTGTGGGGTTGGGGTTTGGCTGTTTTCTAAGAAGATGGGGGGGGGGGAGGGGAGAACATAACCCCATTTTTAACATTAGCAGTTTCTAGAATGTGCAATTTAAGGGAAGACGAGAACATGAGCAAAGTTGACACCAAAAACCAGTGCAGGTAGGAGGTGTCATCCCTGTGGTGATGATCTGAAGTGGGGTTGATAGTGCTCTAACAAAGCAGAGATTTTAGGCCAGCTTTGGCTGGCTTCCCTAGGTCACAGTGACCAGTGCTGCTGACTTGGTGTCCTTTCTGCCTTGTGCTCGCCTCCATGTAAGACGGAGCCTGATCTGATCTGGTAGGGTTTCAGAAATGAAAGCCAGGCTAATGATGTTGGCTAAAGGCCAGACAACACCACTAGACCCATCAGAACCCAGGAGTGGATAGATACAAGTCACAGATTTATGCAGATTTATTTACTTCTAGAAATATGGCGCGTTCCACATTAATTTTACTGCCCTAAAGAGTTCCTGTCTTTTTGTTTTCTTTTGTTTTCTAACCAGAATTGCCAATATAAATTCAGCCTCCAGTTAGAGAAATTCCCACAACCGGTCCTGCAGAACCTTTACATCCAAAGGTTTAACACGTGGATGCTGAGGTCAGTGTTCTGCAGAATGGGAGATTGAAAGGAAAGTCTTTGTCATTCGCAGTTCCAGGCAGTTAGCATTTGCTGTCAGCCTCTTCCTTCAAAAGCTTATTACAAGCCCCGAGGGAACACACCTTAAATGCGAAGCCAAGAGTTTACCTATTGTCCAGTTAATATTTTAACAATTTAATAGGCCAAATTATCAGTCCTGTTACAGTGATAAAAACCTGATAGTCCAAATTAATTGATTAATAAGGCAAAGCCTCAAGGGTGCCATAAAAACTGTTATGCAGGAGACACCCTGATGCCTGGGGTCAAGCTTCAGTATCCCTCCAGGTCCTGAGGGCAACTGCTTCAGTCTCCTGGAGCTGAGCTGGGGTTGGAGCAGCATCAGCAACCTGAGGTCTGTGCTGGCAGTGCCAGGGCTCTTCCCCCTCTTTGCCAGCAGGCACATGTTGATGTTGATGCTTCCCCTTTCCTTGGCCCTGGGTCCATTTGGGTTTATTCAGTACCTTTCCACTTGCTCTGCCTGTGCCGCTGCACTGTTTAGGTTCCTGGTTATCCAGTTATACCATTCTCTTCGTTGCCCTGGAGTGGTTTCCCTAGCCTGCTGTGATGCAGTGGCCTCAGGGCTGTGCTTGGCCATGCCACTGAAATAGCTGAGTCTCCCCACATATTGACTTGGTATTGCTCTGAACTAAAGCAGACCTAAAGCAAACCATAGTTAACCTGACGGCTAGGCAACCGCTAGCACAGCTCAACAAGCTGAAGTCAAGCCCCGAGCCTGTGCTCAGGCTGGGGCCTTTCAGTGCTTCTACAGGACATTTCCAGGGCCACTGCCTGCTGGAAAACGTAGTGACAAAGCTCCCCAGCCCTGTGGCAGTGCTGGCTGAGGGCTACAGCCATGGCAGGGGCTGGTGGGTGCCATGGGCTGGTTACGTGACTGAGGAGCTCTGGGGAACAGGGGTGGATGGGAGGGAACGTTTGCTTTGGTATTATCAAGGTAGTGATTCGTGATGTCCTGGTTTGAAAAGGCCTCGTACTTCACAGGGATGAGGAGGGGGTGGTGGTCTAGGGATGAATATGAACAAGGACCCCGTCCCTGGAAAGGGGAGAACCAGAAAAAGCAGATTTCCAAGTGTCTCTGTCTTTCAGCCTGCTCTTTTGTGCCATAATGTGTATGTTTTAACTAAGGGCGAGGGTCTCAAAAGGCTTTGAGAGCACAGCTACTTATCATTTACAGACGACAAGCTGCCTGTTGTTTTCCGGTGGGCTTGGTAGAGGCTAAGGTATAGCAAAATATCTAAAGTCCACCTTTGCTTTAAACAAATGCATTTCTGTCTGCAGGAGTAAGAATTATTTCACTTATTGGCATAGCTGGACAGTTATCTATTTCTTTCTGTTACCAAGGTACTTGTAACTCTCTTGCACTGTTTATCTAAAGTTGGAATATGTTCTTTGAATCCTAGTATAAATAAAGAGGCTGGAGACTTACATCTGTATTTACAGGGCAGTTTTACTTCTCCTACGTGTAAGCTGAATTTGGCGTTTTCTTTCTCCGTTAAGAAGGCCAGTAGTCAGTCCCAAGGAATGAAATCGTGCTTTCAGCCTCAGGGTTTGTAATGGGCTGATATCAGCCCTCAACACAGGAAGGAATCTAGGGTCATATGGATGTTATGTGTGCAGAAACAAGGTGAACCTGACTTGAGTCACTGAAGTTCTATGCTAAATGTTCTCTTCCTCACAGAGAGGCACAAAAAGTCATGGCATGATATTATGAGGAATCAGAAACATCCTTGGTAGTTGTTGTTGCAAAGTATTGTGCTGATTGTTTACCATGGCCTTGTACTAGTGCAGGTGTTGGCAGGGTCTTAACCTGCAAGCAAAGCAGACGGCTGGATCATCACAGTGATGGGGATGTTTGATCTTGAGCTGTGCTTGAGCCTGCAAGTTCTCAAGTGAGCTGCAAGCAGGTAATCAGTGAACATCCATAGCCTCACAGTGCCTCCTGAGCTGGCAGAGCTTTTCTTCAGGCTGGTGCTGTGCCAAGGAAGCGGTGGGGCAGAGGACCGAGCCCATGGGCAGTGGTACCACACTGCAGGAGTGGACACCCTGCTCCTTTAAGGAGGCATCTCAGAGCTGGCATCTCTCTGGCAGGCTGTTGGCGCAAGTGATGGCAGGTGAGCAGCACATCAGTTTCCCCACCCTCCATGTCGGAATGGAAGCTCATCCTCTTCTCTCCCAGCTGATTCCTT
This sequence comes from Amazona ochrocephala, assembly GCA_039720435.1. NCBI lineage: Eukaryota > Metazoa > Chordata > Aves > Psittaciformes > Psittacidae > Amazona > Amazona ochrocephala. The sequence goes on along the minus strand of CM077884.1, from coordinate 16,421,735 downwards.
ACTGGCTGGCACTGTTTCGCACCAGCCCTATTAGTGCATGCCCTGGTGCCGTGATAGCCCAGGTTCATCTTCGTGTCAGCCGCAAGTATCAGTCACAAGCTCCTTTTTTGCGTCATGGCAAGACAGAAAACTGCTCAAGAGGCTCAGCCACGTGCTCAACCAGCCAGGAAGTGGCTGGTACCAGCACCAGTCCTGCAGCACCTGCCCAGTACTGGTTGATGTGGCCCTGCCCCGGCCAAGCCCTTGCCCCATCCCCACCCACCCTGCACAGCTCCAGTGCGTGGCAGCACCCTCATGCCCTGGCACCACACCAGTAGTTTAGCTTAAGTCCAGCCAGATAGCGCTACTGTATCTAGCCAGCCTGGTAAATCATTTTCTGGGCACTCAAAATACGCTTTTGTTGTAGGTGAGGGGCCACTACATGATCCGGAGCTGAGCTGGAAGTGATCTGAACCATACTGCATCATTGCACCAATTCTGACCCCAGCAGCAGCCTTCCTGTGAGGAAGAGGCCAGGTTGGATGGGGCTTTGTGTAACACGGGCTAGAGGGGTAACCCCTGTACATGCCCATGACAGGGGGTTGGAATTAGATGAGCTTCAAGGTCTCTTCCAACCCAAACCATTCTGTGACTCTATGAAGACAGGAGTTTTAAGTTCTTGTAAGAAGCTGCCGTAGGGCTAGGAACTGTTCAAATCCAATTGTCTCAGTGTTTTTAGCTTTTTAAATGCAGCTCTCAGTATCCAGCAGGCACTAGGACCTGCCTGAAGCCTTTATTCCCAAGCCTGTGCGGTGGGGATAAATATAGCAGAGCCCAGCATTCCTCAGGGCCTTGCAGCCATACATGTTGCGGGGGGTGGGGGGGAACCTGCATCCTGATCCCTGCCGGTGCAGGGCTCTAACGCCGTGCATCGGCGGGGCCATCGGGGAGCTGGTGCGGCTGTGGCCTCAGCTGCCGATGCTGCAGCTCAGCCAGGTCACCACCTCGCTGCTCATCAGCAACGCGCGGGCAGCCTGCAACGAGGACCTGCTCACGCGAGAGGGAGTCACCTTCTGCGTTAATGTCACCAGGCAGCAGCCCTTCCCCGCCCTCCCGCAGGTCCGGGGCATGCGTGTGCCTGTGTTCGATGACCCGGCTGAAGACCTGTACCAGTACTTTGAGCAGTGCAGTGATGCTATAGAAGAGGCTGTGAGGAGTGGGGGGAAGTGCCTGGTTTACTGCAAGAATGGCCGTAGCCGATCCGCTGCTATCTGCACTGCTTATCTGATGAGACATGGAAAGCTCCCGCTCAAGGATGCGTTCAAGGTATTGTACTGATAACCAGGTTTGCACGTAGCCATCCTTAGTGTAAGAACTGTCGTGCTTACTGTAAGTAATGATAATGTCTCATGGAATTACTTTGGTGCTCTCACCTGTTTATTGGGAGTTACACAGATATTCAACATTTGAATAAAAATGACGCTCTAGTTTTTTTCACCCCCAGTTGGGACAAATATACTTTCAATGTGAGGCTTCTGGGACAAATACAATTACAAATGCAAACAGACTTTAAGCAAATATGGAAAGTTGGTTGTTCTGTGAACTTTTTTTCCCCATCATTTCTTTCGTCGCGGTAAGCGAAGTTAAAAGAGATGTAAAGAAAATGAGGGAACTGGATGCAAGTGTGCAGTTGTTCCGCAGGATTTGCTCTTACGTGACAGCTAACACAACAAAGAAGCATCATCTGTTAGGCATCATTAATAGCTAGGGACAAGGTAGTGACGAGTGATAGCATCTCAACTTCAGTAGGAAGCCTGTCCTATATGACACAATATGACTTGTGATCTACCTATTAGTCCTCACCCATTTGGTAGGTACATCACTAGAGTCTCTCACGTAGATAACTGCTTTGGTGCTAGACAGAGGCGTGCAGATACATGACCGAGTTTCACACTATATTGAGTGTCCTGACACATGAGCAGTGTCACCACACTGGAAGGACATTCACAGGGACCCCATGCCAGGAGATCTAAGTCAGCTCACCAAAATATGTTTATTATTCCACAGCCAAATCAAAAGCCTTAGAGGAAAAAATCCATTTACGTGCTACCTGCCCTTGCTTCTACAATGTCTCTCCTCTTTCCTAGACTGTGAAGACTGCCAGACCAGCAGCAGAACCTAATGCAGGATTTTGGTCTCAGCTGCAGAGATATGAAGAAGATTTGCAGATAGCAAAGCAGTCTGACCACGTGAGCAAAGGGCTTAAAAATAGCGGTGTGTGAAATGTTCTGAAGAGAATTAAGTAGCTTGCAGTAGATATAAAACAAGCAGGAAGAAAAACACTTCATATATCACCTGTACATAAAACACCTTCCTCCCCAAATTGAGCTGATGGTTCATTAAATTCATTCAGAGCATTACTGTTGAAGGTGCATGTAGAATAAGCAGGGAGAAACAGCAGAAACAGAAAATGGTTGGAAGGCCTGTAAACAAACCAGAGAGTGGCACGGTATCTTCAGCATTTATTTTCACCTGAATGACACTGAATACAATAACATATTGAACAAATGAGTTAATTGTCACTGAATGGGGATTTTACTCTTGGTTTTTAACTGTACTTCCCAGTGACTTCTCAATATACACTGTACAGAGGACGATATGCAGATGATGGTGAGGAGTTCAGCTCCTACCATGCCAGCTAAATGGCTTTTCAGCTTTTGAATTTATTCTCCGGAATATGAAAGGATTTATTTTAAAAACAACAGTTGATAGTGGGGGGAAGAAGATGACACTGTCAATCTGAAAGTAATCCTAACTTCCTTATTAAGCCTAAAAGGCTTGTCAGTACCCAATTCATGCCTCAATGTGTCAGTTTACAAGTCAGCTGTATCTGCATGCAGTCAACATGGCTAAATCATTTCTGCTGAAGACTGCTTGCAGATTGCCCTGTGAAATTATCTATTAGGATACAAGAAGGCCACACAAAACTTCCAAATCAGACTGCAATTGTGTTTAGGATAAGTCAGTAAAGCAGAGAGAAACACCAAGGCATTTTGATGAATTGTATTAATACATCTGTAATTTAAAAGGGACAAGCTATGAAACCTGTGAACCTGCAGTGTCAAATTCCATTGCACATTGCTCAAAGCGTCAATACAAAGTAAAGTGAGCTCATTGTCATCTGCCTGAGTGCTTACACAAGGCAAATACACGCTCCCAGCAGTGGAGTGGTTTAAAGTAGAAATTCTAATGGTGGAGAATAAAGGTACAGGGGAATTACTGTGAGCAGAAAATGCAGATGCAGTAGAAATTCTCAAAATCAAAATAGGATTATTTTTAAAGCTGAAAACGTAGAAATAGAAATTTAAAAATGGGGCTATGATCTTCTTAGTTATCACAAAGCATTTTAGTACCAGGTGCTTTCTGCGCTCCTAGCTGTGTCTGGTTTGTTCCACATCATATCCGCATTATATCTGATATCTGCATCACAACCAACAAGAACTTTGTTGCACATCTACAGAATTGGGGGTGAGTGGTTATTAGGGAATTTTTTATACCTGTTTTAAATCTTGACCATCATGTGGTCAATATGAATTTCAGATGGTACTTCTAGCCCAGGTTTATAGATTATACCCAGGCAGGGTACCACTCATCGAAAAATCTGTTTCAGTCAGTCATCTGTGGAATAAAGTTTATTTCCTGTCAAAAGCTAAAGCTGCTGAACAGAAGTAGGAAGCTAAACATTAGCGCAAACCCAATCCGTTTCTAACTGTGAGGTGTATTAACTTGCAGCTAGCTACAGTGTATCAGTTTCGCATTTTTGAGTAGAAATAGTTGCTCTGGATTGTCAGGATATACAGAATACTGAGGTTAACCTTTACCAGGCTCCTCAGCATGCAGAAAGCCTTCATGCCGCAGGATTTCACATCACAGCATCTTCTATAGAAACCTATTTACAATTGAAAGCCATCTGGAAAACCATTCCTATTGACATTGAAAACCATACCTCCTCCTTCGTACTGCTCCAAATTAAGATGAAAGATTGCAACTTGGAACCGGAACCCTGGAAGTAGTTCGCTTCTTTATTTGAGGTCATAACCTATTAACGTTACAAGTGATGTAAAAGGTAAGCTTAGACGTACTCCTTGTTGCTTATGACTGTCTCAGAGTTTTTGGTGTACGTGTCCTGCCGAGGAGCCACCTGGCCTGATGAGTATGGGTATTTGTTGAAACTGGGAATTAAGAAGAAAGAGATACAAAATAATAGGTATTACACACACATCCACAGCTTCAGATACTTGGGAAGTTAGTCATTTAGGTCTGTGTCCATCCAACTGACAGCACATACTTCAGGAAGGGGCAGAAATTAGAGGCCTTTTTTTCTCATCAGTCTTGCACCTAAGGGGAAAGAGATGGGCTATTTGACAGGCAGCACAGCCATCTCTCTCATAACCAGAAACACACTCTGGATTCCTAACTCACGTGTGCTCTTACTCAAGGCATTTTAGTCAAGTCACTAAAGCAGAAGAGAACCTAGACCTTAATGTCTTTGTGCAAACTGCAGTTTTTAATACAGGAATCAAGATGATGAGAAAGGAAAACAGAAGTCTCTAGCCAACCCCTTCATCTGTCATTTTTCATGTTGAACTTCATTTATTCCACTCCTCAGTTTTACCTATTTTCAAGGTACTTCAGGATATTTGGTACTTTGTATGATGAGCGAGATCTAAAGTCCAGTGTGGCTGACGAAATATTACTGTAAAACTTAAATGGCTTCAGATTAGGCGATGGAGTATCAGAGGAACACTCTGACTTATCATCTGTTTTGACATAACTTCCTTATATTCCTAAGTAGCATGCTTCTTCCTTCCGTGTTACTATCCTTCCAAGCCTAGCCAGTACAGCCTCTGAGCCATTTGGGTTCTTGTGAGTAGACATGGACCTCTGCTGTTTCCGACAATTTCATTCCCTCTCCTTCAGAAAGGGACTTTATGTGAACTATTATGTGTGAATAGTTGTTTAAGATTGGAGAAAAAGATCCAGGCAAGGTCTGGAGGCCAGAAACACCCAATTTGTCTATTTGATTTCTTGTTAGACATTTCCATAAGGAACAAGGAAAACATCGTATTCATGTAATGATCAGTTGGATCTCCCTTGGGAAGGAAATGCCGTTCCACTTTCTGCAAAGTAAATGGTGTTTGAATATTGTAATGCTAGTGAGTATTACAGAGAAACATGATCGTAATGCAGTATATTCTTTGATATAATTTTCTTCTGGCAATAGATAGTTCTCTCTTTCACTGCACATCATCATGTAGATCTTGGAACCATTAGTAGTACCCAGATTTACCAAACACTAGTTCTAGGTGGCCAGTGATGGCAAAGCATCCACAAGTACACTATCTGGAAGGTGCAAGTGTTTGGTACAGCATCCCCTGCCATCACCAGTCTGTGACATGCCATAACACAGTAATAGGTACAATTTCCTGTTTGTGCTTTCTATAGCTACAGAAAGCCATAGTGAGAGTGAGAGAGAGAGAATAGTACACAGTAGACAATGGTATATAATTGGCAGCTGCTATTTCAACTGCCAAATCCCAGATTACCTGTAATCCTCATTTTTCTTCCTTTTGCATGAACAGGTCAGTAAGATCCCTCCAAGCATACAAAGAACGGATCCAGCCCAGCCTAAGTACAGAGCATCTCCTAGTTCATACCTGAAACATGACAGATTTTATGGAAACAGCATGCAACAGGATCACAAAGCCATTATTTTAGGCTGAGCTATAAGGTACACAAATAATGCAAACAAGTTCTAGTCTTCATAGAAAGCAGCTAAGTGAAAGATTGCTGCAGCAGATAGCAGAGGAGAACAGATCTGGCTTTGTGTCAGTGTTCCGTCAAACCCTTACCTGTATTTTTAAGTGCTTTGCCAAATTAGTGACAGGACGTACTAAGCAACACAAAGATAAGTAGCAATGAATACTTGCGTATATTTAATAAATTGTTGATAACAAATGATGATAATATACCTTCTGGGCAGTCCACAACGCTTACTTTGCCCTTGTATTGGCTGTGCCACTAAAGTAACTTTGTGAAACTCAATGATTTAGACCTTACTGTCTGTGTCATAAGAAAAAGCTAACCATAGCAATCAGTTTTCTGTGGACACAAAACTAGATCACCTACAAGTAGCTATTTGTATAGGGCTAGTTTTCAGATTTATGTATCCTAAAGAATATTTAGCACTCTCTGTGGTTATATGGCTGAAATATGTTTACGGATAGTCCCAAGATGAAAAGGAATAGTTCCCCGTTTTACTGTACAAAACTACACCTTTGAGGAAACCCCTTAGTCTAGTCCAAGAAATTCACTGATGATGAATTTGACCCAAACACTACGCACAATTGAGCCTGGCCAAGTCTGGCGGGAGTTTCACATGAAGAAAACAAGTTTCTATATTCAGACAAAGACTATATATACACAATATGGCTGTACCTATGTGCTCTGAGACACCTGATACAAGGGCAAAATAAGTGTCATAGGCTGTGTAGAAGGTATTCTGAAGCCAGATATGTGTGGGGGTTTTCCACTTGTAAACAGAAAGTCATTATTTAGAAGTGTCTAAGTTTCTGACTCAGAATTAATTGCTAACAGGAAGGTTTACACGGGTTCGTTGTTCTCTCTGTTCTCATCCCATGTTGGAACCTCAAGGTGTCTGCTGTTTTAGGCGCTCTCCAAACATGGAGCAAGGAGATAATAATTATCTCAAAAAAGCAGGAGTGCAAGTTGCTGGAGGAATAATAAGGAACAGAGAGTGCTGCCCAGTGCGTGCCATTGCCTCAGCTCACTAGCCACCTACAGACAGGAATACTGTAGATGACATTCATACCAAAGCAAAATACATTGGAGGGATCTGTAGAACTTGGGTTGCCCTCACAGCTGTATGAGAAATTCCCTGAAGAGTCAGTAGAGGTTAACTTAACTGGTTTGCTGAAGTCAGGACAAAAAAATGCAATCTGGAAAAACAGATTTGCTGGTCTCTTAAAGGCAAAGATCAATACTGACCTGCAACTGGTTTTAAACCTGTCTCACAGAGTCCAAGGAGTATAAACTTCCTCAAGAGCATGCCCGGCTTTACCAATTGTCGAAGTTAATTCGCTAGGAACCTCTTAATGAATCGATAGCATTAAACATGAAGTTTAGATATTAGAAAAGAAGAGATTTCTTTAGCTACTGAATGCAAACAACCTGGTAACTGATTAACATGCATCGATGTTGAAGCCCCAATGCTGTAGCAGATAACTATAAAACTCACTAACTATCCCACTAACTGAAATTCCTTATCAACAGTTGTTTCGGTCCTCTAATGTATTTATTACCCTTCATATCATTCCCTCAAGGGGATATAAAACAACAAAAAGCATTCACAAGTGCAATTTCTTTGTAAGTGCTTGTTTGAAAACACAAGGAAAACTGACAAACATCCAAAGCAATTGCTTAAAGTACTTTGATTCATAACAAAGCACTTCACCTCTGACTTCCCTGAACTGGTTCTCCATAGGAAGCTTACAAAACACTTCAAATATGATCCTAGCAACTAAAGATTGATAGTTTACTGATTGAAAAAATACATACTTGGTAGAGGTGCTGGCAAATGATAAATGTCCCCTTTCCCCAAACCCGCTCTCTCATGTTCCATACACAATATATTGTTTCCCTCTCCCTTTTCCCCCTTCTTCGAAGGAGAGGCCAGGTCACCTCCACCCTTGTTCCTCATTGCTAAATATGGCCCCTAGATAAGGTGCCATAAGCAGGCGTTTGGTTTTCAAGACAGCTTTTATATTGTATGTTTTCTAACAGCTTTTGTATCAGAGAAGAATCAGGGCTTTTATACCTCAAAACGTCTTTGTGTGCAACGGTACAAGCTCAAAGTCTCACAGATTTTGCCTCATTTTAATTCATGAGGCAAACAAATGTTGAGCTGTTAATATAGGGTGAATTTTTTACTTCTTTAAGACAAGCAGCACACTACAGGGATGTTTCTCAGCTGTCTGCAGGTCGCTATTATGCAGTTCAAGCTGGTTTCTCTCTGCCTTTTTAGTTGCTTGTACATCTGAGGCATTCTATTCTAGCCACAGCTAGAATTCTGTACTTCTTTTAGTCTAAATGCTGCAGAAAATGAAGAGTTTAACTTTTCTCTCTGTAACACTGAGATGTGAGCTTAATGGTTCAGAAGCCCCTCAGATGTGGGGTTGATATTCCCCACATATTCATTAAACCTTCTAGAAGAGAACTCTCCTCCCTCCCCACCAGCATCTCTGGGATGAAAAGATTCCCCAGAGACAAATCTTTCCTCCTGTAGGACTGGATAACGGGACCCATTCAGGTTCTGAAACTCTGGAGGAGCTGAGGTTAGTGCAGCCGTCTGTAGCACATCATGCAGTTTGGTGTGAGAGATCTAAAGACTTACTTGGTTCCAGCGTACAGTGGGTCAAAAAACTGAGCAGTAATCATCGCAGCATACCAAGAAACAGCCACCATGGAACAGAGACCTACCGAAGTTTAAAAAGCGCAGAGGTGAACGACTCCTTTAATGGCTCTAACAGCTTTAAACCAAGAATGTTTCGTTTAATTTAGCTGTGAAAGCAATACAAAATGTGAAAGCATTCTCGTTTCAGCATCAATATTACCTCCTAAAATGAAGAGAAATCCTCCTGTGACAGCAAACTTCATTTTTCCATCTTCATCGCTCAACCCAATCTTTGTGCACTTCAAACCAAGCAGGGAGAGTACTGCAGCTATGAATCCCAAAAGGATGGAAGCAATCATCAAGGCGCGGCATGCCTGAATATAAGCTAAGGGAGAGAAAGAGGAAACAAATCAGAATCTGTACAGAAATTACATAAATCTTGTGCTGAAAAAAACATAGAAGTTATTAGGGGAGTGACAGAATTAACAGAAGCAGTAATGAGGGGATCTTCTCTTTGTTATTTGGCTCAGAGAAGCATCCAAACCCTAGAATGTTTAGCCTTGAAGGTTTCAGAGTTGAACTACACTTTGACTGTATAAACTCAATAAATCTTCTTGTGCCTTTAGTAAAGCTTCTTGGGTTTAGTAAAACCTGAAACATCATTATAGGAAGCCCTTCATAGCTTACATCTGGTAGGTCTTGTGAAAATGTGTAGCAGTATATATGGTTGCTTACAGGAGCAGAAGTAAGCTTCCTGTTCACAAGTCCTGGTAACTTGCTTACACCTGTACTGCTGAGCACACAGGACGCCTCTGAACTCCGGGTCCTAGCCAAGGTGTGCAGGGCTCTGGCAGTAGAGAGGAATTGGAAAAATGCACCAACTTTGCTGCTTCCAGCGAGAGATGGGAAAGAAAGTGCTGGAGTTAGCAGCGCCCTTTAAACTCCGAGTCGAGGTAATGGTCAGGAGACAAGCAGAGCCAAGAGCTGCAGCACTCCTCTGTAAGACATACTCCTCAGAGAGGTTACGTGGGCACATTTGGCAAGTTGGTATGCTCATGATTCTGCATCACTTCAGCTCCCAGTCTTCACATTTAAGTATCAGTTGCACAAAACCTGGGCAGATTGTTACCCGGCCTAAGAAGGAAGGTCAGACAGGGACTCTGGGCTCCTTTAAAATGGCACCCTGGATTTGGCAGGTTCCCGATCAAATGGCACTTTGGCACCTTTCTAATGAGATAAACATGCTAAGTGTCACCAATCCGTCAGGTCTTGCCTGCTAACTTCATTGGACTCTGTGATCTTGAAGGATCTTTTCAAATCCAAATGATGCTATGGTTCTAACCAAGCGTCAAAAGTGTTAGTCACATCACTGATGGTAGTATTCAAGCTCTTGCTCCCTGATCACCTCCATGTCCTCCGTGATAACCTTCTCTCCAGCTGTGCAATGGAGTGAGCCCGTAACCCTCCAGAGATCAAGTCAGACTCAGAAACAGGAGATGAAGTGACGGATTGACGCTCAGACTTACTTAGTGGGCTTAAAGCTTTATGTAGCATAAGACTATTGCTCCTGCAAGCATTAGTTATCAGAGACAGGAATAAGCAGTCATGAGACAAATGCACAGAAGTAAAGGATAACATCATTCTAGGAATTGATGTCTTGTTAAGCACGAATTTTAAAATTTTTGGGGAAAAGAACACACAGTAATGGAAGTGAAATGACTCCTCAAATTACCATGAACAGTTCGAGATTTCTGCCTGCAGAAGATACTGTGAGGACAAGCACTCAACTCTGGCACTGCTTTCTAGTCTGGGATCTTACACCATGGCAGCAGGAATCCAGCAACTTCACCTTTCAGGTCTTTGGGAGTCAGCATTAGATGGGATGGGATGCATTAGACATGGTGCAGTATTAGATGGGATTCCCTGTATCTTTTCAGGACACAAAAGCTCACCCTCAAGCTAAATGCTTGCAAGCCAATAACTGTATTATTTTAAGAGTACAGATTTCATACCATAGCCAATAACCAATAGCTGTATTACTTTAACAGATTTCATACCATATCCTCTTAGTACCACAATATGAGAACCTCAACAGCCTTGGCTTAGGAGCTTGCTTCACAAGCCAGAAAGCTCAATTTGTAGTTGCCTTTATCTTAGAAATGAGCTTACTGGAAAAGATACAAAGTCTGTTTATCAATCAATGCAATTTTTAAGAAATTATCCCAAAATCCATCCATAGGAAGAAATACCTATAGAACCTTTATATATATATATATATATATATATATATATATATAGGGGGGGCTGGGGAGGGAAGAGAGTTTAAAAAGCATTTGGCAGCTAGCTAATTGCTTTGTATGAAATGCTTGATCTAGTTGTAACTAAACCATTCATGGTTTCAGTCTTATGCAACATTGCTTTTGAAAAGGCCCTCACTTCAAGCATTTGTGATTCCGGCTAATGGCTTGCTGAATTCAAAAGCTTTAAAGAGCCAAGTCTGGTATTTTCCATGCACGCAACAAAATCCATACCACGTAGCACAGCTGCCAATAAGGAAACCTTCTTGGAAAATCTTTATGGTCCTTCTGATGAGAGTTCACAAAGACACTTTTGTTTCTTCTTTTTTATCCTCCTGACAATCCCTGGCATCTTCTGCTGCAGCAATTCCAGCTGAGTTTCTAAACAGCAATTTGAAACACACCCAAACTGACCATGATTATTTTTACCCTGCCTTGACCCGTACCTGCAAGTTCTACAGACATTTCTTGGAGGTCTCAGCCCTCATTGTTACCAAACGCACTTTCTTCCTCCTTCCTGGTTTGCCCAGATGTGCTCTTGACTTTTTCTACAGTTTGGTGTCTTCTAAGTTGCTTCTTTTTCAGGTTTCCTTTCTAAACCCTTTTTTCTTAACAGTTCTGCAAGCTGCTTTTCCATTCCCCCTCCGGCTGCCTGTACCCCTTGAACACACTGCCGTCTTCTCAACAGTGTAACTGATCTCCTCTTCAACAGATCGGATTTAATCTTCACAAATTCACTTTCAGACCCTGGCCAATTCATTTGCTTGCTGTCTGGCCCTGGTAGTTAATGTTCTACTGGCTCCATGTTGTTTTCTGCAGTTCTCCAGGAGCCTTGCTGTTGCTTGCCTTTATTTCTCCTTTGCTTTAGCACACTCATGGTGCTCTTTGCTGATCCTACTCCCAGCCTCCATTTCTTTAAAACCCACTTTTTCCTCAGCAGCTCCAAGATGCTGACCCGCTGTGGCCCCATTGCCCACATCTGCACAGATGGGAGCTCTGTGACACTCTCAGAGACAACACCCCATGTAAATACATCAAAGACAAGATGCTGCCTAGAGTCAGTTGCAGTAAGTTATGAACCAGCCTTTGAAGTGGTTTATACATGACCCAAATGAATGCTCACTTAAGGGCATGATCCTGTTATTGCTGAGTCTTAAGAAGTTTAAATAGAGTTATGTTCCTCTTCATTCACACGGGCGTTTTAAAGCCAATTATTAGATAGCACTGAAAGATGAAAAGAACAGATTATTCTCTAAATACTGGACACAGTTTCAGAGAATTGCTGTGGTAGTGTCAGAGGTGGTCAGCAACATAGTTATATTTCAGATTGAGAGGGAAAGTTCATTTAAGACCTTCCCACTAATCCTGTACTATTCAGATTATGAGTAACCTCCTACCTATTTAGTTTAGCTGCCTCCCAGCGTAAATTCAGCTACTCAGGAAGGCATTTTTATTCTGGGATAAGTATCTACACACTGAGTTTTTCAAGATTAATGGAAACCAGCTTTCCTGTCTATAAACATGCTTGCTGTTCACCGAATAGTGCTTTAGTTGAGCATTTGAGGACCATCCACAATTCTGCTGAAGACTGATACAGGACAGCAGATCTAAACATCCTGATATTTAGAACCATATCCAAGAAGACACTAGTTAACAAGTCCTGAAATATATAAATTTATAACACACACTCATTGTATAATTTACACTATATTTATAACATATACTCATTGTATTTCTTGCATTATCTATGATTTTCAATCTCAACACACAAACCCCACTACCACTTCTTAGTTCTAATTTTCATATGCAAAACCTCCAGCTACAGTACGTCAGCTATCAAGTACTGCAAAAGAACCCCTACACAGTAATTCCAAATAAACATGGAACTGTCACAGAAGATGTGTTAAAAGATGTCTCCTGGTAGTTCTTCCCACAAGATGCTAGAACAGAGATTAGACCATATTTTAAATGTTTGATCAAGTGATTTCATCTGCCTTATTTTATAGCTATTGTCAATGTGCCTGACACATTCTGCCGCAGAAGAGGTTCATATTGCTTCAACCCACAAAGTCCTTCTTTGCCAGTTATTTTCCAATACTCCCAGATTAACAATCAAGAGCCTTGATACCTTTTTACCAGCAAAATTTCGAGCAGTATGAACAAGAATGCACAAAGTCACATACCAGGCAATGCAAGCAGAGAGTCAAATTCTCTGCAGTTGGATACTCCAGTGCTGTCTTTTGCACAGCTCTCCCACAGGTTTTCAAACAACGTGGTCGTTGTGATGACACTGCCATGTATACTGGAGACTCTCCAGTAATTATTCGGCAAAGTAGCTCCAATAGTTGCCAACCCACCCAAGCACAAAAGAAAGCTAACGATTTCCAATGTAGAAGTCATCCTTGTGAGTAGTAACAGTTAAATATCCCTATAATTAGATTACGATCAAGTGAAGCCTTCAGAAGCCTCCTTGCTGTTTAATCTCTGGGTTTCGCTCCAAAATGAAGCTACCTTTGCTCTTTGCTCAACCCCAGATAAGGCTTACAGTGCATGACAATAAGAAGTGGGAGCAGTTCACGATAAAGATATTAACATTTAACAAAAAAATGACAAGATTCATTCTTTTTTCTAATGAGAAGTGACAAAATGAGTCTGTTCTTGCCTTAGCCTTAAAGCCCAGTCAGTATTTCTACAAAATACCTTGTACCAGGGATAATATTGGCAAATACCTTATTTCTGTTTCTCCTCTGAAGTCAACTAGGGTTTACACAAGATTGAAATGGTTTTTCATTTTACTATTGCTCTCAAATCAAAAACCTTCACTCTGTTATATTCTTGATGTCCCAAGCATAAAAAAAGCTTGAGAACAGGAACTTTATTCTGTTGCTATAAAATTTAACAGAAGAAACTTTTTTGAAGTTACAGTCATGAGTGATCCATTGCAGCTCTGCTGCCAGCTTCTTTCAGGAAGGATACGTCTGTGGGTGAGTGGTTTCCATTAATATTTTACAGTCTATTGATCTACAGTTAAACACTTTCGATCTTAAAAATAGTCCCGCTTACACTGGGATACAATTGTAATAATGTATGTTTCACAGATATGAGCTAGAAGGAACAAATGAGCCACTGTGACAGACCCATCTCGCAAGGAATAAAATGATGAAGGAAAACGGCTAGCTGAAAAGTCATAAATATCGGCTGCTTGCATCTGTTTGTCAGAATATCACGATATTAAAACAAAATATATCTATTCCAGGCAGAGTAGAAGCATGTTAAGTTTGATTTACTTGCTTCTTGACTAAACGAACCCATAGACTCGCTTCACATCACCCACTGATGTTAATACCTTCATCGGTTTGTGTATCCAAACGGGGTTAACCATCTCTTGCAGTGATAACCTGCTCTTATCTCCAGGAAATGGAGTCACAGTTTCTTCATAAAATAATCCTGCTGTGACGCAACATGGTAAGAGAGTCACAGCATTTACTTAAAGGCTACCACAAGAATTAGCCGCTGAGTGAGTCACAGTGTGCCCGTAACAGATACATGGGGTTTCTTCCACAGTGCACTCACTGGTCAGCTTGAGCTGATGCTGTATGTTGGTGGGTTCACGCTGCCTTGACAACCAAGAGGATCATTTCTGTTGATAAGAACAGCTGTGCAAGCACAGCCAGTGTGATCCTGTGCAGCTCTATAGTTGCAAACTATTGAAGAAACTAGATGGTGTGTGGTAAGAACCGATCTTCTCTGGTGACTTGGAATCATTAGTTCTGGGCTCCTTCTGCAACAGAGTTAATGCATTTGAAGAACTGGCAAGTTCTTGCATGGGAATCACTGCCTGGTTACTTGGGTTTGGAAAACCTTCCTGGTTTCTATTATCCCAAATGTATTCGTGGCTTTTAAGGAGGTTAAAAAAGCAGCTGAATCTTGAGAGTTAAACTCTCACATTTTAGAGATCTGCCATGCGCAGCTCTGACTTCAGTGGAGTCCGGATTTATGTCGAGAAAAACAAGTGTTCATAACCTGCGAGAGGTGGCATTTAGAAGTTTTGAGCTCTGCACACAGAGACTAAATCAGCTGGAAAGGGTCCAGACAAACAGCAGTGACGGTAATCAAGGATCTATAAAGCAAGAAAGGCTTGAAGAAATGATTCCATGATACAACTCATAAAGTGACTGCGCGACACTGAAAGTTGTAGAAGAATAAACACAAAGATGTTCTGAGCACAAAGCTTAAGAAAACACCAGGTTTTACAGGGTATACTGTTACTGTGCCAGCACTCAGTTTTCTGAGGAAAGATCTTCAGTGTCAGTCCTTCCTGGTCCTTTACTATAAACAGTGTTCACAGACATTTTTTACATCTAGAACAGCCTAAACAGATAGTTTTCAGTCCCTATAAAGAAAAATCTCCTTGTTTTTGCTTGTAAACTACCCTGCTTGCACAGCCTATCTCAGAAAACCCAAAGAAGCAGTGACACAGATGTATCTTAGTTTAAGCTGGCCACTTCTGAGAAATCCCAGAACAAATACACAGATTCAGCATCAAGTATCAAATAAGATCTGGAGCATGTAAGAAGTTCTGACTCACACCAAGGCACAAAAAAACACCAGTGTTCGTTGACCTATGAGCTGCTTTTAGTTAGGCATTAGGCCAAGTAAAAGCATGCTAGTTCTTCCAAAATAATAATAATAAGTAAAAAATGAATAATTATCATAAAGAATAAATAAAATCATCTTAGGTTCATTGCATATCTACGTGCACACAACAGAGATGGCAACAAAGCCACATCGGTTACTGAACTGAATCACAGCATGAAGCCTATAGATTTCACTGTGGCCCTTAACCTGTCTGCAGGTACTACGGGACAAATCCTGTCCGTACTTGACCCTCTGTGACTGCTGCAGTATATGCTGCCCCACCACCCTAGCATGCTGTCCAGAAGGAAGGACAGGTTTTTATCTGGATTTTATCCACATATGCCATGCAGACTTACTGTCTGAACTCAACATGTAGAGAAATTTCCTGCACTGAAGAGATCTAACAGCAGTCACTGCGCAGTCCATCCAGAGGCCTTCAGAAATCCAGTCTGTAGGAACTAGCGCTGTTCCAATGTCTGAAATCTTCCATCTGTTGGACATGGTAGTAACAAGTAAAATGGTGAATCCTGCTAAAGCCAGCAGCAAGGCACAAATCTGTAGACAAGATGATGCCATTCTTCTGATAGTTGTTTCCAAAGAAGCCTTCCCAAAGTCCTGATCTTAGAAACCTGTTGGATGAATTTATACACACAGAGGAGTTGGAGTTGTCTTTACACAAGCCAGACCTTTATGAAAATGTCATAAAGATGGCTACCTACAAACTAATTAATTACATAATGGAATTATTGAAATATTGAAATTATTAAATGAATTATTGAAAGAGAGCCCAGCTGAGGAAGGAATTCTCTAATTTGAATTTGCAATGTTTCACCCATTCTTTACTTGTTTGCCAATTCAAAACTCTTACAAAATTCAAACTGTAACATGCTTTAATAAGTTATTAATGTCCCCATTGCAGTGCCCAGCAATACAAATGGAAAACAAATGTGGATACTCACATTTATGGTATGCTTCTAATGCATTTCATCTACCTTCCTGCTGGACATTAGTGTCAGCACTTTGTGAAGACAAGTTTGATCAAACAAGTGAGGGGTTTGTACCCTTTAGAACCTTTCCCCCCATTCTAAAAATCAAGGACCCGGGGCCAAAGCTCTGCCCGACTGTTGCACAAGAGCTCAGACTTGGCTTTTGACTACAGAAACGGGCAACTCAAACAAGATTACAACAAAATCATGTATATTAGTACCAAAGGTGCTCAGTTGAACCTGCAACCATTGGTATAGAATTGGCTTTGTCAGTGCCACTGAGCTGCTCACACCCCGTTGGACTCCAAAGCACTAGAGAAAGCTATTCTCATTTTCACAATGACTGTTTTACTTGAGAGTTTTGTTGCACTTTTCCCCAAGGCACTGTTTTTATCAGAGGAGGCCTGGGTCCGCATAAGCCAGGCAACAACTGGAGGCGGGTTTTGGTTTAGGGTGCAGCCCACACTGGGAAGGAATAGGCAAGCTTCCTGCATTAAAAAAGAAGGATTGGAGCCTCCTCCCATACTCATGCATTTTAAATGGCTGCAAGCCTGGGAATTTGCAAAGAAAGAAGGATGAAGTTCATACCACTTTTTAAAATGTGTACATCCCACTGCGAAAGTTTAATCTCACATTGAGAAGGGAGCATCAGTCTCTCAAGCAATTGTGTAACTTCTTCAAAACACACTCAGCTGTCAGAGAATATCTGTAATAAATAATCCATTTAAATGAAGCAGGCAAATAATCCAAACAAATGTTTTTTACCTATTACATTGATATCCCCTGTACAGCAATGCATTCCTGGCAGTAAGAAGAAGAGAAGAAACACAGATGCTCTGCACCATCACTGTGGGTGGGACACACACCAAAGTTGTAAATGCAAACAGAGGGACCTTGACACGCTTGTGAGGTGGGCTGATGCCAACCTGATGAAGTTTAACCATGACAAGTGCAAGGTCCTACACCTGGGTCAGAGCAATCCCAGGCACAGCTACAGGTTGGGCAGAGAAGAGATTTACAGAGCAGCCCTGTGGAGAAGGACTTGGGGGTGTTGGTCAATGAGAAAATGAACATGAACCAGCTGCAGTGTGCGCTTGCAGCCCAGAAAGCCAACCATATCCTGGGCTGCATCAAAAGGAGTGTGACCAGCAGGTCGAGGGAGGTGATCCTGCCCTTTTACTCTGCTCTCGTGAGACCTCACTTGGAGTATTGTGTGCAGTTCTGGTGTCCTCAACATAAAAAGGACATGGAACTGTTGGAACAAGTGCAGAGGAGGCCACGAGGATGATCAGGGGACTGGAGCACCTCCCGTATGAAGATAGGCTGAGAAAATTGAGGCTGTTGAGCCTGGAGAAGAGAAGGCTGCATGGAGACCTCATAGCAGCCTTCCAATACCTGAAGGGGGCCTATAGGGATGCTGGGGAGGGACTCTTCATGAGGGACTGTAGTGAGAGGATAAGGGGTAACGGGTTCAAACTTAAACAGGGGAAGTTTAGATTGGATATGAGGAAGAAATTCTTTACTGTGAGGGTGGTGGAGCCCTGGAATGGGTTGCCCAGGGAGATTGTGAATGCTTCATCCCTGGCGGCGTTCAAGGTGGGGTTGGACATAGCCTTGGATGGCATGGTTTAGTGGGAGGTGTCCCTGCCCATGGCAGGGGGGTTGGAACTCGATGATCTTGAGGTCCTTTCCAACCCTCACTATTCTATGATTCTATGACTAACATACAGTAATTGCAAATATCGTAGGTTTCAAAGTGAAGCTTGGAAACTACGTTTCATAAATACAGAATCATAGAAGCATAGGATGGTTGAGGTTGGAAAGGACCTCTTTGTTTTCCAGATCTTCTGAAGACAAGCATGCAAAGAAAACATGTATTACTTAGAAATCAAAGCATGAAGTGCTGGTATTTGAATCCTTTGGGGCCAGGGAGTGGGTCTGGTGTCTCAGAGAGGATTGGGAGCCTCATGATGGGTCACATACAAATAGACCACAGAAGGCAGGAGCAGAGAGCCCTAGAGCCTCTCCTTAAATGCAGTGGATAAAAATGAGGGCTAGTGGGGGGGTGGGGAGTAAATGTTTTTATGTCTGTTCTGTTTCCCTGACAGCACCTAAGCCCTGCAGTGAGTAACCAGTGCAGAAAGGCACCAGCCCAGTGGATCCCATTAACAAACAAAACTGTTTGTGGTTTCAGGTATGCCCTGGAGCAGGGCAGACCTCTCGGACTCCTGGCCAAAGCTGGTCCTGAGCTGCAGCCACTTTGCTGCTGTTGTTTCTCCTCTGTCTTCCTCTGCCCCAAGGAGCCACTGTCACTCGTCCCTTCCTGACCCTGCTGCTACCACGCAAACCCCATGGAACTGTTCAGATGAAAGCTTATTCCTTCTGGGCACCAGTTATGCACAAGACTGCGATCCCCATGTGATGGCAATAAAAGTAATGCCTCTGAAATGCATCCCTTTAACAAGGTGAGAGTTCACTAACACAAAGCATCTGCAAAAGATTCCAGAAGCGAATGGCTTGTTACTGCAAGCAACGCCACCTTCATCCTCCTTTTTAACCTGCAACATGTACACCCTGCCCTTCACAACTGGGTTGTAGTAGCTGCCATGCACTGCAGTGTTCACAGCTTTGAGATGATGGTACAGCCCATAGCAAATATGCTTTTCAACTGTCCAAAGGAGAATGACCATAAACTAAATAAACACATAAGGCCCAGAGCATCATCCCGCACAATCTGCACACATAGGCTATATAAATCTAAGGTCTGTAATGTGATAAAAACAAGCCCTGAGGAAGCAAGAAGATCACCTGAACATTAAAAACAACACAACCAAGACGTACGTGGTTTGAACACAGGGCAGGAAGGGTTAACAAAGAGAAATATTTAAGTCACTTAAACAAACAAATCACTCCTGATAAGGACTCTGGAAGCAAAATAAGTGAAAAGGTGTCTAAAATGAAAAATGGAATAAGTCTTTTACATTGTATTACATAAAGCAAGAGAGACAGAGCACTGATTACAACCCTGATTTCACGTACATGTATGTGTATGTAAGTATATACATTTTTAAACACCTTTGAACCTGCCTGTCGTTTCTTAGGCCAAGCAAATGCTGAGGCTGACCCATGGCCACCAGTGCAATCAGGAAGAGATAAAATGCAGATTTAAATATAGTCTGAAGCCACGTACAGCAGTTTCCCACCACAAGCTCACAGAGGTTTTCTCAGGTCAAAGCCTGCCCTTCAGTTGAGAAAGCAAACCCTTCCACCCCGTGTTAAACACTTCCAAACAATTTAACTTTGTAACCATGCTACTGGAGTTGCTGAAACTTAGTCTAATCAGGCTTATAGCAGCCTGCACTTACTATCCCAGAATCTTAGAATCACAGAATGGTTTGGGTTGGAAGGGACTTTGAAGCTCTTCCAGCGGCAGGGGGTTGGAACTGGATGAGCTATAAGGTCCCTTCCAAGCCAAACCATCCTGTGATTCTGTGTATGATCCTGTGACGTGCGGGGCCCATCAGGAAGTCTGACGTCCACTTTAGAAGAAATTGGATTGACCTTTAATGTACAAGCAGTGCAATTTAACTGCAACTTTATTAGGTGATTACCTGGTTCTCCAGTGTGTATTCAAGTAACTGCAGCTATGAATTCGCCAGGGCAGAGTCTAACCGGGTATGTCTGATCTCAGCTTGGAGGCGCTATTTCTTGGTGAACAAGCAGAGGTATCTGAAGGTGGTTCAGCTGCTGCCATGGCTCAGGGGTGTCTGTGCCGCCCATTTCGGAGGAATACAGCAGCTTTGCTCACAGAAGCCCTGGGCTGCTGTGCTCAGGCCATCACATACCCACTTTGGGTGAGTGGTCTCTTGCCTCTACCTCCCTTTATTCCACTTTTACCTGGGATCATCCTCCTCATCCTGTGAGCGTCCTTGTCACCTCCAAACAATCAGTACTGTGGTGGTTCCACAGAACAAAGCCCCAAGAGGAAGCAGGCACTCAGCTGAGATTCCCAGATCATCCTGGGGATTCAGGAATTAACCCCAGTGAGAGCTTTGTGCCTACACCTCCCAGGCAGCTGCAGGTACACTCAGCTGTGCTCGCCGGTCCTGGATGCTACTGAGCACACATCCATTGCTTAAGTGCCTATTTTACCTTCCTAGCAACACGATGACCCTGTTATTCCTGCACAGTCTGTGTCAGCAACAGCAACCAGGGATTTGCTGAGTCCACACTGACCTCTACCTAAACCTGTGCTTATTGTTTGTTGCACTGGTCTCTGCCATTGATAAATGTAGGTAATGGGTTTGCAGTGTGCTTCAGGGAAAGCTCTTAACCCTTCCAGGTGTTACTGTGCTCTTTGCCCACAGTTGATGCTCCAAACTCAGGTCAGGTCATCTCTGGGCACACACAATTCACCTGGGTGTTGCTTGGAAAGGTGCTTAAATTGACCTCAGGTGGATCCTGTGCACAAAGCAGGTTGCCAGGGGAGCCTGGTGGGTGGGGATAGGGGCTTCAGAGCCCATAAGACCTCTTGGCACAAGAATACCCTCCCTCTGCAAGCATGGGCTTGCTTGGCAAAGGCTGGACAAAGAGAAGTGGACAGCTCTGAACAGTAAGTCAAGTGGGTGCTTACAGCAAGGGGTGGGCCTTGGGAGCTGTTGCTGGGCCTTAATGAGCATTCCCTTGAAGCTCTGAAGCAGTGGGCAGTGATGCAGTGGCTGGGGTAACAGTAGTTCATGGTCGCTCCTAATAACAACAAAGTTGGGACTGGAGAGGAAATGCTGATGTTGGTCAAGGAAAATGCATGGCTGATGCTCCCATCCAGAAATGCTGCAAGAGCAAGTCAGATTTTAAGGAAGTTTTTTGTATCCCTCCTAAAATGACTGTTAGAGTTATGCTTAAAACTTCTCACTGCAATCATAAGCCCCAGGAACATGCTCTCAGTATTCAGAACAGAAATGTTTTCATTCATCCTTGATTCAGAGCTTAGGCTTCCTTAAAACCCCCGCGCATTCGGTGCCTTGTCATGGAAGCAAGAGTGAGACGAGCCAAGTTGCCATCTCTGTGATCCATTTTGGTTTAATGCCCATCCATGAGAGCAGTGCAGCTTTCTCCTGGCAGATCTGGTGCTTTCGTTCTACAAATCATGTTCTTTACTCCAGTGTAAGAGTCTTGAACCCATCAGGGCAGACTGCAGCACAGCACAGGGAGAGGTGGGGAAGAGCAGAGCTGGACACAGGGCTTAAAATGAGGCGAAAAAGCAGCAGCGATGCTGGTTTGTCACATCAAACTTCTGCCTCGAGGGTTTCCTCGTGTGCTGCTGACCTGGTCTACACCTCGTAAATTAGGACATGCTGAGGCTCAGAATCATCAGTGTCCGGGGGGGAAAACCCAAATTCCTTCATCTGAGTCCAAGACAAACCCTGTCTGGTGCCCTTGTGCAATGATAATTAAGCAAAGTCCCTGCTGGCTGGGTCTGGGAGGGTCCAGGTCTTCCCTATGTGCAAGAGGGCAATCGCTAAGCCCCTCTGCGATTTCTGTATCTGCATAACCTTATACCTGCATCCCAAATCTGCCTTTGGTGAAGCCGGGAGGCTCCTCTGTCTCCTGCTGCAGCCCAAGCAAAGCTGAGCCAGCAGTGGGGCGCAGACAGGAGCTGATTTCCAGCAGCTGGTGGTAGTTTCAGGAGCACAAATGCAATTATCCCTGAGGTTGGGAAACCTTCCTCGGGATCTCCAGGGAGGAAGCAAGCGTGTCTGCAGGTGGTGCATGGAGGGCCGTGGAGTCTTACAGTAGCAACTGCGCGCTTCTTCTGTGACCACGGCATTCTTGGTGCCTGGTTTCTTACCCGGGACTAAGTGTAGTTTTGTGGGTAATGGAACACCTCAGACACAGGGAGGAATAAAACATCCATAAGTAATTGCTTTTGCCTCCAACCGCTAATTAACTGCAACCAGAATTCCATCTTTCCTCTGTCGCAAAAGAGGGAGCTGAGCCTCACGTTTGGATTCACTTAGGAGGTGCTCTGCTTTCCCTGCTCAAGGTTTTGGGTCCAACCTACACTGCCCCTCTGCCCACTTCTTGTCCAAGCAGGGATTCAAATGCAAATGTCTATGAATTATGCAGCAAAGAGATGGAACTCTCTCCTGAGAGTGCATGAAAATGCAAAGGAGACTTCAATGATGCCAATCGTTTTGTGTTATTGAAGCTTGAAAAGGGTCCACCCAAGTGAGGTCTTTTTCTAGCCAAGTATTTCCTTTTTCCCAGCCTTCCCCCTGTGCTGTTTTACCTTTCAGTCCCTCAGTTACTGAGGCACAGTTTGGGCTGACCTGGAGTGCTGTAGAGTCTTCCGCCTCTCTTGGCTGTGCTACAGGAGAAGGGAACCAGACGACAAAAGTTATAACCATTCATGAAGGGCAGAACATCTTGTGCTCCCGAATCCCACTAATGCTTATGCATGGGTTTGTATTCAAAACCACACAGGCACAACCCTAAACACAGGGTATGATCATAGACCTTAATGAGTTGGGTTTAGGGGAGCATTATCCCAGGTTCATGCCTGTTCATACAGAGAGGACACCAACAGCTCCCTTTCCATGGGTCCAAACAAAACTGTGGACCCTCGGGCTGTGCTCTCGGTTCTGCCCAGCTCTAAGCTGGGGGAAGATTTGCCTCTGCAAATCATCTCTTTTTCCCAGTAAACGAAGGCTGTGGAAAATCACAGAATCCCAGACTGGTTTGGGTTGGAAGAGACCTTAAAGCTCATCCACTTCCAACCCCTGCCATGGGCAGGGACTCCTTCCACTAGAGCAGGTTGCTCCAAGCCCCATCCAGCCTGGCCTTGAACACTGCCAGGGATGGGGCAGCCACAGCTTCTCTGAGCACCCTGTGCCAGTGCCTCAGCACCCTCACGGGGAAGAGCTTCTGCCTAATGTCTCATCTAGATCTCCCTCTGTCATCTTAAAGCCATTAAAACCATCTCCCATGGTGAGTGTATGAGCAAGAATGATAGTGTGGAAGTGTGACCAAAAGCACTTAAAGCTGGCTGTAACCAGATGAAAGTGGTCTTGGGCTGCGTCCCATTGAAGGGGATTGCAGAGCCCCTGCAGGGACTTTGACTGCAGGGGCAGAGGGACCAGGCCTCACTGTTACTGATTGCTTTCTGGAAGCTATGGTTTCCAGTACTAACACCGACCTCTGCCAAAGAGTATAGGGAGGCAAGAGGGGAGGGAAGAAGAAATCCATTTCCCTCTGCTGTGCTGATGTCTTTCCCCTCTGCTATAGTAATTGTTCTCATCTCTGAGAGCGCTTGGAAGGTGCCAGATGAGTAATAGCAAGGGCCTTGTGCTGTGCAAGGGAGAGAGTTCTGTGGCTCGAATGTGCCCCTCAGGTTCTTACAGCATCCTCTCACACTCACCTCTGTCCTCACAAGGGGGGACCACCTGATTTACGATTAATATTGATATCTCAATTCAGTTCTCACTTGCGTTTCCAAAGAGAGGGCTCCGTAACCGTAAGGAGAGGTCTTTTGATCACTAAAAATGGTTAATCATGTATTTTAAATGTTAGGATAATAAAAGAATTCATCTCGGTTGTTGTTTGCAGAAGCCCAGGTACCACGTGTGGGCATGGTGCAGCGCTGCTGGGAGGTGTCTGGATTCTCAGCATTGCCTTGTCCCTCTTGTACTGAGTTCTCTGCAACGCCCTGGGTGCGCTCTGAGGCACTTGGCTGCGTAAAGCAGAGAATGTTCATGGTTTGAAGGAAGCGTGTTCTCTGGAGTTATTAACCTGCAGGGAGCACCAATGTTAAAACACCTCAGCGCTATTTATGCTCACAGGGGTTTGGTTCCCCTCATTGTGCATCTTCCTTTGCTGCCTTAGTCAGTAATGACTGCAATGATAGCGCGTTCTTCTCATGGAGAGTGGAGGCTTCTCAAACATTGCGTGGTTTCTACACACAAAATCGAGTATTGGCAGTATAGGAGCCCCAGGATATGCTCACCCAAGACTGTTCAGTGTCCTCGGGGTCTCCAGGTGGGCAGCAAGCCCAGTTCTGGTGGCAGCTGCCAGCCAAGAGAAAGGGTGTCCGGTGCCTCCCCTTGCAGGGGAGCCGGACACCCTGCGCTGATCTCCCAGAGAGCACAGGCAATAGCTGTGCTCCCAGATGGGTATGATTTAAAGCACATCAATTGCATTAGTGCCAGCGTATCTGGTAGCGCTCAGGGTATATCTGCACAGCGGCTCTGGGCTGATGCGCGCCTTTAAGTGGGACCTGCGCGATTGCAGGGCGGCTCAGAGAAGTGTCTTGGGCTCCACCGTGTGGACTGTTTGCAGAACTGAACCTCTTTTAACAGGGCAGACGGAGCCCCCTCTCTGCATCCGTACTGTTGGCGACGTGGTGATGTCTGTTGTGTCCTCCAGAGCACTTGGGCATAGCATTTGTCGCTTGGAGTGAAACCTGGTTACTACTGTGGAAAAACCATGGTGTATGGGATAGGGCTGCGTTAGGCTTGAAACGGCTGCACACTCCAGCTTAGTGGTTGGTTTGTTCTCCTTTAGGTCCCCTGTGGATCTACCCGTGGTTGTCTGAGCACGAAGAGCAAGTGGAGCCCCTTTGGGTGCAGGCCTGCTGCTGGAGTAGGGGAGTTTGCTCAGTCCTCCTGTAAGGGTGAAGCAGCGAGTCTTGCTCCCCAGCTTGAATTCCTGTCATGTTTTTCTCTGCCAGGCCTAGAAGAGCAGCCGTTAGACTGAGGATTGATGGCTGAGGGGGTGCTCTCTGCCAATGAGAGGTAGTCTGCACTTGTCCTGCTGGCTTGGGATTTAACCAGGGCCTGAAGGACCTTTGCAAGGGGAGCTTCTGTAGGAGGAGATAGGTGGGGTTTGCTCAATTGCTGAGCCTCCATCTGAATTCCTGTCTTCCCTGGCGATAAAATGACGTAGTTCTGGGGCAGATTTGTCCCTTCTCTTTCCCCCAGCACACTGTCCATGCAGGTTACATGGTTGTGGGGTGAAACCCAGGGCAGTGATGGACATATAGAATAGGACTGACAGAAATGCTGCCTGGTGGGTAGCACAGCAAGGGACGTGAGCTGCAGCCCTGTGGTACACAAAGCACTATCATAAAGAGCAGTGAAGGAGGAAAAAGTGTTTGCTGGTGACTGCTGTAGGAAGAAGGATGGGTGGTGCAGCTCCCTGCTGTCCTGCAGGCTCAAAGCGCTGCAGAAACTCGGCTTCCCTGACTGCAAAGGCTCGAACACTTCACTGCTGAGTTTGAGGTACCTGCTGAAAAGCATCGAGCATTGCTGCCACTGAGGTAGTTTTACACTGATGTAACTCAACCCGGGGCAGGAGCCTGCAAGGAAAAGCTGAGTATTGAGCCTGTGCACTACTCTACTGGGGCAAATGCTGGTCAGTAATGCAGAGGCAGGACTTCAGATGGTTAATTCTTCAAGGAGATGACAGAACTGGGGGGGGAATCACAGTGCTTTACTCCTAAGGTGGTGTTTCCTCATGTTTGCAACTCAAAGGGAAATTGTCTGATTTCCTGCAGCTTGGTTGCTACGAGGGGTTAGTACTTTTTTCTCTGTTATGGGCTGTTTATTATGGCGAGGAGGTGGTTCTGAGTATCTCTGCTTGCAATGACCTTTCAAGTCACTTGGTTAAGAAAGCAGAACTCTGGACTTAGGGAAATCTGGCAGCTTCTTCCCTTCCCTCTGTGGCACCAAGGGTAAGTTGGGTTAAGGATGGACAGAGGATCCAGCCGAGTGCTGTTGTCTTCTCATCAGCATTTCTGAAGGCCAAGATGTAACTGGGCAGGTAGGAGAAGCAGAGGATGGGAGCTCACTTGTGGCTGGCTGTTGGATGCTCCAGAACACTGGTTAACATGCATGGCCTGCAGGGAAACTGCAGTGTAGTTGTGAATATGCTAGCAGTAAAATAACTACAAATACAAGTGAATTCGGGACCGGTGTGTTTCTTAGAGGGAACTTTGGACATGAAAAGAGGCCGCAGCCTCAAGTGATAACAGAGCCAAAAGGCTCTTTGCTTGAGGCCTTTCAGACCGTTTACTGAAAATGTATCACATAATCATTTTGATGGTGTAAAATTGCTTTCGAGAGCCCTTTCATTTTAAGTGGAATTTTCCTCTCTACTAAAACAAAACCCAGCCAGAGAATATATCAGTCAGACGTGAAATACATTGGATGTGAAACTGTACCCTGAAAAGTAAGTCCATTAAAAACATCTCTTGAGATCTCTCGTTTGTTTCTAGGAAATCCCAAGCCATTTTTTAGAGGAGAAACCAGCAATAGCTGTGCCATTTCAGCCAAGTTCCCAGGTGACCAAATCAACAAACGTGCTGCTGCAGAATGAGATGCCAAGTCCTCTTGCCGCATTAAATAGAAGAGGAAAGCAAGGGAATGAGAGGTATAGGCAAGCTAGAAAGACAGCGAGAGATCTGCACTTCGCAGAGGTGGAAATCTGGGCTGCCTGCATAGGACCTGTGGCTGAGCATCCTTCGTTGCTGTTATTTTGGGGGTGCAGTCTGCAACCCTGGCTGTTGCAATCCCCTGATCACACCCCGCTGGGGTTTGCTTTCCCGAATTCCCATCTCGCCTTGGGAACTTGATGGCACAGAAGTCTGTTCAGGTGCGCTCCCTCAGAGCCTGCAGCTTTCAGGTTTTTCAGCTGGCCGGACATGTCAAGGAGCTGCAGTTCCTTTGAGGAGCAGGTCTTGGATTGTGAAGGCAGAAGGAAGGTATCAGCGATGTTAAATGCATTGATTTTGAGGTCAGCTCTTTGGGGACGCTTCAGGAAGGGTCAGTTCTGGTTCAAGTAATTACAATGACAACAGTCAAGAGAGAAATGACTTTTGTTCACAAAACCAGCCCAGGTCTGCAGAGACAGTGAGATGTAGGGTTTTTACAATGCAGATTTATATCGCAGAAGGCTTCAGAGCAGGGCCAGAGCTGGCACCTGGTGAGGAGCAGGGCGCCATTCGGGTACGGGGCAGCTGCAGAAGCGTCTGCTGAGAGCATCAGAAACGTTTCCCACCAGTTTTTGCTTGCAGGAAAAGAAAGCGAATCCACAGTCCTGCCGGTTTACCTCTCTGCTTCATTGCTTATGGAATCACAGAATGGTTGGAGTTGGAAGGGACTTCAAAGCTCCTCTAGCTCCAACCCCCTGCCACGGGCAGGGGCACCTTCCACTAGATCAGGTTGCTCCAGGCCCTGTCCAGCCTGGCCATGAACACTTCAAGGCCAGTAACCACAGGCTGCTCGATTCTCTTTCCATTCTATTAATCACAAAAAGCCTGTTCTGCTGCGGCAGCTGTGATGTGTTGGGAGCTGGATGCCAGGGGCAGCTTTGTTCCTGAGTTTGGTGACATTTGTCTCTATTTTGCC
Source organism: Amazona ochrocephala (assembly GCA_039720435.1). Lineage (NCBI taxonomy): Eukaryota > Metazoa > Chordata > Aves > Psittaciformes > Psittacidae > Amazona > Amazona ochrocephala. Next base: position 16,393,960 of record CM077884.1, on the reverse strand, counting down.
AATGGACACCAGATGGCACAGGTCCCCTCCTAGCGAGGTGTGAATGCGATCCCAGGAGAAATGGTGTTTTTCAGGTCGCCCGAATCCAGGCTGAGCAAAGGCTGCTTGAAATGAAACGTGGGCATATGACGCCCATGAGACCCGAGCTTCAAGCCGCTTCTGGGATATGCCAGCCAGGCAGAGGGTAGCTCGCATCCCATCTCACTTTGGCATGTACAAAGCAGTCCTGTGATGGACTGCTGCAGAGGGGGATAGACAGGACAAGAGGAAACGGCCTCAAGCTGCATCAGGGAAGGTTTATACTGGATATTAGGAACGATTTCTTCCCCAAAGCATGCTCGGGCATTGGAACAGGCTGCCCAGGGCAGTGGTGGAGTCACGGTCCCTGGAAGTGTTCAAGACCTGCATAGATGAGGCCCTCGGTGGTGGTTTAGTGGTGGCCTTGGCAGTGCTGGAGAACAGTTGGACTCAATGACCTTGAAGGTCTTTTCCAACATTGCTAATTCTATATTTCGATGATGCTGAGGGACCAGCGGGAGCTGGGAGAAGGTGCCTTTCAGGTCGAATTCTTGTTCAACTAGCACCAAAATCTGCGTTTCCTACAGCCATCCTTCGATAAAGCCTGGAAAGCAGAAGGAAAGGAACCCAGCCAAATCCTACTGGGTTTCACCACTCTACTGTTTGTGGTTCCCACCAGCGTGTGTCCTCCAAGTACCTTGACCTGTCGTGGAAATACAGCCTGTGTTGTGCAGGCCCTCGGCTGGTGGTATCTGTGGGCCATGAAATTGGCAGTGGAGACATTCAAAGGGCAGTTGTGAGGGTGGTGAGCTGGTAGCAGAAGCCATCAACAACAATGTGGCAAACGAATTCCTGTCTCTTATTAACGATAAGAGAGGTGATAACCCTCCTACCGGACTAATTACAGCCAGTGAAAAAATGGTAACAAAAATAAGGCCCATTGCCAGTATTTGAAGAGCTACAATGTGCATTTGTAGAGAGGTTTATGTGAATAGCAATTATTATATCGTGCATGGCTCTCTTTTGTCCCATCTCTTCGGATCTCAGAAAATGATGGTGGAATTAATCCCGGAGGATTGAATGCTGCAGGGAAAGGACAATGAAATTACACAGAAGTAAAACTCTGCTTGGTTTTGACTGAAAGTGAAGTCGGGCTCTGCGTCACAAGAACGTGCCGCCTGCCCCGCCGCCTGCCTGCCTGCTCGGCGTTCATAACGCCCACCAGCGTTCGCCTTGCCAGAGCTGCACACGGTTGTCTGCCGGTAACACACACAATAAGCTCCCGCCATTAGTTTACCTCGTCCTGGATGACCAGAGCATAGAATTCCAATCACTGCGAGGAGTTGTGCCCTTCGCCCTTTGGGTTTGGCCAAGGATGGTAACGAAGATGCGGTTTTGCCACCGGATCTGCCTCGATTCCTGCAGAAGCCACTCCCCTGACCGCTCGTAGTTGAATATTTTATAAGTATTGTGTATCATCTCTTTGCTATTGCAGTCCCTGATGATCTCTCATCCTTATTCCCTGCAAAAAAGCCTGTTAGCTAATGAGTTCCCTAATGATGATGTGAGTAATTCCCGCATGAGCAATCGCTACTCTTTGCTATAAATGAGCAGGCTTGGAGGAGACTTTTGCATTCGGTTGTTCTTGCTGATGTTTCAAATTTTGTGTTGGTATTTTTTGTTTCTTAAAGTTTTGGGATTTTTTAAATTCTTTCTAAATTGTCATCTCCTCGCAGGGCTGTTCGTTAGAACAAATGTATCCTAATGGGACTGGGTGAGTTTGAACAGTAGTTGTGCCTGCACTGACTTGCATCACCTCTTCCTTTCAGTGTAGATAGAGACCGATATGAGTGATTAGGGAGCACCATTAGGATTGTAGTGAAGCACTGAATGCATAGAGCAGCCCTGTTATATAGGCACCCCAACGCTTCCCGTGGGATCCCTTAGGGTTGCCCCATCAAATGTGTTTTGTGGCCCTCTCCTGAGAACTTTGTCTCTGAACTTGTCACTGCTGTGAGTGCAGCAGCTTTGGTCTGTTTGTCCTTTTCCAGACAGCAAAGAGTTCTCAAACTAGGGCGGTTTTAGCCAAAACTCCACAGTAGCCACGGATGGGAACGAAGCCTCCAGCAGCCCCATTCATTTGCAGCCATTTCCCCTCAAGTTACCAGGAACGGTTTGCAGCGTGTGGACAAACAGTACTGCGGTGGGGAGGGCGATGAATGCTGAGCTGCCCTTTTTCAAGGACAGAAAGGACAAAACTGCTATCTTACCGGTTTATAACAAGGGCAGGTTGGAGGGGGCTGGAAGCAACCTGCTCTAGCGGAAGGTGTCCCTGCAGGTGGAAGGCTTCGGAACTGGATGAGCTTCAAGGTCCCTTCCAACCTCAACTGTTCCATTGATTCTACGAGAACAGGTATAGCAGAAAACATTGAGACCATTAGTTTGCTGTTGCTGGTTGTGTGGTTTTTCTCTAGATAGCCCCTGATAAGACAAGAAAGGATTTTTACCCCCTCAGTGGATGCTGCCTTTCAAATTGCAACTTGGGAGAAAATAGGGGGAACGCTGTGGGAAGAGGTAAGTAGAGTATCCAAGGAGGCAAGTAAATACCCCACTGTGTGGACGCTGATCACTGACTCTTTAAAAAATATGCAAGCAGAGGAGCTTTTTCCACCCCCACGGAACAACAAACGGGAAAAACCAGAACCGATGGACGGGCCAGGGGATACGAATTTGTATCTTCCTCTATCACCTTCGCCGCCCCTGGCCTCCCTCCCCCCAGAGCCCAACCCTCAACATCGTCAAGGGTGGGACAAATGGACAGGATTGTTAGATGAGAAATTACAGACACTTCATGACGGACTTACAAATTTACAGCTCTCCGACGCAGCTAAGTCAAAGAATGAGATAGTGGAGCCCAAACCACCCCCCCACCATCCCCCTGAACCGCTGACGGTCCCTGCTGCGGCTGCGGAGGCTGAGGACGGCAATGAAGGCAATCCTTTTGCCCCGGACCCTGTTAATCCGAGAGAAACCCTACTCTCAGATCACCTGAAACCTGCGGGAGGAAATGTTTTAATGGCACTTGATAATGTTAAAACTCCAGAACACATTAATGAGGAGCCTGTGCACGCTCATCAGACTGCTGTTGCTGCTCCTGAAGTTCTGATGCCTGATAACTCTGATGCTGACCTGGATAGCCCTTTTGACCCGATACCTATTGATCCTGAAAAGAAGCCTGATTTAGATCCCCCAGATCCTCATGATAAATGGGCAGCTATAAAGGGGAAAGTAAGACGGGTGGGGGATGCAGATGTGTTGTGTGTTTATAGTCTCTCTGGGATATTCATGTACTGAAAGTTGGCAAATATAAGTATGTCCATGTTTCTATCGACCCTTGCAGACCTTTATAGATACTGTTGGCCACTTCTCCCGATGTAGGCTGGCCACCTGCATTGGAATGAGTGTGCATTTTGGTCAGCACAAAAGCCCAAGCCTCACGCGATGAGAGGGAGGCAGAGCCTCTGCGGGGACGCCCGCTGAGATTGAGCCTGACGCCTTGCACTGCGATGACGCTGCTCGGAGCTGGTTTCCTGATTGTCTTCACAGGGTCGTTGCACTACGTTTTGTACGTGGGACCATGTAGTGAGAGTAATGACTGTCTGCACTTTGTGTTTCACATATTGTAGTTGTGTGGAGTGTGTTTGTGGGATCCCATGAATGTGTGTGTATGTGTGTGTCTGTGAGGTCAGACAGTGTTCTGTGTACTTTTTGTTATTGGGTTCATGTAAAAGTTTTTAATGGGTAGCAGGTTAACATTTTGGGCAAGAAAGGGTTAATAGAAAAGTGGTGCTGCCGGCAGAGCCTTATGGCTGCTGCTCAGCAGGCTGGCAGCTGTAGCTGCTGCTGGGCAGGCAGGCGTTTGTAGCTGCTGCCGAGCAGTCCTGCTTGGTGTGTTTAAGGTAACCTAGGGGAGAATCCAAGATTTCAAACACGAACTGCTAACAGAAAACGCAAGAGGGGCAGCGCACCCCCAAGCTTTACCAACCTCCACCCAAACAGCACCAGGGTGGCAGAGATAGAAAAGAAAAAAAAGAAAAGAAAAAAAAATGGGTAATGACGCAGCAAACTCCTTGACTGTTAACACGGTGCCGTTTGCCTCTGCAGCTGCTTCATATTCCTGTCTCATCAGAATGCCTTTGCTTTAAGTAATCTTTTTAACCTGACTTACTTCTCAATAACTGATAACATGGGGGAAGGGGTATATTTGTGTTCTACCTACAGGTCCATGGAGGCTGCCTGCAAAGTTTCTCAAGCCTTGCCATGAGCTGGAAGCCGAGTGGAAAAACCCAATGCCTTAGCTCCAGGAGCTTGAATATATGTGCATGTAAAGTAGCTCTTATTAGAGGCTGTGATTTTGTGTATAAAACCACCTGTACTTACTAGCCAGTTGCTAATAAGAAACTACACCTTGTATTGTATGGATTTGTCATCTGTAAAACAGGTATTAGAGCATGCAAATTTGCAGCAGCTGCTAGAAAATGCTAAGGCAAAAACTAGAAAGATACTAATACAATGATAGTATTATAAAGCAGGTAATGGAATGAATTAAGAGGGTGGGAGAACATCACTGGTGGGAAATTTTCTTTGACTGGTCCCTCACTGCCACTAGCATCTTCAACATGCTGCTGCACCCTGTAGTGTACGTACTGCTAATGTAAATCTGTATGTGCTTTGCCATAGTAGTGACTTGTTACCGGATGAAGCAGGTGAACCTCTGCACTGACAACAAGGTGCCAGGACTGAGGTTGGCCAAATACCTCCTATCACAGTCAAGGGCAAGACTGGGTTGGCCTCTGTGTTTGCCACCAAGAAGAACCTTTAGCTCCGCTGCTGGCCGCAACCCAGCAGGCGTTGAGTGGTGGGGACACGTGCCATGCCAGACCTTGATGTGAGGGATGGTCTCCCCTGGTATCAGAGAACTATACAGGAGAGAGGCATGCCAAGCTGCCTGTGGTTGGCATATGTTGGAGGTACGATGTAGTCCAAATCCCCTGCTCAAGTAGGGTCGTCTGAAGCAGGTATTAGATATAAAACAAAAACAAACAAAACAAACAAAAAAAAAAGGGCAAAAAAACCCAAGGGAAATGCAAGGATTTTCTTCAAAGAGTTTGCAAAGCGTAATTTGTACAAAACCTTATAAATTTGTCTAGTTTTGGTTCTCTCTCTACAATACAGCATTTGTGGCATCTGACGCCTGATTAAAGGTATTGGAATGATTTCAGTGATAGTCTTGACCATAGTTATGATTGTACCTTGTATTTTGCCATGTATTGGTGGTATGATTGAAAACCCACTAAAACAGCTTTGGGTTATTCAAGAAAAGAAAAGGGGGAGATGTGGATGATTTCTTGTTAGAGAATGGACGTATGCCTGCTCTGAATGCAAGCAAGCATGTGCAGCTGGCCGTGTAGCAGGGGTAACTCCTGGTTACCTCTGTGCAGCCGACCATGGGAAAGAAGCAAGTCCCGGACAGTTAATGAAGCAAGAACGCAGGCCTGGAAGATAAGAAGTAGCTAAGATAAGGAGGTTGCTGAATTGGACTGTAAAACTTGCTTGCTTACAAAAACCACACTTTAGGTTCTGGGGAGTGCAAAAGTTAGAAGTACTCTCAGAATGGGACTGGTTTCAAAAGTTGTTACAGGGTTGGGGTATTAGTGGTGGCTAGGAGTGCTAATCAAACAAGGTTTAACAGGTTTAATGGTATTGATTATTATTGCTTTAATCTTTTGCTGTTTCTGGAAGTGTATTATCGGTATGCAATCTCGTGCTGTGAATCAGGTCTGGATTGCTCAAAAACAAAAAGAGGGATTTGTGGAGAGCTATTTGGCTGTGAAGGGGCACGTGAGCAATCCAGACAACTGCTTGACAATTGTAAGGTAGCGACCCGCAGGCATTGAGGCCTCGCCTGGGGGTTACTAAAGTTCACGTACGTGCAGAAGCCTCGAGAAAGTTGGCACGGAAAGCGACTGAGAGAGATGTGCAGGAGGGAACTGATAACTGCAACCTTGAAACATATGCTGTAATAGTTCACCAATCATTAAGCTGTTACTAACACTTTGCTGAGAGATATTAACCAATCATACATTAAGCATGGCTCCAAGTAGAATGTAGGTGGAGAGCACTATGCGCGTGGACAGAGGGTCTGAGCGAATCCTATTCTGTATTTAGTCGCGTGAACAATGCATGTATCCAATTAGAGTTGTGTGTGGTAATGATAGACAAGTAGAATGCCTATATCTACTGAGATATCTGCGCAATAAACTTGGCACAGCCTGATCATATTGGTCCTACGTGCTGTGTCCCAGACTTCTGCGTCAACACCGGGACACGCCGGGATCCCTAGGACGCACCGCTGTAAAAAATGCCTATATTGCTGTCTCAAGGGGTAAAAGGCTGAAATCTCCCTTTCTCCCGGTTTTGCAGGTTTTCCTTCCAACGTATGGGGGCTTTTCTTCTTAGTACAAGAGTAGAAAAATCACGGTCTCAAAGGAGTTTGAGGCCCACCAGAAGTCTTAAGAGGAAGTGGTCTCCAAGGAGCCTCACCGGTCTGCCCTCTCCCACAGTGCCCCAGCAGGACTTCACATCAGGAACTATTTGCCTGCTGGTTTATAATATATAGTATGGCCTATCTTACATACATACACCATATATTTTATGGTATATGTTATGCATGACACATATTCTAATATAAATTATATGATATATTAAATATGATGTTATTGTACGATATATTAGAGATAAAGTTATATTATCTATTAGGGACTGTTGTGATAGGACAAGGAGTAACGGGTTCAAACTTAAATGGGGGAAGTTTACATTGGATATGAGGAAGAAATTCTTACTGTAAGGGTGATGAGGCACTGGAATTGGTTGCCCAGGGAAGGTGTGAGTAGTCCATCCCTTGTGGTGTTGAAGTCCAGGTTGGACGGAGCCGTGAGTGGCACGGTTTAGTGGGAGGTGTCCTTGCCTATGTCAGGGGGGCTGAACTGGAGGATCTTAAGGTCCTTTCCAACCCTAACAATTCTATGATTCTATAAATACTATACTGATTATATTATATATCATATGCATGATTATAGTATCCATCATATATATAATCTATCATACATTATAGAGATTATTATATATGTTATCCTATTATACATAATATAAATTATGAAGTTATATATAATTCTATGATATGTTATGGATAATATTAGATAATATATGATATTTAATAGAGTGTAAATATATGTGTTAGATTATATAATATTATAATAAAGATAACACATAAATTAAATATCATATATTTGATATTAAGTACTTAGATATTATTCATGAGATACAGTATATTATATATATTCTCATATATATTATAAACATAACATTAGATATAATATGCATGATAATATATGGTTAGTAAAATACAATTATATTAATAATAATTATACTATATAATGTAATTATAGTAGAGTTGTAATTAATTATAACATGCTGATGGAATAATATTATATTATATAATTATATTCAAATATAATAAAATGCTGTAACAATATAATTATTATTATAATATAGATATACCTTATAATTATGTAAAATATAGTATTTATTTTTATGTAATAGAATAATAAAAAATTAAAATAATATAAGATTATATTTTGTATATAATTCTATTTTATAGTATATAGTAGTATAGGATATATAGTTATTAAAGATACAAGGGAAAAATAGTTTAACATATAATGACATAATTGATTATAGATATTATTAGATTATATCCTATTACATCACATATGATTATAGAATTATAGAATAGTTAGGGTTGGAAAGGACCTCAAGATCATCTAGTTCAACCCCCCCCCTGCCACGGGCAGGGACACCTCCCATTAAACCATGCCATCCAAGGCTATGTCCAACCCCACCTTGAATGCCACCAGGGATGAAGCATTCACAGCTTTCCTGGGCAACCCATTCCAGGGCCTCACCACCCTTACAGTCAGATTTTCTTCCTCAGATCCAATCTAAACTTCCCCTGTTTAAGTTTAAACCCATTACCCCTTGTCCTCTCACTACAGTCCCTAATGAAGAGTCCCTCCCCAGCATCCCTATAGGCCCCCTTCAGGTATTGAAGGCTGCTCTGAGGTCTCCACGCAGCCTTCTCTTCTCCAGGCTCAACAGCCCCAATTTTCTCAGGCTATTTTCATATGAGAGGTGCTCCAGTCCCCTGATCATCCTCATGGCCCTCCTCTGGACTTACTGCAACAGTTCCATGTCCTTTTTATGCTGAGGACACCAGAACTGCACACAATACTCCAAGTGAGGTCTCACGAGAGCAGAGTAAGGGGCAGGAGCACCTCCCTCGACCTGCTGGTCATGGTCCTTCTGATGCAGCCCAGGATACGGTTGGCTTTCTGGACTGCAAGCGCACACTGAAGCTGGCTCATGTTCATTGTTTAATCAACCACAACCCTCAAGTCCTTCTCTGCAGGGCTGCTCTGAATCTTTTCTCTGCCCACCTGGAGCTGTGCCTGCATTGCTCCGACCCAGGTGTAGAACCTTGCACTTGTCATGGTTAAACTTCATCAGGTTGACATCAGCCCACCTCACAAGCATGTCAAGGTCCCTCTGGAAGACATTCCTTCCCTCCAACGTATCAACCGAACCACACAGCTTGGTGTCATCGGCAAAGTTATTATGCAATAGAAAATATGCAGTTATATACATAATTATATGATATATTATGGATAATCTTAGATGATATATGACAATAGAGTTTAAATACAATATGTATTATATGAAATATAATAAAAAGATATTACATCAATTAAACATAATATATAATGATAATAAATAACTAGATATTACATATAAAATATAGTACAATATTATATATTACAAAAGTATATATTATAAAAATAATATTTTATATAAAATGCATATTAAAATACGGAAAATAATATGTAATTATGTTAATAATCATAACAATATATAATGTAATTATATTATAGATATAATTAAATAAGATATACTAATAAAATCATAGAATCATAGAATAGTAAGGGTTGGAAAGGACCTTAAGATCATCTAGTTCAACCCCCCCCCCGCCATGGGCAGGGACACCTCCCACTAAACCGTGCCGTCAAAGGCGATTTGCAACCCTGCCTTGAACGCTGCCATGGATGAAGCATTCGCAACCACTATATTATACTACAATATAATAAAACAGTCTAATAAAATAAAATAATTCGATTATAATAATATTCTATTATAATTATAATATATTACATTAATATTTCAATTATATCTAAAAGTTATAAAAAAGATGATAAAATTTAATTTTATTTAATATAATAATATAATAATTAATATAATAACAAAATAATAAAAATAATAAGATAATATTTTTATCAAATTCCATTCTATAGCATATATATTAGCATGATATATAACCACATAAGGTACTAGGGAAATGAGTGCAAAAAATATACTGATATGAGAGATTATAGATATTGCTAGATCATATATTATTACATGACATATGATGATATATGTCATGTACCATACAGGATACAACATATAATGGTGGTACATATGCCACACAAACTAATCTTGGCACAGGAGATTTCCTTCCTTCCTTCCTTCCTTCCTTCCTTCCTTCCTTCCTTCCTTCCTTCCTTCCTTCCTTCCTTCCTTCCTTCCTTCCTTCCTTCCTTCCTTCCTTCCTTCCTTCCTTCCTTCCTTCCTTCCTTCCTTCCTTCCTTCCTTCCTTCCTTCCTTCCTTCCTTCCTTCCTTCCTTCCTTCCTTA